>CM022766.1:19210778-19278278 GCA_012411365.1 Ameiurus melas | reverse complement strand
ATCCAGCTTCTCAGAGAGAGAGAGAGAGAGAGAGAGAGAGAGAGAGAGAGAGAGAGAGACTTTTATTACAGTTACTAAACTACTAACTTGTCCTAGCAATTCTCACAAAAACATATGACAAAAATTAGATCAAGGACTTAAAAGGTAAACAAACTGTAACTTATTGCCAATGACTTCACACAAAGCCCCTTTATAAAATATAATCAAATAATGAGTGAGAGCTACACAAAGAAACAGAGCAAGAGAAACAGAGAGAGAGAATGGACAGAAGACAGAGAGAGAGAGAGAGAGAGAGAGAGAGAGAGAGAGAGGGAGAGACAGACAGACAGACAGAAAGACACAGAGAGACAGAGAGACAGAGTTTATTTTTATCCTCCTGGCTCCTGAGTCTGGTTTCAGATGAGGGATGACATCAGGACAGGAGACAGACAGAGACTCCAAGCCCACCTCCACTGACCCCCCTTAAGCAAAAATCAGAGGGAGCGAGAGATAGTGAGAGAGAAGGAGTGTGGGAGAGAAGAAAGAGGGCAGAATGGAGTGAGGTCAGTCTATGATCGATTTACTCTCTGCTTAACGCTGACTTACTGACGTTCCCCATGGTCTCTGAATGACTTCTCCTCCTGCTCAGACATAAACTACACAAACACACAGGACTGATACTGAAACCAGTCTCAATTCTCACATTCTCACTGTATATAATAAAACAAACAGTCTATGAAGAAGTGAAATCTAATGACAGCAAATAAAATCTTTTCTTTTTTTTTTAAACCAATGCCCTCACCAAATCAGACAGATTCCATTGAGTAAAAATGACAAGACCAGTAAGATACTGTACATTGTGTACTGTATTTTTATTCTACAGTGCTGTTGAATTCTCAAACCCCATTGGTCAAAAGGCGTTGATTCATTTTGCATGTTCCCCCCATGCTTCGAGGGTTTCCTCCATGTACCCCGGTTTCCTCCCCCAGTTCTGGACATGTGTTGTAGGCTGACAGGCATTTCCAAATTGCCTGTAGTGTAGTGGTATTGAACAGTTTTGGAAGGAGTCTCCAGTGTCAGTGCTTTGTAACAGTCAGAGGCAATGTTTTCCTCCTGTGTAAAGATGGAGATTTTTTTTTCTCACGATTAATGACGAGATGCACTTTTTTGAGAGGAAATAATGAGAGAATCTGTTGAAGGAAGAAATGTTCATACCTAAGGGATGTTCCACAAGATTAAATGTAACTGTAAATAGATAAAAAAAAAATTTTTTTTTAAATGAATGAAAATAGGTAATTTTTGGCAAATTTGCTTTGGTAGAAGAGGACTAAAACACCTTGAGACTTGCGGTTGTACTGTTTAACGTGGCCGTTATCACCCTGGAGTTGATTATTTTCCTATAACAGCATGTCCCAGAAGTGTTTTATTGTTATTCCATGGCAATTTGCCAATGATTACACATTTTCATTCCTTACATGAGGACAGTTGTTCTCACATGTGAATATTAACGTGGTTTGATGGTATTGGGTGTTGGGGGGTGGTGAATTGAGGGTTCGTCAGTTCACAAATTCACACAGGTGTATGTGTGGGGGGTTGGAATGGAGAGCTGGGAGATGAAAGGTTAGAGGATACTCAAATGTTTCAGCTGTCTGCCTTCCTTGGTCAGGCCACACCTGCCACTCTTAAAATAAGGTTCTCCACTCCATCCGTGTGAGGTTTAGAACTTCTCGGCAATTCAGGGATCATCACATTTACAGTCAGCTCATGTTGATTAAAATCACTATTATGAATATTTTGACTAAATTCCCAGAGTGTTAGGAAATCTAGAAAGCCAATTCTGTAATAATAGTCATTATACAGCTAGAACAAATCTCGATGCAAATGTAACCTTGTTCTATACATAAGTTATTGCTCCCTCTTCCTCTGCATGTGTCAGATAAATGACCTGGACTACATGTTAGTGCACATAGCAAATAATATGATCAAAAATCAATGATTTGAAATATCTGTTTTTTAATTATTTTTGAATTTTTTTTAGAGTTTTGAAATCTCTGGTTTCTCACATTCTTTTACCCATTTTTGACAGTAGGTGGCTCCATTGCTGATTTTTCAAGATTATGATCAGTGCAGAGTGGTGTGTGTGTGTTTTTGTATGTAAATCATGTATGTGTCAATCAAATGTATGTGGTCATCACGAAGAGTTTGGTGTCCCTGTAGGGCAGGACCTCTGGTGGTCTCAGTAGCCATGTTTTTTTTTCTAGTTATGTATTTTTATGCAAGTTTTGGGATATCGCAAAATAAAAAAAATAAAAATACACTGGATGGAAACACCAGATGCAAATTCAATCTACAAAATGCGCATGAAAAAACGTATGTGCTCAATTGAGGGGGTTATTTATTTTTTTTATTCTATGAGAAGACATGCACATAAACTACGATAGAAACACATTAATTGAATAAATTCCTCAATGTGCAAAAAAAATTCCCCTCAACAAATCATATGATTGGATAATTGGTTCAGAGAAGTCAAAATGGTGGACAGCGAGATGTTCCAGTTTCCCCGGAAGTGACGATTTTCTTCTGTTGAACACATAGGATGGAAACAGTGCGTTATTCACAAATGTTTTATATGATATTCCAATTACGCCACTTATGGATGGAAACATAGCTACTGGTGTGTATGTGTGCATGTGTGTGTGTGTGAGAGAAAGAGAACATGAGGCTGATGTGTTAATGTTACAAAATCACTTTAATGCCAAAGCAACACACAAAAAAGAAATAAAACAATGATTTAAAATAAATTAAAACAAACAAAAAACAGGATATACCTAAAAAATATGATGACCTAATCTCTGAGACCACACAGACTGCAGGACACACATCCCTGAACCAAGATGATCTGTATTTTCTCATCGTCTGTAATCTAGCATTATTTACTGAAAAATAATCTTTCTTCTCTTCTAAAATGATTGACAGTCTCTCAGACTCTCTCACTGTCTCTATCTCAGATGATCTGTGCGAGCTGAAGGCCGAGCTCCCGGGTTTGGGTGGTGGACTGACGGATAAAGAGCGTGAATCCCTGGACGACAATGAAGAAAAGGAGGAGAAGGAGGTGGAAGTGGGGAACGGAGAGAAAGGCCTGGAGGAGGAGAAGGAGGTGAAGGAGGAGAAAGCTAGAGATGGAGAAAGAGAGGAGAAGAGAGGAGTGGAGGAAGAGGAGGAGCTGGAGGAGCTGAGAGCGCAAGTGGTTCAACTGCTGTTGGAGCTAGAAGAGGCCAGGGAGGTGTCCCAGAGGCATGAGGAGAGCTACACTGAGCTGCAGGGTGTGTGTGTGTGTGTGTGTGTGTGTGTATATGTGTGTGTGTGATGAGTGGAAGGCATGTTGTTTTTGTAATATAACTGCTGGGAGTTCCCAATCAGCAGGCTCAGCTGTCAGTGCCGTGTGTGACCAGCTGTCTCACACACACACACACACACACACACACACACACACACACAAACCTTTAGTTCTCTCACTCATTCTTCCTCTCTTCATGTCTCTGTAGGCCTTTTGGAAGACGAACGCTTAGCCAGTGCCAATCAGGCCGAGAGCTTCACGAGACAGATCCAAAGGCTTCAAGGTATCTTAATACTGACACATGCACACAGAACCACATTTTAAGGATGGGGAATGTTTCAAAAACCACATCATGGCACCTGAACACAGTTCACCACACTTGATGTGCATCATGGTATGGAGTTATCTAACAAAGTGCCCAGGAAATAGTCAGGGAAGTGTCGTTAAAGAGAATAGCATTTAAAAACCGGGTAAGAGTGTAAGAGGGCCAATTACTTATATACTATATATATATATAAACAAATATTATCAAAAGAAATGATGTATACAGCAACAGAAAAAAAGAAAATTATTTGCAAAAAAAAAATAGAACATTCAGAAGCTACCAAATTGCTACTATAAGACAAAACAAGAACAGTTAGTGTGCAAATGTCCTGATGTGTATCATGATGTAACTCCATTTAGTTTTTAATAAAATAAGCAAATAGGATTTTATTGCTTTAAATCATAATGGAATTGGTTTAGTGGTTAGCATGTTTGCCTTGCACCTCCGGTGTTGGGGCTTTGAATCCCAGCTCCTCTCTGTGTGCATGAAGTTTCATGTTCTCCCCTTGATTCTGGGGTTTCCTCCGGGTACTCCGAGTTCCTCCCCCAGTTCGAAGACATGTGTTGTAAGCTAATTGGCATCTCCAAAAATGGTCTGTAGTGTTGTTGTATCAAAATTTGCCTATTACCCAAAGACAATTAATATTTAACATAGAAACGGATACTCACATACATTAACCAGTTGAAGGACGAAAGTTAGACACTGGGCCCATGAGTGAGGAGAGGCAAGGGTCCAAATTTATTATTGCATGATAATAAATTTGGTCTTGTACATGAGCGTCAAAGGCTTGAATTTGATGCAGGCAGCTACAGGAAGCCAGTGGTATACAGTAGTAATTAATATTGATTCATATGCCTTCTCATTCCAAAATGTATAGGTGTATATCCTCAGCTTTTTGTTTATTGCCTTTGTATCCAGAACACACATTTCCCTTTACATCAAATAACTTCAACTCCATATCAACATTCAATTTCCCATTAATATGCTGCAGACAAAGGTTTTAGACGTTGATGAATGGAAATCTGTTTTGTTTTCCTTTATTGCTTGACCAGTAACTAATGAGGAAACACATTTCTAATCTGTCACTCTGTCCCTGGTGGAACCAAAGATCTGTTCTGATTTATAGAGCCTGTTTTCTTATTCATAACCCTGCCTAGAATAAAGAATGGCTCCTCTGCTTCTGTAATGCTCTCTTTATGGATGATTCTAATTATTTTAAATACACTGGACTGCATCATATAAGAGCAAAGACATATTTGTTATAGAAAGTCTAACTTAACCCAGTACCAGAGAGGTTTTATACATGATCCTGATCTATGCCTATACTAACTCGAGGTTACATTCATGACCTTAGGCTCAAAGTGAAAGCTCAGGGTTAACTTCCTGTCTCTATCCGAGTGAGTAGTAGTTCAACTTTCCCATGGTGGCAAACATACAAATACATAATCATGGCTATTTTTTTCCACAATTATGGAACATCTGAACTTACATCTGACCTACCTTTATCTAGACAGGACTCTCTGTCTTAGACTTTCTCTTCTGTCCTTCCTTTTGGAGGCATCTCATCTCACCTCTACTACAGAAAAATACAATACATGATTCCACTTTGAACATGTTTTTGACTGAATATATAGTCAACATCAGATTCAGACTCTTGGCTTCATGGCTGTATAGCAGTTTCATGTTATTACCACAATTCAGCTGTGATTCACATTAATGAAACTATTAGTGTAGATTTACAGTAGTGCTTCAGAAAAAACTCATGCTGAGTATGTAATATTTATCCTGTGTCATCACTTTGGATTTAGTGCATTTTCCAGTGCAGCTGTAGTATCAGTTAATTTACTTAACAGAGAACCCTTAAGTGACTTAGGAGAAAAACAGATTATTTTGACCACACACAGCAGAGAACTTTTTAATGACTGTTGTGTGTGTTTGTATGCATGTGTTTATACTACTCTATATATACTACTCTATACTACCAACCTTCTGCACTGGGTCAGTGTTTTATTGGATGCAATAACGAACCAGGACCTCATCTTATGCTTCCACTCTTTTATCAGCATTGTATAATTGGTCCATTTTTCTCCTCAGTTGTTCCATTATGCATTCTCTGTCGCTGCAGCCCAGCTGCGCTCTGTGCAGGAGGAGCTGGACAGCCTGGAGGAGGAAAAGGCCAGCGAGCTGTGGGAGGCCCAGGAGGAGCTGCGTGTGGCTCAGGAGGAGGTGCAGGAGCTGCAGCAGGCAGCTGAAGAGGCGGCAGCTGAGCGGGAGAATGACATCGCTCTCCTGCAGGAGGAGCTCTGCAGGCTGCGGGCAGAGCTGGAGAGACTTCACAACACTACGCAGGAGTATGAGTTAGAGCTGACTACACTGCATGCTGAGATCAGCATGAAGAGACAACGCAAGGAGGAGCAGGAACAAACAGGCACAGAGGGTCAGTTACACTCCACTCCACTCCACTTCTTATATTATTCTATACTATAATGCCATATAATATTCAGTAATCAAAGACCAAAATAAAGAGCAAGCACTGGAGCATTACAACACACTACTATACAGTGAGGGAAAGAAGTATTTGATCCCCTGCTGATTTTGTACGTTTGCCCACTGACAAAGAAATGATCAATTGGTAACACACTGCGCCGTGAAGGACTGAATTCCTGCACTGCCCGCAAGGTCCCCCTGCTCAAGAAAGCACATATACATGCCCGTCTGAAGTTTGCCATTGAACATCTGAATGATTCAGAGGACAACTGGGTGAAAGTGTTGTGGTCAGATTAGACCAAAATGGAGCTATTTGGCATCAACTCATCTCGGAGGAATGCTGCCTATGACCCCAAGAACACCATCCCCACCGTCAAACATGGAGGTAGAAACATTATGCTTTGGGGGTGTTTTTCTGCTAAGGGGACAGGACAACTTCACCGCATCAAAGGGACGATGGACGGGGCCATGTACCGTCAAATCTTGGGTGAGAACCTCCTTCCCTCAGCCAGGGCATTGAAAATGGTCCGTGGATGGGTATTCCAGCATGACAATGACCCAAAACACACGGCCAAGGCAACAAAGGAGTGGCTCAAGAAGAAGCACATTAAGGTCCTGGAGTGGCCTAGCCAGTCTCCAGACCTTAATCCCATACAAAAATCTGTGGAGGGAGCTGAAGGTTCGAGTTGCCAAACATCAGCCTTGAAACCTTAATGACTTGGAGAAGATCTGCAAAGAGGAGTGGGACAAAATCCCTCCTGAGATGTGTGCAAACCTGGTGGCCAACTACAAGAAACGTCTGACCTCTGTGATTGCCAACAAGGGTTTTGCCACCAAGTACTAAGTCATGTTTTGCAGAGGGGTCAAATACTAATTTCCCTCATTAAAATGCAAATCAATTAATAACATTTTTGACATGCGTTTTTCTGGATTTTTTTGTTGTTATTCTGTCTTTCACTGTTCAAATAAATCTACCATTAAAATTATAGACTGATCATTTCTTTGTCAGTGGGCAAACGTACAAAATCAGCAATCAAATATCCAGATCAAATACTTTTTCCCCTCACTGTACTACTACACTACCTTCTAGTGTACTAGATGTCACTATACTATATGACATAAAAAAATAGAATATACTATACTATACTATACTATTCTAGCCTGTGCTATCCTCTTCTATTGTATCTTGTCGGCTTCTGTAGTACACCGAACGATATATTACTATATCCTGTACCTATATCAAAATATACTATACCATACTATACTATACTATAATATACTGTACTATACTATACTATACGCTTCTGTAGTCCACTGAACCATATATTATGCTACACTGTACTGCCCTATATCACATTACACTATACTATACTATACTATACTATACTATATGTAAAATTATGTCCAGCTTTGCATCAATGTGAATTAGGCACAAAAGAATTATAAATCAATCTCACATCTTATCAGGAAAATCCAATTTCAAATAATTTGCTGGAAATTATTCAAACATCCCAGAATGTTTAATACTGTAATTTCTAATTTATATTTGTAATACCGTTTATGAACATAATTTCTTTTGGTAAAAAGTACAGTAATTGTCTACAGTGTACTATAGTACCTTATATTGTATATTATTATATTTGTTATATTATACCTTATATCACATTCCTAATCACTAATTGTTAGGATGATTGTCACATCTGCTTTGTAATACAGTACAAAACAGGAAAGCACAAGCAACCAAACTTATTACCATAACCTTTGTCAGACATCTCATATTTCTGCATGATATGAAGGAAGAGACCACCCAGATATGCATTCCTATGGAGAATCAAGGCTCTATCAACAAAATCTACTCACAAACCCACTGCAAACCCACTCTCAGAAACCTCTTACTGGAATATGACTGCCTGTAATTATGAGTGAAGCCGAGTCCAACACAGCAGAGTTATGTTGAAACATAGTGTACATCCACCAGCCTCTCAGGGCCTGTTAATCAGAGAATGTGCATGTGCGTGTATGTACGAGAGTCTGGGGAGCGTGGGAGACCTCCATTGTTTGCATGCACTGGTGTTGTATTCCTTACTTTTGTTTTTGTGTGCCTGGGCCAAACAAGAAAATCAGAAATCTGATGACCTTAAAGCTGGATTTCTAAAAGTTTTTGCAATCTAGTATTCTTTCATGTGTACTTCTTGTATTTGATCTTTTTCGCTTCCTCAATTTTAGGGAGAAACCAGACTTACTGTCTCATTGTACTGCCCTCTGCCATGCTGAGCTAAAATTCTCATTATAAATTTATGATGGGTTTGATTTAGGAGATTTAAAACAGTATGATTTGGCCAGATGCATCTCAGGTTCCAGTGTGTAGATGAAACTTTACAGCAGTTTTTAGTTTCAGATTTCTGGAGACAGGATGTAAATTTGGTTAGTGCTGGAGGTTTTATGGATACCCCCTGTGCTTGAAAACACACTGGGGAGAGTGTAGATGTAGAGTGGAATTAATGGTAAATGATACAGTAAATCTTGATGATAAATGAGGGAGTGTTAAAAGGTGAGTGTGTGTGTGTGTGGGTGGGGGGTGGGGGGGTGACTGGGTGGGCGGGCAAGTAGATGTACAGTAAATTCTTATATATAGCGAGAGAGTTTAATGGTTTTTTTGGGCCATATTCAGAGTTATAGGAGTGTAGTCACATTGCATATCTGTATCCAGACCTCAGATATATCTACAAAGAGATGGACAAAGGGACAAAGAAAGACTACATTCATTAATGTGAACAATGCATTTACAGAGTTAATTCATTCCTCCTTAGTAACTGCCTGGTCAGGACTGAAATGGCTTAAATGAGGCTACTAGTTTTGAATCAACTAAATTCATTAGTTTTAGTAAAAGCCTGGGCAGGTACAAAAAAATAAATATATATATATATATTAAAAAAGAAAAAGATTTAAAAACAGGATGACTTACAAATGAGGAAATACAAGCAAGGCATTACTACAAGCCTAGACTGTACAGCTTGTACTATTTATCACTGATATATTTTATCTCATATACTGTTTTCATGTATATTGCATCTCACATCATCATCATTTCATTCATCATTTCATTAGAAAGGCTGTAATTTGGAGTCAAACTGTCTGTTGTGGAAATAATCGCTCTAGGCTGTCTACCATGAGCTTATATATCATTATTAAACTCAAATTACTGTATAGTGAGACAGATAAGGAGGAAGGAACAGAGTCTGAGAGATACACAAGTAAGAGGACAGTTCATTTTTAAAGCACAAAAGAATTTTTTTCTGGACATAATGACTGCTTGGACAGTTACATGTCCGTGGGATGGAGTTGGACGAAAACAGAGTGTATTAGGAACACCTGTACACCTGCACATTCATGCAATTATACTATCAGCCAATCATGTGGCAGCAGGGCAACGCATAAAATCCTGCAGATACAGGTCAAGACCTTCAGTAAATAAATAACTCAAACTGGACAGTTTGAGTTCTTCAACTGTCTTCAACAGTTTGGGTTAGTCTGTGCCTATGATAGCCTCAGATTCTTGTTCTTGGCTGACAGGAGGGGAACCTAATGTAGTCTTCTGCTGATGTAGATCATCCACCTCAAGATTTGATATGTTGTGTGTTTTGAGATGCTTTTCTGCTCACCACGGTTGTAAAAAGTGCTTATATGAGTTACGACAGACTTCCTGGCAGCTCAAACAAATCTGGCCATTTTCCTCTGACCTCTCTTATCAACAAGACGTTTCCACCCACAGAACTGTTGCTCACTCAATGTTTTTCACACCATTCTGTGTAAACTCTAGAGTGTGTGAAAATCCCAGGAGATCAGCAGTTTCTGAAATACTCAAGCCACCCCATCTGACACCAACAACCACACGCTTAAAGTCACAGAGATACATTTTTTAAAATCTATTCTAGATAGATTGATGTGAGCATTAACTGAAGCTCTTGACCTGTATCTGCATGATTATATACATTGTGCTGCTGCCACATGATTGGCTGATTGGACGGTGTGTGTATAATCTAAAAAAGTCCATAATACGAGGAGACGTCTCAAAGCTCTAAGAATGTACTGTTCATTCAAAAGAATCTAAGTACTTATGAGATAAAGAGAAAGGATTTATAGTAACACGGTCTGTCCATAATGATAATGAAGCATTGCTCTTTCATTTGGATTATTAATGTTCTGTGAGGGACAGTTGGTCTCATATCCACTGTTTCTCTAGAATCACTTTTTCCACTTGTCTCTCTCAGCTGGCCTGTGTGTTAGTGTGTTTACACTCTTTATACCAGTAATGATGCAGCAGATTACTTATGGTTTACACAAGGTTTGTCACGACACCATTCTCATAATCTTTCTGTTGAAAACCCTGTTTAAATCTGGCTTTTGCCAAATTGACAGAAATGCTACAAATGTGTATAAAGCAACACAATGACTGCATTATTATGTGGAAGGAAAAGGCTATTTTATGCCTCCTTAGTGCTCTTTTAACATCCTACAAACTAGTTCATTGATGGAAAATATATTAGATCACCTGCTTTTCCAGACAATAGCCTTTTTGTTAAGATGCTTTAAACAGCAAGCATTGCCGTAGACCTGCAGTACATTTGTATACTATTTGGCCGATGTTTATAATGCTCGTGCAAGCTCTGAAACACATATGGCATGTTTTAATGTCGTAATGAGAGAGGGCCTCTGGTGAAGCGTTACTTTCAGAGTTTGCAGGAACGTCGATGCCCTCTGCTTTCCCTCAGCCTGCTCAGTGGCTTCAGCTCATCTATATTAAGCTGGAAACTGTAAACAGCATGCCTTTCAGTTCTGCACACAGCCTGGTGGAGCATACTGAATTAAACACTACTGCAGTGGTCACATGACCTAAATCATTCATTCTTATCTGATCTTGGCTCAGATGGGGAAAGAGCATGATAAAATGGTTGAGCTAATCTCTGGTTTTCTGCATGACCTTCTGATGCTCTTTGGACCACACTCAAGCATGACACGTGCATCATGCTGGCAGCACATAAAGATGGACAAAAACTGTCCCTACTCGATTTGATGGAGGAGGAAGTGCTGGTGCGGCATTGTGGAGGATATGTAAACAAGAACTAGCTGGTTTGCCAAGCAACAACAACAAGCTGCTGTTCTGTGTTAGTCTTTTAATTAAGGATGTTTGCACTCATACAGATGGGAGACACATTAAATATAAAGCCAACATAAATTGTGTTAGTAGGGTGCTAGAACCACCACAAGCCACCAGAACAGCTTGGCATGGAGTTGTACTGGAGCATGGTTCCTCCTAGATATTATTTCAATTTGTATTTGATAACAGTGGTAAGGAGTAATATACTATACTATAGTATGGTATGATATTCTATGGCAAATTACACCATACTACACCAAAACATACTATACTATTCCATACTATGATATGCTAAACTATATTAGATGCTATACAATGCTATAGTGTTCTATGCTATTCTATTACTAAATAGTCTATACTGTATTCTATCATGCTATTGTTTCACACTATATATTATTAGAATCTATACCAGCCTGTCATACTATTTTATACTATACTCGACTACACTACACTACACAAACATAATACATAGTTACATTATACTATACTATTTTACAGGCCTATTATATAGTATATACCCTATACATTATAGACAGGATCCAGAGCATCCAGTCATACTACTCTTTACTATACAATACTATTCTGTGCTATACTATGATATTTTATACTACATTGTATTGTACCACCATTTTTAGGATTCATCCTGTCATACAATACAATATACACATTACATCACACCATCCTGTCATATTATACTGTATTATATTATACTATACTGCACTGCACTGTACTATACTACACTGTAATCTACTGTTCTGTGGTGTATGGTATACACTTTTCAGGATCCTTTGTAAAAAAAATTTTGTTCAATTATTTTAGTTACTAACATTTTATTTGTCCTTCACTACCAATTCATCTATAATAATGTAAATTATTTACAACCCTGTTTTCATCCCTTTCAGACTTTACTGAAAGCATTTATTCTGTCCCTGATTTGTGATTGGACAGGAGAGGTTGGTCAGCTGAAGGATAAATGTCGCTCCTTGATGGACGAGTGTCAGACTTTGAGAAACGACAACCAGCACCTTGCTGAGAAACTGCAGCTGTTGGAACAGCAGAGAGCCAGGTGAGTGGCCATGATGCCTGACAATCAAACAACCACAGAGATCAGTCGACCAAGAAACAATTAAAGCCAACCTGAAGTCAACCTGGTCTTTTCTTAATTGTATTATTCCAAGACTTTGTCCTCTAAATTCTATGTATGCATTAAGCATCCCTGGCTTAATGGTAAGCACATTTGCCTCGCACCTCCCAGGTTGGGGGTTTGATTTCCACCTCTGCCCGTGTGCATGGAATTTACATGTTCTCCCTGTGCTTTGGGGGTTTTTCCTGGGTACTCTGGTTTCCTGTCCCAGTCCAAATATATGAACTGTAGGCTGTGTCGCTTTTCCAAATTGTCCATAGTGTGTGAATGGGTGTGTGAGTGTGTGTGTGATTGTGCCCTGTGATGGGTTTGCACCCTGTCCACAGTGTCCTCTGCCTCATACCCAGAGTCCTCTGGGATAGGTTCTAGGCTCCCCATGACCCTGTGTAGGATAAGAAGTACAGAAAATGGATGGATGAATGGATTTCACCTCCCCCTTCATCCACCAGTGAACACTAAGGAGGAACAGTTAAGATGTTTTGCTGGGTATGGTTTGTCTGCTGATGATAGACTGATTGTAAATCATCATATGGTACAGATAAATTTGTCTTTAATTGGGACAGATGGGCATGTTTTATTTACAGATGGATGTTTCTTATATAAACTCAGACACACCTCTTCTTTGTTTTATAACTGCACTCAAAATGGTACCTGTACAGTTAGCTTATGTTACTACTTATCCTCATTAGCAGTCTTTTATTTATTTTTTTAAATAATTACAAATCTTATCAAAATTCCTGTCAGTTTAGTTTATGTAAACTAGCACGCTACCTTTAACAATGAAGATTGTGGATATTTATTAGCATGACTTAATTCTTTCAGCAGTACTATCGGGTTATTAGCTAGGTAGCTAGCTTTAGTGATGAAAATTACAAACATTTATAAGACTTAAACTCCTTTCAGTAATTCTGTCAGCTAGTAGAGCGGGTTGTCCCTAATCATAGGGTTGGCGGTTTGATTCCCGGCCCACATGACTCCACATGACTCCACGAAGTGTCCTTGGGCAAAACACTGAACCCCAAGTTGCTCCCGATAGCAAGTTAGCGCCTTGAATGGCAGCTCTGCTACCATTGGTGTGTGAGTGTGTGTGTGAATGGGTGAATGAGACACAGTGTAAAGCACTTTGGAGAAAAGCGCTATATAAGTGCACCATTTACCATTTACCAATGACATTTTACACATCTACAACTGACACAACTAAACCAAAACTATTTTGTTCTACATTTTCTATTCTGTTATTATGTTAACTAACCAAGTAAGCTATGCTGAATTGAACATCGTCTCAACTATTTAAGAAAAGTAATACTGTTGTATTTCTGTTTGTTAGCGAGCTCATGTTAATAAATACATGTTTCTAGCTACATAGTTCGATATCTAGCAAAGATACCCCTTACACATTATCCAGACCATTACTTATAGGTTGTAGGAGCATTTTACTTTTCTTATGTTTAATATTGAACATTAAATAGACATAATGTAAATGTTTCGTACTGTAAAACTCTAGCTAGTCGAGCTCAATCAGCTAGCTAATGGCTTACCTGTACATGTTTGTGCATGTTGAACTGTGAAATGCCGATATCTCCACAGCTTTAAAATGGAGATCATTATTTGTCATTGTTTACCTTTGAAGCATTTAAAACTGACGATACCTGAGAAATTAAGCTGCCTCCATTGTCTCAGACATTGCTGCTGACAAAAGTGTAAACCTTTGGTATGAAATGGCAGATTTATTTTCAAATATGTGTTGTTAGTTTTTTAAATAAGCAGTGATAAAAAATAAATGTAACAAAGTTGAATATTCTTTTTTTTTTTGTTAAACTCAAGTAAAAGTAAAAAGTCGAATAAGACTTTATTATTTCAGAAAGTACTATTACAGTGAACAATCTATTTATGGATTGTAATCAGAGTAGATGTAGTTCTTTACTTTCCACCCCTGGTTGAAACCCATGCCTTTGTGAGATCTGTTGCAGAAGTATCCCTGAGAATGGCTGATTTATTGCTCTGTTTCTGCAATAACACTGTTCAGAGTGCAGGAGTTCAGGAATGTTTAGGATGGTGGCTTTGAGGCTTAGGTCATGTGACTGAATAACCATTTTGTTATTATCCCTACCCAGGATGGGCCACCCAGCTGCACTGAATGCTGTGAAAAAGTGTACAGGTCTAGTAGATTCTAGGGATTTGATCCTTCTTTCTTTCTCCTTTTTTATTTGCCGTAATATAAGATATAAACATTGATAGGGTTTGTTAATGTGTAATTAAACAGCATGAAAATAACATGTTGTAGGATGTAATTTTGATGTGCAGGATAGGATCTACTGCTCCTTCTAACATCTCCGTCTACACACACACACACACACACACACACACACACTGATCATAATTTTGAAGTTTGTCTTACTTTTATTCAGTTTGTCCATCTGGGGAAACTCCACTAGGGAGCTAAAAACACTTGAAATGAGTGGCTTTGTTAGCACAATTACCTCGCATCCCTGGGTTTTGGGGATCAAATCCCGCCTCCGCCCTCTGTGTGTGGAGCCTGCATGTTCTTGCTGTGTCTTGAGGGCTTCCTCTGGGCACATCGCTTTAGTCCCCCAGTCCAAAGACATGCGTTGTAGGATGATTAGCTTTTTCAAATTGTGTGTATGTGTGTGAGATTGTCCCTGTGATGGGTTGACACTCCATCCTGGGTGTCCCCCACCTCATGGCCCGAGTTCCCTGGGATAAGCTCCAGGCTCCCTCTTGTCCCTGTGTAGGATAAGCGGTGTGGAAAATGGATGGATGGATGGAATTGTGTGTTGGTTAAAACAAACAAAGTTTTGATGTATTAACCAGCACTAGTTACCACAATCTGTAAGTGTCTAAGCTGCTCCATGACCTCGTGTTCTCTGCTCTTAGAGAAGAGCAGGACGGTCAGAAGGTGGACGAGGAGCAGGCAGCGAAGGCCGAAGTCTACATGAGCATATTACAGACAGAACAGATGACTCATCAGGTGAACTCACGTCTCCAGAAGAACTCGAGCGAGAACAAAGCTGTGAATCCTGAGAAGAGGATTGAGGAGCTTTCTGAGGTGATCACTCTACAAGACCAGCTGAAACAGGCTGAGGAGAGAGCATCCAAGGTCCAGAGAGAGGTATGATACAGCCACCAAAATAATATTGAGTGCACAAGTTTGCACCCCCTTTGGCTTCTTGAAAATACTCTGAATGTTTAACACCCACCCTCTGTCTTTCTCAGTGTGAGGGATTAAAAGGAGAACTTCTCGAGCTGCAAGGACTTTACGAGAGCAGTCAGAAGGAAAGGGCTGAGCTGGAGGCGGAGCTACAGCGCTGTAGGGCGGAGCTTGATAGGCTGGCAGGAAGGAAGGCCCAGGTAAGTGTTTGAAACCTGGTGAATGGTGATTCACACCCTAGTTTAGATGTACTTAATTTAGTGATCTTAAGTTTTGCTTGCTTAGGATAAAATTTTCAAGTTATACTGCTGAATAATGAAACACTCTGCAGTGCAATATTCAATGCTTGCAATAACAGTCATCAGTGAAGACTCTGTCTCCCAACGTCCATGTTGTTCAGATCACGTCATCTTTGGTCAAACGTGTGTGTCTCAGCTTGATCAGCTGGTCACCTTTTCACACACATTGATCATGAGCTTTATGTTTTCTGTCGCAACTTGTCCACTTGTGTGTGTTTTAACAGTATAATGATGTCCTCAGTAAACACTTACAAAGCCACAGATCAAATACTAATGCTCGTGTCTTAATCTAGTCACTAATTTAATTGTCCCTTTTAATCCTGCATTTATTCATGACTTTCACTATTAATATCTTAACATACCCTATTTGACTGTGAAACTTGATTTCTTTGTCCTTTGCTTTTTGTCTTTAGGGTGTACTAACTTTTGCACTTAAATATACAAGCGGAAGCCCAGGGCTTCCTTCTTTTTTCTTCTGTATCAATTTGTCCCCGTGTGTGGCCTATTTGTCGAACAAACCGATAGCTCAAATTTATTATATCAAATTTATTGTAACTTATCTTAACTCTTATTACAAACTTAAAACAATTCTGACAACCAGCTTTCCTGAACCATACTACTGCTTGTGTACCAATGTGCACTAAAATAATGGGCACCCAGATTCTGTATTTAATCCAATGAAAGATATTTTGTCCGTCCAGTTTGAGTACTTTGTCTCACATCACTCACTCACCGTCCATGGTGTTTGTGTTATCATTTTTAACCTGCTTACACTGTGATGCTCTCAGGGTTCCTCTGCTAGCATGTACTAATTATACAGTGTGGACAAAGATCTTTAAATGGCCTTTGACCCTAGATAATTGATGGGAGGTGTGTGAGGTCTTCGTCTTGTAATTTAACCATCATTGGCATGTTCTAATAGCAGTGTTTTTTTTCTGTTCTCCCTTTCATGTGGTCTGCCATTGCTTCCTTTTGTTGCTTTCTAACCAATGTGTGACCATACACCCTTCAATCACCACACACACTGCACTATATCAAATTCTGAACTAATTTAATGATTTCTTATAATCTTATCTATCTATCTATCTATTCATCTATCTATCTATCTATCTATCTATCTATCTATCTATCTATCTATCTATCTATCTATCTATCTATCTATCTATCTATCTATCTATCTATATGTCTGTCTATCTGTTTGTGTGTGTATCTGTCTGTCTGTCTATCTATCTGTCTATCTATCTATATGTCTGTCTGTCTGTGTGTCTGTCTATCTATCTGTCTATCTATCCATCTATCTGTCTGTCTGTCTATCTATGTATCTATCTTTGTTGTCTATCTATCTATCTATCTATCTATCTATCTATCTATCTATCTATCTATCTATCTATCTATCTATCTATCTATCTATCTATCTATCTATCTATCTATCTATCTATCTATCTATCTATCTATCTATCTATCTATCTATCTATCTATCTATCTATCTATCTGGTTTAATCCATCTCCTCCTCATTCTCTGTCTATGGACACATTTTATATATACACATTTTGTATGTGTTGTAAACCCTCCTGTTCATGATGGATTTTTTTTCTTTATGTTTTATATCATGCATGCCATCTCTCACCTCATTTTTTCCCCCCTCTTCCTCCCTTCATCTGTCCCTTCGATCTTTTGTGTTTTCCCCTCTCAGAACTCCTGTCCTCCATCTGAGTCCCCTGTTCTCTCCATACCCTTCATAGGAATGGTTGTAATAATGGCGCTGATATGGTGCTGCTGGACGGAGCTCTTGTCCTAAAGAGGGAAAGGTATGGCACTTTGCCTTTTCTTTCTCTTTGATCATCTCAATTTGACTTCTGGACACACAAACTGAAGAAATGAGAGATGTTTAGATAATAATGGATGATCAGAATGATTGCAGCTTAAATGTTGAACGCTGCACTCTGTTGTTGAATTTTTGTTCGATGTGCACATTGTTTCACAACCATTCTGAGTGTACAGTATGTAGCAGTCTGGGAAAACCCATCAAATGTTGCTGACAGAAAATAGTTTTATAACATATTTTGATACCTTATATTTAAGAAGCCATTTCACCAGAAAAGACAGGGGAATGGGTTTATGTACCTTTTAATCTTGCTTTGGCTTCTTCCTGCAATCCTCATGTTGGGGAAGAAGCCAGTTTAAAAAAACATACTGGTACAAAAATGCAAAACTTTGATTGCTAAGTGTGATTTCCTCACACAGTGAAGGCCATGATTTGATCAGTTGTTGGATAGATACAGTACTGTGCAAAAGTGCAAAAGAAGGGTTTTCCCAGTCCGACACACACACACAGTCATGTGATAAAATACATACACCCCATGGAAATTGTTGGCTTTTTTATTATTATTATTATTTATTTATTTTTTTACATATTTGTATAAGCAAACATTTCATCCTCTTTGAAACAGTGCCTATTAATAAAGTTTATATACTTGAACAATGCTTGTATGCTTGTCCAAATATGTCAAAAAAGCCAACAATTTCCATGGTATGTATTTTTTTTTCCTCACATGACTGTATCACAGATGTGCTGTAATAAACACAGGGACTCAATTTTTTTTTTTGTACTTTACTGTTAGAAACCACCACATTAACCTTGCTGAGTCAGAGATGGTGTTTAGTATAGATGCAACGCCAAAATGCTATTTACCTGACTTGAAGTGAAATGTTGTGTTCAAACATTTTGCACACTTTGAAGACAAAATAATTTACTTTAGAGGACTTTAGGTCTTAGCACAGAGTAGACAGAAATTTAGTTGGTTATTGGTTCTAGATTTCTACAGGAACCTTTTTCTTTTTTCTTTTTTTTGGGATTATCCTCCATTTTCTTTCCAATTTGACCACCTGTCAATTCCCATCCACCAGCCAGCTTTCTTCTATCATGAACAAGCTACCGACCAGCAAGGGTGAAAGCTTGTTAGCATTTCCAAGGCATTTGAAGCCAACCAGCTGTAACTGCATCACAGGGCAGCATAACACACTCAGTGTAAAGTGCTATCTGCCCTCTTCCACATACATGAGTTCCCAGACGCCCAGGATTGGCTAGTGTCACTTTGATCAACAGTAGAAGGAGAGTACGCTGTGGCATTGTCAATATTCAAATTTAATCTCTTATGTTTCTCTTGCACCACAGGAGCTATTTCTGAAAAACAATCTCACTATGCAGGAGCCATTGTGGCTTAGTGGTTAGCACTTTTGCCTCATACCTCCAGGGTTGAGGTTCAATTATCGCCGGCGCCCAGTGTGTGCGGAGGTTGCATGTTCTCAGGCTTCGGAGTTCTCCTCCGGACACTCAGGTTTCCTCCCCCAGTCCAAAGACATGTGTTCAAGGCTGATTCTCATTTCCAAATTGTCTGTAGTGTATGAATGTGTGTGTGATTGTGCTCTGCTATGGATTGGCACCCTGGTGCCCCTTGCCTTAGTCCTGAGTAGGATAAGCAGTACAGAAAATGGATGGATGGAATCTGTCTATACTTAGACCTCTTGATAATGTATTCTAGCCCCATCCCATTTTACAGTTGTGGCTTTGTTCACCAGGAACCCAAAAATTGTGGCCTTAGTGTATTAAATAAAAGGCCTTCACCCTCAAAATGAACCCTTTGAAGATTTTAGGTTTTGATATTATGTAGCCAAAAGCGGATTTGAATCCGATTTGGGGGAAAAAAAAACATTAAAAGATTTCTATATCTGATTGGAAAAATATCAAACCTTAAAGAATTTTTAGCTATCAGCATTTGAATGACTTTTGTTTATGTTTTAGCACTGTGGAACTGATCCACTTATTCAGCATGGAAATCTTCCTGCTGCTTTTCCTTTTGATCCCCCATTGAGATTGCTTTGGTGTTGCATGTGATAAAATCACAGCAGACAGAAGTGTCTTGCCTCTGGCCATTCTGACTACATACTGCGGCTAAAACCTGGACTGAATATATAAACCACTGTGGAAACTTTTCAAGCAGTGCCCTGAGATTGAACCATTGTTGAACTCTGATCATGATAAATGTGGTTTAATAGCTTAAACCCTAAAAGGTTTGAGGAAGGAATGGAGATTTCTGAATTTATTAGAGGTATAGTGTTCAGGCAATGCAGCTGCCACACTTAGTAAGAGGAGAATTAATAGTGTGTGTGTGTCATGTTTACCCCGAGACCTGTAGAGATCAGCAGTATTGTCAAAAACGTGACACAACTCTTATTTCGACATTGCTGAGCATTACTAAACATCACGGAGGGCAGGAGGGACACACGGAGTGAAAGAAAACACTGTTTGTTTACAGTCATTACTAGGTCATTGCTCTCAGCTGTCTACATCTCTGCAGGTCAAACAGGGAAGAATATATTTAGCTCATTGAGTCCACACATTGTGAAGAGTGTTTGCTGAATCAACAGAGGCTGTCTTTTATTTCTAAAAGAGTGTCACTTCTTCAGTTTGAAATGCTGAACTTCAATATGAATGTAAATGTAACTGCTTGATATGACAGAGGTTCTGAGGTGACCTGGATTTTATTTATTGTTTTAATAAAATGTGGCCTCAAATGAATATACTGAGGTCAGGAGCTAATATTTCTAAGCCACAAGAATACATATCTCATGGACACAAATTGTGTCCACTTTTTACCACAAATGTTCCTCATGCTAATCAAGAACATTCTAGAAGATCCCCGTCAAACAGCATTTTATCTTCCAGTTTTTATCGCATGGCCAAAATGGAGTCATTTCCTGTAGTTGTTTTTGTTCATTTATTCATCTTTAATGACAGCTTTATCCTGGTCAGGGTTGCTGTGGATCCCAAGCCTATTCCAGGAACACTGGCTGTGAGGTTGGAATACACCCTGGATGGGACACCAATAAAACACAGAGCACCATGCACACACACATTCACACCCAGGGGCAATTTTGTGAAGTTGGAGGAATCCAGGAAACCTTGAGGAAATCCATGCAAACAATCCATACAAACAATAACTTGAGCTCAGGATCAAACCAGGGACCCTGGAGCTGTGAGACAGCAGCACCACCCACATAAGTAAAAATAGATTTTTTCTTAATGTGGAGGAGAGATTGGAGATTCATGTATGCAATATATAAAAAGAAGTTATACATTTACCAGAGGGCAATCAACCTATCGTCTATATTGTGGTTCCACCCAGTACATGGATTGGCCTTCACTATGTTGCTCATCTCTATTCCTAGTATGTCTCATACATGTTCTCACACTACACAGTTGATCACTGGTCATTTCAAACACTAAAGAGAAACAACAGAGTTAAAATCAGGGCTAAAATAGGTCAATTCACTTAAATTAGAATAGTGGGTTCTTTGGATGGTTAATGGTTGTAGAACTCCAAAGGAAACAGGTCTGTTGTAGAAAATTACACAACCACTTTAAGGCTTCCTCAAGAGGGAAAGACAGGACAACCCTTTAGAGTGCTAGATGTTAAGAGTTTTGGCAAGAATGCAAATGATTATTTGATGTGAAATCCAAAAATCCCTGATTCTAATCAGCTCTCCCTATCTTATGACAACTACCAACCAAGGAAGGTGAAGGGTAACATGCTTCCTCCAAGACACATGAAACCATCCTATTAAATATATTTTTAAACCGCTGCTCATGCTATATCACTGAGCAGTATAACCCTGTCTACCCTCTTCCACATACACCCATGATTGGCTAGTATCACTTTGATTGACGGGGGAGCGAGAGTAAACTATCCCTCCCACCTAGTGATCACTGCTGCACTCCAGACAATATAGCAATTACTTTTAGTCTTGTGCCTCTCAGTTCTCCAGTGCTCACCATACTGAAACAACAACAACAACAACCCTAACTATAGCAACTACAAGATGGAGGATGTTGACAACAAGTACTAAAATGTTACACAGACTCAGAATGCTTTACTATCCAAAGAGCCCACGAGGAACCCATTTTTGATCCAAGGTCTTCAAAAGCATGCTTTGTGTGTTAATTAAATTAAATTAAAATATGTGTAAATCTAATGCACATGTCAGTTTCTGCATCTGGGGGAACCTAAAGGCTCTACAGTGCCCTCCAGAAATATTGGCATATGAGCAAAGAAGGCTGTGAAAAATGTCTTTGTTGTTTAACCATTTGATCCTTTGTTTAAAAAAATATCACAGAAATACTTTGCTCTCATGAATATGAAACAATTGTAAACAAAACACAAGTTTATTAAAAAATTATCTGTGTTAAATATATGTGTGGAACAATTATTGGCACCCTTTTAGTCAATACTTTGTGCTACAAAGTATAAGACTATACTTTGAGTCTTCTCCTGTAAAGCCTGATGAGGTTGGAGAATACATGGCAAGGGATCTGAGACCATTCCTCCATACAGAATCTCTCCAGATCCTTCACATTTTGAGGTCCACGCTGGTGGACTCTCCTCTTCAGTTCACTCCAAAGGTTTTCTATGGGTTCCCTGGGGACTGGGATGGCCAAGGCAGGACCTTGATTTTGTGGTCAGAAAACCATTTATGTGTTGATTCTGATGTATGTTTTGGTCATTGTTCTGCTGGAAGATTCAACCATAGACCATTTTAAGCTTTCTGGCAGAGGCAGTCAGGTTTTCATTTAATATCTGTTGATATTTGATAAAGTCCTTGATGCCATGTATCCTAACAAAAATTTCCAGGTCATCTGGCAGAAGAACAGTCCCAACACATTAAAGAGCTTCAACCATATTTAACCGTGGTTAAATGAGGGACTTTTCCATATCACTACCTCTCTGTGTGCGCCAAAAACACCTCTGGTGTTTATTACCAAAAAGCTCTATTTTGGTTTCATCTGACCATAGAACCCGATCCCATTTGAAGTTCCAGTAGTGTCTGGCAAACTGAAGACGCTTGAGTTTGTTTTTAAATGAGAGTAGAGGCTTTTTTCTTGAAACCCTTCCAAACCACTTGTGGTGATGTAGGTGACTTCAGATTGTAGTTTTGGAGACTTTCTGATCCCAAGACACAACTAACTTCTGCAATTCTCCAGCTGTGATCCTTGGAGATTTTCTGCACACTTGAACCATACCCTTCACAGTGTGTTGAGACGATATAGACACATGTCCAATTCCATAATGATTCATAACATTTCCAGGTGACTGGAACTTTTTAATTATTGTCCTGATGGTGGAAATGGCCATTTTCGATGCTTGTGTTATTTTCTTATCGCCACTTCCTGTTTTGTGAAGCTCAACAACCTTTTGAAGCACATCACAGCTGTATTCCTTGGTCTTACCCTTTGTGATGAATGACTAAAGGAAGTCAGCCTATGTGTTACCTCATATACCTCATATGGGGTGGCTGTGGCGCAGGTGGTAGAGCTTAGGGTTGTCCACTAATCGTAAGGTTGGCGGTTCGATTCCCGGCCCGGGTGTCCTTCGGTGTCCCGAAGTGTCCTTGGGCAAGACTCTGAACCCCAAGTTGCTCCGCCATTGGTGTGTGAGTGTGTGTGAATGGATGAATGAGACACAGTGTAAAGCGCTTTGGATAAAAGCGCTATATAAGTGCACATTTACCATTACCATATTTACAGCCCCGTTAAACAGGAAGTCACGGTTAAACAATCCTAGTCACTCAGGTGTACAAATTTTTTTTTAAATATCAATGGGAATATACTTAATATATTTTTCCTATATGAATTCATAGAGGTGCCAGTAATTATTTAACAAAGGTAAACCTTTGATATTTGATAGACCAATTGTTTGATATCCATGAGAGCAGAGTATTCTTTTAATTGTTTTAAACAAAAGATCAAAAGGTCATAATTTTGCTCATATTTACCAAGGATGCCAGTATTAGTGGAGGGCACTGTATGTAGAACCCTATGACAGAAGGTTTCCCTTTCTGAAAAAGAAAACCTTAGGTACATCCCATTTAGAAAGCTGGACATTCTCGCTGTGGTTGTTGGAACTACGGTAGCTGCTATGGCATTAGGACTGCAATTACCACATACAATTGTGCACTCTGGTCTCCTTTAGTGAACAGTGGACTAGTTCAACAATCAGACTCCATACTAAAGCACTTTGTGAACTTTCATTTACTTTCAAACTATCCGTTGTTACCCAGATGAGAACGGGTTCCCTTATGAGTCTGGTTCCTCTCAAGTTCCTCTCAACTCCTCTTAGGGAGTTTTTCTTTGCCACTGTCTCCACCGGCTCACTCAATAGGGAGAAATTCACACACTTAAAATCTGAATCCTTTTTTATATATTTCTATTATGCTGATTTGAGACAATGTCCATTGTAAAAACTGCTATAAAATTAAAATTGAATTGAAAGCTTGTACCATTGACCATCTGAAGACGCACTGAGAACCCTTTCTTTCTCTTGCAGTTATGTCATCCTGCTGACTTCTGAAGTGCTTAGAAATGATCTGAGTGATGTTAACATCTAGTCCGCTTTTAAAAATCAGAGGCACACCTTTAACCACAAATTAGCTGACTGTTTTTATGACATTAC
The DNA here is from genome assembly GCA_012411365.1 of Ameiurus melas. Classification (NCBI taxonomy): domain Eukaryota; kingdom Metazoa; phylum Chordata; class Actinopteri; order Siluriformes; family Ictaluridae; genus Ameiurus; species Ameiurus melas. The sequence continues at coordinate 19,253,872 of CM022766.1, read as the reverse complement.
ACCTCTGAATTAAACTCTTCTTCCTATTGATCCTAGGAGCGAGAGGGAGACTGGAACCTCGTTATGCTGGTTGCCGTGGCAGCAGCAGCCATTTTGCTCGTACCCAGTTTGACCCGAGCGTTTGCTTGAGTCTGAACAGGAAGTGACCTCGATCAGGTCAATGTCTCATATCCACTTATCCGCTTACCCTCTCTGTGGTATACATTCATGGAAGCACACACACACACACACACACACACACACAGCACAATCACAAACACACACACACACACACACACACACACAGACTATCTTGCTTCTGGTTGTGTGAGTGTTCACCTTCAAACACACTCCTCTCGTCACTCTCGTTTCAGACACAGTCTCTGGCTTTAGACACACTGCTTTTAAGATGTGCTGTGACAGCATGTGATATGTGATCCTCAAATTCTTCCAGTCGTATATTTCACCTTTCAAATATTGCCTAGATTTTTTTTCAATGCTACTTTATGTTTAGCTAGTTATAACACAGGAGCTAGTTATAACACAGGAGCAAGTACCTGTTCTAAAGCATGTATTAGACAATTTAACCAGCACCAATGTTAAATGTAAATGTTCTATAACTGTCGGATCACACAGTTTGTAAGGTTTTAAGTATTTTTCATTTCCGTAACAGCTCAAAAGGATGTTCGTTAAGGAGGCAAAATAATTCAGTAGCAAGACATGAGACTGTGATTATGATAAACTGATATTCATAATCGTAAAACACTATACCATTATCACACTGACAGTATATGATAGCTGCTGTATAAATTCTGACAGTGATGGTCATAACCATTTTAAGTTGGATAGAAATTTCTGTGTTTTATATATATATATATATATATGTGTATGTATGTGTATATATATAGTGTGTGTGAGTGTGATTGTTATCTGTGACTTGATGTGATGGGTTGAAACAATACTAACTAATATAAAAGAGAGTTATTTTTGTAAAAATCTGAAATGTAGTGAATATACAGAACATTTATTGTAGACCTTTCAGAGAATCATATTTCAGAGAAAATATTCCTCTCAAGCAACTAATATAGTGCGGCTCACAATTAGTTGGGTATAATTGTTTAGGCTCACTTATATGAATTTAAAAAGAAAAAACAAAATAGTCCAGATATTTCAATATTTTTGGGGACCATAAGCGTTTGCTCAATTGGATACTCATGCCATTGCATCATCTGTTCCTGCCCAAAGGAGCGAATGAACAGTCTAGAATTGGCTCTAGATATGATACTTGATATATCTGGAGTCTGTCATCTACCAGCATGAGAACCAAAGAAATGTCAGTACTTGTAAGGTAAACCTGCAGAATAAATGAATCAGAGACATGAACACAATATTCTCGCAATCAGCTACTTGGTAGCAGTATTTCACAGATGCAGTAAAGACCACCGTCAGGATATGTGTAGCACAAATTCAGTAGCGTTTGCTCAAATATGCAGCCTCAAAAAAGGTTCCTCAAGAGTTTGTTAGATGGAACCTTTTTTTCTAAGGAAGAAGATAAATAATGATGCAATTTCTGTTCAGAAATGTTAACCCCCACCGACTCTGCGCAGTGAATTATACTATAATAATAATAATAATAATAATAACAATTAATTGATTCATTTGTCTTCTGTAGCTGCTTCATCCTGGTCAGGATCACAGTGGATCCTGCCAACCTGGGAATACTGGGCATGAGGGAGGAATATACCCTGAATTCCCATACACCATACACACACTCATTCATACCTAGTGGGAATTTGGCATAGCAAATCTACCTACTGATATGTTTTTTGGAAGATGGGACAAAAGCAGCGAACCCGGAGGAAACCCAGACAGGCACAGGGAGAAAATACAAAATTCCACACAGACAGTACCCTAGGGTACATTCTGTATTGAACAGGGAGCCCTGGAGTTGTAGGAGCAATGCTACCCACTCTACCACCATGATATATGCACCACTAATATACACCATCTTATATACAAAGGTTAAATCTAGAAGCTTTAAAGATTCTACGTAGACATGGGCACAATTTGGGTGTCTCGCAATCAACTGCTTGGCAAAATTCTTTCGCCTGATTATTTGCACTTCTGGTTCGATGCTAACTGGCTTTGTACTTCTTCTATGATGATGATAAAGATGAATCTAATCTAATCTTATTAAAGAAAAACTGCCATTAAGTGAACTTTACTTGTTTTACCGTTTTTCCAGGCCACATAATTGAATGTTCTTGCTGTCTCCAATATATCATGCATTTCATATATTGGAGACTAGACAAAGTATCTGCATTCTGCCTGTTCATCTTGTTCAAGTGGGTTTCCTGTGGACCTCCCAAAACATGCCAACATATTGAATGGCTACTCTACTAGGTGTGAATGAGTGGTGTGTGTGATGTAATGGTGTCCCATTCATGGTGTATTCCAGTGTTCCTCGGATAATCCCCAGATTTACTCTAATTTGTCCATTACTTTTGTTCCTGTGAAATGTGAGACAATGTATGAAATCCATATAGACACTTTTACGATTCACCCAGTCAGAGCCAAAGCTCAGAGCCAAAACATAAAAATGTCATTCAATTTGTAAGAAATATTTGCATGGACAATAGATGATGTGTAGCATGAATACAGTAGCTTTATCTAAAGTATGCAGCTTCAAGAACTATTCCTGTAGAGTTCTTTGGATTGTTTTTTGGATAGTTCTTTGGAAGACTTTTTGTTCTTTATAGAGGTTCTGAGTAAAAGTAAAACCCTCCATAGTTTCCCCTTTAACGGTTCCCCAAGAAGGACAGACCAAAGAACTAAGAGCTCCATGAATTTCTAAGAGTGAAGGTACAATGATGCAATTTCTGTGCAAAAATGTATTTTGTCTAAAAACTGTTCTCAATCAATTATACTTGAGAATAATCATCTTTGTTTGTTGTAAAACTGTTTAGATTATTACTCCCTGCACAGGCTGATTTAAAAAAAGCACCCAATGTTGGGTCCTTGTGCAATGCCCTTAACCCTCAAATTCTCATTTGTGAGTGATTTTGAATTTGAATGGATCAAGCAAATGTTAAAGTACCATAAAGGTCCTGTGTTGGTTCCTACAACTGAGATTTCCCCTTTTAAAGAGAAGTGGAAAACTTTTTGAAAGTACATGGTTTATAAACATGGCTGAGTTTCTCAAAAGCATTGCATCATGAACGTCAACATTAAATGGTAAAGCGAGCATCACATTGTATACTATCTCTATCTCCCATTTAAAAATAATTTTTACTTTGTGAAACTCTGGCCAGGTAGTTTTATCTTAAAAGCACAAAGTATTTATCTAAGCAACCTTGTGCTCAATAGAACAAAGTGACTGTATTTTAAAGTGCGAAAAATATTGAGAGTGTTTCATATCACAATATAGTATATAATGGATTATCTGTACATGCCTAGTGCTACCAGTGTTATAATGTCTTTCATGCAGCTGTATGCAGCTCAATCCTGATTGGTCACTGACAACAGCAACTCGGACAGTAGTGCTGGCTGTAAATAAAACCATAAATGCTTGCTCTAAAAACATAGACAGGTAATTGTATGGCAGACGCTCCGCATGACCTGATTAAAAATGTGTTATCAGGTTTTCTGTAAGGATATGTTTAGTATTTACAGTATGGAAGGAGTCTCCAGTGGCAGTGGTAAAGCTGTTACTTTAAGTTTTCATAATTGGTGTTGTTTGTTTGTAACATGAAAAGCTGATTAACTTCAAGAAGGAGAAAAAAAGGGAATGGCTGTTTACAGCTGCTATTTAATTTTAGTTGTATAGCGCTCTTTACAATGGACATTGTCTCAAAGCAGCTTTACAGAAACATATTAACACAGGATACAGATTAAACATAAGTGATAAACATTAGCTATAACATAAGTGATAACAGTGATATTTATAAATATAAACTGTTTTTTTTGTTGTTGTTGTTGTTAGTGTTGTTAAATTGTTGAGGTATAAGAGAAGTGAAAAACTCCATAAACAGGACATGCTCTTATTGGAAAATTACCACTTCATGGTGGTAAAAGTAACTTAATGTCTTGTTTAGTTGAATACATTTACTTCAAGTAATTCATCACTAAACCCTTTCACACAGAACAAATTACTCTTACAGAACTGACCAACAAGCTATCCTCTTCCAATTACAAACAAAATGCCCACAATTCCAATATGTAGCTGAAGAAAATGAATGCACATGAAATCCTGTGCCTCTTTCGTAATGTAGAAACATTGTTAGAGAATTCATGAGATGAAATTCATGTGTGTTTCTCCTGTACATGGCTTATCTATAGTGTGCCTAGGTTGTTATACAGTGCTGTCTTCCAGGATCCTGTCTTTAGACCTCGACTCTAGTGCAGCTGAATATGTCCTGATCTGCTAAAAGTCTGACTTTATAATGCATGCGACACAGTAAGCACTTCTTTTCTATCAAAAATGTGTTCAATTGTACCATATTACAGTATAAATAATATCAATAGGTATGCAGCTTTGTTGGGATATACTGTGAACCTGAAGCTTTCAAATCTAAAGCATCGATATTTGGGATTCTGTATAATTTCTTTGTAATAAAAAGAACACAGATGAGAGTCTGAAGTGGGCGCTTGTAATTCCTGTAAAACTGAATGTGTCATCACTGTGGATGCGCTTCCGCTTTCCCAGATAAAAACGTCAAGCAGAGCATGAGTCTATTTGCATTTTCTGAAAATGTTGCAATGATGACAATGGCCTTCATGACTAATTTATTTTGTTAATACGGTATAATCAGTTTATTCTCTATTCTGTTCTGTTCTGTATTGTCAAATGTTTTCTATGTGTATCTCTAAATTTATTGGTAATAATGTCTTTCTTTCTTTCTTTCTTTCTTTCTTTTTATATGCAGCCCCTTAAGTTCTAGATATTAACTAGGTATGTGTGTGGTACAATTTCAAAAGCACTGGGTATTTAATTATTTATTTATTTATTTATTCATTATTATTATTATTATTATTATTATTATTATTATTATTATTATTATTATTATTATTTTATTTTATTTTATTTTATTTTATTTTTTTACTTATGCTGTATTCGAATAAATCTCTGAAAGTCAGAAAGGCTTCCTGAACCCTTAGTTCAGCATGTGACATTGTATCAACATAGCTGCTCACTTAAAAAAAAAAGGTTATACAGTATATACTGGTATTTGCTTTAGATCAATCAACATCCAGAAACATTAGCTTGTTAGATCTATAACACTGACTATGTTTACCAGCTTACCAACAAAGTACTTTCACCAGAATAACTACCTAGTACTTTAGAGTTTTTAACTACGCACATACCTGGATAATACTTATAATTTAGGGGATTGTAAAAAAAAAAAAAAAAAGCTTTATATTTTTAGACTTTCTTTACAGCTTGAGCTGTAATGATGCGTTAAATGTAAAATAAATAATCTTCAGAAAAATTCGACTCAATTGAGTTACATCAATATAGTTTTTATTAATACCAATGGGAGAGAACACCTCAACTATTTTCTTACTTTTGGTTTCTAGACACTGGTCATAGATGATACGAGTTCATGGATGCTGATGTATATCAATTTTCTTTCTATTGTAGTTCCATTATCTTCCAGTACACTGAAATATACTTTCTTCCATTTTGTAATGTGTAAAAAAAAAGTTTGGTCTTCAATGGGTCTGGTTCAGTAGGACAAAAATGTCACTTATTTCAATCATTAAATGATTGGAATTTGAAAGTTATTGATGTTTTGGAATGTATGTATATGTATGATGCTGTTGACTGTGTGTTACCCAGCTTCATTAAACTGTATTGTACAGTGTCTATTTGTGTAAGAAATTATAAACAAAACATTATGTATTTTGGTAATCTATCTGTACATTTTGTAAATGATTTGAAAGAAATAAAGTAGTTTATCTGGGTAGTCTTCTTTTGTATGCTAGTTACCTGTATATTATGCATCTGGGATGGCACATGTGACATACTGTAGCACTAACATGATGTATTTTTTTGGCAACCTTGAGGTTTGTTATCAGATGTTATCAGATTGTAGCTCATAATTTCTTCAGTCCCACTGGTATGGAAACAAAATGCCTTGCTAGGATGTAACACGTTCTCCATAATTTTAGATAGTTTATGGTAATATAATATGATTTTAAATGGTATTTTTATTGGAAACAGTTGATCCAATTGGGCAACATCCAATTTCATTGGTTTGATAAGAAATTCTGATTTATCTATGTAGATCTTGGATTGAATCTCAGTATGTTGAAAAGTGTATTACATAAAATTAGTCCAAATGGGATGGAAAAGAATGATAGTAGTTTTATAAAAGGACTGTTTTTTTTTTGTCATTTTGCAACTGGGTAATGATATTCCTCCTTGCATCCTCATCTCATACTGAGTCCTGATAATAATGTGCTTTAAGATGAATAGTAACTGACATTTTTAGTGGTTAATAAAGTAATATCATTTGACCTGTACCATAAGCATTATCGTTCATAAGCAAAAAAAAAGGAAAATTAAAGCTTCAAGCAGAGCCATAACTATAGACAAAGGGATTCAAGAATCATTTGTAGTTTCACACTTTTGCCAGTCTGTTATGGGAGAATGGTTTTGAATATTAGAGTTCCTTTGATAATTTTGTTTAGAGAGGTCTCAAGATGTCATGAGCCAAATTTGGTGGAGATTGGAGAAAATTTGGAGTATCAAAAATGGGAGTTAGATGTTAGCATTTTTGGCATGTTGTTTGGCACTTGAATTTCAGATCTCGGTGAGTGTTCACATAAGCATACTCCAGGGAATTATAGGAAAAATTACTAATTTAGCACAAATTTTTCAAATGATATAAAATATGATATAATCATATAATTTTATTTTATTTTATTTTTGCATATGTCAGCACATTACAGAAGAACAGTTTTGAATAGAAATATTCATTTGACAACATTTGTTCAAACAGGTCTCAGGATGATGTGAGCCAAATTTATTGAAGATTGGACAAATTAAGGAGGAGTAGCAAAAGTGGTAGGTAGATGTAAACCATTTTTAGCATGCTATTGTAACTTTCGACCAGTAGGTTGTGCTGTCATGAGATTTCTTGCAGAGCCTCAGGTCATGGTCCTGAAACTGCCTACCAGGTTTTGTGTCAGTGTGCAAAATCATTGCTGAGATACAGCCTGACTTCCTATTTGGGAGCTTCACTGTCAGATTCGTTGGCCCATAACGAATTTCCACCAAGATGGTGGAAAAACTAATAGGCAGAAATTTATACACATAGACATATGGTTCACAAGTTAGAACCATAAAATACTTCCTAATTTTGCCTAAATTTGACCTGATGGTGGCGCTATAGCATTGGCAGTAATGTTTCCTAGACCCTCTCCAATCAGTGTGCCAAATTTCACAACTTTTTAACAGATGGTTCTATGGGCTGCCTTAGACACTTTAGCCAGAAGTAGAAGAAGATGCATAATAATAATAATCATAAGTATAGGTTGAATAACAATAGGGCGCCTACACACATTTGGTGCTTGGCCCCCTAAGTATATTAACAATTATTATATTTCATTAAAAAAAAAATTTTTTTTAGGAGAACAGCATGAGAAAGCCACACTAGGTCAACTGGAACTGATCAGTTACTAGCAGTGGTGGCTGGAATGAATGAGCTAGCATGGCTGGCATCTGCCAATAAAAAGCCATCAATATAAGGTTTTATTTTTGCCATCCACATCAGATCATTTTCAGATTCATGCAGTGACAATCATGTCAAGTGATTACTGTACATTCTAAATGAAAAGCCCCCTAGAATTGATCTCCATTTGGGCTGATATTTTCATCCTGCTTCACTGACACATGATCAGTGATTGAGAAGATGCATGTGATATACAGTCGTAGGTGTAATGAACATGAATAAGATGGATATTTACTCTATCATCCTATTCTTTCATTTTTTCCCCCCAAAATGCCTTTGAGGAGAAAATAAGTAGATAGACTGGGCACACATTTTCCAATCAATCAAAGTACAAATGACATAAAATGACACAATGAACCATATATTTAACGTTTTGTTGTTGTTGTTTTTGTTTGAATGAAAGTGCTAAACATTTCTGTTTACCATGTTTGGTATTTGGATGAAACACGGCATGAATCCAGAAGACCATTACAGACTTGAAACACTAAAAACAAAAAAAGTTCGAAATCACGAATACAGCTGCCTGTCTGCGTATTTGTGAGTATTTGTAATAGTCTGCACCACATCATTCTCATTATTCTATTACTGAGACCTTGCATTGCTCAACACTAATAGTCATTCTGAAACTATTAATAGTATATTAGAGGTTAGACCTACCATCTAATATCATGACAGATATGACTCACCCTTACAGTGTGGACCCTCAGGGCAGAAAACTGAAAGATCTGAGGCAAAACATCAGTATTGAGCAGTAAGACTTTTGAGAATGTTCTAACTTTGACACATCTTTCCTATTTTTGCTCTGTTTTTATTACCACCATCTCTCTGTACTCTCAATGACCTGGTCTGGTGATATCATTTGATTTTCCTCATCGCTGAGGATTTACTCCCAGACCTCGGTTAGAGAGACTCCATTAACATACCGAGATAATAAGTCAGAAGGATGACTTCATGTTACAATATACTTGGGAGTGCCTCAGGGTTATATTTAGACTGTGTATGTCACTGAGTGGAGACAATTCACTTCTTCTTCACCACTCATAACTTAATGTGTGTTTGTGTGTGTGTGTGTGTGTGTGTGTGAGTTGGGACTGGAGGGGTTCCCCTCTTCCAGTAACTCTGAGCCTCACCTGTCTAATGTTTAGTCATTTTCGACCACCATGGTCGCAGGTCTGAATTGGAATCCCACATTTCTGTCCGATTTTCCAAAGCACAGACTTTAAACAAAGTTAAAGGACCTGGAATGTAGGTTCCAGTGCTTTATACAGGTGTATGTGATCTGGATGTGAAAAAGAAAAAACAGATTTCTGAGGGTTGGTATTAAGGTAGTCTTGTCTTCATTATGCAGTTACAATATATTATAACAATCTGAAGGCATCTTTTTACTAAAAACAAAATATTCAGTGCCCCTAAACAGTTCTTTGGTTTGCCTCTCCGGGGGAATCCTTAAAGGTTTTATGTAGAACCCCATTAGAGAATGTTTGGCTTTTTGTGAGTTCCTTTTAAGATCCTAGGATTCCATAGCTATTGAAAAATCCCCTCAGGAAACCTTTCTCTCAGAATCTGAGTTGAGTTTGGACTGAAATCTGACATAAAAAAGTCTTTATGGTTTTATCTTGCAAAGCTTTCATATTCTTAGAAAAACTGTCTTTGCTTGGTGTCACTGGGGGAAATCCTTAGAAGTTCAATGTAGACCCCCAAAAATTGTTTTTTTCTTTCAGATATTGCTCCAAATAGAAATGAATGGTTTCCCCATACAGTATTGAAAAAACAAAATTTCAGCTCTGACATTGGAGACTCCTTCCAAATATGCTAATACTGTAAAAATCTTCTTCAGGAGTGGCTTTTGATCATAGATTTTGGTGGGCGGATGATTAATAACACCATAGCCTCAAACAAAATGTAGTTAAGTAGACATGAGGTTGGGAGTTGACAATGTACACCAATTTTCAACGAGAGAACAAAATGATGTAGTCTGGTTTAAAAGCCGGTTCCTGTCGCCATTGTCACAATGTGTACGACACACAGAAAAACACAGAAGAAGTAACATCAATTGTTCAGTCTTCCACTCATTTACAAAAGTGATTCCTGCCCCAACGGGCTTCTGTTTGTGCCACTTGTTGTTCCCTTTTTTTGACCACTTGATGCAATAATAATTACAACCTTCTGACCAATCTGAATCAGGAATTCTGTGGTATAAGATGAAGTTAGTTAGTACATATCTGCCACATCCAGTAGATCTAATATTTAACCCCTTTTGTTATAAAGCTATATTTGATATCATAAGCCACAAAATTTCATAGTCACAAGGGCGGCTGTAGCTCAGGTGGTAGAACGGCTTGTCCACTAATCATAGGGTTGGGGGTTCGATTCCTGGTTCACGTGACTCTAAATGCCGAAGTGTGATTGGGCAGGACACTGAACCCCATGTGGCTCCGGATGGCAAGCTAGGGCCTTGCATGGCAGCTCTGCTACTGTGAGTGTATGGGTGAATGAGAACAGTGCTTTGTAGAACTGCTATATAAGTGCAGACCATTTACCAGACCAAGATATCTATGAAAGCTGTGCACCTCAACAGCTTTTGTTAGACATCCTTATCATTCGATCACGTCACTACTGCTGCTCACTCACAGTGCGGTGTGCCGTCAAGGCTCCCAACTGTGTAGCATGGTAATTTAACGTACCACTGCTATGTGGTACTAGTGGTTTTGGACAGTCTTGGTAAACCTGCCACCTGTAATCAGTTTGAGCTTGAGGTTATCTGTGTTTTTGGTGACAGTAAGTTTGTCTTTGTGTTTTATTCTTTTGTTTGTTTGCTTTGAGCATATTGTAATTGATTTTTCTTGTGTTTTTGTTTTCTCCTTGTAGGAGCTAAGTACTTCATAAGGCTGTGGGAGTTCTTTGCTGCACCTTTGACTTTACTTAATTAAGGGTCGTGCTTTGTTTATTTGCAGTGAATTTTGTGGGTATGATTCTGATTAGTGGGGTCCTTCCCTTTTTGTATAACTGGTGCTGTCGTACTAGCCTGTCCTTCTTACAGGAAGCCTCAGTTCTCCTATGATTATTGTTAATTTCCTTTTGTGACAGTTTTATTTAACTAATGCCTGACTGCGTTGGCTGCTCTTAAAAAAAAAAAAAAAGTGGGAACCCATGCCTTTTGCCTTTTCTAAGTGGAACGTACTTGGGTGTCTTTATTTGGGTTATTTTCGCAGTTTTCTCGGGGTGGCATAGTTGGCAGGATCTCCATAGTTGGTCGTTTGTGAAAACGAGCCACATTGCTACATATAGATCATAAGCTAAATAACAGCCTTGACTGACATACAAATACAAGTCTGAAATGGATAGGCCTCATAAAGATGAGATCTCATGGTCTAGAATAGGTTTATCAAATGGGCCCACACTATTAATAAACAAATCTTATGTCCAACGATGTAACTGGAGGGTAAAAGTGATGAGCTCTGGTACTATAATCTGATAGAAATGTTAATCATAGCATGGCATAATAATAATAATGGTGATGATGTAATATAGATTCACACTACTTTATAGAGAAATTATTACATTTGAAATTCGTAATTTTTTTTAAAGCTGAGTTTAACACTATGATTTCACTGCTGAAGAGAAAAATCGCACATCATTAAACAGTCTTTTGCTTGTGGTCTTAGAGCGAAATACGACGAGCTGACAGTCGACTGACTTGGTGTCATTGTGACCAATGATGGCAGACGACAAAGTTCTGGCGGTGTCTTTTTTATTATACTCTCGGAGTGCGAGCGATGTTACGACGGCGTTTTGTTTAACAGCCACGAATTGGAGGATGGCAAAGGATTAGTGGTGGGTAGTGGTGAGGGTGAAAAATAAATGAAACTAATAAACAGGAAAACTATCTTTATTACCAAAAAAACCCATTTGGAAGCATGTTCTCTTTATCCAAGCCTATTTTCTGCACGAGCCTGGATCTCAATGATTGCTGACGTAAGCCGAATGTACGAATTTCCTTTAATCGCAGGTCTATTGTAAGAGGATCGTTAATCGTGTAATCTAACTTTGTCTAATCACAGTCTGTTCATACAGTGTGACTTAACAGAGTGTTGAAATGGCGCAGCATAAACCCGTCTTTGCTTTAATGAAAGTGTGTTCATTTTATTAGATTAAAGGCTTTTCGGTACCAAGTAACTTTTCCAGAAAAGAATAGGAAGATATTTTCATATCAAAACTGACAAACAAAGAAATTTTAATATAAGCTCTAGCTACTCGATTGTAGTTAATTAAATCAAGCTCTAAGGACAGAAACAGATCGCAAAATCTCTTTGCAATGATGTCAGGGTTGAGAGTAATATAATAAATAAAGAAAGAAAGAAAGAAAGAAGGAAGGAAAGAAAGAAAGAAAGAAAAAGAAAGAAAGAAAGAAAGAAAGAAAGAAAGAAAGAAAGAAAGAAAGAAAGAAAGAAAGAAAGAAAGAAAGAAAAGAAAGAAAGAAAAAATGGTAACCTAGTGTTTCCACATTGTTGCCACCCCCTGCATCTAGTTCTCAATTTAACTTCGGCCTATGTCATGTTCACTTTCTTTAATATGCTCTCATGCAGGCTGCTATTAAAACAGACCACCTTGTTCTACAAGATTGTGCCGTCATTTGCTTTTCCTGGCCTCGATTGTTTAAGAGTGAGTGAGTGAGTGAGTGAGTTGCGTGCATACTGGGTTTACAACAGGAGAAACTCCAGCCTCCCCTGAGCCCAATTTTAGGGCGCCTAAAAATATGAACTGTCCCAACATCAGCGGCGCTCGAGGCGGCTTCGGCCAATCATCATCCCCCGCGGTGCGCGTGGGCCAATCAGACACCACGTGCGTATCTTTATTCAGATGTGAGAGTCCCCCCTACCTCCATCCCACCGGTTCTATATGGTCACGATGACAGGAGCATACCGAGAAGTACTGCCGAGTGACGCGAGCTCATAGCTCTCGCGTGTTTTTTTTTTTTTTTTTAAACACCTCTTCGGCCCTCGCTTTATTTAACCACCCGCGCGGATCCGGGCCATTTGTACTGTGCGTCTCCACGTCGCCGCGCGCTCGTCTGATCCCGTTCCTCGTTTTCTATTCAGCAAGTTTTTCCCCCCTACTCTCTTTTCGCGTGGACATTTGGGACATGGTAGGATGTTTGCTACAGTTGCTTAAAGTAGACTAAAGAAGGACTAAATATTGTGAATCCAGTTTCGGCGCAGGACGAACGCAAGAACTCACGCGCTCCAAACCCTGTTTGTTCCTCCAACTTTTTCTCACCGACTTATAAAGTTTTTTTTTGTTTTTTTTTGGGCACTGCCTGGCACTGCCCCGCTCTCTCTCTCTCTCTCTCTCCGCCTGCGGTGAAATTGCACACACTTACACGCACACACACACAGGCGCGCGCGCGCGCCACGGCCGTACGGACTGCCTGCACTATAAAAACCAGGGGGAAAAAATCATGATGAGCAACAACGCGTACTACGAGCAGCAGCAGCAGTTTCAGCAGCCGCCGCAGTATTACTACCAGGACGGCGAGGACGGAGGCGGAGAGGAGGAGATGCCCGCCACCGAGAAGGACCTGGCCGAGGACGCGCCGTGGAAGAAGATCCAGCAGAACACGTTCACCCGATGGTGCAACGAGCACCTGAAATGCGTAAACAAGAAGATCGTGGACCTGCAGAAAGACCTGAGCGATGGCCTCAAGCTCATCGGGCTCCTAGAAGTGCTGAGCCAGAAGAAGATGTACAGGAAGTACCACGCCAGGCCCAACTTCAGACAGATGAAGCTGGAGAACGTGTCCGTCGCGCTGGAGTTCCTGGAAAGGGAGCACATCAAGCTGGTGTCTATAGGTAAGCCGTGGCCTGGGTTGGCGTGTAACTTCAGCATGTAGCTATACTGTAGACGCGAGTGATTCGCGAATCGGTTTCTGTCGCGCAACTCTTTTGAGCGAGTCGTTTGGCGAATCGATTCACTTTTAATATGGCATGCTGGACAGCTGAAATATCAAACGTAGTGCGATGATATTGTTCACATTTTCAGTCAGGACACCACTATGAATTATACATTTATTCGTTTCCTGCTGGAAAAAAAATACACAATAGAAACCCTCATATTATTTGTAATGGTTTTGATGGTTGTACTGGAGTTGTATTGGTTTTAATGGAAACTATAATGGTCCCTGTGGGTCTCTACTTATTATTTGTTGCCTTCTATTGGTGGCATGTTGTGTATAGTGGTTACCATTAAGGACGAGTAATGGTAATGGTTGTAATGGATAGCTGATGGTTTGTAATGGCATTTGTAGTGGAAAACATTAGAATTTTTTTCTGGTTTCTATTTCAGCAGGGCTGAAAAAAAAATTAAAATCGTAGCTCCACAATCTCCTTGGGTAGTGATTCAAACAAATCCAACATAGCATTCATACAGTTTGACTCATTTAAACTGGTATTTTAAAAGAGTCGACTCAGTAATGTGAATCATGATGCTAATCACTGCTGTAACCAGGAGAAGTATCATTTGTTTAACAGGCATATCTATAAGCAGATGTGTAAAACTGTCAGTTGTGATGAAACTGGATCATTGCCTCTTCACTGCTGTGTTTTTATTATATATATATATATATATATATATATATATATTTATTTATTAATTTTTATTGTTATCCCATTATTATGGCTTTTAAGAAGGTTGCAGCATGCAAATGGACTTTTAACAAATCACGTGTGGTGAATGTGGTATTGGCATCCCACTGAATCCAGATGCTGCAGATGTGACTTTGTGAGTTTTGACAAATCAGAACAGTTGCATCCTACAAAGATTAACCATGTCGCATGAAGGGTTCGTCAAAGGGTGTTTTAACATATCGGCGTAATAGCTGATGTATACGTTTAGATATATTGAATCAACATTGTTCCAATGCATATTAAGTGTTTTAGATTTGTTCAACAGCATTTGATTGTTGCCAGATTTTTTGGATCTCCACTCATATATATCATGCAATAAGTTACATTAAACATCTTTGAACATTTCATTTGCACATTTATCATGTAATAAGGAATTGCTTCTGACACATTTAGTGTTTACATATTTATAATAACTGGTGAGTGAAATAGATGGGGTACATCACATTAACAGTGTTACAGCCGTTTTACTTCGATGGCATCATCACAGAGAAATCTGTGTGTTTTGTTAGTTCTGATTTATAAGACAAACAACACTAGGCAACATGAACAACAGTTTACTCTTGTGCATGACTGACACACTATATAGTGGATTGTTGTGCAGATGCACGTTTGACACACACACACACACACACACAGAGCGATACAGATTTAACACAGCTGTGCTTGGTCAGAAAGTGTACAGAAAGTGAGTGTGTCCAGTGCTGGAGGGAGTGTGTGCTCTAAATCCAACTCGCGATTCATGCTCAAAGGGATTTCAGTGCAGTACTTTATGTGGAAATCTGCTGTTGGCCTGGAAATGACATTTGAATAGAATTGATTTTCGGCACGGTGTTACAGTCAGGGTTATTCTGGAAAATCGATTGTGTTTTCTTTTTAATGCTGTCCAGAAGTGTAGTGTAAGTGAATTTCATGAATCTTAGAAGTCTGTAGAAATGTGCGCCATATAATATATGGATATTAAGCAATGCAAAGTCGGAGCTTTCAAATGATTGTTTATTTGTATTACACAATATATTGCGGATCAGAATAGACACAGGGCAGGTTAGTCCTACATTTGTACTTTATAAAATTGTGCACATACCTCTAAGGAAGCAGAATACATAATATAAGATATAACTCAGCCAGGATGTGAATATTTTCAGCAGGCATGGATGTCTGATGATAGGATCATGGGGTGATAGCAGAAAAACGATGAGAGAAGTGAAGTTTTTATTCACCTGAAGAGACGCCAGTAGACATTTTGCTCCCCATGACAGGTTAATGTATTGGCAGTTTTCATTCCTGGAGGCTCCCTTTGGGCACCTTGTCTCATCAGGACCCTTGTACTCGAACCCTCTTGTCTCATTCTACATCTAACTGTCTCTATACATTGGTAGAATCTGACAGGAAATATAAAAAAATTATGCATGTACAGAATGTTTGCATACAATTTGATGGAAGCACAATAAGTAATTAATCAGCTTTTTGGAAAGGGATTTAAAATTGGCAGAACTTTTCGACAGAATCAAAGCCAAGAGAATAAATCACCTTTGGTATCTATTGGGATTGGCTTGAATATGTACTTGTGCATACTTCTCCCAATCTCTAGCAAGAGAAAACTAGGCACCAGAGATGGTTACAGTGATGATCAGGAAAGGCTAGAATAAATGCATTAACTTCCCTCTCTTAAAAAAAGCCATTTACATCATATTATTTTGAGTTAACATCTGGCTTGGAGTGATTTATTAATCTTTTACAACCAAATACAATAGCACCATGAACAAAAATATATGTATTTTTTTCATAAGAAAAAAAAAACATGCACGAAGTGGAGGCTGATTTCTTTCTAGCCAAGACTGTAATTTCTCACCTATTGTTGAGAGTCATCTGAAAGGATGAATGAATTAATTTATAGCCCTTCCATCCAATATCCCAATCAGCAGTCACTGGTGTTTTTGCTATGGATACAAAATGGTGATTGGAAGAATGGCACCAGATCAAATACTATTCAGATGATGACCAAGTCAGGACACTGAGGCATGAAAGACATAGAGGCTGAGCAAGTAGACCAGCTCTGGAGTATACATAGGGACATGGTTTTATCTGAAGCAGATGTGTGTTCAAAGTGACCACAGTGCGCGGGGAGAAGAAAATAGGTCAGCAGACTCAGACACACACGCCAGAGCAGTGAGTTCAGCCCAGCTGTCACTGCTGATAACATGGACATTTCTAGAAGGGCATCTGTCATGGACCACTCTCTACCCGTCTATGTGGGGTGGTCTGATAGAAGATCAGGAAAATCTCCTGCACCCAGCCCACCGCTCTCTCGTATATGTGAAGTGCTGCACTCCTGATTTTTGTTACCGTCCCCCATATTGACAGCACGGTCACAGGGTCATGCCTGTATGCTTACTCTATTTGAATGGCCTGCAATTATATAGTGTTATATTTGTTGTAGATAGTGAGAATTGACCAATGAGTTCAGAAGCATTAATTACTCAAATTACCATGTTTCTTGCTCAGTAGATGCCATTTTGCTTCAAAATGTTTTTTTTTCTTTTGTTTGGAAAGAGATGGCTTTGGTGTAGCTTTAGATGTAGCATGAGTTAGCGTCTTATGATATTTCCATCTGACAAACCTGTTCACTCCTGAGCTCAGGTTACTGTTTGTGTGCAGTTTTCCAGGTTTTCCCCATGTCTCTGTAGGATTTCTCTGTTTTTCTGGTTTCCGCCCACTTCCTGTAGACATGCTGGTAGGTAGATTGTCTAATCTAAACTGCCCTTATTTGTGAATGAATGTGTGAATGTGAGTGTGGCTTGAGACTGGCAAACCCATCCAGAGTGTATTCCAGCCTCACACCCGGTGTTCCCAGGATAATCTCCAGATCCATTATAACACGGTTACTGAAGATGAATAATTTAATGCATGTTCCAATGTAAATAATTTTGTGGACCTTTGTGTCAAACAAGAATGGTGAAATGCAAAATTGGCTCAACTTTTGTGGGCAGGATGTAGATGAATGAATGAATGTATGTTGGCTGCAGGAACAGCAGTTCTGTCATCTACCAAATTTTTGGCTTTCAGGGTTTATGCAGAAAACAGAAATCTTCCAAATCATCTTGTGGACCTTTGTGTCGAACAAGAATGCTGGAATGCTAATTTGGCTCAATTTTGGTGGGCAGGATGTTATCTTAGAACACTTTAACACTTATCAAACTTTGTCTCAAATTTACCTAAACACAGTTTGTTGTTAGTGAAGTCCAAGGAAGCACTGCCACTGGTTCAAGAAGCACCAACTGTTGACCTTTGAGAAGCTGAAAAAAGTGATCTGGTTGGATGAATCCAGGTTCCTATGCATCATTCTGTTGAAATGATCAGAATTTGGTGCAAACAGGATCAGCCTATGGAGCATCCTGCACCGACTGGTGGTGACAATGAGATGGTGTGGGAAATGTTTACTGGGTACATATTAAGAACCTGATACCAACCAGAATAACGCAGTACATTTGAACACCAGGATCTTTTCAAGTCTACAGTTTCTCAAGACTTGGATGGACACTTCCAGCATGATTACAGCATGGAATACCAGGAGCATTACAGCAAGCTTTCCTTTCTCCAGTGCACAGTGCCAAGATCCCAACCCTATCATACACTGAATTGCCAGATTATTAGGTATACCTATCTAATAGCAGGTTGCACCTCATTTTTATTATGGAACAGCATGAATTTGCCAAGGTATTTCGATGGCTACAAAGTCTTGCTGGAAACAGCCCTGAGTTTGGGATGAGATGAAAAGAGCTATACACAGTGAGGCCTTATAGTCACCAAAACAATCACTTCTCTATCTCGTAGCATCCCATGCAAATGCCTGGAAAAATTCATGCTGCTCTGTCAAAGACATTGAAACGTGCTTTTAGATTGGTGTAAAAAATAAACTAGCTTTACTTCTTCTTCTTTAATCCTCATTATCTGTCTTCAAAAAAGCAGTGGAAATAGAAACAATCTGAGCATTTCTGTCATTTGCCAAATGATGTACTGGTGGTTTTGGTTTAAATGTCCTGCATTAGATCTTTTCTGAGTGGTTGATTGATGCAGAGACAGCTGGACTCTGGGCTCTATCCACTGACAGGTGCTGTAAATAGACCCCAAGCTAAACGGAGTAAGGTGGAGAGGGGGCTGCTAGGGGACAAGACTGAGAGAGGGGGAAAAATGGATTGCAGGGCTGAAAGGTTACTTAAGTATCAGTTATGATTTCCAGGAACTGTTGAACCAATGAGCTGACATCATCACATTTTGGAAAGTGAAGATTTCCCAAACAAGTAATATCTGTTACTGATATCTTTTTTGAGTAAAAAAAAAAAAATAATAATAATAATAAAAAAAGTTTTCTAGTATGGTTTGGCTATTGAATCATTGAACCAAACACTGCTGTTTATAGGACTGATAATAATAATAATAATAATAATAATAATCATCATCATCATCATTATCATCATGATCATCATCATCATCATTATCAAATCTGACAACAGTGCTGAGTGATTTTACTATGGTCAATGAAGACTCATTGGATACCACTGCATGACAGCGTCAACTGGAAACCAATGTGATTTTACTCTACTTAAACTGTATCAGATCCAGATGTGTTTGGGAACCACACAGCTGGAATTAAGACTAGTAGTGAAAAAAAAAAATTGGTGAGTAAAAAAAAAAAAACACGGGGGGTGTGGGGGGGTTGTGTGGGTGTGTTTTTTGTTTTTTTTTGTTTTTTTTTTTTTTTTTTTTTTTTTTTTTTTTTTTTTTTTTATTTTTTCCAACCAACCCCAAAACACCCCTAATTTTTTTTGTTTATGTAAACAGCAGGCAGAGCTGAGCTCTGACACTATAATTTGATGAAAATGTACATTATTCTTAAATAATTAATAAAATTTAGTGCAGAAATCAACTAATATAAAGCTACAAGCTACACTAAGGCTCCTGAACCTCCACTAATAGTTCTAATACACTTTGGAACCACATGTTTATGATTGTGATTCCTAGTAAATTTGTATCCATTTTGGCTGTGAAATAATTTTAAAACACTTTGTCTTATAGATAGATTGCTTACTTTGCTTAGCTTGATGAGATTGTCGCCCCGAGTTTACTAGCTAAATACAAGTTTTATGCTCAACTGCACAATTGCGATCTAGATATCTAGCTTCAACAGAATGGTGTAGATCAAAGATGCCAATCAGATCTTCAATTCAGAGTTGACTGATATTTGAATTCACAGAGTCATTTATACAAAGTCTTTATTCAGAGTCATTTTAAAGCACTGTTGGAAAGGTAGCTAGCTAGCCAACTTGGCATAACCTGATGAAATTGTCACTGTCAAGTTTGTTAGCTAAACATTTAGTTTTTTTTATACAGTAGCTCTATTTCTTGTGAATAGACTTTTACTACAGTTGAAAGTAAATTTGTGTATGGTAATGTATTTATGTACAGTGTTACAAAAGCCCCGAGACACAGTTATCCAGCTAGATACAAAACGGTGTAGAATAAACCTGCTTATCAGATCTTTTTCTCAACAGTTTATGAGATTTTAGCATTAAGTGAGATATGAAAGGCCAAAGGTATATTTTCTGAAGTTATTTTAAGCCAATCTGTGGGAAAGGTAGCTAGGCTACTTTTCATAGTCTGATGAAACTATTAATGCAATTTTGCTAGCTAAATCTATGACAGTTTCAGACTATAGCTCTAGTTCATTTGGAGTGCTGAAGACTATCTAGTCAGCTAAGATAACCATTGGAGAAAAACAGTTATCTAGCCAGCTACAAAACAGTGTAAAATCTGCTATTAGAGTTAAGAGAGATATGAAAGATGCTAGTGTTCATGTCGCTAATTTAAATCCTTTAAATCTGAAAGCATCCTGTCTCTTTAGCAGAAAAGAATCAGAAGGTATGATTGCAAAACTGGCATACAAAGAATACTAAAAACTTAATGTCTGACCACCTCAGTGTAGTAAGTTAAATTAGGACGTTGATTAAGTAAGTGATTTCACTGAGCCATTTTGAAGCCTTTGCTTGCCTTAATCTGGACGTTTCTCTGACTACAGCTCAGAGACTGTTTAAGAACATAGCTTAGCATCTAGCACTCAGACTGATAGCGTTACCTCCCACCCCCAGTGTATATATAATATACAGCCCCACTCACTCTGTGTGCATGTTCACTCTCCTCTTCAGATAAAATAGTGTCTCTAATTGTTACCATGTGTCAGCTAGTCAGTTCAATGGAATGTTCGAGTTGAATGAGCGCTCACTCACTCACTCACTCACTCACTCACACACACACACACACACACACACACACACACACACACACACACACACACACACACACACACACACACACACACACACACACTGATTGTCCAAGTGTTGTCTAATCATCCCTTCTCGTCTTCCCTTCACAAATACTGATTACTGATTACGTTTCCTTATTCTGCTTTCTGCTCTATAAAGTCATTAGTATTTCGCCTACTAGTATATTACATAATTTTATGACTTTATATTTAGGCATTGTTATTATGAAGCTTGTTTGATCAGATCATTTGTATCGTAAACATGACCCAGTTAATTCTAACTGTTCATGACAGCAGATGCTCATGATCAGGTACTGTTTTGTGTTTTTTTTTCTTTCTGATAAAGTCTCTTTTTTTGTGGTGTGATTAAACTGTCAGTAAATCTGAATATTTTGGAGCTGTATACGAATCAAAATTCCAAGAACTTGATTTTTTGCCCTGAGTTCTGAAGTTTTACATGCCAGCTGACTGCCTGCCCATTATGAATTATACACGCTCTGAGTTTTTTTAGTACAGAGATGGAAAATCAGCTTTTCGTATGCCAATTTGGATATAAGAGGCCAAGCACAAGAAGAAGAGTGGAGAATATAACTAGTATAGTCCTCTGTGGATTTAATGCACACCTACATGGATGTGCTTCCCCAAATCATCGCTTCCTGTATCTTTTGTGTTATGGTTATCAGTAGAACATTTTACTGACCATCGTCGTTAAAAAATTTTAGTTTCTTAAAGTTTTGCATGTTTTAGTATGAATGTTAGCCTTAAAATGATTTATAAGCTAGTGTGCTCCAAAACAGTGACAAAATTGGCATTTAGAAGATATATGCATTCAGTTTCTTTCTATCACCAATACTTATCAACAATTTTGATGACATCATTCATCACTTCAGTTTCTCACCGGATTTTCTGTCCAATCAAATGCTCTGTAGAATCTGAAGTGTCCCACCACCAACATTATAAAAATACATGGTACTAACCATGTAAGTTAGTAATATGGATTTTTCAAGTATGGCTTAGCTTGGACTGTGAAATAAGCTAAAAGCTATTGGCTATTTTAAAAGGGGGAGGAGCCATTTGACATGTCCCACCCTGCCTTCCTGTTTCAGTGGAAATTACGTCAACACATCAATTATAATAATGCTAAATGTTTTAAGGCACTACACGGGGACTTTAAATGCTGTGGTAAACTGGCAAGTGATCCTGCAATTTCCCATAATATGCATAATAATAACTTATCAGAGTGGAATATTCAGAAGCATTTTAAAGTAAATGACAGTAATAATCAAAGAATAAGACTGGTACATATGTAAGGAATAATTCATGAAATGGCATGCAGTCACGGTAAATTAATCAATACCAGTATGATGTGATGTAATGCAAAAGGGCATTACCACCCTGATCTTGAATAATTTCCAATAACAGTACATTCTAAAGTGTTGTATTACACTTATTCTACAGCAATTTACTAGAAACGGGTTAGTTCTTGTTATCACTTATGTAACTTAGAACTTATAAGCCCAAGACTTGAAGTTACAGCTTTATCTCTGACTGTTACAAAGCCCTGGTACTGGCAACTCATTCCAAATGCTAAATAAACATCTCCTCACAGAACATTTCACTGAATCAACATATTTTGAAAATCCATGAAGTCCTTGCAGTCCTTGTGCAAATTGTTACTGTAGGAACGATAATGCATTAGAACTAATTAGAATTAATCAACACCCTCAGAGCAATCAGAATCGAGCATTCAATAGCACTGTGCTGTAAATAACTTTGAACTATGGTTCAGCTGTGGAAATACATAGAGTGAGAGTCATACTGGTGACTATGTGACCTCTGCAGTGTGGCTGTGAATGCCAGTAGCCCAAGTGGACACCGTGGTAGTGTCTGGTATCGACGGTATCAGGCAAAGAGGCCTGTCAGCAGCAGCCTGATGATGTCATGGACTGGCTGACCCTGGGTTGTCAGAAGAATGCCTCCATCTCCCAGACATAAGCAGGAGTCTGAGAATATTTCCCAGAGAGCAGTTTTTGAGAATGTGTAACCATGTGTAGGCAAGTGTTTGTGTGTGTTTGTGTAACAGCTGTGGAGAGACAGACCTTCTAATTACAATACTCAATTTTGAGTGTTTTTGAAGTGCTCAGTGTATTTGATTCATATTTCTGTTTCACGAAAGTAACTGAATCTGATGGTGAATGTGGTAAACACACTGATTCACCCTGCATTTACATAATATTTTTCTACTCATATCTTTTGTTCACTGTCTGAAGTCCATTACTGGAATGAACTTAAGAGGAGAAATCCTCCCTAATGTGTCAGCATGACGGCTTGTATCCATCTGGGATTTGAACTCAACGTGTGTGTGTGTGTGTGTGATCATTATCTGCTTCAATTGCTCCTTCAATATGTGTGTATACAGCATGATTGTTTATGGTAAATGACTATTGTGTGTACGTCATACTCTTCTCAAAGTCATACTGCACCCTACTTTAATCTTTAAGTTTTGGTTTCATGAGTAAAAAACCCCCAAACCAAATAAAAAATAATCATGTTTATTTAAAGGTGTTTTTCCCGTACAAAACCCTGTAAAACATTACAGCCTGAATATTACATCAAGCAATCTTAAGTAAGCTCTTATTTTTATTAGCAAGTCCATGAACATGGTGTCAACGTGTCAGTCAACACATGTTCACTTTGTTAAGGCATATATGAGTTTGCTTAAGAGTTTCTTTTTGGATAATGATTAAGTGAGGATAAAAATGGGCAGCCAGGATAATAACAATAGAGCAAACACTTCAGATCTTCATATCTACCTAATTTCTGGCCCCTCAAGCCTCCACAGTTGTTTCCGGTTTTTGTGAGCACCCATCCCTGCTGCTGCTGGTTCCACCTGTTGCTCATTCCAGCCTCCACAATTGAAGCCATTTGGTTCCATGTGAAATGTCTAGTGACACAACGTGCTAGTTCCCTGAATCACACTAGCAGGATCGTCAGGGTTTATTGCCAGTTATGCTAGTTTTGAATCAGAAATGTCTGCACCACTATGAACTTGTGTCCAATCCAAAGACTTGTGGTTCCCTTTTTTTTCTGAACTGCTTGTGATAGTTTCAGGTATTTTTGTGTGTTTTTTAAGATGTAGTTTTGCTGAGACCTGGCAACCTTGCACACTAGCTCTCTTGGCCAGAGGGCTGATGTTTAATTAGCCATGTATAATTTTGTTCCATTCGAATGCACAGCTTTTGTTTCGTTATTTGCTGCTAAGAGTCTCAATGGACTCCACAAACACTGGGTCCTTATTAGTTCCATATACTTGAAAGTGAAATCACCAAAAATAAAAAATAAATAGATGCGTTTACAAAAGACAGTAAAATTGGAAGTATTTAATCAGCATGAAGAACAAATATTTTGCTTGAAAACCTGAAAATCTTCAACTGAATTCACATGTGCATTTACTCTACGGGTGGGTCGTGTGAAATCCTATAAACCATCCGCAACAAAAACAAGTCAGATTAGTGTAGAACAGATAGAAATTATGTAGCAAATATTTTAATATGAAACACAGAAATGTCTTCCATGTGCGACTGAGACAAGGCATGCTTTGTGTCAGGTCTTGATGAAGTTCCTCCTGTGAGACATTTTGGGATTATAGTGGAGCGAATGCACACTGGTAGTCGACTGTAAGATTTTGACCCCATCAGTTGTTGCTTGGTCAGGCCTGGTAACAGCTGTGACAGCAGCTGACTGGAAGAAGGGAGCGTCTGTCCCTGAGTGCACTAAACCCCCTGAAGCCTTCTGAAAATTTTCCAGCTAATTCTTTTTCAGCTCCCTTTTCCTCATTCCTGTTCACTCAGTCCAGCGGATCACTTTACAGACTTCAAGTCCCTGACTAGACTTTGTAATAAAACATATCAGGGAGCGAAAAAATACCTATGGTATCCTTTGTGGTTACTGAGGTTCCTTTTTTTGTGACACATGAAGCAACACGCTTGTAGGTTCGCTCTCACTGCAGGCCCCCTGTGTCCCGATGCGGTTATTACAACCGTTCACTTTTTACATTTCTACGTTGCTTTTTAATTTTTAATTAAACATTTTTGCTGACCTTCTGATGAACATTTCTGTTGAACTGCTAAGCCTATCTAAATCGCCTTTTCTGTTCTGTCCTCCCCACCATTTCCCAAAAATACAAACAAAATGAGCACCAGCAGTAAATATTCACAGATTTTTTTCTTTTTATACAAAGAAAAACAAAATTGAACCCACAACCCACCCCTCCGGCTCATCATGGCTACCCATTAACTGTCGCTGGTTATAGACATATTATAAAATTCAACAACAGGCACCAACCTTTAAGTGGGTGGTGTCTGTAACTCCATAAAGTATGCAATAAAGGGATGCCATTTATGAAAAAACTTATCAGTACAACCATTCATCGTATATCTTATTTTCTCGAGTTTCAGAAAAAACATCACGTCCTTTATCCACTGGGAGATCGATGGGTATTTAGCAGACTTCCAATGTAACAGTAGGGAACGTCTTGCTATAAGGGATGTGAAAGCAATACAATCCTTTTGTATCGAGCTCAAAGGAATTGAAGCTTCAGGAATCCCAAATATCGCAATCAATGGACAAGGCTTTAAATCTACCCTGAGAATAGTGGACATGATGGTAAAAAAGCCAGACCAAAAACCATGGAGTTCAGGGCAGAAGAAAAACATATGGCCAAGATGACAGGGAGAGCCATGGCATTTATAACAACCGTTCACTTTTTACTTAGGAGTCAGGTTTTTCGCTGGCTGTTTGACTAAGATGAAGACTAATTGGCACAGAATCTCTGTAGAAGAGTCAGCATTCACAATAACCTTGCATTAAAAACCCCTGCTGCTCAGATTTACTCCTTTATATTGCACCAAAATGAGTAGGGCCAGCACATTAATGGTAGCATAGTGCTAGATTTCCTGTTAATTGTCTGTAGGCACTGTTGTGCTGTTGGATTTGAATTATCCGTTCAACTTTGGGCCAATTGGAATTGGCCCATGTTTAAAGTCTTTTTGTTGGCAGCTCAACAGACCACAGAGCCATAATGAGTCAGGACCTGCTACTGTTGGTCATGTTTTTATTTTTTCTGACGTCTGAGATGAACTACAAAAAGCCATTTGGAGAACTGAAGATAGCTGAAATTGACATTCTTTATAAGGGAATCTCTCTGGTGTGTGCAGGACTTTTAATAACTTGTCGTGTGTGTATGTCAATAATATGTAGTGTTTGTGAACTGCTGCATACAGTGTATCTGTCATGACTGACTAGTTATAACTAGTATAACTATAGTAACACTACTAAGTGTAGTGATACCACCATGTTTTTGAATTCTCTATGCTGATTGGTCAAAATGTCTTGATTAAGCTTGTATAACAGTGGCTTTAGTATTAGGGGCCATTCACACCGGCAGTTTAGTCTGAAACAGAGCACGGTTTGCATGAAAAATTAGTTATGTGAAAGTTGTTATACGGACCAGGAAGTGCACCGTGGTACCGAACCCGAGACTACATATTGGAGGGACACAGAAGAGGTCCACAGCTGTGTATAATATCTATTGTGCATGTATAAACACGAACACCCCAAAAAATAATATACGGTGAGTCGCGTTGTGTTCTCTATGAACGCAAATGCTCCGGGGTTCGATAGAATCAAGTGAGTCTGAAACCAGACCAGCGTTGCAAGGCGAGCCGGCAACAATCAAACTCGTATTTGGCCCGCAGCAAACGTGCCCAGTGTGATAACCAGCGTAGTTCCAGCTGCAAGGCAAATCACAAATGTACATTAATGTGCTTGTTCTAATACATTATCATTTCTATAATAAAGGCTAATTCACTATGAACTGTATGCTGAACGTTTCTTTGTAGAAACATCTGTTTAGCATTTTTTAGAAGAAGTCTCCAGTGTCAGAGCGTTTTCATAAGTAAATCTTTCCTTTACGTAAATCTTTGTTCCTTTACGTGTTCGGACACGGGAAAGTTTTCAGAAACTTTGGGTTCTTTGTAACATGAAAAGCTAACCATGAAAGAGAGAACAAAAGACAGGTTGGTGAGGGAACGACTGTTTATATCTGCTATTACGTACTGTAAATGGTAACAACAGCTTGTTTCTTGGACGGTCCACAGCATAAAATGTAACTATTAATGGATAAAAAGAACGACATGTTGTTCTTTATTAAAATGAAAAATTGCTTGGGATTATGAGGAATAAAACAATTGGGGATATGCTGTTACTGGGAAATAAATAGCCTCCCCTGATCATTCATTATTTCTCTGTAATAGCATTTAATTCATGCTGCCTTCTTAACCCCAGACTCTTACCATTATAAAGTTATTTACTAGCAACTATGAATTATTTAGTGACTACAGCGGAACTAATAGAAAACGGATGTAGTTACAAGGCTGAGGAATGTTCCTGGTTGTTAATAGTGCCTGATCGCTTAAGTGACACTTCTGAAATTTATCCAGCTGCTTTTCCAATCCTTTTGGACTCATTATGTGGGTGTGTCAGCTGGAAGCGCTGTGTGTGTGTCTGTGTCTGTGCATTAACTCTTTTGTCTCTGGTCATCACAGGTTGGACAGGAGCATGTGTTGCAGACTGAGAGACTGCTGGTTATGTGTAGCCTTATTAGGACATCACACACTGCACCTGTTTAGACACAAGGGCCACACTGATTGATATAGGCTTGTGTGTGCATTTCTATACTTCTGAGTGTGTGTTTGCATGTGTGAGTGCATGTAAAGGTTTCCATTTGGAGTGTGTTTTCCTTTAGGTCACATCGGTCTTTCTCACCTTTCCCAGTGCGTTGTGTAGGTTGAGGTTGTGTCAGTGCACATGTCCAACTATCATACTCTACATCTCTGAGTGTTTATATAAGACGGACAATGATAAATGAAGTGCGCTGTGAGAGGTCAGGCCTGTGACTCCCTTTTCCCCTTGTCTGACAGTTTGAGAAATGCAGGGTTGCAGGGTTGACTGAAGGTCACTGTGGAATGTGCTTTTGACCCGGAGCAATGCTACTTTGGTGTCTTATAGCAGCAAAAAAGAGCATGTAGTGTCTTCGTTAATCAGATGATGATGCCTATTACTTCTATGGCGGAGCTGATCCTACGTCCAGATGAATCAGGATAGATCTGAAAACGGGATTTTTTAAAACATTAAAATTTTTAAAAAATAACGCTCTCTGTCTACGCAGGCGTTTTCAAACATTTTCCAAAAATTGCTCGTCCAGACTTAAACGCCTGAAAACGCTTACATTCCTATACTGCACAGACGTGAAAACGTAACAAAAAGCACTGGCTTTTATTTAAAAGTGTATCTGACGGTTGTACAAAGTGACATTAATCTTTAACAGAGATATCAAACTGGACAGCAGGCACAATCTTGTCCACCGTCTTGTTTGTTTTGAGTTGGTTGAGTCACATGACTAAAAATACATCATCGTTTCTGAATATCTCTGCCTTCTAAGTCCACACTACAATGCGAAAACAGCGTTTTGAAATGCATCCACTTTGGAGAGGCTTTTTGCTGGAAAAAAACACACAGTCTCTATATGGACGGAATGCCAAAACATAGAGAAAAAGATGCGTTTTCAAATTTAGTTTGGCTAATGTAGACGTATCCTGAATCGAGTTTTCTGTCTTTAGATCTTTATACCAAAGTTAAAACCTCCACCATTAGGTTTAAATAGCAGATACGGAGGGGAAAGTGCTGCTACGGTGGGTAGCTGTTGCAGCCTCACAGCTTCTGGGTCCTAGGTTTTATCCTGAGCTTGGGTTACGGTTTGTGTGTGTTTTCGCATTTTCCCGTGCCCACATTGGTTTCTTCCTGGTTCTCTGGTTTCTTCCCAATAAGATGTCGGTAGGTTGATTAATATGCTACATGTATTGTGAATGAGTGTGTGACTGTGTGATGGACCGACATCCCATCCAGCGTGTATTCCTACCTTGATCAACTGTGACACTGACCAGGATAAAGAGGTTTCTGAAGTATATATAAGAAAAGCACATTCAGTTTAAAACCTGGCTGCAGGATGGTGTTATCGCTCTCTCAGACAACATCTGCAGCTTAGTTGTCTAATTAAACACACATCTCTTATGTGTGTATGTCAGTCTAAATCCAGTTTAAGGTGGCACATGAAATTTGTTTGTCCAAACAGGACTAGTCCCACATGTGATGAAGTACGGCTTGGTAAAGTCGTATGTACTGGATGTGCTCGAACACATCGAGAACATGTCAGGAAATCCATGTTAGACATTCTTCCTGAAGTTCTGTTTGGGTTTATCCTAAAAGACCTGTTCCCAGAGACAAAACAACTTCAACTTGCACAAGGTCCATGGATTTGAGTCACTTTTGGCAGGCGTTATAATCATACAGAAGTAAAAGTAGAAAAAAAAAAAACAACTTTCTTATTTTTTTTTCTCCTATGGTTAAACATTAGAGTTCAGTGCAAGTTTGCAAACCAAAAAAGAAAAAGAAAGGAATTTGATTGAAGACATTTATTGTATTTAGTTTCTCAGATGTTCCTTTATTATAATAAAATGGTCAGTTAGTGCATATTAAAACAGCAAATGTTTGCATCTCGGATTTTTGTGAGACCTGAGCATCATTTAATAACTTTCTTGCCTTTATAACTTCCTCCAACTGCTTTCCAATCCTCTGAGCAGTGTTGTTGCCATAACCTACACCCACTCTCATTTTTTTTTAACATATCCGTGTCATTGACCAGATGTCATACACTACCTTCTTCTGATCAGGTCTGGAGACAGAGGTGATTTATCATTTCATGATATTTTTGATTGTTTACTTACTTGTTACTTGCTTAAACACACCTTCCATGCGAGTTTCATGTTTTACCGTTGGAGTGAAATCAACTCTCATTTTGTCCATTTGTTCCCCTGTGTGTGTACCTCTTTATGTGAAACATTGCTGCAGAATTTTTTCTGCAGGTGTATTTTCTCTGTTTGGTGGCCGAACGTTTTTTTGTGCTGGATGCACGTGGAAGCGATGGGATGATATGTGGGAGAAGGGATTTGAATCTTTGGACTGTTATGTAAGGTTAAAAGTCTATTAAAAGTCAAACAAGTGTGTGGTTCTCTTGTAACTTTGTGTGTGAATGTGTGTGAGTGTTTTTCATTCCCAACACACTTCCATTGTGCTTGGGAAACCCTGTGGAAAAATTGAGTTTCAGTGGCAGCCGGCCATGCTGTCGTACCCCCCCAACACCCCCTCGTCTTTTTTCTTGTTCCCCTCGCCTTCTTATTCTCTTTTGACAGAGAGATATGGTCATGGAATCACTTTTTCCTTCCAAAGTGATCTTTCCCTCTGGAATGGTGGGGGCACGTATATGTGCGTGCACACACACACACCTCTGGACTTAGTGATTAGTTTGAGTGTGTATGGGTTCAGGATGTTTTGTCTGTGACCCTGTAAGCGTTTCTGTGGAGAAAGTCACATAACAGGAAACTTGTTTCCTCTTGAATTGTGTGAAAATGAAATAAGCGAGGAACCCGTGTGCTTTCTCCTGACACTCTTTCTGTCCATAGCTGTAAGTGTTAGGGCCCCTCTTTAAAAGCAGCTTAGGAGAAGACCACACCCAACACATCACCTCCCTCTGAACTACCTTCTCCTATATTCTCCTATAAATCCTATAAGTACATCTCTGCAACTGTTTCAAACAACTGTTTCAAAATGCTGACACTGGAGACTCCTTCTCAAAATGAAGGAAATTACACAGTTTTTAGTGTGTAATGTCCTGAATTACAGATCCCTGTTTTTAAAGTTGTTACTATAGAAATGATAAGATATTACAATGAGTGCATCACTGTAAACCCTGCATATACAGTGTGTACGGTGTTGTCCTAATCTACTGGCAGATAACATTGCTTCTTTCTAGAAATAAATGCTTAATACAGTATCTCACAAAAGTGAGTACACCCCTCACATTTGAGTAAATATTTGATTTTATCTTTTCATGTGACAACACTGAAGAAATGACACTTTGCTACAATGTAAAGTAGTGAGTGTACAGCTTGTGTAACAGTGTACATTTACTGTCCCCTCAAAATAACTCAACACACAGACATTAATGTCTAAACCGCTGGCAACAAAAGTGAGTACACCCCTAAGTGAAAATGTCCAAATTGGACCATTGTTTCCCCTGGTATCATAATCCTGATAACGGTACTGGGCACCGGAATGGTGCCATCGCTAATAATCATATATTTACTTTATTTTAACTTATCGTAGAAAATCCTAGATACATTTGGACTACATTAATGCTATTTTGACTTGCTAAGATGGCATTTTTTAAGTGTAGTAATGATTTGCTTCACATCATTCCCTTTTACAGAAAAGTTTGTTTTAATATTCCTACAAGTAACAAAGTTGAAACTACAATACGTTGTAGGACCATTTATGTACATTCCTAAAATAATACTGAAATCCTGACAGATTCTTAAATTCAGCTAATTTGCTAGCTGGGGAATGCTAAGAGGAATAAATAGAGTGATTAAAACCGTGATACTCCAGAGACATAAATGCTGACGGTTATTACTTTTGGATCATTTGAGCACGCTGGGGAAAACCGAGGCTCTACATTTTTGTGGGACAGGACATGTGATCTCTCACATCACTCCCAGGTCAAGTTGAAGAAGCAGTTACAGTAGAAGAAGAAAAAGTTGGATATAAGAGGAAAATCTGCTCAATGAACCAAAAGTCCATTTCTATAGACTACACCCTTTCAAGTTTCCAGTTGAAGATCTTTAAAGCGATCCATACATTACTAGCAGAAATATTGTGTTTTAAACAAATCAGGTGTTCCTTTTCCAAAAACAATGAAGTTGAAGGTCATTTTTCAAAGCCTGGGCGTTCAGGTCCACTGGACGAAACCCAGAGCCGTGTCTGATACATCAAAGAGGTTGTTTTGTGGAACTTGTGATTTGATCTCTAAACTGTGAGCCAGTAGTGAGAGCAGATAGAGTCAAAGGCCAGAACAAATAAGCAAAGCTTAGCTCAATGGATTTTGTGTGTATATGTTAGTGTGTGTGTGTGTGTGTGTGTGTGTGTGTGTGTGTGTCCTGCTTAATGTCTGTCAGCTTGTTTATTGTTTTGAGTTCAGATCTTTCCTCTGATATGAACATCATGTGCTCCATTGCTTCAATTAATTTCTTTAAGCTCCAGGGTATGAAGAAATTGTGTGTGTGTGTGTGTGTGTGTGTACAGTATGTGCATGTATTTCTAAAAGCAGTCCTGCACTTCTGAATGAGGTTTTGCATAATTTATATGCTTTTTATACAAAGACTTCATGGCACCTATGGAGTATATTATTGATGATACGATGTTCTGCATTCAATTTGAATCTGATATACTAGCCTCTGGGCCGAGGTAATATTTATTAGCATGCTTACTGGAATTGAATAGGGTGTGTCCTGGATAATGGTGCAAAATAGAGCATAATGCAAGGGCTATGTACATGAGGTCTAAAATGAAAAAATCCACTTCAAGGCTACAGTATGAGAATAATTGCATGGTACTCTTTAGAAACCTGCACAATATAAAAAAAGTATTTTTTAATTTATAATTTTTTTTTACTTTTGTTAACAAAGTTTGTGACTTTGGCTATGTTAAAACTTGCTGATCAGTTATGAAACAGATTATAATGCACAACCTATACATAAAACATAAAGAGTACCACTGGTGAGGAATTACTGAATGATTTTTGTCTGATTTTTTATTATTTTATTATTATTATTTTTTTAATCTAGGGTAGATTTCAATATATTGCAGTTGTTTGTAAAGTGTAAGTGGAATGAGTCTATTGAATTTCACATGCTTTTTCTACGTGTCACGTATCTGGGAAACCCGGACTCCATTTCCCATCAGCCACTGCACTACACCACATGACCACATGCGCTACCTCATGCACCTGATTCACGTTTTTGTTAATGAGCACTCGTGTATTTATAGTCCTTGTCTGCACTTTCTCGTTGTCTTAGACCCACGTTGTTCATGTCAGTTTCTTTGTCTCATGCCACAGCGTTTTTTGCCAAGTATCTTGTTTTGTAGTCTATTTGTGTGTTATTAAATATTTAAAATCTGCGATTGCTTCTGCCTCAACCTCCTGAACCCTGACACTATGCTCCCATATCTGGGAGGCTGGGTTCAACAGCAGCATTTTCTCTTCCTCATGATTTTCTCTAACAGTACAACATTACATTTAAATTTATGGCATATATATACACAATACACAAGAATGATGCAGGATGCAGAACAACTCGAGGAGACTAACAATACATGAACCACTTGTTAAAACTGCTTGCAGTTGTTAAAACTGCACAAATCTGACCAAAGATGGTGGTTTTGATGCAGAAATAATGTTAGAAGTCTATATCATACATCTGTCTGCTGTAGGACATTAGTACATCTGCCTGCTGTACTATTAATATTAATTGTACAGGTAGATATTGACTTGCTACAGCATTACTGCCTGTCGCACGTCCTCCGGTGCCCATAGGCTTACCCTACTCTTCCTTGATCCTTGCTAACACATGTCTACCACAACCAAAACTATTACAGGCTGTGTAACCCAGTGATAAAGGCTGTAGTGAGCCCCACTGGCACTGTTCTATATGGTTTCCTCCTGTTACACCTAATACCACTCCGGCATGTTTGCCTAAGATAACTAGAGCCATACGGACCTTCCCAGTGACTAAAGCTCTGAGAATCCCCACTGGATCTTGAGTTCTGATTCTTACACAGCTGATCATTATACTCTTGCTGGTTTACTTGTAGAGCAGTAGATGCTTAAGTCTGGTTTTGATGAACTATCACTCTGGAGAGAACAACCATAGGTTTAACATTCTCCTCCTAAAAGCACTAATTAGCAGCGATCAGGTGTGTTAAATTAGGGATAGACTTACACACTCTTGGAAGTAAATCACCAGGACTAGTCTTGGGCATCCTTGTTGTAGAGTGTAGTGAAAATAGGACTAGAGGTCTTCTCCAGCCTGTATTAAAAAAACAACAAAACACTCAACAATAGAGTTTGTTACAAAAATCCGAATGTAGCTTTAGAGCCCTAATGTGCAAACCAAAAGCAACATTGGCAAGGAAAAACCACCAGAGAAGACATGAACAAGAAACCATGAAACTCAATACTGAACCCGTCCTATTCTGGGTGACACCAGATTTTTGTTTTTACTATCCAGCAGAAATTGACATGTGCTGGGATTTGTTTGGAGTTGATGTAATAGTTCTCTGCAGTACCCATACCAAGAAACTGCCACATTGATGGGACCGCAATCAAAGTCACCTCTGCTGGTCCTTCTGAAGTCAGCAATCATCTTTGTTTTGCTCACAATAAGAGACTGTTTGTTGTTTCTGCACCATTCCGCAAGCCTCTCCACCACCACTCTGTATGCTGGCTCATTGCTGTAGCTGATGAGGCCCACCACCGCTGGTGTTATGAGGAAAGTTGATGATGTGGTTTGAGATGTGCTGGGCAGAACTGTCGTGACTCAGCACAGTGAACAGCAATGGATTGAGAACAGTGCTATTCAAGGTCTGTTTTGGAAAAACGAAAAATTAAAGGGCATCATCCCAAGGATGATGGAAATGCTTTTACCCAACGTGACTTCCAATTATTTATAAGGATAAATATATAAGGATCAATTTGTAGGTCCACCAAGGAACCAAGAGAAGCAACTAAACAAACTATTTAAGTAAGAGTAAGTGCTGTTACACAGGAATGCTACAAATATTATTCACAAAACTATCAGCTGAGCTACAAATGATATAAGCATTCATCACCATTGCCCACTTTATCCTTGTCAGGGTTATCGCGGACCCAAATGTGGTGGAAAAAAAAAACGTGACACACCTTGGACTAGTCAACTGTAGGACAGCTTGCACACTAAATTGCTAATATCTAATGTGGAATCTCTATAATCTTACTATTTGGGATGGAACACACCCTGACAAATAACTATATATAGTTGGGAAAAGGTCCATTCATTGATCTGTAGCACAAGTTAATATTCCTGGAATATCAATAAAATCCTGTATATTTTAGTGTTTTCCATTTTCAAACACACCCAGTTCAACAAGTAATGCGGTTAATTAGCTGATTAGTTGTAGCAAGTGTGTTTCTGGAGGGAAATCACTAAAATGTGCAATGCAAGCTGGTAGGCCAGAGTATTGGGCGTGGGGTAGGAACACAACATTGATGGGACTGATGCTGATGTTGTTGTGTGTTTGAGTAAAATTAATGGGCAGCATGGCAGGCACAGTGAGTTCGGGTTCCTCCAACCCCACGAAAACATGCTAGTAGCTGGATTGGCTACACTGAAGAAGGAAAAAACTTGCTAAATTTACTTACTTCAAATGCGTACATCATCTCCACGTGACTGAACTGAGTTACATTAACACGTTAACATGTTTTTGTACATTGACATCCAACATGATTTGATCATGTATTTCCAAAGCCCTGAATAAAATATTCTTTAGTTAGGCTTTTGTTCTCACCCGAACTGAGGCCTGAACTCAGGTCACTGGCATTTTGCAACAGCCACATTACTGCTGCGCTATCCTACCACACGTTTTAATCACATTAATTGAATACTGTTGTTATAGTTCCTGTCAGTGCTAACATCCTGGTTTACGTTAAACAAATTGATTTACGTCAATACTTTGCAAACTGATTGCGCTCATCCTGCATAATTCAATCTAGTAATTAGAAACGTATTTAAATTAAGTATTGGTATAAGCAATGAAAACTCGTTTTGATAGGAAACTTAAATCGTTTTCTGTAAACTATACTTAATACGTAATCTGACCGACCACATATTCCATTTTTTTTAGTGTATGTTAAATTGCTCACGTGTGGATGTGTGTGCATGGTGCCCTGCAATGGACTTGCATCTTATCCAGGTTGTATTCCTGCCAGTGTTCTCGAGATAGGCTCTGTATCCAATTTAAAAAAGCGAAGATTTATAAATGAGCAAAATGAACTTAGAAACAGTCTGTACTAGACACAAAACAATGCAGTCTTTTCATCTTTACATCTCTGTCCTTCTTTTGTTTTTTGACCACCAAGCCCAAATTGCAAATGTCAGAACATCAAATTTCCAGCATTACACATTTTCTCCTTTTTCTTTTCTCCACTGGAGAAAATGTGTGCACGTTTGTGTGTGTGTGTGTGTGTGTGTGTGTGTGTGTAGGAGGAGGATTTCTGAATGCTTCTAGAGTCAAAAGTGTTATTGAACACAGTGGCTTTTGTCTTTGCCTCCTCCAAGAGGATCATGGCGACTGTCCTGACTCCTCCAGGCCTGAACAAGCGCATTGTTTGGCTGGTTATCCCGAGCAACAGCCGACCATCGCTTAGCATGTGAAACATCCGCAATGAAGGAGGAAGTCAAGGAACAGACTCTTACGTTTGCTTT
Organism: Ameiurus melas; assembly: GCA_012411365.1. Classification (NCBI taxonomy): domain Eukaryota; kingdom Metazoa; phylum Chordata; class Actinopteri; order Siluriformes; family Ictaluridae; genus Ameiurus; species Ameiurus melas. Next base: position 19,217,682 of record CM022766.1, on the reverse strand, counting down.
TAAAATACAATCTGCCTGACTGTATCTCAGAGAGAAAGAGAGAGAGAGAGAGAGAGCGCGCAATGTACTCTGTTGCAGGGATGTGTGGGACAGTTTGACTCAGCCTAAAAGTGCGACATACCTTCCTTACATCTCTCCAAGTTAGATCACTTCCACTATAACCTGTTCATGAATGAATGATGTTTTAAAGATTTACATGCATTATGTGGTCTTGAATTTCCTACAGGGTAATACGGTCTGTGGTTCCATCTCCTCTCAGTAGTGTGTTCAATGGGCCGTGTTGTGTATGTGTCTGTGTGGTGTAATTCCACGAACATGGCATCAATATTGCCTGCAGTTCCCAGCGTGCATAGCAGACACACTTAGCTCACAATAGCCTTCATTAAGTGCATTTGAGTCCAGCTATTTTATCACCGTTTTATGAGAAGAACCAAAAGTTCTGCTAAAAACGAAAGAGTAAAGACACGATTCACTCAAATCAGAACTAAAGAAATGTGCAAACAGAATCAAATAAATCCAAACTGAATGAGTCAAATGAATCGAATTATTCAGAGAGATTTGAACTGAATAACTTTGAATAACTTCAACAAATCTGAACCAAAAACCAAATGATAAAAAGCCCAAATGTTTCAAATAGATCAGAACTGGTTCAGTAAAATGAATTAATTCAAAGGAATGATTCAGACAACAGTGAGTGATTAAATAAATAAAGAACTAAGTGATTCAAACAAATAAATGACTCAAATACTGGTAATAGCAGAAGGATTCAGATGAATAGACTCAAATGACTCAAATACTGTAGATTAGTTTAAAGATTAGTCTAATTGTTTTTTAGTTACACACAGTAGCGAATGAGTCACATACAACAGAATGAAATTATTAAAATGAGCAGAATGGAGCGAAATGGATCATAATTGAATAATTAAAAGGAATACTGGCAAACTATTGAAATAGTTTAAATTGAACGATTCATTGAAGCATTTAAATAGATCAAAACTGAATAATTCACACACAAGGGCCAAATGATTCAAATGTGATTCAACTGAACAATTTGAATGACCAAGTGATTCAAACAAATCAGGGCCTATTTAAAAAAGTTCAAATTGATCTTAAGTGGTAGAGAAAGTGTCTGTTGTGATGCTCACTGTACTATTAAACAACAATCTTTGCTTCTTCTGTGAAACTGAGCCCAGAACTGAATCATTCAAATGAATATGATTCACATAGATCAAATAGAAAGGCATCACAATAGTCTGTCGGGGAAGGTGGGTCTGTAAATAATAGCAGTGTGGTTTGGATGTACAGATGTCTGAAAAGTATATCTTTATGTAGTTTACTGTCATCTGGATTTTCCTGCAGTCAGTCATGGAAACGCAAACAAAAACCCTCTTGATCACATTCCTAAAGAAATAAAACCGGGTGTCAAGTGTTCTGCAGCTAAAAGCCAGTGGACCAGACGTGTTCCTACATGCTGATTAGTGTGTGTTTGTGTGTGTGTGTGTGTGTGTGTGTGTGTGTAATATGATCCTCCATTGCTTTTATATGGGCTTTGAGGCCTGTGTATTTTGCATAGGCACAGGAGTGGTAATAATAATAGAACTGTGCAACAGGAATGATTATTTGTGTCTGTCTGTCAGGGAGCATGTGTGTGGTGTGTGGGGGTGTGTGTGTGTGTGTGTGTGTGTGTGTGTGTGTGTGTGTAATATGATCCTCCATTGCTTTTATATATGGACTTTGAGGCCTGTGTATTTTGCATAGGCACAGGAGTGGTAATAATAATAGAACTGTGCAACAGGAATGATTATTTGTGTCTGTCTGTCAGGGAGCATGTGTGTGGTGTGGGTGTGTGTGTGTGTGTGTGTGTGTGTGTGTGTAATATGATCCTCCATTGCTTTTATATATGGACTTTGAGGCCTGTGTATTTTGCATAGGCACATGAGTGGTAATAATAATAGAACTGTTTGACAGGAAGGATTATTTGTGTCCGTCTGTCAGGGAGCACGTGTGTGTGTGTGTGTGTGTGTAAAACAGAGTAATATTGTTTCCACACATGTTTTGGTTAGACTCAAGGTCTGTTTTGTGATTAGCAGTGTTTATCATCACGTCTTCTTCCTGCTTTATGAGACACATGACTCTTTTTTTTTCTGTTCTAATGTGTGTTCTTCAATAAAGGGATACTACAGTGTTTGTCAACATGATCTCTATCTAGCGCATCCATAGTGTTTTAGTGATTACCATGCACATGAATTTTGAGATGTTTCCTGCTATTGAAAAAAAAGGACGGAAAATCTGTTTTCAAAAATGTATATTTATATACTGTATATCTAAGGGCACTTGTTTAAAGTGTACAAATGCAAACTGAAAACTACAACAACTGGGGCCTAACCTAAAGTCTAGAAATGAGAGCAACATGAGAAATAAAGCTCTTTGTACAGTATGTAGTTTAAACCAACGTAAGTAGTTAGAATTCTCAAATCTGCTTATGACATTGTTGATTTTTTTTCTTCTATAACGGCATCTCTGATGGTCTTTGGTTAAAAATACAGCTATAACTTTCCTATAACAGCACGCCCCGAAGTGTTGTAGTAAGTAATTAAAGTATGTGCTTTGCAGGAACAAAAGCAAATTCATCAGCTGCCCTTAAACTTCCATTCAATTGTGCCTCTTGTACTGTTAACATGTACATACACACAGTACAGTTGCAGTAGATAAAAATAGGTTGAAAAATGGCAGAGTTTTCCTTCAATTAAGGACAACAGGATAGTGTGGAAGGACAACAGGATTATCAGAGCATATATTTGTCTTAGGGAAAATATATTAAAAATGTACTCATGGAAATATTGACTTAGTTGTGTTTTGATGGAAAGTGAGTAACGGGAATAGTAAGGTGGGAGAGAGAGAGAGAGAGAGAGAGAGAGAGAGAGAGAGAGAGATGCTTTCTTTTGTTTGGCAGTAACATGATCTGATCTGAGCATGATGAATTTGCTCTTGGAGAGCGTGCTGAAGTGTTCGGTTTAGTCAGCTCCACTGGGGGCTGCGGCGACGTCTGGTTTAGATTTCTGTACGAGTGTGTTTTATTTAAAGTGACCTCATTATGTGGAGCCAAGGTTAAATGACATCAACCCTTGGGCTTTACTCTTCAGCTCAGTAGTGTCCATCTTGATTCAGATTCCTCTCCGGAGTCTAGAGCTTTACACTGACTGTGGCTTGGGACAGAACGGCACTCTGGCAGGCCACAGTCATGGAGTGTAACTTTTGTGGCAGTAAGAGTGAGACAAATATAACCTGCATGTGTAGTAATAAAGTGTAAGCAAATGAAGTCAATCTCTGGACAAGTGCAGGAGCAAGGTGAGAACATTGCGCAGTGGAAATAGTCACACATGTGCCGGTAATAAACCCTCAGTCCTATTTCCTGACTGACGGACCCAGATGTTATGAGCATTTAGACCTGAGAAATGTATCAAAATGACAGGCAAAGTGCGGAAAGCATGTCTCAGAGTAGGGTGTCGTATAAAGACGGCTCAAATACTCGCAATCGTACTAGTATGTACTGTACACAGGGTGAGTGAGCAATCATAGCAAAACTAATCTGGAGTTATCACCAGGGAAGCACCTCATTAGAACATTATTATTATTTGATGAGCCATTTGCTTCCCTCAGAGGAATAAATCCTCAGCTGTTTCTGGGTGTGAGTGTTTGTTTGTGTGTGTGAGTGTGTGTGAACCACCCAGGTGAGGCATGTTGGACTTGATCTATTGTATAATAAAGCCACATTCTTATAATAGCGCAAAGACGCTCCCAGTACAACAGAAATGAGGGTCGTGTTCTCATGTAAAACATTCAGAGATGCAGATGAAAAAGGCAAACTCTAAAATGTTTTTTTAAATGTTAGATATGATAGCTTTTGTCTGTTTTGTTGGCTTTTCGGACAGCATGAAATGTTATATGATTCATTGTGGTGATAGTGTGAGATTGATTTAAAGCTAAAATATCAAATTATATTGTGTTATTGAGTGAGTGTACAGCAAAATGCAGAACCTATAAATGAATTTATTATGTAAGGAGTGAAACACAGCAGGGAGTGATCTTTGGAAACTAATCTATGGCGGAGTTAATGTTACCACCATGAAGTTGATTATTTTCCGATAATAACACACCCTGAAATGTTTTATTCTTCTTACACCACAGCAACTTCATTCATTTAAAAAAAAATTTTATTAATTAAATCATGATACATCATACTTTGAAAAAAAAAATGATTTCTAGTTATGTTTAATATTGTGGAATGTCCACAGAACAAGTTAGTTTCTGGAGATTTATACCTTCCAAACATGCTATATAAAGGAAAACTTTACCGTATCAACAGCACATAATTGAACAAAGATTTTTATTTTGTCTATCCAACATATAAGACTAGGTGTAAGTTGTAACTATAGAAACAAAAGCGTACTAGAAAGCGCACATTAATATAAACCATGCAGACACACTAGCATCCGGCCAGAACACTTTCTGACCAATCAAAATCGAGCATTCAAATTAAGTTTATTTAACAATAATGGCAATATTTTTTATTTATTGTTCTGTAAAACAATAATACTGTCGTTTTTGTAAACAACAGTACTTTCTACAACTCTTATTTAACACACACACTATATACTGTAGTGCACTACGTGACTGTTAGGATGTCATTTGGGATTCAGCCACAGGGGAAGAATTGTAGAGGAAGAACAGATCTGAATGTAATGCTGTAAAATATTTGATTTGAGTCTACTCACTTTAATACTACTTCCACAAGTACAATTATTTTAAAAGGTTAGTACAGCGAAGGTACCACTGTACAACATGTTAAAACGTGGGGCCGAGACGGTTATCTTGTTTAAAAGTATTTCCAAACAACATATGTGCCAACAAAACGTTGCCGAGAACAATCTGGATTACCATAAAGATATTCGTTCTGGATCAGTATGAAGTTTCAAAATAAAATGTTAAAATGGGTGATCAGTGCTTACAAGGGAAGGTGATGATTTGTTTAGCACTGACTAGATTCTCTGTACTTTTCTGTGTGCAGACAGTAAAGCCATAGTGGATGGCAACCTGAAGCTGATTCTAGGACTGATATGGACCCTCATCCTACATTACTCCATCTCCATGCCAATGTGGGAGGATGAGGAAGATGAAGATGCAAAGAAACTCACTCCCAAGCAACGCCTTCTGGGCTGGATCCAGAACAAAGTCCCCCAGCTGCCCATCAACAACTTCCACCGTGACTGGAGGGACGGCAAAGCGCTGGGAGCCCTGGTAGACAACTGTGCCCCTGGTGAGTCCATAGTACCAGCCTGTGTGTATGAAATGATCAGGGTACAGATATAGAGTGTGGACCAAAGACTTGATTTGGACTGTCTTGTTGTAGTGACTGTAGTCACCATAAGGGCATAAATGGCTATACAGTATAAATGACTAGTGGATGGTGTTTGTCATCCCCATTGTCTTATTTGCTCTTAACAAACGGCTTGCTGTGGATAGTTCTTTACTCTTGTTTTCTAAGAGGTGAAAGTAAGACTATGTGACTTCTTATGTGACTATGTCTTCTTATGTGTATGCAAAATAGTTGAGACCACATGCTATAAGGCCCAACCGTAATGGCTTGATAATAGTAATGAAACATTACTGATAGATAACATTAGTAAAATTTTTCTCCCTCCCATGAAATATCATGACCGTCAGTGGTTATCATGTAGTATAATCCTTAGCTGTTAGTCTCATATAGTCATAGAAACTGGGCTTCAGTGCCATTACATTGTGTAGGAATTCCTTTAATTGCAAGATGGACTTTTCACTGGTTTGTTGATAGAAACTGCATCTCTATACTATTTATTATTTTGTTCAGTACTAGAGAATTGGTCACTGATGGCTTTTTTACTGATTGGAAGGTTATGAAGTTAGATACAAGCACCACCAAGCTGCCAATGTTGTCCTTGAGCAAACCCTCAACTGCTCTGCTATAAGCCCTTTTGGTTCAAAGTGTTAACCAAATAAGTACCTTTAAAGGAAATTTGGGTTGGTTGGTTCGCTGTGGCTTAGTGTTTAGCATGCTTGCCTAGCTTATCCAGGGTTGGGGGTTGGGGAATCACACGTCTGCCCTGTGTGATTGTTCGAGTGTACTCAATTTTCCTCCCCCAGTCCAAAGACATGCGTTATAGTCTGACTTCCAAATTATCTTTAATGTGTGAATATGTGCGCTGTTGTATCCTGCGATGGGTATGGCACCCCGTCTAGGGTGTCCCATTCCTTCTGCCCCGAGTTCCCTGGGACAGGCTCCAGGCTCCCTCGTGACCCCGTGTAGGATAAGCAGTACATAAAATGGATGGATGGATCGAATCCTGTCATTGGTCCTCAGACCTACCTTTAACTGGGGTTGGAAGGCGCTGACGTTTTTTTGGAGTTTGTTTGTTTATAATATGATGTCACACACATTAACATCGGATCTTTCTGAAATTTCCAAGATCCCAACCTGTAACTATGATTTGGACAAAGAATTAAAGTGTGTAAAAGGTTGAATTACTGCAAATCCAACACAACGTGAACACACTACTACTGGTAGACATTAAAGTTTAAAATGCTGAATGGAGGAACATGAAATGGCTTCACAGCTTCTGTAGATGTAGTGGTCAAAAAATTCTCATGAAACGTATTGTAAAATTATTGTAGTTCATTATGGTAGGATTTAAAGAGCCTATTCGATCTAAAACACTAAGATGGCTAAAGCTTGTAGGTCAGGTTTAGCATATTGTTAGCCTATTGTAACTTGTTAATTGATGTTCCTAGCTTTTATTTATCTTTTCTAGCATTAACATTAAAGTATTGGATTAGACAATATACAGGTAGGTTTTTTTTTTTTTTCGTG
>CM022766.1:18988278-19205778 GCA_012411365.1 Ameiurus melas | reverse complement strand
TACTATTTCTGCCACCACTACTACTCCTACTACAAATGTTACCAGTAACACTACTACTACTATTACTATTTCGACTAGTACTACTGCTGCTGTTGCTCTTGCTGCTGCTGCTGCTACTGCTACTAATACGAATACCAATACTAATATTAGTTTGTGTCTTTAAAATAAGCTAATCCTTAGAAATATATAGCATACTTAAGTACTTTAAGTGTATTATGGGCATGAATTTTAGTATATTTAAAAGTATACTTAAAATGCTCTATTTAATACACTAGCTTTAGTTTTTCTTGGTGCAACCCAGACAAACAGAAATTAGTACACTGACATTGAATTATTCTAAATATTCCCCAAAATATGTGAACCATCCCTTCAACTGCTTTAACAGTTCAGCTATTCCTAGACTGCTAGTCTTCAGTCTGATGTCGGCCGGAATTATTGATGCCTAATCATCCCCTACACTATTAGAAAATGGTATTACAGTGCAAATTGCCAGTCTATTTTTAATGAAGCATATTTAGCTCCACATTCACCGTACAAACCTGTGTTACATTGTTTGTTATGCTCGTTGCAATGACAGAGGCTGGGTTGTGGAACTTAAAGGAATGGTGTCTGTCTACTGTGATTAACACTCCCTCTCTCTCTCTCTCTCTCTCTCTCTCTCTCGCTCTGTCCTTCTTTATCTGTTGTGGCTTGACCAGGTCTGTGTCCTGACTGGGAGATGTGGGATCCCAATCAGCCAGTGGAGAATGCCAGGGAGGCCATGCAGCAGGCTGATGACTGGCTTGGTGTCCCTCAGGTAGGCAATGGATCTCATGTTCACTCATGTGATCTCTCTGTGAATATTTTGATCTTGGCAAAGAGAAACAGGTGCAACTTTACATTAACTTGCAGTGTTAGGTTAGCTCAGTGAGCTGCACGGTACTTCAGACATTCAGATAGAGATAGTGTTTTTAGTCTGTGTGTGATTTCGTGGTGTATGGTCTTGTTCAGGTTTGTCTGAATTTGATCGCGTTTCTCCTTCTATAAATATAAATATTGCCTAATATAAATTTTGTCATGATTTGTCATGCATTTCCTGAAATGAAATCAGGCTAACTGGTGATGGAAAACAACTATTAATTTAAAGTTTGGAGAAGAAACACATAAGGATGACATCATATACTTTGTGAAGGGATTACTATGCTGTGTTTGCACCAGAGTCTGTAATTATGTGTGTATCATGGCATGTAATTAGGCTTTGTGCGTTCCTCTTTGTTAGTCACTGGCCTCATTAGAGTGAACCTTATTTGTTTGTAATACTACTACTAATAATAACGATAATAATATCCAATGAACAGTGTATGAGGAGTTAGAAAAAGGAAACTGAATCATAAAAAACCTATTTTAAAAATAACTAAAAATAGCTGCTTCTTAGAATTTCTGTTTTGTATGTGGCACTGTTCTGAAACTTCTCAGGTTGCATATGGGCATGATGGTTGTCATTCAAGAGCCTTCAAGAGCTGTATGCCAAAAAAGCCATTTTTGCTGTCTCTTGACCAGTAGGGGACAGTGCACCAAAACACTGAAGGTAACCTCAGGGCCTAATAGTGATGAGACATACCAAGTTTTGTTACGATCCCCCAAAGCGTTGCGGGGATACAGCCTCTAATAAAATTTTGCCCATTCTTTGTCAAATTCTTTGAAGCACCATTCGAAAATAGCATGGTTTATCAAAATTCTGTGAGTAATTTCTGTCGTGAGTACCTCTAGATGATGCAGGCCAATTTACGTGCAAATTGGTAAAACGGTCTAGGAGGTCTTCAAAAGGTATGTTTTCAAAACATTTAAAAATGGCAGACAGGAAGTTTGTTCAATCATGACATAATTGGTATCATTGTTCTCGGCATGACCCACGGAATCTAACAAGACTCATGACAGTAGGCAAAAGGAGTCAATAGATATTAGCATTTTAGAAATATAAGAATAATTTTGACCACAAGGTGGCACTGTCCCGCAAACAGAGTATGGTGCCAAAGACACATTCAGAGTTTTGTGACAATACACCAAGTTGGTCATAAAATACAGCATTTTATGACTTCATCCAAAATGGCCAACATAGGAATTTTTCTTATCGTTGGACTTGGTATGCCCCAGAGAATCTATTGAGACCAATTTTATGATTTCATGACAAACTGTTCAGAAATTATAAGCAAAAATGTGCTTTTTTCATATCTCTTGACCATTATGTGGCACTGTTCCAAAACTCACCAGGCATCCTCAATTCATGATGCATATGATAAATAATATGTTTGGTATAAATATGCTGAATTCTTACCGAGATATACCCTCACATCCATTTTGGCATGCGCTTTGTTGAATTCGTTGTAGTGTCATTCAAAAACGGTATGGTTTATCAAAATTCTGTGAAAATTCAAAATAACAATTTTTTTTAATGAAAATTATGTCATAAGATGCAATCAAATTGTCTTGAGCCAAGGAATCAGAGGGGGAAAACATTTAAATTCTAGGACTCATGGTTCAAAAGTTATTAACATAAACATTAGTGCAAATTTGGACAGATAGTGGCATTAGCGGAATTGAGGCAGAGACACCAAATTTTCTGTATTTACAGCTCAGAATGTTCTCTATCTGTGTGCCAAATTTCATAACTTTCCTGCAAGAGGTTCTATGGACTGCCATAGACTCAAGAGCAGAATAATAATAATAATAATAATAATAATAATAATAATGAAAACAAAAGGGGCCCTTTGGGGCTTGATGCCTAATACTTCTTCTTCTTCCTCTTCTTCTTCTTCTTCTCCTTCTTCTTCTTATTATTATAGTTGTAAACAACATAAGGGAAGAGGCAGAAAATAGAGGAAATAAAATTCTAATAATAATTATTAAAAAGAAATTATTCTTAACACAACAATAAAGTAACCACACAATGAAAAAAAATTATTCAGGGAAATGGGTAAATAGCTCAGACAAACAAATAAAACATTATCTCATATACAAGATCCAATATCTCTTCTTTTTCTCCATATGGCATATGAAATATGCCAGATCATAATGTTCCTATAATTTGTATTAGATTTATGCTTGGGTTATTTTAGTAGCATATCCGGCATACGAGTATGTACTGTTATTGGAATTTGGGCCACAAACTTTGACTTTGTTGGATTCTGGACTCTAGTGCTGCACAAATTTCTCAACGTGAACACACGTTGTTTCTTTCCTTTCGATCAAAGTGTTGCAGGTTTACAGTGCATTTGTACATTTATTGCAAATAAAAACAATCCTAGAAATATCAAATGAACATACATTATGTTATAATGGAAACTGAGCTCAGGAGCATCTTGTTCATGTTTCTGCAACTTGACTAAAGTTCATCTGTGGTACATTCAGTTGTTTTGACATGATTTGGAATGACAATCTTCTGCCTAAATGGCCACCTGAGCATCACACACATATGTTCAACATCTTATTCCAGATTTATTCCCCCTTTAACTGTTAGAATAACCTCTACTATTCTGGGAAGGCTTTCTACTAGATTTTGGAGCATGGCTGTGGGGATTTGTGTTCATTCAGCCACAAGAGCATTAGTGAGGTCAGATATTAATATTGGGTGAGTAGGTCTGGGGTGCAGTCAGTGCATACGTTTAAATGGACAGCAATAATCTAATTATTGACTTTATTCTGAATAAGACAATATTCTGATTAAGCTGTTTACATGAGTTGCTTTTAGAATATTCCTTTCCGATTCCCGTTTTACATGTTATAGATCATAGATCAATTAATGGCACACGTCATTACGTCCCCACGCCATGGCGTCCGACGTTCCCTCCAGAATTTCACGTATCGATATACAGTCTGTCTTCGTTGTCTTACCATATACAGTTTTGGGTGTTTCATTTTTAATTTTACGAAAGCTTTCAGTGCAGTTAATTATTTGTCACGCTATACGTGCTAATAGACGACTGCTTGAAGCCGTGGGCTGTGTCAGGGCTCTGTGCAGGACACTCGAGTTCTTCCACTCCAACCTTGGCAAGCCATGTCTAAATAGAGCTGGCTTTGTGCACAGTGGCATTGTCGGGTTGGAACAGGATTGGGTTTCTTAGTTCCAGTGAAGGCAAACTGTAATGCTAGAGCATGCAAAGACATTCTATACAATTATACGCTTCCACGTTTGTGGCAGTAGTTTGGGGAAGAACCACATTATGGGTATGCTGGTGAGGTGTCCACAAACCTTTGGCCATGTGTCTCACCACAGCTTACCATGCAAAAATTTACCGTGAAGTCATTCAAATTGTCTTCTAAGAGCACTTTAGCGCCTCAGTTTACTTTGAATCTGATACTTTTGGTTTGTTTGCCATATGGTTTGGTAAAATTTTTTCAATCATTAGTCAGCAATATGGCAACAGAGAACACCAACCAAAGAACAGTAAACAAACATTTTGCCAAGTGCACATATAATCACTCAAGCACAAAAAATATAGAGCCGGTGCTAAATAAACGGTTAGATTATTATATAAATAATTAGTTTACAACATTTGTGTACCACATCCAGTGTTTTCTCTTTTTCTTTGTTGGTCCAAATACACAGCAGCTCTGTTCTTTGTCTCGGTTTGTGCCTCATGGCTCTGATTCTCAGCTTTACCAAAAAATGTTGCAACCCAAAACACAGCATGCTTGCTTCTCTTCCTACAGTCATGTTAAATCAGAATCCAATCACTTTCAGACTGCAATTGATCCAAGCAGGAATTCCAAGCTCATATGTTCTTTGGTCCGCACCTGATGGGGGGAAACATACCAGGGTTTGATTCAAGTGAACTAAACGCTACATATTTGGAAGCATCCTAGAATAGGATAGTGTTGGGGCACAGATCTGGGGAAGCTGTACATGCTTTGATAACCACAGTGACTCCCATCATTCTTAAATGGAAAAAGTTAAGAACCACTGAGAGCTGAAACCTGAGAGGAGAGCTTTAGACAATGAGGTGACCAAGCACCTGATGGTCCCTGTGACAGAACTCCAGAAGTCCTGTAGAGGTAGGAGAACCTGCCAGAAGCACAGCCATCTCCACAGAACTCCATCAACAAAAGCTTTAATGTTCAGAAAATTTCACATGTGAGTTCACTTTGTTGACACGCAGGCCATGAGAAGCAAGAATCTATGGTGTGCTTAAACCAGGATTGAACTCTTCTGGAAGAAACAAGCCACAGTTCATCATCACTTAGCCAATTCGATTCATTTGATGAATCAGGATCATGCCGTGGGAATGTTTTTAGCAACATGATGAATATGGCTTCAGATTCTCCAGATGCTAATTTATCTGATTCTGCTGTGTGTATAAGGAGCATGTTTTGGCAAATGAAGAAAACGTTGAAGAACCATGACCTATTTGCGACATTTTTAATATGAGTTGTGGGTTCTCTCTTTCTCTCTCTCTCTCTCTCTCTCTCTCTTTCTTTCTTTCTTTCTCTTTGCCTCTCTACAGCTGTGCTAAATTCCTAGGGACACTATTTTCAGATGCTTCTTATCCTTTCAGTCAGGGGTTAAATAAAGCAACCACTTAAACAGCATGGTGTGAAAGAGAGGTGTGAGTGGATAGAAGAGACACAGTGACTCAAAAACAAATTATACTGCAATTGGAAACGAATATAGAACAGCTCCATGGCACTATCTTATATGTAAAAGAATGTTTGGCCATTGACACAGTATATGAGATGAGTAATAGCATAAACAAGATACTTTTACAATAACCCACATAGCAGCATGGAGGATCTAAACTTCTTCTCCAAATTACATTTGAGTGCAAAACTTTGTGTACTTTCCGGACAAGATGAAGTAGATCTAATGACAGCAGGCTTTACATGTAATATGAAAATACAGTTATGCAGTGTAAATGAACTAGTGTTTAACATCAAATAGAAAAATACTCTCTCCAGACCACACATTGTCCAGCATAGTGATCCTTTCCATTTAAAAAAGAGTGTCTTAGGTGCTTTTAGTGGCTCTAAAGTTACTGTTAACTGTTAGTGGTAAGATAATATTATTTTTTTTTTAAAAAAAGGGCCCCAGATTCTAGACTGTTGTTTCTCTTGCCACAATAAACATTTTCACTTCCTCTTTGTCTCGTTCTCTGTTTTTTGATCGATCTACATGCCCCTTCATGCCCCATAACCTCAACTGAAGTGGGTTTTAACATGCAATCATCGTCCAATGCAGCAGCACATCAACTAGCCCAAAAGGACCCATGTCACACCCCTCTTCATCTCCGTCCACTGGCTTCCTGTAGATGCCTGTATCAAATTCAAGGCCTTGATGCTCACTCTCCTACCTCAACTCTCTGCTTGAGGCTTACGTTCCCTCACGCATTCTGTGTTCGGTTAACGACCGACGCTTAGTAGCACCTTTCCAGAACCTTCACACTATCTGTTCCTCAGTGGTGGAATAAACTTCCACCCTCAATCCGGACTGCAGAATCTGTCACTATTTTCAAAAAACAGCTAAAGGCCCACCTCATCCATAAGCACCTAACTAACCCCTAAAATGCCAACCCCACATTATCCTAACACCCCCCAAAAAAAAAAAATCAACTCTGGATCTTACACCTCAATTCTGTGCTCTTTGCTTTTCTAGAACTCAATTATAAATCTTGTATGGCAGCACTACTTTTATTGTTCTCCGCTTTATATATCGCTTTGCTTGTATTTCCTCATTTGTTTTGGATTAATGGTCTGCTAAATGAAAAAATGTAAATGTAATCATAACACTATGCAAAATTTGGAGCATGGCTGTATTCGGAAAAGACAAGAAAAACAGCTTGGAAGACTCATTTTTAGGAGGTGTTACTGTCCATATAAAGGAATGAGCATTATAGGCCTATTGTGTCTTCATTGCTGCTGCATTGTTGAACCCTTAATTATCATGCTTTACAGAACTGCTACTAAAATGTGTTTTATTTAAGTGTTAAAATGACTGAGTAATTGCTTTACACACTTCATTTCAGAAGAACACTACAAATGGCTCTTTTGATCTTACTCATAATAAAAATATAATCAGATATTGTTCCATGTTAACCCTACCAACCTTTAATCATTTTGACCTTTGCCCTACGCAGGTTATAGCTCCTGAGGAGATCGTGGACCCGAATGTGGATGAGCACTCTGTCATGACTTACCTGTCTCAGTTCCCTAAAGCCAAGCTGAAGCCTGGTGCTCCACTGCGCTCCAAAACTCTGCACCCCAAGAGGGCCAAAGCCTATGGACCTGGTGAAGGACACTTTTCCCAAATCAAGGGATCCAACATTGTTGTCTTTATTATGTAGTTTTTACCCATCTTATAGTCTTTATGTTTATCTCTGTTCAGGCATCGAGCCCAGAGGAAACATGGTATTAAAACCAGCTGAGTTTATAGTTGAGACAGTAGAGGCGGGGCTTGGTGAGGTGCTGGTGTATGTCGAGGATCCTGAAGGTCACACAGAGGAGGTCAGACATCATGTTTAATTTTGAGAATTTTGAATCACAGTTCTTTGTAGGACTTTTAGCTTATGCCTCAATGTCCTCATTAGCATAGCGTCTACAAAACTAGCATGAGGATTACAAAAATTTACCACTGTCATCTGTACTTCTTCCAGGCTCGAGTGATCCCCAATAATGACAAGAACAGAACCTACTCTGTAGTCTATTTGCCCAAAGTGGAAGGTCTTCATAAGGTACTCAGCATTATGTTTTATATTTTGTCGTTTCTTGGGATCAACGTGTACCAAACACCAACATCCTGTATGGGTGGACCAGGAATAGTTGAACACAACCCATCGATTGTAATCATCACACAATTTTTTTCTTAACCAGCTGTTCTACCACATGGCTAGTTAATCTCCAGCGATTATGTCAAGACTGTCTGCCAAAGGTTATTTTTCTTTTTTTTCTGGTGACCTTGGGAGGCAATATCGCAATTGTGTCACAATTTAGTCTTTCAGATTTTAATCACAGTCATGTTTTCTTGTCATTTGATTTTTAGAGCTAGACATAAGTGATTCATGTAAAATCTCAAATGGCATTAACTACATAAGGTAATAGAATGTATGTAGTGCTATTCATGTCTGGTAAATTAAAATCTGAGACTCAGTTGTAGAAAATAAGCCATTCTTGGAATTGTTGTTGTATTTTAAGATTGTCCGGAAAAGTTTCAAGATCCTCTTTGTTAAAGAGTAAAATATTGGCATCCTAGACTTTTTTTGGCTGGCTCACTAGTATTACTTCAGGATTAGTTAACGTGCCGTATCTTATGGTCCTCCAACTCCACACACATCTTAATGTCAAAATAAGCATTGCATTTTATGTCTGCTTGCTCTTGTGCCCAGGTGAAGGTGTTGTTTGCTGGGCAGGACATTAACAACAGCCCCTTCCTTGTGAACGTGTCCAAAGCTCTGGGAGACCCCAACAAGGTGCAGGCACGTGGTCCAGGCTTGGAACCAGTGGGCAATGTGGCCAACAAGCCCACTTACTTCGACATCTATACTGCAGGTCGGGGTCCAGAGTAGACATGTAAATCTAGACATATAAACGAAAACATTCAACAAAGCACAGAGTAGTCCAGGACAGTTTCATTTATAACCATAACTCTGCAGTACATGGATATGTGTGTCTTCTCAGGTGCGGGCGCAGGTGATGTGGGTGTGATCATTGTGGATTCACAGGGTCGCAGGGACACGGTGGAAATCATACTGGAGAACAGAGGGGACAGCATTTTCCGCTGCACATATGGCCCTGTACTGGAAGGACCTCATGTTATCTATGTAACATTCGCTGGCCAGCAAATACCCAGGAGCCCTTTTACTGTACACATCTCAGAGGGTGAGACTTGACAACTCAACGTGCCTGCTATATGATTTAGCTATCATACTGATCACTTAATGACTGTAATAACTTTTACTCCACACTCCCCCCAACTTTCTGTTTTATTAAAAAAAAGGTCTTTATAGTAAACACAGACCTTATGGACACATACAATACCCAGTACAATTTCCCTTTTAATCTCTGTAATTTGCTATTTCTCCCTGACCACTAAAGTCCCTTCTTGTCAATCGCTGTTATTTGCATAATTACCTAAAGTGCATAATGTAGTTTGGCTGATGGATGTTTTTTCTCATTTCTTGAAAAACATGTATGCTGACTGTGTGATGCTGTGTGAGTGTCCAGGCTGGAACGTGGTTTTTGGGTATCACCGGAGGTTTTCTAGTGTGTTCTCTGCTCCGGGGGATCGGTACACACACACACACACATTCTGAAAGTGTTGCTGTATTCTTTTTCGCCTGTGTGTCATTCTAGCTCTTCTGAGCAGCGTGCCAGCCGGCTCCCCGGTTCAGATAATTCCTCAGTCTATTCGCACGCCGCCCTCTGAAAAGTCCAAGAAAATGCCCCCCCCAACGCCGCCCAAACCCAGGCGAGCAAGTCAGTACGGTCCGTGGGGTGCGGCACATGCCTGCGCAAGCTTCGTCGTTTCGCTTCCCTCCATCCCATATTCCTCTTTGTCTTTCCCTAATCATCCCTGTTCCTTTCTGTCTTTCCTTGTCCCTCCCTGACCCTGTCCATCTCTCCCTGTCCCTGTTTTCCTTTTCAATCCCCCTGGTGTGTCTATTTCGACACTCTAACCCTCTTTCTCCTGGCTTTTTGGCATGTTCCAGTGCTTGGCCATCTGTGACAGCAAAACCTTACATACAACTTGCAGCAGGGAGGGATTGGAATGTATTCAGGACTTTGTGTGAGAGATTCAAAACAGACAAACGCTCGATTTGCTGCCGGTCTCGTCTTAATCTTGCAGAAAGGAAGCTGGACGATCACCTTTACACATGCTCCATTTTCAACAGCACAACCTCTGCAGTTGGGCTCGATCTGATACTTTAATACTCTAATATTTGCTAATGTAATAATTCCAAAATTAACATAAATTTAACATATGGTATAATAATTACTGAACTCTTGAATTAATTTCTAATAACCTTAACCTGACCAGTGATAAAATATTAAGCATGTGATTGATTTATTGCCAAAACTTGGATCTGGCATTCAGGGGGCTCTTGTCAAAGTGAACGTCTAGTAAATCATCATCATCTTTGTTGTTGTTGTTGTTGTTGTTGTCATGATCATCCTAATCACTGTCCCATCATCATGATCATCATCATCATTATTTGTGTTCATCATGCCTTCCATAATCAGCCTCATCCATTTATTGTCTGCTGATTAACACCATCTAACACAACATAGTTCAACCTTATTCAAACATAAATGAGTTGATTTCTAGTAATAAGGCAGCATGCACATTTTCTTTTCTTCAAGCCCTTTTTTTGGTTTGGCTAGGTGAGACTGGAATTACAAAATGGCTTCAGTTGCTTCTTGAAAAGGGCTTTCATTTGGAGCCACTCTATGATGTTGCTAAATTAGTATATTATCTCTGTTATTCACCTATGAGTTCTGATATTGCCTTCAAAATTTGGAACCCGGCAAGAGAGACCCAGAACTAAAATAAGTCCATGTATTTTTTTTAATCAGTAACTTTTAAAATTGGCCTGCCATTTCTAATAGACCAATTTTCTAATAGACCAATTTAAGAGTCTTTCTGTAGACCATTGACTGATGTCTTTATACAGGTGGAATAGATGATGGCTATCATATACCGCCAAGTTAGTGTTAGTGATGATAATATTATTGAACATGACTTGAAATTCCTCTTTAAAATCCTGTCAGTTTAGCTCACATTAGCTTGTTTAACATTTAGCAGTAAAATTGACTCATGTTAGCTAACTTGCTAACTAACATTCACAAGAATATGTATAACCTAAATATCTTCTCTGAAATCCTGTCAGGTTAGCACATATTAGCTTGGCTAGTTTTAGGAATAAAGATTATGAATTGCATACTGGGATTACTTGCATACGACTTTCTATATCCGCTCATATCAGGATAAAACAAACAAACAAACAAACAAAAACAGACCCCACATTGATCTCTTCAGAAGCCCTTTCTTTGGCTTGCTGAAATCCAGTTAACTTGGCTAGCTTTAGCCAGTACTTAAATATATATCTTAAATATCCTTTCAGAAATCCAGTCAGGGTAAAAAAGAAAAGAAGCTCTCAACATGTACTACATATGTACTGTACATGTACTGTATCTTTGGTATCACCAATTCTGGGTGAAATCTCAGTATAAGCAGTTCAGCACTTCAGCAGTTACTGAAGATGAAGGGAAAAAAAATCTAGCTTGCTAATGTTAACAGTAAAGATTATTAACATTTATATTTGCCTTGCACTGGGATTCGCTCCAGATTCTTCGTGACCTTGATTAGGATTAACGGTTATTGAAATTGAATGAGTGAACATATAGTGTATATGTGACAAAAAGCTTCCCAGAAATCCTGCCTGCTTTGCTAGGATTATCTAACCTAACAGTAACAGTAAAGATTATGAATGTTTATATTAATCTACAGTACAGTACTGTGCAAATGTTTTAGGCTCCCTATTACCTTTAGTACAAACTTTGTTGTTATAGATTTTATTTTGATGACTTCTACATTATCGAGTCAGTACGGAAACATTTTAGATTTCCGAACATTAGTTTTCCAGCACAAAATGAAATGTTGCTTAAAATGTTTGTATGTCAGTAAAGAAAGCAGCGTATTTCTAATGTAAGAGACACTTCTCAGGCAAAAAACACAATGAAGGCTGCTGAGTTTTGCTGCAAAAATAAGAAGCGAGTGCGAAGGTCTAAATCTCCAGAAGAACCGTGACAGGTTCTTCAACATACTCAATAAAACTTACAGCTAATATCTTTATAAAACGGCACTACCTCTACCTGAAACTACTGTTTTTATTTTTTTTGTCACACCAAATATTGACTTTGTTTCATTTATTACAGTTTACTGCACTTTACAGTATTTTTTAAAAGTAGAAACATTTAATTTCATTATTTTGAAGGCATGGTTGCTCTATAGCATTTCTCTGCATGTGCCTAAAACTTTTGTACAGTACTCTATATAAGAAACATTTTCTCAGAAAGGAGTCCTGTTGGCTCATGTTAGCTAGCTTGCTAACAGTAATGGTAAAAAATTATGAGCATTTAATTTATATTCACACTTCACTGTAGTTCATCTCTAAAAGTGTTTTTCTGGTATTTTAGACCGGTTTGTACTAGCACGAGGGTATGATATTCCTAAATAATGAGTCTAAATAGTCTAAATAATCAAACCACATATACATGCAAACTATGTGCTTGAGCTATTAATTTTTCATGTAACCACCCATACTTTACTCTCATATGCAGCGAAATGCTCATCCGAACTAACACTAAATCCTAAGAGATCTGTGTTATGTCAGTGTGTGTACATGCATCTGTTTATTTATTTTGCGTACAAGCCTAACCCCTTTCCTCACTCATCAGCGAGTAACCCGAATGCTTGTCGGGCCATCGGACGTGGTCTACAGCCCAAGGGTGTGCGGGTGAAGGAGGTGGCTGATTTTAAAGTTTACACCAGAGGGGCAGGCAGCGGAGACCTGCGGGTCCTCATCAAAAACCCAAGTAATTGACTTCTGAAGCTCCATCATAAAACCAGATTCAGTTCCAGATTACTTCAAATATCAGTGTTTTCCTGAAGTTATATAACTATTATTCTATTAAAATTGTTGTTTTTTACTGTTAAGAGGGTGGAGATGAACCTGTAAAAGTGTGTGACTTGGGCGATGGAGTATATGAGTGTAACTACTACCCAGTTTTTCCTGGAAAATACACTGTGATCATCACCTGGGGAGGACACGCCATCCCACGCAGGTGAGAACATTACACAGCCAAAATCATTTTTAAAGGAATACTCTGGCATTTTTCAACTTAAGCTCTCTACATGCTATCATTTCTTTGCCAAATGTATAACCAATGATCTATAATCTATCTCTATACAAACTAAATTCTATGCATGTATGTATATGTGACTACCACAGACAGGAATTTTGACACTGTCCTTGCTCTGAGAAAATAACAAAAATGTAATTGTAAGGGCATTTGTTATCTTTTGTCAATAAATGATTAGTAAATGCAAATATAATGCAAATTCAAAACTACAGGCTTTATGGTATAGTATAAGACAGACATAAAGAATGTCTTATCAAAACAGCGGTCCTGTAGATTTCTCCATCTTTTTATACTGGGTCAATACAGTAATTTAAAATTTAATTTGAGCTACAAATTCTTCAAAAAGTAATCCCATGTCAGAAAGGATGAATTATGAAGATTTAGTGCTTAATTTGCAAATACCTTTCACTGATTACTTCACAAAATGCATTTTCATGAATGTTCAATAACTGCCCTAACAATTCCCAGAGACTTCCATTATATTGGAGTTATAAATCCATGATTAGTTTTTCCTGTTCTTTTGTTATTAATGGGAAATGTCTCCAAATTATTGTTAGGGGTTATCAAACATTTGTTAGTGATATTTTAGATTTGTATTATGCTGAAATGCCAACTGGAGTATTCCTTTAATGACAAAGACCTGGGGAAATTAATTTCATAAATAAGAGATTGAGATGTATGAAAACTGTAGTACACCGTAGAGATCATCTGGAGGGGTGTCTGAACAACAGATTCTGTGATACACCTCCCTCACTTGTGTGTGTGTGTGTGTGTGTGTGTGTGCAGTCCATTCGAGGTGTTGATCAGTGAGGATGCAGGAGCTCAAAAGGTGAGAGCATGGGGTCCTGGCCTGGAGACAGGCATGGTGGGCAAGTCAGCTGACTTTGTTGTGGAGGCCATCGGGACAGAGGTGGGAACTCTGGGTAAGGCTTGTTATGTTTTTCGGTTTTCTTTATTCCTCCAACACAGTCAGAGGTCTGGAGGTCTGAGTTCCTTGGACTCCGTGCTTATAGTGTGTGAGTGTAACAGAAAGCAGGCTTTAAACGTAACCTTCTCTCCCATGACATTTGTGTGGGTGTGTGTGTGTGTGTGTGTGTGTGTGTATATATATGTATAGGATTCTCCATTGAAGGCCCGTCTCAGGCTAAGATCGAGTGTGATGATAAGGGTGATGGCTCCTGTGATGTTCTCTACTGGCCCACGGAGCCTGGTGACTATGCTGTCCATGTCATCTGTGATGATGAGGACATTAAGGACAGCCCCTTCATGGCACACATACTTCCTGCAGCCAATGATGTTTTTCCTGAGAAGGTCCATCACCACATAGTGCTTTATGTGCCAAAAATTTATGAGTACTGATAATTAAATAGTATATTTAAAAACAGAAACCAGAATGATAACCATACTGTCTCATAATCATAGATGAAAATATGTAATGACAGTACTGTTGGGTTTTTCCTTCTTGATGCAGGTGAAATGTTATGGTCCTGGTTTGGAGCCCACTGGCTGCATCGTAAACAAACCAGCAGACTTCACTATAGATGCTCGAGGAGCAGGCAGGGGCCAGCTGAAGATCTACGCTCAGGTATCTACCTTCAGTAATTCCTTTGATTGCACAGGCTGAACCCACATCCACAAGCATTCAGGCTCAGATCCTGTATAAGTATGTGCAGAACCTCCAGAATCACTTTAAATTATATTCAGAGTCTCTTAAAGTTATTTTATGAGCTATTTTCCATATGCATCCCTTCATTTTGTAAGAGGACACAATTAGGTGCCAGAAATCCTTTTTTTAATTGTCCCGTATTGCCTTTTTATTTGACTTTGTGCTGGCTTTTTTCTCTTTAGGACTCTGAAGGTTACCCTATTGACATCCAAATTACAGACAATGGTGATGACACTTTCTTTTGCATCTACATCCCTACAAAACCCATCAAACACACCATCATTATCACCTGGGGTGAGGTCAATGTACCCAACAGTCCATTCAGGGTAAGCGCTCACTCATGTGTAAGACATGATATACAGAATATCCAGTATTTCAATGGCAGTGTTATGTTGGGCTGTAAACAAGTCCTGAGGAGACACGTCTAGTCAGTGATTGGGTGCTCCACAGCAGAGCGACAAAGAAAAATCAAATTTCAAATGGATAGACAATGTATAACTGAAAGTTGTCATGCAGATTTAGCTAATTTTGTCACTATTTTCTTTAAACGAAAGATATTTTAACACAATAGTCAGACTATAGATGCCGGCATCTACGGGGTGCAGTAGTGGCTTAGCGTTTAAGGCTTTGGGTTACTGTTCGGAACGCCGGGGGTTCAAGCACCAGCACTGCCAAGCTGCCACTGCCACTGGGCCCTTGAGCAAGGCCCTTAACCTTAACCCTCTCTGCTCCAGGGGCGGTGCAGCTGCGAAGAAAAAATAATTTCACTGTGCGCTACTGTATATGTAACCAATAAAGACTCATTATCATTACACCACTAGGTGTAATGAACAGACAGGCTACAAGAAAATGAACATTTAAAGATGAAAAAATTATCAGTCAGTATGAGAACGGTATTGGTATTTCTGAACTTGAAATTTAGGTGAACATCGGAGAGGGCAGCCATCCTGAGAATGTGAAGGTGTATGGACCAGGTGTGGAGAAAAGTGGCCTGAAAGCCAATGAACCCACCTACTTCACTGTGGATTGCAGTGAGGC
The DNA here is from genome assembly GCA_012411365.1 of Ameiurus melas. Lineage (NCBI taxonomy): Eukaryota > Metazoa > Chordata > Actinopteri > Siluriformes > Ictaluridae > Ameiurus > Ameiurus melas. Next base: position 19,190,186 of record CM022766.1, on the reverse strand, counting down.
TGGCCAAGGTCAGTCTGTGCATCATGCTCCTACACTCATGCCTTTTTTTTTTTTTTTTTAATCTCATAATAATGGCACATTTTTACTGTTTAATACCAACACTGTATAATTTGGGCTTGGTACAAGAGGAGTGTATAGTACATTCTACAAAATTTACAGCACTTTTACCTGACAGTGTAAGGTCTTTTAAGTTTTTATAATTTATCCAAAACTGTCTTTTGAAAAAAAGTGGGTTTTTTTGGTTCTAGATCTCATTAAGACAATAGAGACTGTATTTTCATGATCATACCACACGCAAAACACTAGGTATAATATCACATAAGGCACATTGTATACACTGTAAAACCAGATAGTTCATTTAACTCAAAAAATTTGAGGAAACTAATTACCTCAATATTTTTAAGTTGATAAGACAATTTCTTTAAGCCAAATACACTTAAATAGAGTTAATTGAGTAAAATTTTTGTTATATTTACATGTAATTGGCTTAAAGAAATTGATTTATCAACTTAAAAAATAAAAAAAAATAATTTTTAGGTAATTATTTTCCTCAAATTTTTGAGCTATATGAACTTCTCCGTTTTTACAGTGTACAGTTGCAGTTCACTTGCAGATTTTTATACTGATTTTAATGGTAGAAACTTCAATATATTTTCTCTTTCACTATGTTTTATATCAATATTTTAGTCATAGTGTAATAAATGCAGAAGCTTGGATACATTTTATGACAACAGAGCACAAACATGAGACTGCTGTGTTGTGGCCAATCAAACTCGCAGAATGTTAAACTTAGAGCCTTGGATCACATTTAAAACTTATTTTTTATATGCATAACTATTTTTCTCCCAGAATGTCACTTGAGGCCATTGATATACAGTTATCCAGTTTTTCTCCCAGAATGTCACTTGAGGCCATTGATATACAGTTATTTTTATTGATAATTCTTTTTGATACCATAGTTCATGCTATTTCTACCAAAACTGTATACAATTGTCTTCTTTGTCTTCCATCGTACAGGAGATGTGAGCATTGGGATCAAGTGTGCTCCTGGAGTGGTAGGCCCTGCCGAGGCCGACATCGATTTTGACATTATCAAAAATGACAACGACACGTTCACTGTCAAATACACACCACCAGGCCCTGGACGATACACTATCATGGTGCTGTTTGCTGATCAGGTAGGATTAGCATATTTATTATCTTTAGTATCTTTTTCTTTTTGCAAATGATGACTTTGTTCACATTTCATAAAGATGCTAACAATATTTTTCTTTCGACTCTAGGAGATACCCATCAGCCCATTCCGTATTAAAGTGGATCCCTCTCATGATGCTAATAAAGTGAGAGCAGAGGGTCCAGGGCTCTGCAAGATTGGTACGGTTCTGTATCTGTATGTAAGGAAGTCTATTAGAACAGGCAGTGCTTTTTTATATGATTCATATCATTTTGTGTTAAATGGGTGTAGGTGTGGAAGTGGGCAAGCCAACACACTTCACGATCTACACGAAAGGAGCGGGCAAGGCTACGCCGGAGGTGCACTTCACAGGAGCGCTTAAAGTAGAGTCTGTCAGTGACTTCGAGATCATCGATAACCATGACTACTCCTTTACTGTCCGTTACACTGCACTACAGCAGGTAAGAGGAGGATCAAATACAGTCTGTGTTTATGAAAAACATAGCGTTTTTACAAATAATATTTCTTAAACAAGATTACACTGGACTTTGTTAACATGTAAGGAATGAACCACAGCGGGCATTATTTTCCAATAACAGCACTTCCTTAACTACTTAATTCCTCTTAGAATGACATGTCATAATGACATGTAACTATATATCCATTTATAGTTACATTCAGTGCATTCATTTTATACACTGGTACTATAGAAATTATAAACACATTACTATAAATCTTTGAGTCTGAATTTTTGTCAGAGTTGTTGTTTTAAAAAGAAACAATCAGCACCTTCTGAATGATCAGAATCAAGATTTCAGCAGCACTGAACAAAATAAATAATAATGGTGTGTGAACATGATATTTAGACATTTTTTTTATAACAGCATATATTAATAACCCAAGCATTTAAACACTGTCTCTATGATTAATTGAAATATACATTTGATGTTAATTCTATCTGATAAGTGGTGAACTGATGAACAGAATATGACTCTAGATAGATAGATCAAAAGCTGAATATTTAGAGGTTGCGGCTATAAAGGCAAAGAGTGAGAATACTGTAAGTTACTAAAAATCATTTATATCACATTTAGAAAGGGAACGATTTTATTGTTCATATCATTGCATATACTAGATTCAAGATTTAGGATTTTTATTTGTCATACACAATTATATGCAGTTACACAATTATATGCAGTATATAACTTGCAGTGAAATGAAAACCTGGCTGACCCCTCTTTAGCATGTATGAAATATATGCAAAATAATGTGCAAAAATGGATTCACAGAATAAGCAGGGAATGTGCAAAAAATGGATGTGTAAAATATGCAGTATGTTGCGTGTAGTAACCATGCAAAGTGCTGTGTGCGGCGTGTCAGTATAGTGCAAAGTAACTGGAGAGTCTTTTTGGAGTCCTACGTGATCTGAATGTTGAGGAGTCTGATGGCCTGATGGATGAAGCTTCTCGTGAGCCTCTCAGTTTTAGCCATCAGGCTACGGAATTGCTTGCCTGATTGTAGCAGGCTGAACACACAGTTACTGAGGTGGGTGGGGTCTCTGATGATTTTAGCAGCTCTTGTACAGCATCGCCTGGTGTAGATGCCATGCAGACCCGGAGATGCGCTCAGCTAAGCGCAACACTCTCTGCAGGGCTTTGCGGTCCTGGATAGAGCAGTTTCCGTACCATGCTGAGATGCACTGAGTTATTAAACCTTCTATAGCCCCAGTATAGAAAGTTTTCCAGATCTCTGGGAAGACCCTGAATTTCCTCAGCAGTCTCAGATGGTACAAGCGTTGTCTGTTTTTTTTTCACCTGGGCTTGAGTGTGATACGTCCAGGTCCGGTTCTCAGAGATGTGTACCTGAAAGTGCTCACTCTCTCCACGGGGGTCCTGCTGATCTAGAGTGGGGTGTAGTTCTTCTGCTGACTCTTCGTGAAATCCACATCTAACTCCTTGGTTTTACTGGCATTCAGGGAGAGACTGTTAACCTGGCACCAAGCTACAAGTTCTCTACCTTGTCAAGGTAGGTGGCTGGAGATGAGGACCATAACCACTGTGTCGTCAGCAAACTTGATAATAGAGGCACAGCTGTGAGAGGACACGCAGTCATGTGTGTAGAGAGAGTACAGCAGGGGGCTCAAGACACAACCTTGTAGGGGTCCAGTGCTCAGGGTGATGGTGTTGGAAGTAAACTGGCCCACACTCACTACCTGAGGTCTGCTATTGAGGACGTCCAGGACACAGTCACGGAGGGGATCATTCAAGGCCTAGGTCCCTGAGCCTAGGTCCCCCATGACTTTATTTCTTTCTTAAGGATATGAATGAAATGGAATCAATGAAATGATATGAGATTTGTACTCATCTCTATTCATGCTATGGAGATACACTGTTTACATGTTCTATACACTGTTTATACGGTACACTAATATGACCTGTCAGTATTTGTTACGATCTTTCAGCATTTTTTTCAAGCATTTATACAGTGAAAGCCTTGAAGTCTTAACACAAATGTATTAATGTGTTAGAAATAGAAGGACGCAGGAAGTTTGCAGAGGGATATCAGACCCCACATATCCTCTAATGAATTCAAGGTCTCATGGCTATAAATGTACTGTGTGGTAATTGATTTGACAAAGTGTTAATTACCACTTGATGACTGAGTGTCAGATGTGGGCAGATTTGTCGTGACACATTAAATCCCTCCATGACATATGGTACTCACTTGCTGCCCAGTGTAACAGGGTTTGATAGAAGTTAAACAGTCTGAAATTCATAGGGGAACTATTGTCCGACTGATATTCCATTTACAAACGCGTATGTAAAGTAAAAAAGTTAAAGGACATTTTAAAGTGTAAGGTACAATGTCCATCACAGTAACGTATGTCCATATTTCAAGTAAATAACTTAAAACATAAAGCTGTATTTACACTTAAAAAACAGCATTTTGCTTGTCCAAGTCCATTATAATAACATTTTGAAATAGAATTAATATAGTATTACAGCACTGTCTTGCTAGTAAATTTGTTACTTGGATACACATTTTACACCCTGAATCAATAATTTTTCCTGTCATTCTTTTAGGGTAACATGAGCATTTCTGTGTGCCATGGAGGTGACCCCATCCCCAAAAGCCCCTTCATTATCAGTGTTGCTCCTCCACTGGACCTCAGCAAGGTCAAAGTCCAAGGACTTAACACCAGTAAGTCTGAAGTCTACATTCCATCTGATGCATATAATGTGTATTTTATATGTGTTTTATATGTTTAGTTTTTAAAATGTACACATCGTTTACCGACACTCTCCTGTGGTTCTCCCGTGTGTGCTGTGTAGAAGTGGATGTTGGAAAAGATCAGGAGTTCACGATTAACACACGTGGAGCTGGTGGCCAGGGCAAAGTGGATGTGAAAATCCTCTCACCCTCTCGACGGCCAATCCCGTGCAAGGTTGAGTCTGGAACTGAAAATGAAGTGCACTCGGTGCAGTACATTCCCCCAGAAGAGGGACCCTACAAAATGGACATCAGTTACGATGAGAACCCTGTGCCAGGGAGCCCCTTTACAGTGGAAGGGGTCATGCCTCCTGATCCCTCTAAAGTAAGTGGTACAGTGGTAATCAAGATGAAGTTCCGTCCATCCATCCATCCATCCATCCATCAACCCACATACCCATCCATCCATCCATTCATCCATCCATCCACAAGCCGATCCATCCATCCATCCATCCATCCATCAACTCACATACCCATCCATCCATCCATTCATCCATCCATCCACAAGCCCATCCATCCATCCGTCCATCCATCCATCAATCAACCCACATACCCATCCATCCATCCATTCATCCATCCATCCACAAGCCCATCCATCCATCCATCCATCCATCCATCAACCCACATACCCATCCATCCATCCATTCATCCATCCATCCACAAGCCGATCCATCCATCCATCCATCCATCCATCAACTCACATACCCATCCATCCATCCATTCATCCATCCATCCACAAGCCCATCCATCCATCCGTCCATCCATCCATCAATCAACCCACATACCCATCCATCCATCCATTCATCCATCCATCCACAAGCCCATCCATCCATCCATCCATCCATCAACCCACATACCCATCCATCCATCCATTCATCCATCCATCCACAAGCCCATCCATCCATCCATCCGTCCATCCATCCATCCATCCATCAACCCACATACCCATCCATCCATCCATCCATTCATCCATCCATCCATCCACAAGCCCATCCATCCATCAACATACCTACTCATCCATCCATCTATCCATCCATCCATCCATCCATCCATCTACACAACACATATCTAAACATCTTTTGATCCACATTCCTACATCTGTCTGTCCACCCATTCATCCATCCATCCATCCATCCATTCATCCATGCATTCACATACCATATATCTCTCCATCCACATACTTATCTTTTTATTCACATACCATCTATCAGACTATCCAAGTACTTGCAATCTACAACTACTATGTACTTGCAATCTGCATCAGGTTTACTAGGGGTCTCTCAATATGACCTAAGGTGATTTGATTATATGGTGGTCTACTAATAATCCATTACTTTCAGGGGAATCAGAGTGTGTGCTGTTACATTCTGAACTAGTCACAAATCATTTGACTGAATTTCGTGCTTGGGTCCAAGATCTGAAACTCATTAAAAGTTGGCTGAAGTTGGACAAGCCTTTCTTTGTGAGAAAGAATGTGTGAGCAGAGACTTGAAACTGTCCAGCACACACTGACTGACCAACCAAGAGCCAGTGCCCAATGCAATCAAATTTATTGCCTAGTGTAATTATGTCCTGCATACTCCATGCAGATCTTTCTCTAAGTTTAAATAGCAGATCTAGGGTATGAACGGTCCATGTCTGTTTCGTTCAGGAATGTTATTGCATGAATGCAAGCTGCTCAGTTCTGTTTTTACAGATGAGGAATGGGCAGCAATGACCATCACGTAAGATGTAACTAATTGAGTTCAGCTGCCCATGAGCCTGTGAGGCTCAGTAATTAAGCATTAATGAAGGGTCTTCATCACTAGTAATTAATGCCATACATCCATCAGCATTCCTTTAGAACATTCCTCTTCCTGATCTTTTTCATTAACCGTGTGTGTGTGTGTGTGAGTGAGAGTCTGTGTATGACTTCACTGTTCCTTTAATTTAACTGAGGAAAAAATTACCTGGCCAATGAGGTAATTAATGTCCCATACAGTGTCTGTGAACCACATGTTCCATTTCATACTATTCACATAGTTAGACGTGGAACTCAAATATGATATGACAGACTATTTAACCGCTGGAGGAAGTGACTAGAAGATGTTCGGGGTGTCATTAATTTGTCAAGGGAGAGGTGAGCCAGAGTGTGCTTGGCCACAGGGGTTAGATTAAGTGCATCTGGGAAGCCTGCATTTTTCACTTCCTATAGGGAAAACAGCAAAGTAGACCACAGTCTTGTATATAGTAGGGGCGTAACATACTGCCGTGGCTGTATCTGTTTTGTGCTCCAAATATTTGTATCTGTATCCATATTTATACCTGAACCTAGGATGCTCTGTGAGCCTTTCTGACTTGCGTTCTTAAAAAAAAATAGTGTGCCTCCTATTTCTATCTGTATTTATATCCATCCTGCTCGAGTTGACCATTTGACAAGATCTACCATCTTGTCATTACATTTCCCTAATTTCATTTCATTTACATTAAGGTGCGAGCATATGGCCCAGGCCTGAGGGGAGGAATTGTGGGTAAACCAGCTCCATTTGCCATTGACACCAAAGGTGCTGGCACTGGTGGACTAGGCCTGACAGTGGAGGGTCCCTGTGAGGCCAAGATTGAGTGCCAGGACAATGGGGACGGCTCCTGCTCTGTATCGTACTTGCCCACTGAGCCAGGTGAATATGCCATTAACATCCTGTTTGCTGATCAGCATGTCCCCGGGTCACCCTTCAAAGCCATGGTGCAGTCTGTATTCGACCCCAGCAAGGTGACAGTCAGCGGGCCAGGCTTAGAGAGCGGCAAAGTGGATGAGGCTGCATCCTTCACAGTGGACTGTTCCAAAGCAGGGGACGCTGATCTCACCATTGAGATCATCTCAGACTCGGGAGCCCAGGCTCAAGTGCACATCCAGAACAACAGCGATGGCACATATTCCATCACCTATGTGCCCCCATTCCATGGCATGTACACAATCACCATTAAATACGGTGGACATGCTGTGCCAAAATTTCCTGCCCGTGTCCAGGTGGATCCTGCTATCGACACTAGTGGGATCAAAGTCTACGGACCAGGAGTTGAACCCAGAGGTACACCTTCTTAGCCCATTGGAAACTTTGTACATCTATACACTATTTAGCAAAGGCCAACTGATTAAATTTTAAAGCAATTCAGGTGTAAAATATATAATGTTTCCATTATTAGCCATATAAATTACATTTACACCAATAAGCACACACAATATATTTACCTGCTTGGGGTACATGTAAATACCTATACCTAAAATCAAAGCAGTCATTTTTTATCTCAAAATGACCTGAACTAATGATTTCTGAAATGGTTGTCCACGTTAAAAGGAAAAATTCACCCTAAATGACTTGCATATTAATCTTGAGTGATCTTCGGTGGAGTCCAATTTTATTTTCCAAGATCCTAAATAAAGAGGGTGATGCAGCTGCGCTTTAATCCTATAGTCTGTCCAGCTCTCTCAAATGCTAGATGGATAGTTGCTGATGTGCATGTTTGTGTGTGGTGCTTATTGTTTAAAGAGTGAAGTGTTTTTGTTGTTTGCATGGCTTTACAGGAGTCCTTAGAGAAGTCAATACACACTTTATTGTGGACACCCGAACTCACAATGTGACCGGAGGAAACCACGTCAAAGCCTGCATTGTTAACCCTTCAGGCACCAACACAGATGCGTACATCACTGATAAAGGAGACGGGACCTACAGAGTGGAGTACACTGCTTATGAAGATGGTATGATGGTCAATAGAGACCTCAGATTTTAGATCGTTTTAGAGCGTCATGTCCTAGCATGGAACACTTTTAGATATTAATTTAAACTTAGTGAATTGAATTTCAGTTGTGGTTGATTTAGTCAGGGGGTGTGCTTTGAGGATTTTTAGAGATGAGAGTGTGGTCCTGGGTGTAGGAAGAAATGAACTGGGACAGGATTTTACAAACTGCTCCTTTGCTCTTTTATGAACATATTCTTTGAGGTTTTCTGCCGAACGTGTAATGTACTGTAACACGCTTAGCTGTGGTTTGCATAAACCTGTGGTTTAATGCTCTTTCCTTAGTTGTTAGGCTGGTCTAATTAATTTCACAAGCAGCATTGTTTTGAGGTCTAATTACATACTTGACAGGCCTAAAGATATAAACTGTGTTTCAAAAAAAAAAAAAAAGTAAGGCAACATGTTGATGTGCAAAATACTATGGATGCATCAATCCCACTTTTCCCATTCTTGTTACTAGAATGATTTCTGAGTTTTGAGTGTCGTTATGTGATACTAACCCCAAGCCTGGTTTCTGGTGCAGAGTCTGAATACCAGTTGGGTCTTACATTTATATTGTATGTATGATATGCGTCATTCTAGTAATGCCATGTTATATACCATGTTCATGGTATAAAATTAATTATTGTGTAAAATTTGTACATAAAAAAAAAATCCAATTAGATTTGATACCGTTCCATTGTATCAGGCCAGTACTGAGCACTATGCCCATACTCTTCACATTGCTGGTACATTCTTACAAAATAATCTTATTACAGTTAAATGAAGACTTTGCTTGTAATTTGGTTCAAGAATGCTAATTAAGTACATAAACCTCAAGGTCCTCTACAAACAAAATGACTGGACATCAGTAGTAATAAAAAGCTGATTGTATCTGAAGAACTGCCAGGCTCAGTTTCCTGAGGGCATTCCATGGTATATTTTCTTGAAAATGTTTACAGTGAGATTGTAATAAAGTATATTGCATTTAGAGCTGCAGTGATGGTGTCAGTTTCCTTATGATAGACAGAAATAATCCTCAAACACACCAACCTGCTGTGCCCATAACATCATGGACCTTGTCTGCATGTCTGTATCTACAGGTGTGCACCTGATTGAGGTGTTGTATGATGATGTGCCGGTTCTCAAGAGCCCGTTCAGAGTGTCAGTAACAGAAGGCTGTGACCCGAGCCGTGTGCGGGCGTATGGACCGGGTCTAGAAGAGGGACTAGTCAACAAATCCAACCGCTTCACAGTGGAGACCAGGTATATTTGGACATATTATTCAGTTTTCTCATCTGAAATCATAATAAGATAAGATAATACTTTATTAATTCCCACATGGAGAAATTAGGGAATAATACTCAATAACTACCCGCTATCAAGTCTGGATGCTGAAAATAAGAGTGACAAAAATAGCAATAGGGTCTTATATGACTATTGATGTTTCCAGGGGTGCTGGTACAGGTGGGCTTGGCTTGGCCATTGAGGGCCCATCTGAGGCTAAGATGTCCTGTATGGACAATAAAGATGGCAGTTGTAGTGTGGAGTACATTCCCTTCACTCCTGGAGAGTATGATGTAAACATCACATTTGGAGGCCTTCCAATCCCAGGTGGGAGATTTTGCTACTCCCAACAGGATATGCTATAGAAATCAGTCCCAAAGCTTTCTTTTGTTGTTCAAATGTATATTTTTTTTTTTAGATTAAGTAATAAAAGTAGGATCATAAAAAGATTCGGATGATACTGAAATATCAATAGTAGCATTAGAGTTTTATGAGGTTGTTTTTGTGAGGTTTATTATGAGATACAGTATTTTTGTTAGTTAGTGTTTAGGATTGTGTTCAAGAGCATGTAAAATGTTTCTACCACACAGGCAGTCCATTCAGAGTTCCAGTTCGAGAGCTGGTGGATCCCAGTAAGGTGAGGTGTTCTGGCCCAGGCCTGGGCAATGGAGTGCGAGCTCATGTCCCACAAACCTTCACCGTGGACTGCAGTAACGCCGGCCTGGCGCCGCTGGAGGTGCTACTCTACAGCCCAACTGGTAAAAACTTACCGCACCCAAACCACATGCAGACATTTACCTTAAGCAAATAACAGTATGAATGTAACACACTTTAAAGCAGGTGGGAACCGGCTGAACATAAATATAAAGTTAAATAATAAACCAAACTCAAACAGAACAGAAAACACACAAACAAACACAAAGCGCTCATGCGTCTCTCTCTCTGTCTCTCACCCTCACTCTCACTCTCTCACTCTCACTCCCACTGATTAGCCAAATCAGTGCCAGGTATGCATCCTCACAACCAGTCGTTTCCCTCATCCTCGCCACACTCCTCCGCTGCCAGATTCAGGCCCCCGGCCAGATGCACACCCCCTCCCACCCTTTCGGGAGAGCGTTGCTGCCCTCTCGGCTATGTCTTTTGGCCGGCAAGCAAGAGGGGAGTGAAGAGGAGGAGGAAGAGGGGAGAGAGAAGAAGCAAGCTATAGAGAGAGCCAGATAGAAAGTGAGGAGAAAGAGAAAAAACACTCCAGTCCCCAGACACAATGTCATCCGGTCCTCAGCCTGCTGTGAAGCGAGCCCCCATGACGCCGGGCTATGGCACTGGACTTTCGAGCGGGCGTATGTGGCTCCTCCCCTTTTCCGGTGGACAGCAGCCACACCTCATCCCCCAACAGATGGCTATGTCCCCTCCCCTTTTCAAGTGGACAGCAGTCACATCTCCGCTTCTCCAGTGGACGGCAGCGGGTCCTCCATCCCCTGCTGGACTCCCAGGGGAACCGCTTCTCCCCTTTCAGGCAGACATCAGTTGTTTATACAACTCCAGCACCACCACCACCTTAGCATCGTGATCCTCCCAGATAGTGTGGTAGTCCCACACTGTGATAGCTCTCCGACATTGCGTACCTCCTCCTTCCCAGGTTCCGCACCAGTGTTGCACACTTTATAGTCGGGCAAGGAGGAGGCGAGAACCTGCTGAACATAAACATAATGTTTAATAATGAACAGAACGTAAACATAAAGTGTGTCTCTCTCTCCCACTGCCGCTTCCAGCTGCTCCTTTATCTCTCTCTCCCCCCACTGATTAGCCAAATCAGTGCCAGGTGTGCGTCCTCACAACCTGGCTTCTCCCTCCTCCTCATTTCCAAATCAAGCCTTCTAAAAGCATTTTAAAACATGGCTATGGAAGATTATTCAACAATACCCTATCCTTAATCATACTTCCAAATAAAAACCAAAGGCGCACAACAAATTAGCACAAAACCAGTTCAGACTTGGAATGTGAACACTATCAAAAACCAGTGGTATGAATTGAAGAGCACAGCCAAGTGCGCAAACCTAAAATTTTGCTTTTATTACTTAAATCTATGTATTTAAAGCATGATCTTACACTCGACTTTTTATATATATTTATGTATATAATTAATTGATCTAATCATTCCAATACTTCACCTTTGTAGGAGCGACAGAGCCGGTTAACATTACAGATAACGCTGATGGTACTCACACTGTGATTTACACCCCCTCCAAAGATGGTCCTTACACAGTTTATGTCAAATATGCTGACCAAGAAGTACCACGCAGGTAAGATCATGTCATATTCACACACTACTCATTACAATTACGGCATTACCCCAATGATCAGTTTCCTCTTGAACACTTTCTCACATAGAGAATCTAAAAAGGCTTTAACACCATTGCTCTGACATTCTTTGGCTTGTACCAGTCCCTTTAAGGTAAAAGCCCTGCCTGCTCATGATGCCAGTAAAGTTCGTGCCAGTGGACCTGGTCTTAATGCCGCTGGAGTCCCTGCCAGCCTTCCAGTAGAATTCACAATTGATGCCCGTGATGCTGGTGAAGGACTCCTTACTGTCCAGATCCTGGTGAGTCACATGATTTATTCTTCAGATTTGTACACACTTTATTCTATGACTAGAATTCATTACACATGCTCCACATCTTGACCTTTGACCCCAACTGCAGGATCCGGATGGGTGCAGGCGCAAGGTCTCTGTGTATGTGGAGGACTGGGGAAGGAGGGTGTGGGACAGCCATATTGTAAAGGGCACCATCCCCTTCTATATTCTTAAGAAAGGCTGTGTAAGGCCTCTTTTTGGCCCTCTCTTTTTCCATCCCCTTCACCATGTCTGACGTCTCCCTCCTCCTTCCCTCCCCTCCTCTCTTCTCCCTGCTTTTTGAGCCTCTATACCCTCTTGCACCCAGTGTCCTAGATCCCTATACTTTTACCCCTTATAGTGTAAAGCAGCCTTCTGGAGTAGTGTAGCATATACCATAAGGTGTTTGTGGAACGTACTCCCTTTAAGTTTACTCAGTCGTCTGTTATCTAATGCCACTTGCGATCTGGGATCTGTTATATTTCTTGTCTGTGCACCTCTCAAATCTCTTAATTCTGCAAATTTCATAATGTAGTTCACAGATAGACTTTAGAGTTCAGCGAAACAGGTAACACAAACATTCAGACGGATATTTGAAGTCATAGTTCCTGCAGGTAGGGTTAAGGGCCATGCTCAAGGACACAACAGTGGCAGATTGGGGCTTGAACCCCTAACCTACTGATCAGTAAGAGGTGGCCTAGGCGCAATCACTTGAACATGAATAATGCCTTATATACAACAGGAAAATGGTGGAAACGTCACTCAGAAATGAATGCTATAGACATATGTGCTAGGAGAGTGTATTTGCTGATGTGCAGGTTTCTCCTTGCCTGCCATTTGATAAATCCTGAAGGGATGAATTAAGTAAGGACAAGCATAATCAGTATTCCAACTCACAATGTCCTGATGATCTGTTGCGCAACTCAGGAGCCCAATATATATATATATATATATATATATATATATATATATATATATATATATATATATATATATATAATTAATTAATGAATGATGGCTTCATTTGTATCCGTTTTTACTGTCATTTTAGATTTAATGTCCACAATATAATACCTGCTGTCATCATTCCCTCAACTGGCCTCTCTTTTCTCTCTCTCAGAGTTATTAAGACAAAAAGAAAAAATGCAGCTTGTCAGAAATTGCAAAGCTGTTGATTGTAAAGACTTTCCTGGGTCAGACAACATATACTTGACTGTTACAAAACGCTGAAACCAGAGATTTATTCCAAAATTGATAAATAAACATCTCCTTACAGAAAACATTACCATATCAATGATTATATGTGATTTTTACAAACCCCTGTGCACGTTATTAGTGCTAGTTATTATAGAAACAATAGCATATTAGAGCAGAATTGATAATTCAACAACGCTGTGGTATCCGCGCATTTGTCCTCCAAATATATGTTTTCTTTACATTTTACAGTGTTTTCTCGTGATTTATGTGAAAAGATGTGTGGTTTTTAGTGTGGTTTTGTAAAAACCTTCCCTTGCAGCAGCTCCAGGTCACCGTGCTTTAGGATATTTTTTCTCTACTGACTGAAACGATGCTAATCTTAACTGTAATTTCTTTATGTGTTTACATTTATTTATAAACATCATGGCTTAAAGGCACTTGCATGAGCACAGTACTTCTTGTTCGGTGGAGGTCTCTGGTTTATAGGATATCAGCGAAATTATTTAATAACACTGTGAAATGCAAGAAAATATATATTTTAATTTAGGAAAATCCTAGTAATATTCTACCTCTGCTGGTCTCTGTGGACTGACACTCCATTGATTTTGATCTAATTATTCAATGTGGTTTCCATTACATAACGAACTAATAAAGCAGCTTGGCCTCTCTAAAACATAGTTAACACATTTTTATACAAATTAGCTTTTTTAAAGTTGGGAGTTGTTATATCAGCTATAGATTCATGTATTTATGAGAAAGGGCCATGTTTTGTTTGATTTGAGTTTGAACTGTGGATGAGACATGCAGAGACCGTCACAAATTACGTACTTGCTTGTTAAACTGAGTGTGTTCTCGAATAGGATCCAGAGGGAAAGCCAAAGAAAGCAAACATCAGGGATAACAGAGATGGAACATACACAGTGTCCTATGTGCCGGATATGACAGGCCGCTACACCATCACCATCAAATATGGTGGAGATGAGATTCCGTTCTCTCCATACCGCATCCATGCGCTGCCCACCGGAGATGCCAGCAAGTGTCTGGTCACAGGTAAGCATCTGATCAAATCTGAAAATATTGGCTTCTTCCGGTTATGATATACTTTACATGATGACTTCAATCAGTATAATTAAATTACTAAAATACGACTCCGACACATTTTGTGTGTATTAATTGTATATATTATAATATTTGCTTGCAGTTTCCATTGGAGGACATGGCCTGGGTGAGTAGTGCAATACTAAATGTTTAACCATAGACTCCATGCTATGCAACAGTTTTTGGATACAATGTCAGCCTTGTATTATTAAATTTAATCCTGACCAGGCTCTGGACTCGGACCCACCATTCAGATTGGCGAGGAGACGGTCATCACTGTGGATGCAAAGGCTGCTGGGAAGGGAAAAGTCACGTGCAAAGTGTCCACCCCCGATGGCGCGGAACTGGATGTGGATGTGGTCGAGAACTCAGATGGAACTTTCGATATCTACTACACAGCTCCAGAGCCAGGGAAATACATCATCACTATTCGCTTTGGAGGAGAGCACATCCCCAACAGCCCCTTCCATGTGGTGGTGAGCGCATTCTGCATTATGGGGAGTCAATATGTGTAAGAATATAAAATGGTAGATCAGCTAGTTCTGCAGTTTTCGCCGTATTATAGCTTCAGATGATCTGAAACCAGGACATAACAACGATCGTTATTTGCAGAGTTGGAATACAACATGGAATGTGCTGGGGTCAGGAATAGAAAAACATGGATTAGCAGTGGGACCTTGAGGATTGGAGCTGGATTGGAAATGGTCCTAATCAATATTCCTAATATTTAACCATATGAAGTCTGTTTGAAGATTTGTGTTTATATTTTGTTATACAGTACATTCTCTTTTTTAAAACCCACATAAATACTATTTACTCCATATGCATGCTATGAAGTTTTTGACACAAAAGGGACTTTTGGAAATTGACATATATTTACTGAGGAAACATATAACATATAAACGCATTGTTATCTTAAGTTGATGATTGTCCTATAACAGCAAAGTGTTTCATTCCTTTTAGACCACAGCAATTTGCCAAAGCTAACAATGGGAACATTAATGTAAATCAAGCAGGACTGTAAATTCAGAAGCTTATTTGTGTCGTAGGATTAAGTGACAGATAAAATGCATGAGTGTGGTTTCAGCCAACTAACCATGTGACTTCCTCCATCTCCAGGCGTGTGATACCGTTCCTATAATAGAGGAGCCGTGCGATAAAGTGCAGTTACAGCAGCCCTACTCGCCTTACCAGGGCTACTCCCCTCACTGGGTACACATTTAAGCCCTCTCCACAACTTCCCTTATACAATCTCCATCCCATTCATGCACTTGTTTTAACCCCTCAGCCATCCTTTCCATCCATCTTCTCTACAAAATCATTTCAGCTGCAACATTTCAATTACAGTTCAACTCCCCAAGTCAGCATTTCAATTGAAACCTTCTTGACTTGTTTCTTCTTTCGTGCATGGCCTGCTTGTTTCTGTTGAGTAGGATTCTCTCAGCTGGTTCTGTACACAAACTTCTCACTAGTCAGTGGCGCTTACATGAATTTGTTTCTGTTCCAGGCCACTGAGGAACCTGTGACAGCCGTTAATGGCATGGAGCCCATGCTTCGTCCTTTCAGTCTGGTCATCCCGTTTACAGTGCAGAAAGGAGAGATCACAGGTTTGATCCGAGCACATTTGTATAAACTATATAAAAACAGTTGCCTTGACATACTGCTACTAGATAATATAACGTTATTAGCTCTAGAATTATTGGCACCCTTCATGCAAATATACAGTATTAACTGAACAACACATGCAATAAGTGATATCTGGAGCTTAAGCATATAAATTTAAAAAATAGTAACACTCTAAGGACCACATATATAAAGGCCATGCACACACACACATTTAAACCTAGGGACAATTTAGAGTAGCCACATTCATGGTTTTGGGGAGGTGGGAGGAAACCAGAGACCCTGGAGGAAACCCATGGACAAAGGGAGAACAGACCGTAACCTTAGCCCAGGTTCAAACCAGTAAGCACCACCCATAGAGAAAATGCTATTATTTGCAACAACAAAAAAAAGTTCTGAGAATTATTTTTGTTAGAGGTGTAGTTTCTACAATTATGAGTAAACTATTTCATATAATAATTTTTGCACACTCTCTTGAAGGGTGTGAATAATTCTGGAGTTGACTGTATATTTGACATAAATGATAACCACTTCAGTTCATGTAGCACCAGAGGAATGACTGTGTGTTCTTTAGGTGAGGTACGAATGCCTTCTGGTAAGACAGCACGGCCTAACATCACTGACAATAAGGACGGCACAGTGACCGTGAAATACGCCCCTACTGAGAAAGGCCTGCATGAGATGGACATCAAGTATGATGGCAACCACATACCAGGTGATAAACGTCTTCTTTATCTTCATCAAAATATAAATCTAGGAGTTTTTGTCATAATTTTGCTATACTTTTTCAAAACTGTGTACCAGAAGTGAAGCCCCATGTTTGATCTATTTACTCCCTTTGACAGGAAGTCCACTGCAGTTCTATGTCGATGCCATAAACAGTGGTCATGTGACTGCTTATGGGCCTGGCTTGAGTCACGGCATGGTTAATAAACCTGCGATCTTCACGATTGTCACCAAGGATGCAGGAGAAGGTATTTTCTTATCTCAGAAGCCTTCTAAATGCTTGCTGTTGTTTTCCATTTCCTGCTAAGTAGTACTTTTTCTTCCCTAATGGCCTCATTTGTATACCTTTGATTACCTAATTTGGATTTAAAGTTTTGTTTAATGTCTCTTGCATCATTATTAAGGTGCCGTTTTTCTTTTTTGTTTCAGGTGGATTGTCTCTGGCAGTGGAAGGTCCGTCTAAAGCAGAGATCAGCTGTAAGGACAATAAAGACGGCACCTGCACTGTCTCCTACCTGCCCACTGCACCAGGAGACTATAATATCATCGTCAAATTCGATGACAAACACATCCCTGGGAGCCCCTTTACAGCCAAGATTACAGGTGTGTGTGTGTCAGTGTAGAATATAAGAGGAATAAAACACTTTGGGGTATGCTGGGGTGGTAACAGTATTCTGCTTCGCATCAAACCACACCGTCGTTGATTATTTTCCTATAACAGCACAACTGTTGAGTTTTATTCCTTATATATCTTGTTATACATGTAACCCTCCATCACTTCTCGATTTCTTATCTTTATCCGTCCTGCTCTTTCTCTTGTGAAGGAGATGACTCCATGAGAACGTCCCAGTTGAACGTTGGCACAGCGACAGACGTGTCCCTGAAGATAACAGAGACGGACCTGAGTTCTCTCACTGCAAGTATCCGAGCTCCATCTGGTAATGAGGAGCCCTGTCTGCTCAAGAGACTGCCTAACCGTCACATTGGTGAGTAAAACTGCAGAATATACCAGTATCAGTGGCATCTCACTCTCTTCACTTCACATCTCACCTAGAGAGAGTCGAAATAATTAATGTTACTCTTTTAGTGCCTTTTAAATGTTTGGCTTGTTTTCTAATGTGGGAAAAGTTTATGTTTTTTTACTTTATAGGAGTTTTAGACCTCAGTCTTTGTAATTAAGGTTTCAGACGGTATTGATATAATGCAAAATATGCATGCAATTCCATAAAAAAAAAGAATAAATCCAATTATTTTTTGACACATTGAACTATTCCGAAAGGCCACTGAAATTTTCTGGTAGGCTGACAATCAATATCTGTCTGAAGAAAACTCCGTAGTAAATGAACTGTCTAGCTAGAAAAAGAAGAATGTATTTTTGGAAAACAGTGCCCATCAACCACTTTGGATTAGACATATTAGAAAATAAACAACTTGCAAAAGTGTATCAACACACACTTCGTAGTACTTCACACCATTAATTATGGAAGTTTGATGTTTTGCTGATGACCAGCTTGTGGAGGAGTCATCTTCTCTCTTGTTTTCTCCTCAGGCATCTCCTTCACTCCTAAGGAAGTGGGTGAGCATGTGGTGAGTGTGAAGAAGAACGGCAAACATGTAACTAACAGCCCCTTCAAGATCATGGTGGGGCAGTCGGAGATCGGAGACGCCAGCAAAGTGAAAGTGTTCGGCAAAGGACTGGTGGAGGGACACACCTTTGAGGTGGCTGAGTTCGTCGTGGACACCAGAAATGCAGGTGAGAGTGAATATCTCATTTGACGAGTTACAAATCATAATACACTGTGCTGTATTTGTAAACTAATTGAATTAAATTGAATTATTCATATTCTTAGTATTATCTTATTAGTATTCATTATTCACAAAAAAAAATCTGCATGAAATGAACAATAATTTGTCGTGGACACCAGAAATGCAGGTGAGAGTGAATATCTCATTTGACGAGTTACAAATCATAATACACTGTGCTGTATTTGTAAACTAATTGAATTAAATTGAATTATTCATATTCTTAGTATTATCTTATTAGTATTCATTATTCACAAAAAAAAATCTGCATGAAATGAACAATAATTTGTATTTAAATGGCACTTTTCATATTAAGAATTAAAGGTTAAACAAAGTATTAATGCTAAAGCACAATAAGGAAGTAATCAGCTTAATGAGAATGAAAACAAATCACAAAAAGTAACAAGATAAAACATTCAAGAATTATGAATAAGTCAGGTTATATTATTCTCTGAAACTTAAGTGTGTTGTAAAAAAAATATATATATATCCTCCTCAAGTGAGTGAAGTAATCAGGATGGACTCTAATGCTTCAGGAAATCAGCAAGATGCACCCGAGCTAAATCACTCAGAGGCTTCAATGCCATGAGAAGGACCTTGTAGTTAATGCAGAACTTAATAGGCAGCCTGGGTAGCTTGAATAAGACTGGGTTAATGTGCTTTGGCTTTTTCACTGATAAATAATTGTTTAATTTTAACAATGATGATAATGTCGAATATCTCCCCTCCCTCTGTTAGGTTATGGTGGTCTGGGTCTATCCATCGAAGGTCCCAGCAAAGTGGATATTAACTGTGAAGACATAGAGGATGGCACATGCAAAGTGACCTACTGTCCCACGGAGCCAGGCACCTACATCATCAACATCAAGTTTGCGGACCAGCACGTGCCAGGTACAGAACATGGCATATATTCACTTTAGTGGCACTTTATTATATTTCAGTATGTTATATTTCAAATACTTGGCATGGTGGTTTAGTGGGTAACATGTTTGCCTCCTACCTCCAGGATTGTTGGTTTGAATCCCACCTCCACCCTGTGTTTTCATGTTCTCCCGTGCTTTGGGGGTTTCCTCCGGGTACTCTGGTTTCCTCCCCCAGTCCAAAGACATGCGTTGTAGGCCGATTGGCATTTCCAAATTGTCCGAATTGTGTCTTTGTGATCATGTGGTACAGCGGGTTGTCCCCTAAAAGTAGGGTTGGCGGTTCGATCCCCGGCCTACGTGACTCCACATCCCAAAGTGTTCTTGGACACTGAACCTAAATTGCTCCCGATGGCAAGTTAGTGCCTTCATGGCAGCTCTGCTACCATTGGTGTGTGAGTGTGTGTTTGTGTGTGTGTGTGTGTGAATGAGAAACAGTGTAAAGCACTTTGTAGAACCGCTAAGGTAAAGGAAAATGCTATATAAGTGCAGACCTTTTACCATTCTCTTTAATGGAAAACATTCAGCAGGGGTTTGCTTTCTAAGAATTATATGCTGTCAGAGGTGAATGCAATCCATGTTGACTCACTGCATACAGAAAATATACCACACTGAAAAGCAAAATCTTCACTTCATTGCTCTTGCGTTGCTTGATCTCAGCAGGGGAGTGTTTTTTTTTAAAGAACTAAACATTGACTTCAGAAGTGAATAATTTCCTTTTGCATTGCATTTCACTTTAATCACTAAGTTGCAGTCATACCACACTGAAATGCAACCAAAAACTCACCCTTTCTATATTATGAGGTCTTAGCAAATTGTCCTGCATTTGAGACTCAGCCAGACATAAGGCATATTGTTGCACTGAAGATTTTTGATCCCTTTATAAATACTCCCACATTTGGGACATGACTGGAAATGGAAGAGTTTGGGGCTATTTGTGATGTTTCTGTGTTCTGTGCAGGAAGTCCATTCACAGTGAAGGTGCTGGGCGAGGGCAGGATGAAGGAGAGCATCACCAGGAGAAGGCAGGCTCCCTCTATAGCTACTGTAGGCAGCACCTGCGACCTCAACCTCAAAATCCCAGGTGAGGTGAATTTACAGCTTAACCGAGCCATTTAGTTATTGTAAAGAGCTTAATGGAGGGGAAAAAGCAACTTTGGAGGACTTTTTTTCCACTTTTGGCACTTTATTCCATCTGTCACACCACCTGCGCTTTGTTCCAACCTTTTCACCTGCTTGTAGTATTAACGAGAGCTAGTATGACAAAAAAACCCAAAAAAACACAAGGTTTGTGTTATTAAAATAGATGCAGCATGCAAGTTTTTTCTTTCTGTCCTGATTTCCTCTGTCTTACTGCTTTTTCTTCCCTCCTTCTCTCTTGCTCTGTCTTTCCTCCCTCTGTCTGGACCCGTGCCTCTTGCAGGGAACTGGTTTCAGATGGTGTCGGCCCAAGAAAGGCTAACGCGCACCTTCACACGCAGCAGCCACACATATACACGCACCGAGCGCACAGAGATCAGCAAGACGCGGGCAGGCGAAACAAAGCGCGAAGTGCATGTGGAGGAGAGCACACAGCTTGGTGGAGACCCCTTCAGAGATGTGTTCGGAGGCTTCGTGGGGCCCTTCAGCGGCGTCCAGTCCCGCCAATCCGAGGGTGTGTGTGTGTAGGGTGCATAGCTGCTCTGAGATTAGTGTGAACTTGGGTTTATTTACGTACAAACCAATTATTAATCTGTAACAAACCCTAGGTTTGTGCTTTAGTAATGATGTAATTTTCTGAAAAATCCAATTCAACTGCATTTCTTTCTCTGTCTCTTTCTCAGGTGAGACTAGTACTCAGGAGATGACAGCTCAGGTGACGAGTCCTAGTGGAAAAACAGAAGACGCTGAGATCATCGAGGGAGAAAACAGCACCTACAGTGTGCGCTTCGTGCCCCAGGAGATGGGCCCTCACACAGTTAACGTGAAATACCGTGGCCAGCATGTTCCCGGCAGCCCTTTCCAGTTCACCGTAGGTCCACTTGGAGAAGGAGGAGCCCATAAAGTGCGTGCAGGTGGTACCGGTCTTGACCGTGGAGTAGCAGGAGTTCCGGGTATGCTAACTGCAGTTGCCTTCATGTTGACTGTATTAAATATTCAGGGTTTGGAAATCATATAACTGAGACTTTTATTTCTCATATGGGTGTGATTGCTTGTATTGGTAGCGGAGTTCAGCATCTGGACGCGTGAGGCGGGTGCGGGGGGTTTGTCCATCGCTGTTGAAGGACCCAGTAAAGCTGAAATCTCATTTGAAGACCGGAAGGACGGCTCCTGTGGAGTGGCCTATGTGGTCCAAGAGCCTGGTAAGACCTAATAAAACAGGTACATATATAGGTTCACAGTAGGTTGACAGCCAGTGTTTACAGTCCAGTACCTCATATCTCAATGTTTATTGTTTTTTTTGTTTTTTTTAATCCTTATATGTAAATATGTTTTATTAATGTCTTGATGTGATTGATAGCTTGGTGCTAATCCAAAATTTAAATGAGGTTGTTGAAGAGGTTTTATTTTTTATGATTGACAGGTGACTATGAGGTGTCAATCAAATTCAACGATGAGCACATCCCAGACAGTCCATTTATCGTTCCTATAGCAACGTTGTCCGATGATGCCCGCAGACTTACTGTTACTAGCCTTCAGGTGTGTTTCTCTTTTTCTTTCTCTCTCTCTCTCTCTCTCTCTCTCTCTCACACACACACACACACACACACACATATACACATGACTCATGAATTGCACAAGAGTAATAAACCTCTCTGAGATTATTTAAGGTTAGAGTTAGGGTTAGGCATGGTAGACAAGACTATTTTCAAGGTTGGAATCTGACAACCTGTGCCATCCAGTTCTCTTATAACAGAAATAACTGAAAGGAATAAAAAATACTGTCTTTATCTTTTTCTGTACTAGCTAACAAACCCATGTGTGCCTGCCTGCAATTTAGAAATCAGTGTTCCTCATAAATACAGCAATAAAATATTAATAGTATATATTCATATATAATAGAATTTTTTCTGTCTCCTTAACAGGAAACAGGTCTTAAAGTGAGCCAGGAAGCTTCCTTTGCAGTGCAGCTGAATGGAGCAAGGGGTATGATTGATGCTAAGGTTCACACACCCTCCGGTGCAATGGAGGAGTGTTACATCACAGAGCTAGACAATGGTGAGCATACACACACACACACACACACACACACACACACACACACACACACACACACACACACACACACACACACCACATATCCATGTAAAAGTCACATTAGAATAGCTATTTATTGTATTATAGAGCATTCTGTTTCTGAACACGTTATGTCTCCTCTCTGCAGACAAGCATGCGATTCGCTTCATCCCACGTGAGAACGGAGTCCACTCCATCGATGTACGCTTCAATGGCAGCCACATTCCTGGCAGCCCCTTTAAGATCCGTGTGGGAGAACCAGGTCAAGTCGGAGACCCAGGCATGGTGTCCGCTTCTGGCCCAGGCCTGGAGGGAGGAACCACAGGTAAGTGACCTCACTCACTTATAAACAAAACACATGCAACATACATTCAGCCTTAAATCAAATGTATGAGGAGCAATGTGTCAAAATACAGTTGAGTGCAAAAGTTTGCATACCCCTAGAAAAACAATAAATAAAAAAATGCAGTGTATTTTGTACTAGAGTCATTCAATGTTTGGCTTCACAGATGTAACAATGTAACAAAAAATAACATATGTTAAAATATTGTTTCAAAGTTTCTCCCTTTCTTTACAGCACAGTGCTTTGAATTCTCAGTTTTGAAGGTGTTGATTAATGTTCTATTAGAGCAGCTCTGATAGTTATAAGTTAAATCACAGTTGTATACAATACTAATGCACTCATTCTAATATGAAGGCTTCTTTAGTATCCCCTAATTCACAGTGACTTGAATGGAGGATTAAAAAAGTGATAAATCTATAATTGTTGATTTGGTGAAGCTTTCTATAAGGAGGTGTTTATGTCTCATTTATGGAAAGAGTCTCCAGTGTCAGTACTATGTAACAGTCAGTCGGTTTCCAGGACAGGAAAGACAGAGGACACTTTCCCTGAAACATTTCGTTTGTCTTATTAACATCAAAAGTGTGAAAAATGCAAGGCTGGTGAGCAAATGACTGTTTATAACTGCTATAACATAAGTGGTGACATGAACTCACTTGTTTCATGTCGTTCCACCATGAAACATTCCACCACATTACATCAAGAAATCTGTCCATCCATTCTCTATACCACTTATCCTACAGGGACGTGGGGAACCTGGAGCATATCCCAGGAAGTATGGGGCACAAGGCAGAGTACACCCTGGACAGGGTGCCAATTCATCACAGGGCACACTCACATACACATTCACACAGCCATTCGTACACTACGGACACTTTAGACAGGCCAATCAGCATGTCCTTGGACTGGGGGAGGGAACCGGGGTACTTGGAGGAAACCCTGCATCACAGGGAGAACATCAAGAAATCAAAAATTGTATTCATTTTATTAGAGGAACAAAACACTTCAGGATGTGCTGTTATTTGGAAAAAAAAATCTAATTTAGGGTAGTAACAATTACTCTGCTAATGCTGTAATGAACTACACTACAGGCTCTGTATTGTATCCATATTGGGGGTTATAATGTGTTATAGAATATATGGCATATTGCCCATTTATAAATGCGAACTTGTTTTGCTGTACAGTGAAATAAAAAAGAGAAGGTGTAGGTCAGTGGGTTGTTGGGAAATATGTCCACTTTTGTTAAGTACAGTACTGAACAGGTTTCATCACTTCTCTTTCCGTTTCTCAAAGGTGTGCCCTCTGAATTCATCGTAAACACGGTCAACGCTGGAACCGGAGCTCTCTCTGTCACTATCGATGGACCCTCCAAGGTGAAGATGGACTGCCAAGAATGTCCCGAGGGTTACAAGGTCACATACACACCCATGGCCCCCGGCAGCTACCTCATCTCCATCAAATATGGAGGACCACAGCATATAGTCGGCAGCCCGTTCAAAGCTAAAGTCTCTGGTGAGACACTGTGTCGATGCACAACACTTACACACATAACAGAGTTATTTTAAAACTGATCTAATGTATATGTAGAATAAGAAAGAAAATGAGGGTTTATTTTTTAGATATCTGTAAAGAATGTGCCACACAGAAATGCCCCCTGAATTGTGTTCTTGTCACTTCCTATGTGACTGCAGTGTTACACAATGCTGAATCAGTGGTTTCTGTAAAAACGCTTGAACTGTGAATGATTAACCAATACTACTATTTGTCTTTTTTAAACGTTACCACAGAAAATGAGGGAAAATGAAAGCAGACTACATCAGAAATGTATAATATTTACAGCTAATTTTGTCACAGTTTCTTCCTCTACAACATGATAGCCACTATTTGGAAGTGTGAGGGCTCACTGATTTACACAATACAATAGTTAGCTAGTAAACCTTGCAATGATGTTAACTATATCATAGTTAGCCAAATTGTATCTGGCTTGCTAGCATCCTTGACTAACTGGTTTAAACAGTATAACAGCCTGATGTAGGTAGTGAGGCTGGCTATTGGTGTTACTTAATAGTTAGCTTTATACAGAATGCTGGTTTACACAATATACTATATATAAGGTTAGCTAGCTTGCTATTGACATTAGCTACTGGATTATGCTGCAGGATAATTTCAGATAATTTGCTAGTAAAGCTGGCTAATTTCATGTTCAGTAGTAGCTAGTTAAACTTAATAGCTAGCTATGTAGCCGTGCCATGTAATTAAAACCAAGCACTGGTTACCTAGCTGATTATTAACCTAACATATAGACAGATACATGGCCGATACATAGCTGGCTAACATTTGTGCAGTGCTGTGTGGTAGCTGGAAATCTTAGCTTATACAGGCGTATGCGCATTACTGTGAGTTAATTTATCACTGTAGCTATATGATAGTGTCTTATCGTCCAGTCCCATGTAGTATTATTTACAAGTATCAGAGTTATTTAAAAAGTTCTCTCTCTGTGTCTCTGTGTGCAGGTCCACGTCTGTCTGGAGGGCACAGTCTCCATGAGACCTCATCTGTGCTAGTGGAAACAGTGACTAAGTCATCCACCATGGCCGGATCTTTTGCCTCCTTGCCCAAATTTTCATCCGATGCCAGCAAAGTGGTGTCACGAGGGTCCGGTCTCTCTAAAGCCTTCATCAGCCAGAAGAATACCTTCACAGTGGACTGCAGTAAAGCTGGTGAGATGAACAACACTCCCCTGTAAACCCAGCCCACAGAAACCAGTAGAGAAAATCTATTTTTATATAATTGTTGCATACAGTTCACATAGCTTTGCTATGTAAGTATTCTCTTGCAGTTGAGTGCAACAGTTTGCACACCCCAAGGAATGGGGTAACTGACAAGACGATGGCAGAAGATTTGGTTTCGGAAGTTCTAGATTTAATATAAGCAAATTTGTCCTTGCACTGTTTTGTTGTTGTTGTGTTTTTCATTAAGAATAATAACATACCCACCATTCAACCAATTGCTGCCTCCGAATTGCAGCTAATTTGAAAGTGAAAGTAAAATGCCCATGGCCGCATGGGAATTCATAATTGATTTCAAAGTAAGGGGGAAAAGAGGGACGCCGATTTACCGGTTTACCGGTGGGAAAATATCCTCACTGTCACCTCCCTACTGCCTAGGCTAAAAAACTGTGGTGGTAAATCTCAATAATTTTATTAATATATATGATTTAATTCTGCAGGGACAAACATGCTGATGGTGGGTGTGCACGGGCCAAAGACTCCATGTGAAGAAGTCTATGTCAAGCATATGGGTAACAGGATGTATAATGTCACATACACGGTCAAAGAGAAAGGAGACTACATCCTTATCGTCAAATGGGGTGATGAGATGGTGCCCGGTAGCCCATTTCACGTCACAGTGCCTTAATATGGACCCACCCCAGACCCCTCTCTCTAATCTCAGAGACTTGGCTGTCTGTCCTGGAGGAAAGACAGCGCTCGCTGACAGTGCCAAATCATTTCACAAATTTCTGTCTCACCGTTTGACGAGCAATCCAGATGACATGACATCACATCACAGTATTGCTTAGTTTCTGTGTCAATTATGCGCCATGTTTGCATACTATCCACCCGCTGTTTTTATAAGATCATTGATTCACTAGTGTTATTTCCGTGGCTCTTTATTTTGCTATTAGTATTTTTTGTACTTTCTATTTTTTGTGATGCTAGAGAATGTATGAAAAGTGAGTGAATGTCAAAACAGCCAAATAGATTGATGTGATCTTTAAAACAATATATATGCTTAGACATCAACTACCCTAAAATGACTGAAGCCACTTCAACGTTTATTTATTTACTCTACTTTCTCTCCTTCCTTGACAACACTCATGTTATTTTTGGGAGAAATAACAAAAGGTCCCAATGTTAAGGCTTTAGTCCTTGCCGACAAGTCATGAGTTGAGAAAGGCTGACAAGAAGCATGTCTCAGGCTTAAACTCATCCTGATTTTTCCTGCTGTGCCTACTGACAGCATTGCATGATCTGGCGAGAGAGACTTCTGTACCACTTACCATGGGAATGTTTGAAAACCCATAGAAGTTTCAGCAGAGCAGTATTAAAGAGTGCCATTTTATAGTGATTTTATATGGATGACATAATTGATGTGTATGGAAACAACTTACCCTGATGTTTGTTGATTCTGTGTAGGCATATTAAAGTTTTATTTGCTATTTTGCCATTCAAAAAATGTGCACTGGTTTTGTATTATTACACTGCACCAATTTTTAACTGTTTGAAGCGTTTGTTTTGAAATAAAATAAAAAATACCCTGCTGGTCAATGGGTGAATTCTCATTCCAATATCACCTCAAGGCCAAAATGCAACTCGATCTGCATTGCAAGTGTTAACAATTACATTATATAGTACCGTACATAAGTATTCACCGCTTTTAACTTTTCCACATGATGTAATATTACAACCTGGAACCGAAATGGGCGAGATTTGGATGATATTTTATGAATCTAGAACTGAATCTAGAATTATTGAGCGTATCTAAACAAAGGGTTTGGTTTAAAAAAAACATTGAAAGAATATGGCATAAGAACTATTCTGTCTAGAGCAGGCCATCCAACAAATGTCAGTGACAGGCTATAAAGGGCATTCGTCAGAGAAACAACCAAAAGATAATGCTCTACATTAGGCTACCACCACCATGTTTCACTGTGGGGATGAAATGAATCCACATTTGAGTTCCAGATTGTAACAGTACAAGACGTGGAAAAGTACAAGGGGAATAAATACTCACATACACAGATTGAAAACTGGTTGATGCAGTGAAGTGTTCTGTGAGGAGACATTTATGTAGCATTTTTGGAAGGAGTCTCCAGTGTCAGTGTTTTGTAATATTCAGAGGTAAAGTTGTAACTGTAGGTTACAACTCTGGGAAAGTCTTTCAGGCAGTTTATAGCTGCTATAATGTAATTGATAATATAAACTTGCTTGGCAAATGTTCTACAACATTAAATGAATGGAGGGCAGGGTGTAAATATAATTGCAATATAAACCTATAAATATAAATACTGCTATAATATATAATAACATTACACTTATTCCATGTCTCCTCCTACCAATATGCTTTCTTGAGTATCAGGACAGGCACATGATAGGTCAATGAACAACATTCATGAATTACTTGTGGCACAAAACAAACACCAATCATTCAAAATGATCTCTGCTTGGAGAGAATTAATAAACATGTAGGCTAACATAACTGTGGTTATAATACATAGCAAGCTATGAGTGAAAATAAAGTAAGACGAATAAGGGTGTTCAGAATAGATTAAATCTGGATCATTTCATGTACGTTCACACAGCTTTATCCATATCAAAGTTACTACTATCGCATCTGTTAAAGTAACTGTTTCTATTACGATTTTCAGCTCTGTTAAGTCTCTGTTAACTTACCTGAGGGGGTCTGATCGGTCCTGTGTGGATACACGCTGATAGAGAAGCGTTCCCATTGGCTGCAGCCTGTAGGTATTATGGCCAATCATGCAAGTCAACATTTCGCAACAACAATAATGAATAACTGATCCACTATTTATTATAATAAATAATAAATAATCCACTTTCGGGGGGTAATTGTAAGTCTGTCCACGTCACACCACTCTGTCTTTGATCAATTTCCTATAACAGCACACCATCAAGTGTTTAATTTCTTACATCTTATAGCCTTCCCATCTTTTAGCCTGTTGAATATTTATTGAACATCCTAATAGCATTCTCTAGTCACTGGGATTTGAATATTAACGAGGCAATATCCATTTATTCTGTGATATTTTGTCAGGTTTAATGAAAAAGAGCAAGTGATGATGAATGCCTTATGGATAATGTGGTCATTTGTGATGAGGATGTAATGGTGGAGGTATGGCGTCTTTGTGAATTAAACTTGCATATTTGTGTCACAAATCCATTCCTCGTCATGTTAAAGCAAGAGGAACAGCGTGGGAAGAGATGACTTGATATAATAATTGAAAAGCACATCCTGTAATACAAAATGTCCTCACACCTGAGGCGTGTCTGAATTCTGCATATGTTAAATTAGACACTGACCTTGGAGGAAAAAAAAAAAGAAGTAATGCCTCCGTTTTCTCCGTTATATTTTGCTGTGTAAGTTTTTAACTATGGTGGGGGATTGTTTGCTGTTTAGTCCATGGGATGTGTCTGTATTTTAAGCTTCACGCCCTCCATCTGGAAGGTTCGAGGTTAATGGAGGTGACTGGTTGTCTTATCAGAAAATGCAATTGGCTGCGTTTGGAAACAAGACAATCTGAGGACAGATTGCGGGCACGATGGCGATGACAAATAACTCTATCATTGGCAGCTAGTCTGTTATGGCACACTGCACAAATACACAGCACACACACACTGTTTATGTAGAAACAGCAGCAATGTGCATGCGCAGCATAACAAATGCTAATGAGTGATACTGCATTCAGCATGTGTCTAACTGATGCAGTGTGAAGAATACAAGCTCGGTTAAACAGCTAGGTGCACTGATGGTACATAATAAGAAACACACACACACACACACACACACACACACACACATATACACAAGTGGAAATCATTTGGCTGTATATACAAAACCACACTCTATTCATTATAGAATGCTAGTTACTACCTGTCATTATAGTAAATTACCTACTATTTACTAAAGTACAAAGAGGCAACCTCAAGATGGATCTAAAACCTATACTGAAAACTAGAAGTGAGTCGGGAATACACACCGATACTCATACCAGTCCATCTCAGGATACAGAGTAATATCCCTAGTGTTGAATTAACACACAGAGTGTTTATATGAGTCCAATGGACTCATATAAACACTGTAGGGTGTGAATTCAACACTGTGGGTGTTAAATCAACACTGGTGATTTTGCTGTGTAAGATGTACTAACATTCATTTACATCTTAGCTTAGCCTGTACACCTACCAGCATGTTTTTAGTCGGTGGAAGGAAACTAGACAACTGAGAGCAAACTCCGCACAGATCACCCAAGCTCAGGGTGAACCGAGGCCCTTAGAGCAGCCCCCTGTGAGGCAGCAACATCTCTCTGAAGCGCCACCATATATATATAATTATCTCATATTATAATCATGTCATGGTATAGAATACATAACACACCTGTAATCCCACTATGCCTTGCAACAGGTTAGTGTACAAACTAAGGTTAGTGTAAACCTCAGCCCACAAGCAGCACTTCCCGCCACCAGAGGGAGCAGTCACCTGAGTTCTAGTTCACGTCCGGTTTTCTGCTTTATAAGCCATTCTGCTACCACTTCCAATTGCGAAGTATTGTTACAGTTATTGTGCAATACCAAGCCATGCTACTGACGCTGTTTCCTTTTGCCTGTTTTGTGGATTCTGCCGTTTGACTCTTGTATTGGGTTTGTTTTCTGTTGATCAGCCTCTCTGTATTATTACAGTGCTTCCCTCTTTCAACCACGACTCTGCCTACAGCTCTGGATTCTTTGCTTTGTGTCTTCCGCAATAAAGACCATTCTGCATATGGATTCTAACACACCTCCGGCTATTGATTTATCACAGTGGGCTTCCCACTACTCTAATTAAAGCCTCATCACCTCCTTGATCCTACATCCTTTAGCCATTGACCTGGAAATTGATTGAAGTCCACAATTTTTGAATGTTTTAATTGTTCATATTCATTCACAAGCATTAAGGCTCCCAGGATGAGGGAACCAGGTGTATTCTCAGATTTTTTATTATTATTTTATTTTTTTACAGTAGTGGATGATATAAACCTACGCTATATAACAGATTGTCAACTAACAATAAGATATAAGGAACACCAAATACAAAATGATGAAATGTGGACAAGCGGGTCCAAGCACCCTTTGCAAACAGCGCACCCCGTCTCCTGTTGTTGCCAGGTTACGGAAAACTCTAAAGAGATCATAATTGAATGTACTGTTCAGGTTTTGTGAGGGTAGGTCACAATGCCTCCTTAAAACTGATTGGCTAATAGCAGTCATGTTGTGTAAGTAACTCAGTCATCATTCGACATATGCATAAAGATTAGCAAAATGATGTGGAACACCGAATTTGTGAAGATATGCCAAAAACCCTAGGACTAGTTTGTGAAAATATGTTTCTTGTATTATGCAAATTATTAAAAAAAAAAAAAAGTTTGATGTAAATGTTTGACTTTAATATAAATCAGAGATCAAAGAACTAGAGAAAAGTCTTTAGGGTTAATGGTTCAATTTGATAATTGTTAGTTAATGGGCCAAAATGAAAACATTGCACTACAGCACCACCATGTCCTCTCACTTGCCTGAATAGTACATGATAAGTAACTATTTCATGCCAAAATTCATGTCTGTTTGATCAGTTTTAGAAGAAGAAGAAGAAGAAGAAGAAGAAGAAGAAGAAAAGGAATCCCCCAAAAAAACAAGAGGTTAACAAGGACTTTGTGCTTGGCCCCCTATGTAATACTACGTAATATTCGTTATTAAAAACCTTGGTTCAAATGGGTTTATAATGCTTAAATGTCTGTAAAACAAGCCTGTATTTAAGCATCAACAATTAAGCATGTGCTGTACACACAGTAATGTTTTGACTGATGTGTAATTACTTCTTATTGTGTATGTGCAGCTGTGTATCCAGGCAACAAATCATCAAAAGTGATGTAGCTTTAAATATCCACTTTATTGAGCAAGGACTTCTAGTTTGGCATCAATTCTGTTATAAGCGAGGGAAGCAACAAATAACTATACATACAGTACAAGTAATTAACCCCATTGTTCTCTCTCTCTCTCTCTCTCTCTCTCTCTCTCTCTCTCTCTCTCTCTCTCTCTCTCTCTCTCTCTCTCTCTCTCTCTCTCATACACAGAAACTATACAAACTCTGTCTGGATGTCTTTATAAGCTGTCGACTTGTAATTTCTTATTTCACAAGTACCAAGATTATTATTATTATTATTATTATTATTATTATTATTATTCTTAATTGAGTGAATGCTAAGTTTCACTTACGAGCAGCTCCAGAAAGAATTGTGTTGTTAGCTAAAACAGTGACTTTAATGTGACAGTGAATCAGTGAGTTTAAAAAAAAAAAAAGTGAACTTGAGCATCAAATCAGTTCTAGTCATGAATTAATCATTCAGACCGGTTTTATCAACAGGATTCCCCAATTTATCGAAATGAACCAACTCAAACGATTCACTCATCATTACATTACATTTATGGCATTTGGTAGATGCTCTTATCCAGAGCGACTTACATTTATCTCTTTTATTCAACTGAGCAGTTGAGGGTTAAGGGCCTCACTCAAGGGCCCAACAGTGGCAGCTTGGCAATGCTGGGACTTGAACTCATGACCTTTGGATAAGTTGACCAATGTCTTGACCACTGAGCTACCACTACCGAACCATTGCAACACTCACTCGGGACAGTTAAACAGATTTATATGATTACATAAAATTTTGATCGATTCCTCACAGAAAGCTGTTGCAAGGCTTTGGAAAGCTTGAATATATACAACACTGGACTAGTTTTATTGTCGCTTGGTGCTTTTCCGTCCTTTTTGAAGCTCAACGCTCCATTTCTATTGTTCGATTGCGTGGAAAAAACATATTTTTGGAAATATTGTGTTCTAACTTCCAAGGATAAACATTGTGGTGAGTAACTGATAGAATTTCTATTTGATGTTCATTATAACAGCTTCATACGGTCTCGCTTCAGAGTCATAGCACAAAACAGGGAACATAAATCTCCTTGTTTTTTTGAAAAACTGGGTGACTAACTGTCTTCCCCATCTTGCTCTCTCCTCTTTTTCATGTTTTTCTTTCCTCTTTTGGTATCCCAATTTTGTCTGCACCATTTCTGAATAATCCATGATCAACTTAAGACTACACACACACACACACACACACACACACAGCACAGTCTGAGGGCATTCATTGTAATAGAATATTGTGCGAAGAGGACATTTAAATTCCAAAATTATACAGGAAAGTATGGGGTTCTGCTATACCCCCCCCCTGCTAGAAATGGGAGGGTCAGCTCCAAATAGCCAACAGAGGACTTTGATTGGGGTTACTGTAGTGTCTGTGATGTAAACTAAGCTATCTGTTTTTTTTCCCCCATATGCAATACAATGGCTTGACGATGTTAAACGAGTAACCTTGCTGTTTTTACATTTTAAATATCGACACACTGAATTCCCAGATTATGTAGAATCACCAAAAGGAAGGTATTTTATTTGTTAAATGACTTTTTTTTAAAATCCGTTTTATAATGTGCTTTCTGTGTATCCACCAGGTTACGCTGGTAAGGGCAGATGAGGCGAGCTCCAGGACATTCTACCCAGGATTCTGCAGTTTCTCATGGATGCAATCTAACTGTGCTAATGAGTAATGTCACTGTATATACAGAGGCAATGCACAGCACTTTTTATCACTATGGAATGTAAATATATGTAAAATTTTGTTTTTATTTCTGAGTAACATACATATTTTGTGGTAGATTTTGTTGTGAAGGAATAGTTCATCTAAAAACAAAATCACTGAGCAATAAAAAATTATTGGTTATAAAGTTGTTACACATTCACCTCACTGAGCAACTGTTTTAAGTTTGTTTCCATCTTGATATTGGTGTATTTAATATTAGCCAATTATATAATAATATTAACTTCAGTCTTCAAATAGAATAGCATTGGACATGCATACAGTATGTTTATATCTGTGTTTTTCACTAGTGTCGCTACTTCCTGTCATCAATTATCACCGTGCACCTCGGTCCAATTGGGGATTTCCACATACTTGCCTTCAGTTCTGGATTTTTGCCTAAATCCTGCCCATTTGTGAAATCCCGCCTACTTACAGTGTGAGTACCTCCCACTTAGAGATAAGTACCTCCCACTTGGAGGTCTCCAGCAATTGTTCCCTGGGATAGGCTCCAGGTTTCCCTGTGACCCTGAAGAAGAAATAAGTGGTAGAAGATGGATGGATGGAGATGGAGATGTGAGCTGCTAAACTGAGCCAAAGAATAGAGCTGAAGTGCTGCAGAGATATTGTGTTGTAGATATTTGGGCTGATGAACAAAAGAAAATAATCACTGCATGCGATACACAAACATTTAAAAGTAGGTTTTATATATATATAATATATATAAAACCTCTTTATTTAGTGCTGACTCCGAGAGAGAGAGAGAGAGAGAGAGAGAGAGAGAGAGAGAGAGAGAGAGAGAGAGAGAGAGAGAGGGACTGAGAGAAGCATAGAGAGACAGAGACAGAGAGAGAGAGAGAGAGAGAGAGAGAGTGAGAGAGAGAGAGAGAGAGAAAGAGAGAGAGAGAGAGACAAGTGAATGTATTAAGGAGAATATCCCTATGATGGAGCTTTGGGGCTTGACCAAAGTGTTGTGACCTTCAGTGACCTCTGACTTCAACAAAGTGCAGTTTTAATTCTCCTCCACATGATGGCAGCAGGGACTATACAAATGTCCATTTCATTTGTCCAAAAGATGCAATATGAAAGAATTTTCCAGATTCAATCAGTCAGTCAGTCTGTCAGTCATATTGTGGCCACTTTTCTTCATCATCTTCTACTTACAAATTTAGAGACAAATAACTGAGTAAACAGTATTTTTAATAGTGATAATAAAATGTGCATTGAGCTGCTATCAGGATAGCTAATATCAAATACTGTTGTTGATTTGTTATATGTGTGAGAGAGAAAGACAGAGAGAAAAAGGAAGTGTGAATAAGGGATTACGTGTCTTTCATGTAGTGGCTAAGTTTCCTGGTTTCTCTTCTGGATGATATGACGTTGAAATGATGATTAATGGTCAGATTTAGTTTTCCCTCAGACCATCTGGAGAACAGTGACTTGATATTGAGTCTCTCTCTTCTCTCTCTCTCTCTCTCTCTCTCTCTCTCTCTCTCTCTCTCTCTTATATTCTTCCATGTTCTCTCTTTCTTTCTGTTCAACTGATCATTATTTTAAAAACATGCTATTTTTTAATAGCTTAATAATTTTACATGCTGCCAAAAACACAATGAAAAGCCTCTGGGAATCTCCTCATTGATGCCGCTATAATTATTTGCTGTCCTTTTAATGTCCTGAGTCATTAAGATGATGTGGATTCACATACAGTGCTTCCTATTCACTCTGGTTAGAGCATTAATAAGCATATTATTAGTCTGAATGGATGGTTGGTAATTAATACTGTTCAAGAAAGGCAGAGCGGGAAGGAGAGGACTGGCTCCAAAGGACTAAAAATACTCCTCCTATTTATACAAGCCGGAATTCTAATCCAGGAGGGATGACGCACAGGACGGCTCCATTACGGAGCACAGGATCCAAAGCATCGCTTCACTCCCCCTCTCATCCCTCGGTTTCTTCTTACTTCTTCTCACCTGTTCATGACTTCCTCTGCATCTGTTATAGAACCTGCCAGAACTGCTAGTGTTTTTCAAGTTTTTTTTTTTTGGCTTGCCGTTTGATTTTGGTACACAACTGAGTTTGGGTCGACTTCCATTTCACTGTTTCTCTGTGTGACTCCTTATCACGTCATCCATACATCTCTTTCAGCCTTTCAATAAAAATAACCCTATATATATATATATATATATATATATATCAGCAAAATCAACTGCTTTTATTTCCAGGAAATTTCTTAACATGTGTAAATACTTGTATTAACCAAAAAAGGATTAGTCAACCAAGACATATACTGAACAGGTTTCACAGATATTTGAGAAGAAATGGAATAATGAGGCCCTGAACAAAGAGGGGGTCAATATTAAAGTAACAGTGAGTATCTGGTGGCCTCCAGCTGCTTTAAGTACTCAAGTGCATCTCATCCTCATGGACTGCACCAGATTTGTCAGTTCTTGCTGTGAGATGTTACTCCACTCTTCCACCAAGACATTTGTCTGGAGGAACACATGGTTACTTGTAATTTTCCATTGCAAGAACGATCAGCTGTCCTTCCTGTCTCCCTGTAGCACTGTCTTAGACGTCTTACATTACAGACATTGCAGTTTATTGCTCTGGACACATCTGTAGTCCTCATGCCTCCCTGCAGCAGGACTATGGCATGTTCACGCAGGTGAGCAGGAACCCTAGCTATCTTTCTTCTGGTGTTTTTCAGAGTCAGTAGAAAGGTCTCTTTAGTGTCCTAAGTTATTGTAACTGTGTAAACTATGTAACTAAGTAATTGCCTACCGCAATTAAGAACCTACAGTCTTAAGGACTGTTCCACAGGTGCTTGTGCAAGAATTGTTTATGGTTCACTGAACAAGCATGAAAAACATAGTTTAAACCCTTTCCAATGAAGATCTGTAAAGCTTATGTGGATTTTACAAAAATATCTTTAAACTACAGTCTCTTGAAAAAGGGACATATCTTTTTTTGCTGAGTACACACACACACACACACACACACACACACACACACACACACACACACACACACACACACACACACACACACACAGTATATATGTACAGTATATACTAGGTAGAAACCTACAACACCAACCAACAATTTAGCTCTAACCACTTCACAAATTTTTACATTTACATTTATTCATTGAGCAGCGACTTACAAATGAGGAAATAGAAGCAAAGCGATATCAAGTGGAGAACAATACAAGTAGTGCTAGCATACAAGATTTATAATTGAGTTCTAGAAAGCAAAGTGCGCAGAGTCGAGGTGTAAGTGCCAGAGTAGGTTTTTTGTTAGTTTTTTTTTAGGATTATGTGGGGTTGGCGTTTTAGGGGTTAGATAAGTGTTTAAGGAAGAGGTGGGTCTTTAGCTGTTTTTTGAATATAGTGACAGATTCTGCGGTCTGGATTGAGGCTGGACATTCATTCCACCGCTGAGGGACAGTTAGTGTGAAGGTTCTGGAAAGGGACCTTGAGCCACGCTGAGTAGGCACTACTAAGCGCCGGTCGTTAATCGATCAATCGATCAATCAATTTTTTATCCATTCAACCATTTTCCATACCGCTGATCCTACACAGGGTCGCGGGAGAGCCTGAAGCCTATCCCAGGGAACTTGGGGCACAAGGTGGGGGACACCCTGGAGGGGCTGCCAACCAATTTCAGGGCACAATTAATTTTACCTCCTAATGAACAGATCATGTAGACATGCGAACACTGACTGGAGCAGCAGAACACTTTAAAATCTACTTTGCCAGACCTTGTCTTGTCCAATTAGCCACTTTGCTTGTTGTGTGGGGATGCTTGCTCAAACAAATATCCCTCACCACACAGATGAAAACGCAGTTACTCGTAATTACCTCGCTGACTTAGGTAGACGAAGCATCTGATGGGTAAATTGCCTTAATTCGTCAGTCATTCATTGGCTTAATCAGTGAAGCAGCTCCTCCAAAACCCCTAGCGTTCTCTGGGTCTAATTGATGTAATGGAGAGCCTGTTTAATCTGAAGTGATGTCAGATTCCAGCTACTTTCTTTCTGCCCCTCGTTCTCTCACCTCACCTTGTTTCTCTTCCTGTTTATCAGCTCAGTGTGATACACCAGATCTTTTCACACACACACACACACACACACACACACACTGACACCACAGTGGTGAGCAGGGGATTGTTTGCAATGTTTGTGCTTTTCTACTCGCCAGCTACTATGGGGAAGCCCTGCAAGTGTAGATGTGAAGGGCATTTAATGAGGTCATGACTTCACCTCCGATGTGATGTCATGTGTACACACATATGTGATGTAGTCATGTATCATTCAGATTCCATGATGGTTGTAGCTCTGTGAGGATGTCTCCTACTGCTTTATTTTTGTGCAGTGGATATTTTCATTTAATAGAGAATTTGTTGACTTTTGGCAGTTAAAAATAAAAAATAAACAAAACAAAAACAACACAGGGGCACAACTAAGCATGTATTGCTCATTTTCTATCATCTTTCTGAGGAAAAGAGAGAGGAAGCGGTTTTCCACATAAGCTAAGAACACTGCCGAATTTGGGGCAGGGCGCATGGTAGGAAAAACTGGAACTTCGTTCCGGGTTGGTAGAAAAGTGTGATTAAATGCCCTCTAGGGTACCCTTACAGTGGAGAAAATGTGATGAAGTGTTCTAATGGCTGCCCTTGTGTGATGAAAATATGTGATTAAATGCCCCCTAGGGTGCTGCTATGTACTATGTGGTGTGTTCTCTAGTGTGCCCTTCCACTGCAGAAAATGGGATGCACTGCCCTATAGGCTGTCTTACATGCAAGAAAATAAGATGATGTGCCCTAGGTGCTCTTACTGTGTGCACAAAAGTACTCTCTAGGGTGCATCTGTAGATATGTTTTTTTGCCCCTCAGACAGCCAGACACATTTTTACAGTAACTGCAAAAATATTTACAGTAAATGAGCCAAACTGTCTCTCTTCTCTCTCTCTCTCTCTCTCTCTCTCTCTCTCTCTCTGTGTGTGTCTGTTTCTTTCTCTCTCTCACACACTCTCTGTCTGTCTATCTCTCACTCTGCAGGATTTGTAGCATTTTAGTTGAGCAAAATGGAGTCGACCTGCTTTGTCAACTGCAGATTTCCACCTGAATCACTGAGCTCAGTCTAAACCTAAATGACCATGTGTACTCATGCACATCGAGAGAGAGAGAGAGAGAGAGAGAGAGAGAGAGAGAGAGGGAGAGAGCTTGCATGAGTATATTTGTGTTCAAAATGAACAGGCTATATTTCTCCACACAGAATGAAAAAACACCAGAGGTAAACACTGTGGCTTGGTAACTATATTTTCCTTAAGGTATAATGTAAAAGATACAAATGTGCTGATGAAGGAGCAATTACGTAAAAGGTGTCAAGACCTATTATCATATTATTTTTAAAAAACCCATTATTTTATTTTTTAAATAACAATTTTATAATTTTTGAAATGTTTCTTCATGTCAGGCTTCTATTTAAATTTTTTTTAAATCGAGATGCTCAGTTCTGGACACTTTCATAGAATGCAGTTAATGAAGCACACATAGTTACACAATGGGGGTGGAGGTGATTAAAAACCTATTAAAAAGAGAGGTGTTATTTAAAAAAGAAAAATGTATAATCATAAATATGTTGGAGTTTTCTGAAAGGGGATTTTTGTTTAACTTTTATCTCAGTACTTTGTACCAATTAGAGGTAAAGTTGTAACTTTAAGCATTCCTTCACTGTACAGTCCATCCATCCATTTTCTATACCGCTTTTCCTACACAGGTTCGTGAGGAGCCTGGAGCCTATCCCAGGGAACTCCGAACACAAGGCAGGGGACATGCTGGATGGGGTCCCAAACCGTTACAGGGCACATTCACACACTACAGACAATTTGGAAATGCCAATCCGCCTACAACACATGTTTTTGGACTGGAAAGGAAACCGGAGTACCCGTAGGAAACCCCCAAAACCCCTGGGAAGAACATTCAAACTCTGAGAGGCAGGATTCAAACCCCCAACCCTGGAGGTGTGAGGCCACTAACCACGAAGTCACCATGTGCCCTCACTGGACAGTGTATTTTTTTCCCACTCACTTCATCTTTTTTTTTTTTGATTCATCAGAAAGCCAGGGGACACCAGTTCATAACTGCTAAAATGTAAGTCCTAATAGTAACTAACTTGTTTTTCTATCTCATTCAATTCCTATCTCATGTGCATTTGTCTCAAGAGTGCATTATTAGGTAATAAATAAAAAGGGATATATATATATATATATATATATATATATCCCTTTTT
This sequence comes from Ameiurus melas, assembly GCA_012411365.1. Classification (NCBI taxonomy): domain Eukaryota; kingdom Metazoa; phylum Chordata; class Actinopteri; order Siluriformes; family Ictaluridae; genus Ameiurus; species Ameiurus melas. Next base: position 19,150,414 of record CM022766.1, on the reverse strand, counting down.
ATTTATTTTATTTATATCCCTTTTTATTTATATATATATATATATATATATATCCCTTTTTATTTATTTTATTTATATCCCTTTTTATTTATTATATATATATATATATATATATATATATATATATATATATATATATATATATATATATATATATATATGCACACACATTACATACACAACATTTGTTTTTCCAGGTAACTAAGTGCAAAAGATGCCCCATATCTTCGACAAACCTTTGTATCTTGTTGACTGGTACGTTTGTTTTTTGTCGAGGAAATTCCCTCTCCATGGGGACTGATGACATCACTGTTGTAGATTAAAGGGGCTTTGTTGAAGCTGATGTGATTGACAGGTTGGTGAAAGGCTGGTTAATCCTTTTGTAATGTTTTCTTTTTTTTTTCTTTCCTCTAAGGAATAGAAAGCTATTACATTTTTCATTATGATTGTGTGAATCGGTCAGTGTTGATTGGAGCCAACCGATATGCTGTTGGCGTGTGTTGATGTGTGTACATGATTGTGTACGTGAGACACAGCGAAACTGCACCAGCATGGGACATAATTGCCTGGGTGATGGACATTTGCTTCATTACTCTGAATGTTTTTTGAAAGTGTTTTTATCTGACAGTTCCCTAATGTCAAGACAAGTATGGCAGAATTAGGTATGGGGCTGCCTCTCATACGACACACACACACACACCATAAATTAGAGACTGACTGAGACAGGTGAAGGAAGATGAGACAAAAGGGAAGGGGTCGGGAAAATTAACTTTTCTAGTGTATCTTTGCCACATTGCTTTTTCACCTGTGTCTGACTCACACACACACACACACACAAAATTTATTTGCTCATTATATATGTTCATAAATGAACACATTGATTTGATGCTCTTCTCTTGGGTTATGTGTCTGGGCGGGTGGCAGTATTTTTCACCTTTATTTACTGAGACTGACTCTTAATTTGTTTAAGCGTCCGTTATGAAGAGCTGAATACAAAGCCTATACATGTTTGCACGCCACTTCCCTTTTTAAATAAGTGAGTACTGTTCCTTAATGATGTCTATGCAATATAATTTCCGCATTTGGAGCCACATTTGAGTTATGAGTTATGAGTGTGTAGGACAGTTGATATCAATATTGAACAGGTGCTTGTGAGACCAGTATGGGGATAGCTAAAAGTAGGGCAAGATGGAGCACTATTTGGGCAGCGACTGATGATCCCAGCATGTCCTAGCTCATATGGAACCCTCAATCTGTCCATGTCTTAATCTGTCCCTTTCACCTGTGTGTGAGGTCACGTTTCATGTAAAAAAAAAAAAAATATATATATATATCTTTGAAATACAGGTGGTTGGGGCTCGGCCCTGATCATAAATTTATACCAGTTGAAGGATTTTTACAAATATACTTCCTGTATTGTGAATATAGTTTACTATCCAAAACAAATCCTTCTGTGTCTACACACAAACAACGATTTCACAAACAACGATTATGATCTTTATTGCTTGTATCTAATTGTTCTGAGTGTGTAGCTAATCAAAGGAAGTATAATATCAACCCTAGCAGTAACATCAGCAGGGTAGTTCTAATTAAGTTTGTTGCATTTGCAGGATACGACCAAGCAGTGATTAATAATCTTTCTGAAGGACCCAAAAATGGCACTTGCATTGCTTTGAACTCATGACCTTCTAATGAAAAGACCAATGCCATATCCACTGAGCCACCACTTCCTCATTAAACGTACGAACAGGAAGCCTGATCTCTTATCCAATTTGAACCCTGATCTCCAGATCTTTACCACTCTTCACTTTACCACTCCACTGCTCAAACACCTTGTTTTAATGACAGTTATAAAAAAAATCTCTAGCTTCTTGAAATGTTGAAATGTGTTGGACACCTCCAAGTTCCTGATGTCACAGGTCTCGAATGTCATGTAATTCAAAAACTTTTAATGTAGGTATTGTGAAACAAACTGAGAAGCAAATTAGATGGAAAAAGTTTCAACCAGACATTTATGGGTTTTAAAATGACTGTTATTCTTGTTCTGTCACGGATCTGTTAAATAAGGTGTTGCATGGATTTTTATCCATGTATTGCATAAGTATCCTAATGGATATTTATGGAGATTTTACTCCCCTAAAGCATTTTGATTCTGCAAAATAGCTAACAGCAGCTCTTTCTAGTGGACAAAGCAATTTGAGAATGGTCTGCACTTACTTTTTTTTTTTTTAACGTTAATGGTTCCAAAGCTTTACACTGTGTCTCATTGACCCCTTCACACACACCAATGGTAGCAGAGCTGCCATGCAAGGTGCTAACTTGCCACTCCACTTCGGTATGTGGAGTACCGTGGGACGGGAATCAAGCTGCCAACCCTACAATCAGTGGACAACCCTCTCTACCACCTGAGCCACAGCCACCCTAGTGCCACTACCGCTGTTGTCTTACTGGTGGAAAAGGGCTACAAAGGGGAGTAGAAACAATGACCAGAAATCAATGGTTCAATTAGAAAGTGGTTTGAATATGCTTCCCACCATGTTAAATGAACAAGTGCCTTCTCCATGCCCACTCTTCTACTATACGCCTGTTCGAACCCTGTCTCTGAAGCTAATCTGAAAAGCTGTACCTGGGTTTGCAGCTTTAGTGTTGATCATCTGTTTATGCGCTTCTCTGACCTGATCGACTTCTCGAATGGTGAACAGAAGACAAGGCTTTGAGCTTCATGTGTATCATCAAATGTGGCTGGTTGTCATGGCAATATTGCACCAGGCCCGTATGATGCTTGCTGGGTTTACAGGAGAAGTGAAGTCAGCTACTGTCAATGTGAAATATAGAATGTATACATACTATATATACACATTATCTCACAAAAGTGAGTACACCCCTCACATTTTTGTAAATATTTGATTTTATCTTTTCATGTGACAACACTGAAGAAATGACACTTTGCTACAATGTAAAGCAGTGAGTGTACAGCTTGTGTAACAGTGCAAATTTGCAGTCCCCTCAAAATAACTCAACACACAGACATTAATGTCTAAACCACTGGCAACAAAAGTGAGTACACCCCTAAGTGAAAATGTCCAAATTGGGCCAAAAGTGTCAATATTTTGTGTGGCCACCATTATTTTCCAGCACTGCCTTAATCCTCTTGGGCATGGAGTTCACCAGAGCTTCACAGGTTGCCACTGGAGTCCTCTTCTACTCCTCCATGACGACATCACGGAGCTGATGGATGTTAGATACCTTGTGATCCTCCACCTTTCGTTTGAAGATGTCCCACAGAGGCTCAATAGGGTTTAGGTCCAGAGACATGCTTGGCCAGTCCATCATCTTCACCCTCAGATTCTTTAACAAAGCAGTGGTCGTCTTGGAGGTGTGTTTGGGGTCGTTATCATGTTGGAATACTGCATACTGATCATGGTCTGCTTCAGTATGTCACAGAACATGCTGGCATTCATGGTTCCCTCAATGAATAGACGTATTCAAGAGGGTTAAGGCAGTGCTGGAAAATAATGGTGGCCCCACAAAATATTGACACTTTAGGCCCAATTTGGACATTTTCACTTAGGGGTGTACTCACTTTTGTTGTCAGCGGTTTAGACATTAATGGCTGTGTGTTGAGTTATTTTGAGTGGACAGTAAATTTACACTGTTACACAAGCTGTACACTCACTACTTTACATTGTAGCAAAGTGTCATTTCTTCAGTGTTGTCACATGAAAAGATATCATCAAATATTTACAAAAATGTGAGGGGTGTACTCACTTTTCTGAGATACTGTATATAAAACAATTGATAAAAGTGGAGTTTCCTGTGTATATGTCTGAGTAGCAGAGTACGAAAGCATTGCCTTACCCCGTCTCCTTGACTTGTAAACAACCTTCCGGGCGAGTTGTACTTTGTTTCATGCCATTGGGTGCATTAATGACCCATCATGTGGCCTCTGAGCAGCTGTTTTTCATGTGGAAATGGTTTTCCAGTCATGCGCATCCGTTTCTGCTTTCCCTCAACCCCTCTCAACCTTCCCCTGTCCTTCTCCGACTGTCGTCCATTACATTATCGACCCATCTTGATACTGGGTTCCTCATCCCATCTCTTACTTATAGAGCCCTCCAAAGGAAAGCTATTGCCCTCCAGATTGCACTGGAGAGACACAATGCGCTATTTCTGGAGCTGCAAAAATCATGAGTGTGTCTTACGTGGAGGGTGTGTTGCTCCTAGCAACAAACAGGCGTGAGAATGAGGCGACATCTTTTTATCTTTCCCTCAAGGATGAGGAAGTATCTTTAATTAACCTGGAAGCTGGGGCATATTTTAAAGTTGGAACGGTGTGTTGTTAGCAGATGTGGTTGTTTTTTGGAGTTTTTTTTTTTTTTTTTTTACAAACTTGGTGACTTGACTTAGAGTGGATGTAGTGAAAAGCATACATTGGATTGTAGACATTTTTATGTCTGACACCAGCATCAGAGTAACCATGCTGTCGTCGTCCTCTTAGACACACATGGGAAGTTTTGATGAAAGCAATTATTGTCCACGTTAGGCATATAAAACCTTCACTCCATCCATGAGAAATATTGAAAACACCTTTCCAGCCTCAGAGTAATAGAAATAGGCAAAACATCAATATATTAAACTTCATCTAATGTCAAGAGCTAGCACACACAGGAAGTGAGTATTATAGCGTTTTGGCTGATCTTATGCTGAACAATTGTCACTTTTGCAATATATTTTCCTGAATGTCTCACATGCCATCTGGTTGAGGAATTAGCTGAAATGCCATCTTGAATTTCTGCATATTCATTTTGCTGACTTGCTCCCTAAATGTCTATTATTTTCTAAGACCGAACTCCAATTCTCATGAAGTTTTCCCCAAGCTTTTTCATGCTTCATTGATTGTGCAGAATGATAATGAGAGCGGTAATGAGACGAGCTCGTCTTTTTGATCAGCCTCTCCTTTTGGAGCACCAGTTAAAACCTTCAGGAATGATGAAGCCGAGGTCAATCACATTAAGATTTGAATCAGTCCTCCAAATTAGCTGCAAGTCAATTGATTGTACAGGACTTACAGGATTTTTTTTTAATTGCTGATGCAAAAAAAACCCCAAAAAAAAAAACCTCAATTACCCACTTGAAGCCGAAGGAAATCAGATTTGCTCCAGTTGTTCATAGTCGAGACCATATGCTTTTCATGTGTGGCATAATTGTGAGGTTAAAAGGCCTTTGTAAGAATTTCATGAGTGAGTTACTTTGACAGAGCAGATGCAACTGCACTGGTGGTGTTCATGGCTTCCCACACTTACCATTTACATATTTTCCTGCATTTTCCTGCTTTTTTTCACTGCTCTGGGTCACCTGTGCTGGTTGGATGAATTTGCAGCTGTTGAGTCCATAATGATTATATTGCCATGCATGTCCACAAATGTTTTAATACACCTCTAATCAGCGGAGATTCTAATCACAGGAGATCCCAAGCGCTCGACTATGTTCATTTTGTGCACTGAGTATTTTTGAACAATGCTATCTTAGTTGGTAGTCTCATCCAGGCTTAATTGCATAACTCTAATTACTTAATTACATAAACCGTTTAGGATGCTTTAATTCAACGAGAAAGCGTTGATTAAACCCTTGATGGCATAATCAATTTTGGCTTGGCTCATTTTACAGAGTTGCCTAATTTGCTAGCAGGGACCATTGCCCAGTGTGTGAGACGCTTGTTCATTTAACACAGCCTTGTAATGCAGAGGACAGATCAAGGTGTCCTGATCCGGGTCAGCATCCCACTGTTTCTGAAGTGTAGAAAAGTTGTAACCATGACAACGGATAGTGTGCTGTGACCCCTCCCGAGGAGTAATTAGCTTGACAGGGTCTTTTTTTTTCTTTCTTCTTGCTGTGTTATTTGTGCTTTCTAATTGTAAAGCAATCTTGAGTGTGTAGAAAGGCGCTATAAAAATAAACTTAAGATTATTATTATTATTGTGTGTGTGTTTTTTTCTAGCTTCCTTGCTCTTTGACATCATTTATCCACTGGTGATCTAGTGTTAGAGCTGAGCTTACATAACCAACCAACAAAAGAAACCAGTTGAATTTATTTCCTTCCTGTCTCACACTGTCAATTTTCAGAACCTGCTCGTCACTGCGTGACACAAGAGAAATACTCAATTTGATGTGCAAAAGGTGTGTATGCGTGTGATGCTGTATTAATCAGTGCTTTGCAAGAGGGCCAGGTACAGCAGGTACTGTTTGTTTGCAATTAACATACAGGTCACAGTGATAAAACGGTCTGATGAATATCTGAAGCGTCAGAGAAGTTTGTGTGTCTATTCGTGTGGTGTGAAGGTGAGTAGGTACGGATGTGAATTTAACTGGATGTGTGTGTGTGTGTGTGTGTGTGTGTGTGTGTGTGTGTGTGCAGGCTCATCTATGGGTGTGACTATGCACATCAGTCTGTATGTACAGTATGTGTGTCTATATGTATGTACACGTGTGTGGTTTCCTCCCCTTACGGACAGTCGAGGTAATAAAGGCCACAGCTGCAAAGCTGCAGTGTGTGCCATAGCCACTATTATCTGGATGGCATCACTTCACCAAAATAAGCTACAAGTCGAAGTAGGAGACAGCCGGTCCTGGCAGCCCACTTTCTGCCCGTAATTAGCCTGTTCTGCTAACAGAGACCTGACACAGAGGGAAAAAATACACAGCTTGCCTTTTCTCTCCAAATTACACAGCATTTAGATCACCATTTGAGAGAAGTCTTTTGAGAGAATTAGACTGATATCAAAGCACCACCACATGCTGCTAAGGAGAGGGTGCAGAAAACAGATGGGATCGTGCTGCACTCATGTTGAATGCTTCAGAGGGAAAGTGGAAGTCTTCCATGGAGCTGGGGGCGTTTGGACTTTGAGCTTTGAGTCTGATGGATGAAGCATAGTGGCTCCTAATTTTGGCTCCAGACCTGGAAGTCTGGCACCAATTGAGAGATTTGGTGACAGTGGGAAATGTGAACAGGAGATATGTAGCCATGGCAGCATTTAAAACAAATGTTAATCTGACTATCATTTTGTGGTTTGGAATGGGGACTTTCAGGAATAAAGCAAGCTTTTCTCACTGTAATATAAAAGAATTTAAAAAAGGCCAGTTGGTCTACACCAGTCATCTGGAGAGTTCATCTGTGAGTACAAATCACAGTGACACCACTGCCACCCATGGCCAGGAGCCAAGGGGGCAAAACTGACCATCCTTTCTGGGTGAGAGTGATGGCATACTCACTCTCCCATCAATCACAGAAACACTAGGCTGGGCATCTGTGAGCTTGTGTATGAGGAAGCTTGTGCTCTTCTCAGAGAGTGTTATGGTGCCACGTGATGCAGCATGAGCATCAGTTGGAAAAGATGCAACTGACTGGCTTCATGGATCTCTGAGACAGTACATGCTAGCCTTCATAATCTCTAGTTGATAGCTGATGGGTGAGAATGGGCAGAAAATCTCATTCGGGAAGTACATAAAAAACAACAACATTATTTAATGTAGATGGTGAAGTTTTCTGTAAGATGTTCATTTAACATTTATGGAAGGAGTCTCCAGTGTCATAACTTTCTAGCAGGCAAGACGTTTTCAACCATAGGAAAGTTTTCAGGTCAGAGGACTTTGTGCTTTCTGGTGCAACATGGCATTTTCTGTCTTATTAACTTCAAGAGAGGAGGCGAAAAATAATAAGTGATAACAGGAACTAACTTGTTCTGCTGACTTTCAATAACATTAAATGTCACTATGGACAGATATAAATATGACATGCTAATGTAGGTGTCATGTAGCTTTACAAACATAGTGCTTAAGTACAGCATTATTAACTCTTCTTTGTTTTTCTCTGCACTGGCATTTATTGCTAGTTCTTGAATTTGCCCTTTTCCCTATCAGGCTAGAGTACTCTCCATTTGCTTTAGTCTCTACAGCGTTCGAGTTTCAATGTCTTATCCTACATATTCCTTGCAGAGGTAAGCATTTAGGTCTTTGCTGATGTATCGAGACATTGAGACACCGGGCTGTTTTGAATGAAATGGGGAACTCATTTCAGCACTAATATGCCAGTCCAGTCCGTCTGTGGCTGATCTGTGTGCTGGAGGAAATGACATCACGCTCCATTACATCTGCAGGTTCCTCTCTCTCTCTCTCTCTCTCTCTCTATCAGCTTTCACTGAATCACCCAACCACACTCCAGTCTTGTCTTGCAACTGTCCATGTGTTTAGAAAGCATAAAGAAACATTTTTTAAGACTTTTTAGGCAGTCGTACACACACACAAAAGGTTTTTGGAAATTAATTTTATATTGGGGTGATTGGATTGTAATTTTAAGCAGCATACATGACCTCACCCGAACGAGTGTCAAATCATATTGCTTTTAACATAGATTGTGTTGATTACAATATTTATACCAATGTACTTCTGAATTCATGAATCAGCACGATTGAATATTTACCATGATATTTATCTGAATATTTACCACTGCATCACAAATGTCAGGTTTATATTAATGGGCTCATTGAAATATGGCATTGCTTCTATAACAGCTCTTTCACAGAGACTTATATGACAGACGCTCCATGTAATCCAAGCCTAATAATCAACAGATTAAAAACATCATGTTATATAACAAAGAAAAGCATACACTCATTGATACTGTACATTTATTTAACATGTACGGAAAGAGCTTCAGCACTTTAAAGTCAGTAAGTTTCCCTACATGGGAGTTAGTTCCTGTTATCACTTATGCCACAGTAACTGTAAACTGTAACTTTCTACCTTTAAAAATAAGGTACATAACTGAAATTTAAGGACCACTGACATTCCTTTTAAAGCTTTACTCTACAACAGGGGTGTCCAATCTTATCCGTAAAGGACCGGTGTGGGTGCAGGTTTTCATTCCAACTAAACAGAAGCCACACCTGAGTCTATTGAAAGCCAAGATCAACTGATTAAACAGCTGGAATCAGGTGCTTGGTTGGAATGAAAACCGGCACTCACACCGGCCCTTTGTGGATAAGATCGGAAATCCCTGCTCTACAAACTAATTAAAGGTACACTGCATGCACCAGTTATACAATACATACAAAAATGACAAAAAGTGTACCCTTGACAGTTCAACACCAGAACCAAAGAAAAGTACAGATTGGTACATTTATATCAAAGAGTGTTTGGCATATTTTTAATAATTCACATGTGTAAAGGCTGTTTTTATGTGCACCAACTCAGTTCTTGCAGAGTTACAAATGGAGGCAAAGGATATTGTAGAGTTTGCCATGCAGTGGCTGTGATACTGATTGTGATAATCTTCCACAGATCTTCAGTTAACTCCTCCTTGGCCTGGGGAGACAGCAGACTGCCTGCAATCTCATGGCCTTTTCACCTCATTAGAGAGATTAAGAGTGTGCTACTGCTCCAAGCCAAATCTGCACTTGGTCCAGAGCCTTGGCCTCCAGGGTCAATGATAAATCAGTGTTGGGTTTGGCCCAGGCAGCCAGAGAGCATGTGAGTACTTGGCTGAGGAAAAATAGATTGGACCGCCTTGAAAATGGCACCACAGAAATGCAGCAGAAAATTAAAACTCCACAGAGGGCTGAAAATCAGAGACTACATTTACGTTGCCATTTGGCACAGTCTGGATATTGTTGCATTTGTGTAAACAGCTCTGAGTTTTTCCACATCTTGATACTGGCCACTTTGAAATGAGGTTCTACATCTGAAACATAACCATTAGCTGGTCATTTTAATTCCATCCAAATGCTGTCATGAAGCAGAGAAAAGTGGATGCTTATTAAAATGGAAGTAGTGACACTGAATTGTCATCAAGAACATGCCAAGTTGGAATCCGTCAGACAAAGAGGATAAATAAAGGAATAACTAGATCAGAGACGGAAAACAAATCAAATACCGTGGCAGCAGACACAACACAAGCACTCAGCACTGCCACAAAACATGGATGCAAACCTTGCCATACATAATAGCATGGGTTAAATAGACAGAATGATTGAAACTGAACGAGAAACAGGTGTGTTAGTGTTCACATGCGTGGGAAAGTAGTAATGTCTGGACTGTATTGAGATCAGGAGCAGTGGGTCCTGGCTCAGACGAAGAATCGGCTGATAAATATTAATTCTGAAGTTATTGTCACTGTTTTCCAGCAAAATGTTCCCACAGTGTCATTTACCCTGTTGTGTAATCCATCTTTAGCGCTGGGATTATATTTTAAATATGGATTATTTGCATTAAATTACAACTTCTAGTGATCAGAGACACTAAGGTTATGTGAGCATAGTTACATACATTTCTTCGAGCCACATTTGTCAACCTAAATCCATTTAAATACATTGCATCATAACTCACATGCTTCATGATTTAAAGCTTTCCTCTGAGATTAGGGAGATTTAAAAAACATGCTTACATATTACACCTAGTCCAACTATAGAGACCTAGATTCAATCACATTTTGTTTTAAAATTCCCAAATCTTGTGGAAACACGGTGTGTTGTACTTCATTAGAGAGACTGAAAACTTTAATTGGAAAAATTTAAAAGCTTTATTGAGTTGAGTTTATGCTTAGATTTGGTTTTGGCTTTGCATTATTTAGCTGCGGTCATAAATAAATCAGAAGAAATAGCCTGCAAATATATACAAAGTTATACAAAGCTGTGTGTGCCTTTGATATTTACAAAGTAGGACAAGTGATGAAATTAAAGTCTGCATGTTTAATCCTCTACAATCTTACTATCTTGTAGTATATCATTCCTAGACCTCACAGGATTAGTCAGATTGATAGAGAATCTGAGTAACCAAGAGTATAAGAATACAAGAAAAAAAAATCTGACTATGTAAATGAATGGGCAGTCGTCTGTCCACCACCGTCCTCCTTTTCCATCTCGCCTTCTGTCACTCAGTGTCTGTGGTGAGTCTTTACAGGATTCCGGGTTCACCGTAAGGGCAGAGCAATGAGCATGCTTGACAGCTGATGAATTCATGGGGGTTCAGATGCGTTTTATAAGCCATACGTTTGGGTGAAGAGAGTGCAGCTATCGCTCCATTCATCATGATATGAGTGTGCTCCATCGATGCTCGCCCACCCGATTCCTGACAAAAATGCATTTACAAGACGGGTATAACAGTGATGGAGAAATGTGTTATGGTCAAGACTAAGCTATTTACAAAGCTGCTGTGTGCATTAGATACAGACAGTTTAAGTCACTGCACGCAAGCATATCATGGAAGGTTCCTTATGTGCATTAAGACAATTCTGATCAGCACTGTCAGTTGTTTGATTAGTTGTTATTACTGTAAACAGTTCCGTAGTTTAAAATTATTCCCTTTGGCTTTGATAGAGCCTTTCATAGCAGACTACAGATAATGTCATCAGGGAAAAGCATGGTGTGAGATCTGTGCTGCTACCATCCAAAAATAAAATACTGCACAGCACTTAATGACTTCATCCATGGAAAGATATTTCAAATGACTTCATCATCCATGTAAATATATTTTCAGCTCATGTATTTAAATACTTTTCTAAAAAAATAAAATAAAAAAATAAAACATGCTTGGACTGTTTTTTTTTTTTTTAGTTTGAATGTATTAAAGGTTAATTATCCCCCCTCAACAGATCTGACTCCTAACTATGCAATTAATCTTTCCTGCTCACAAGGGAATATAGCTCATGTACAATAATACCCTGTCGCCTCAAGGAGTGTGTGTGTGTGTGTGTGTGTATGGAGAGAGAGAGAGAGAGAGAGAGAGAGAGAGATAATTGTGATAATTGGTTGGCATAATCATTTTATGCTATGTACATGTTCTTAACCATCATTCTAAGATATTTGGATGTGTCTATGATACAGATGAGCAGTGGTCTTGATAATGTTAATGTTGAACATTTTCATTAGTCAATTGCTACTGGTATTTTTGGTATTTCTAGCTGAAAACATTAACATAACATATTGTTCATCTGTCTCATCTGGGACTATTTCGAGAGTGCATATGGGAGGGTGGTTGACTGACTTACTCTCTGGTGCAGTCACAATAACCTGGATCTTAACTGGAAAAATAAAATTGGAAAAATACCTAGATGCGACACCCCTTACCATCCTCAACAACACTGTGGGATCCTTTAGGTTTCTGGGAACCATCATCTGCCAGGACCTGAAGTGAGAGACTAATATAGGCTCCATCATAAAAAAGCACAACAGAGGATATACTTCCTATGCCGGTTAATAATTATAGTTCTCTAGAGCTGTTACTGAGTCTGTTCTCTGCAATTCCATCACCAGCAAGACAAACTCAGAAAAGATCATTGGCACAGACTTGCTCACCTTCAAGACTTGTTTTCTGCTCGAGTCGGTAAATGAGCAGCTAAAATGATCAGCGACCCCTCACATCCTGGTCACTTTATTTTCAAATGTCTCCCATCTGAGCAGTGTTACAAACTGAGTGTCAAAAGAGCCAGACACAAGAAGAGTATTTTCCAGAGGCCATCACACTCATGAACAGTAATAGATAATGGAATATCACTTCAATTTTCAGTGCATATTATGCACTTTTTAATGTACCAAGCAATATAATTTACCTTATGTCTTCTTTTATTACTTCTTCTTCTTCTTATATTTCTTTATCTACTATTATTCATCTACTTGCTGCTACAATACTGTTTAACTACTATTGAATACTCTCTGTGTGTGTGTGTGTGTGTGTGTGTGTGTGTGTGTGTGTGTGTGTGTGTGTGTGTGTGTGTGTGTGTTTTGTGTGATTGAGAGAGCTACTGGAAAGCCAGAGTCAAATTCCTTGTGGGTTCAGGGATACTTGGCAACTAGGACTGATTCTGTTTCTGGTGATATCTTTCCACCTTGTACTAATTAGCCTGAGGTGTCGCTGCCTCTCTCATGGTGGCCAGAAAATATTTGGTTACATTTTTTGGTGCATCCAAGGAAAAGATTATTTTCAGACTTCTACTCAGTGTTAGAACTGAGATACAAAATATATAAGAAGAGTGCTCTATTAAGCCGTGGGCATTCCCCTGGGCTCGGTACTGGGACAGTTTCTATTTGTGAATCCCTTAAAGGTTTTTTTTTTCCTCCTAAAGTGATGGTAGCATTGTATGTTGCTACACATATTACTACATTGCACAGGCATATACTGTATGTAAATACATGCATCGAGCTAAAATATCATGTTGAATGTCCACTGAGAATCAATTATTTTTTTTGATAGGCTTAGCTCTTTCTGGGTTTCCCTTTTTTCAACATTTGTACGCCTATCATTTTGCTCTTTTCTAAACATGGACATCATGCCTCTGGCATTATTTTCATTCATTAAAAATAAATAAATAATAATAATAACAAAAGAAACAGTTTGCATCTACAGTCTTGCAAAAAATCCTGATAATTACATAAAAATGGAGAATAGTTGAAAATAGAGAAAAACATTTCTTTCTTCATTATTCAAACAGCGCATGAGTGTCCTCTTTGGCCATGTTTAGCTTTAGATGTATCATATCATGTCAGAACATATCATTTATGTTCCCTATGTCACAATCTATTTGAAAAACCCATTTCCATTACTCATTTTCAAATCTGTTTTTTTATTGATAGACCAACTTTTCTTCCTCAATATTCAAAATGTGCATATAAGAGTTGGATGGAAAACCAAGCATAGCATATCTGTTCCTTCTGTGTTGGGCCAGGATCAGTCAAAGCTTGCTGTACTCACATTTGTTAGGCCCTGCCACCCACTGTGTTTTAGAGACCATGGGTCAGGTGTTTTTAGGTGGGTGGCAGGTGGTTAAGTACACTATTCCTGCTAAAGTAGATATCAACTATACTATCACACTGTGGTGCCTGTGGTAAGCTGAATAATGGTTTCCATTACCAAAGGAAGGAGCAAGTCATAACATAGAACAGCAAGGGTGAGGGAATGAAAAAAGAGCAAGCAAGCAAACAAACAAACAAACACATAGAAAACATCAGACTCAAAAGTTTCAGCGGTTAGAAAGTTTAAGAGCAGTATCCATCTTGCTTTCTTTATTATTTCATTTCAGACTAAATGTGAACCAGGAAGCACACCAGACAAGGTACATCATCAAAAGGCAATCTGCAGCACCAATATCCAGCAATAAGTCAAGCCTTAGTAAATGAATGAGGGAAGCTGAGCCTTGCTCATTCTGATGGTCCATATGGTTCATCACAGAGAGGGACACATAAATGTAGAGTTGCACAGGACCAGAATGCATAACTAAATTTTTGGAAAATCAGGTGGTTTTGGACTGTGTTTTGCAAGTCACACCATCTGTTTGGAAGCTGTAGGATTACAACCCATTTTCCGCGGTCGCGTGACTATAAACCGGTGACTGTAAACCATGTCATCAGTTTCTCTTTGTCTGAAGCAAAGATGCAATTTACAGGCCTATCCCAGTATGTCAAAGCTATGAAATGTCTCATTCCTATCTCAGTGTGCAGGGTTACATGCATAACCCAGACGTTCCCTTTCAAGGAAACTCAACGTTGTCTGAGTTTCACGCTGTGGGAAGTTCTCACTCCATTATAGTGAGGGTATGGCTTGTCCAATAAGGTCTGAGTCTCAGAGTCACTGCAAGATCCTCGACCAAACTGTAATACCGAATGAGTGTGTGCAGCGTAGACCACCCTGCCTCAGCACACACATCCTGTTAGAGAAAGCTTTTGAGGAGGCAACCCTCCCTAGTGGAATGAGCCCCTGTGCCCAGAGGTGTGGTGAGACAATGTGCCTCATAAGCAATAGAGATTGCTTCCACTATGAAAATAGTAATGTGTTGCATTAACACGCCATCACTTCTACTGTCACTGCCAAGCAGACCAGCAACTGCTCCGACTTATGCCACTGGCCAGAGTGGTGGACATAAATACAAAGAGCGCTTACAGGACACAGTAGGTGCAATCCTTCTCGTTCCAGTGGTTGGGACAGAGAAAGCCTGCAACACTACCAGCTGGGCAGCAGACATAGGTAATTAGGTAATAATCCAGCCTAGCATATAGGGAGGACTTGGCTAATGGAGGAAGGAGCAACAGAGCTGTCAGGGCCAGCAAAAATAGCTACCTTTAGAGTCAGAAGCTTCTCTGAAGCTGACTCGAAGGGTTCTAATGGGGCACCTGACAGACCTTCCCGGACCACAGAAGGTCCCAGGAAGGTATGCCTGGTCTGCAGATGGGCCTCAGCCATCTAACACCACGCAAAAACCTTGAAGTTAAGGATTTTGCCCCACAGAAGCTCCATCAATAGGGGCGTAGCTGGTCGAGATGGCAGCCATGTAGACCCTAATTGTAGAAGGAGCCAACCCTGCTGAGAAACGTTTCTGTAAGCACTCCAGGATTGTAGCGATTGCACAGTTACTGTGTCTCACTGGTGTTCCTCACACCACGATAAAAAAAAAAATTCTACTTGAATCCATTCAATTTTCTCATGGATGGTGCTCCAGCATTTAACATGGCCTTTACAACCTCTTCAGCCCACACTCCTAGGAGATTTATCACAAGATGAGGGCTGTTCCAGAGACTGTGAAGTAGGCTTCTGACATTACCATCTTGCGATAAGAGACACCCTTAGAGTGTGACCTGAGGCTATAAACTGGGACACCTCCAACTTCTCCGAACACATAAGCATTGCTGCGTGACACTGATTACTTTCAGCGGTTTCATCCTCGGATGAAATCACCGACTTTCAGACACCACTGAACGGTCTCATGTGCAATGGGCCCAATGTTATGATGTTGGCTGCTGCTACCATAAGCCCCAATAAGTCTCCATATGGAGGAGATGTCCAGACCTAACTTTATCTTGTTCAATGCAGAGAGGGCAGGTCCATGCTAGCTCACTTTTCCTTTTTTTTCTTTAAACCCAGAAGCGAAGCATCATATCTGGAGGAAAGAGGGAGAGATAGAGCAGTGCTTAACTCCGATTCACCCTCCAGATCCATACGGGACCCCCAGATTCCAAAGGTTCCGAAACCCATCTTGCTTCAGCTGAGAAGGGCGTTCCCAGCACGTAAATCTCACGCAACCTTGAGTTAGCCTTGAAATGGTACCTACTGATGCAAAAAGTCCTCTTCCATTAGTCTATTTACAGAAAGTGGCACCATATCTCTAATTATATGTTTTTCTTTGCCAAGTAACAAATAGATTTTTTATACTAGGTAACATTTTACAATAACAGTACAAGAATAATCATTCACTATATCTGAATTAATACTAAAAAAAAAATGATATAATGATGAGTTGAGGCTTGTACTAATCATGAACTAATGAAGAGTTAACCTTAATTACTACTTTGTCTTATGAGTGAATAACGACCACCTTAAGTAAATGTAAGTACATGTATATTAGTTAAGGTATTAACACATGGAGGTAAACTAAATCAAATTTGCTCTATAAGAAAGAATATGAATTAAACGTGCATAATTTAAATTTTTAAAAAATATAATTTCACATTCACAAACATCATTGGACCATGCTGGATTACTTTAATAATTTACACTGATCTTCCTTATCAAATGTAGAAAGAGGCACTAATAATAAACACCAATAATTTAATCTCAACGCCATCCAGTGATGTTTGTGATTTAGCTTACCCTTACATGTTAATTAATACATTAACTAGCAAACATGTATTAACACGGACTTAAGGTGGTCGTTATTCATGCATGAATTACACAAGACTCATATTGTAGTTAAAGTTAGCTCTTCATTTGTGATTAGTACGTGCCTTAACTCATCATTAGTTCATATTTAATTTTTAATTCAATTATTAGTGCATGATTATTTATGTACTGTGCTACCAAATACTGTACTAGAATGAACACATTAACATAAAATTGTGATTTAAACCACAGCTGGAACCATTCTTAGTCACAGCTGCTAATAAACACACTTTAATATACTATATAATACATCTCAGGGAGTTTTTCCTTGCCATCATTGCCTCTTGCTTGACCATTAGGGATAAATTTAAATTTGAAAATTTACATCAGGATTTTTGTAAAGCTGTTTTTTATTTATTATTATTATTATTATTATTTTTACAATGTTCATTGTTAAAAAGGTGCTATTTAATAAAATGGAATTGAATTCTTATAAAAAAAATCATGTTAATTTTTTACTGGACATGAAAAGTCAACTCTGCATATAATCTTGGAAAAAGTGAGAAATCATGCTAGGGTTAACTACCAACTGATAAATAAAAACATAAATTTTTCCTAGCTCAAATAGACTGAAACATATGCATTTGTGAAAAAATCAGGGTTAGCAATATGTCTACTTTGCAACAAATATATAGCATTATTATTATTATAAAAAAAAGAAAGAAAGAAACAATCAAGAACAACAGCAAAAAACCCCACAAAACTTAATTCTGTATTTTCAACAAAATAATCCAAGGCTAGTTTCAGAAGAAAAGCCAATACGTAGCTTCAATGAAAAATGCACATGAGTCAGCAGCTACTGCTTGCAATTGGAAGTGCATAAAGAAAATTTCAACAATTACAAAGCAATAAGCAATAAGCAATCCACAGATTTATCATATATAATTTCTTATTTAAAAATAAAATACAACAAATTTTCATGTAAATTTTGCTTTTGCTCTTGAAAATGAATTCTTGTTTTGTTTTCTTTGGCGCTGTGAGCTAAAATGTTTTCCCGAGCCCTGCTGTAGAGCTTTGAATAGTGAGAAGGGCATTACTATGACCAGCTGGTACCATGACCCAATCAAATTTGAGTATAGTGAGAATACTGAGAAGAACATTATGATGACCAGCTGGTGCACTGACGCAATATGCAAGGGTGTTTATCACCATCACTGGAGGGTCATGGTTGACGAAGCAGAGCTGATGCTCTGAGACATGAGTGCTTTCACACACTGTTGTTAAAAAGTGAATATGGACATTACAGTAGTTTTGCTGCTTGCTTTAGTGACCTGACTAGTGAGAAGGGCATCGTTATAAACTCCTGGCTATAATGTAGCATAAAACGAAGAGTCAATTTAAAGAAAAAACAAAACAAAACAAAACAAAACAAAACAAGGGCTTAAATCTATGATTACAAATCAAGAGAATTCATTTGCTTGTGCAATCTAATAAATTAAATCTGTAAAAGCATTTGTAAAAGCATGATGTAAAGCATTTACTTCAAAGGGTCTATCAAAACGGATGTCTTTGAAGGAAACAATGGATGGATTTCTTTGAGATTCTTTGCGATGTTTTATGCTGAATAATAATAATAATAATAATAATAATAATAATAATAATAATAATAATAATAATAATAATAATAATAATAATAATAAACAGCCACAGCAACAGATGGGTTTAAATATAGGCCAATTCAACATAAGTAACAATTAAACATATCTGTTGTGGTGTCATATCTAGTTAGCATACAGTGTCCTGTGTATTTTTCACTTGTCTCACACTATTGTGTATTTGTATTTTATGTAGTTTGTGTACAATGCTAATGTACTGTATTGTGTTGCACCATAGTCCTGAAAAAACAATTCCTTCCACTGTATTCCTGATTAGTACAGAGATGCAGTATTCTGAATTTCAGTCTGGGTTCCTGAGAAACAGTTATTTGAACTGAACTCAATCCCTTTTTGATTGACCAAGTCCCAACCTTTGCAATGTTCTCAGAAACTTGTCCTGAACATGGTTTTTAAGTTTCTTCTGAATCCACACAACAAGTTGAGTAAATAAAGCTCTGCCATCGCTATAATTGATTGGCTTATGGCACCCATATTGATTACAAATCTTGACCTGTTTTGGATAATTATTGAGCTTTAGACTTGGAGTAAATTGACACCAACATTTTAAAAATGAACCAGGCTCCCAGGTCACACAACAGAAAAGCATTCGTCCTATCCTCAGGAGATCAAATCCCAACGATGGCGAAGTCTTCCATCCTCAAAATTGATGGACGGGATGTGGTTGCACGGTGGCTTAGGGGATAGCATGTTTTCCTCGGACCTATAAGGTTGTGGTTTGAGTCCCACCTCTGCTCTGTTCATGACGCCTGCATGTTCTCCCTGTGCCTCCTGGGCTTTCTCCAGGTGCTCCGGCTTCTACCCCAAGCCAAAAAACATGTGTTTTAGGCTGATTGGCATTCCTAATTGTCCATAGTGTGTGAATGTGTGTGCGATTGTTCCCTGTCATGGATTGGCACCCTGTCCAGGGTATCCCGCATCTTGTGCCCTGAGTTCCCTGGGATAGGCCTCATACTCCCCATGACCCGGTGTAGGATAAACGGTATGGAAAATATATGGATGAATGGATACAGGCCAGAATGTTCAAAACAGTGCTTCAGTTGCAACATCAGACAATTAGGACCATTTCATTTGCTTAAATAGTCTAATGGAGTAATATCTATTGATAGAAATTTCCAAATTTCATGTCTGTTTAACCTACTGTCTGTTCTGCATGTTCAGGTTTAGAGGAGGAGAAGAAGTGGAATTACGTGCTTGGCCCCCTAATAACATGGAAATGTCAAATGAAAGGAACAAATTATTGTGTTCCATACGGCTGTTAATTCAGAGTTCTAACTGAGGGAGGGAGGGAGCTCGGAGAGAGTAGTCATGATCCATTCAAAGTCGACATCAGTCTTCATCAGCAGGCAAGAAAATACTGGGAATAAATATTCCTAAAGATAAAGCTAAAAACCTTGGGTATGACTACCTCTCAAAATAAAACGTATTGCCAGAATAGATTATTGTGAGTTCAGAAACGGTCTAAACGGAACACCACAAGTGCCAACCACATCAGTCTCTCTTTCCCTTCTTCTTCTTGTTCTCTCTTTTCTGAAGTCAGGTGCTGCAGTAATATTCCATTTCAGCTGTCTGATCTTGGCTGATGATTCACAAGTCCAGTCTGACTCACTTAAATCAGAATCACTGAGGGAATATTCCACTGCACATCAATAAATTAATACAGTTTCCAAATTGTTGTAATCTATTAGCATCATGCTCACTTTAATCTGTCTCCATTTCACCCTATCTATCTTTCCTGCTCTTTACAGCTTTACCCTCTCTATCTTTCTGAAGTCTCTGAATGACTTTTCTAGCCTTTCCCTTCACATCAGCCATAAATCTCTCATGGACACTAGTGGTGTAGGGACGTGGGGAAGTACAAATTCTTCATTTATCCTCTGATTGATGGGCGGGTCACAATAAAAGTGTTGGATTTACCAGACACTTTATGGCATATATCTATATAGTACAATATAAACAGTATATTCCCATACAACTTACCCATCCCTAAAACCTTTCCCCCCTTCATTTAAACATTTTGCCACTATGGCCTGACCCTAGACTGAAAAGTAAAGGTACTCATATCGGCATACATTGTGCAGCATATTTTGAAACCTCACAGAACAGCATTAATCAAGCACAAGTAAACTGTGGGGCTGGAATATCTAATGTGCTCTAAAGGAATAGAGCAGAACGAATACCATTGTCCAATAAAAGACCTGAACTCAGAGGTAGCAGTTTGAAAAATGAAGCTGCAAACAAAATGCACACACCATTTGCAACCAGATCAACGCACAGCAGGCCGCCATGGATCCAAAGTCAGACAAACAAACAGAGTAAGTGAACAAGCCAGATAATGTGAGCTAGCTGGGTTACTTTACAGGAAATGTAATTTAGCAAGCCTTAATATTGGTGGCTGATTCATCAATCATGATAGCTTTCTGGTTAGCATGTTTGCCTTACACCTCCAGGGTTGGGGGTTTGAATCCTACCATGTGTGCATGGAGTTTGCAGGTTCTCCCAGTCCAAAGAGATGTTTTGTAGGCTTATTGGCGTTTTCAAATTATCCATAGTGTGTGAATGGGTATGTGATTGCACCCTGCAATGGGCTGGCACCATATTCAGGGTTTCCCTTGCCTTGTGCCTGAGTTCCCTGGGACAGGCTTCCCTGTAACCCTGTGTAGGATAAATTGTATGGAAAATGGTTGGATGAATGATTAGTAAACAACTACTCTTAACTATCCCGCAAATAAGCTAACTCCTAATTTCATTACTCCTGGAAAGCCAATATTAATAAATATCCCCGTTTTATCTGGGGCCCTGTTACTCTACATTAACTTGGTGCAATATATAGTTCACGATGCATAACACCATGAAGCATTAAGGGATATCTTCCATGTTGAACTTTCTCTTGTAATGTTCTATTCTGGTGTTACAGTATTGAAAACTGTTAGTGGCTGAACCTTGTTTCATGCCTAAGATTGCTGACACATGTCAAGTACTTGTGATGACATCTGCATCTAAAATTGAGTCTGAGCAAATTTCTACTTCACATGAAGCTAAATTCCCTGGCCTGATATGTGTGCATCAACATATCATTGTCAATAAAAAAACCCAACTGACTGGTCTAATAGAAGTATAAAACTAACACTGAAATGTATTGGATCTACATAGATATACAGACAGGTGATGAGT
This sequence comes from Ameiurus melas, assembly GCA_012411365.1. NCBI lineage: Eukaryota > Metazoa > Chordata > Actinopteri > Siluriformes > Ictaluridae > Ameiurus > Ameiurus melas. The sequence goes on along the minus strand of CM022766.1, from coordinate 19,128,929 downwards.
CAAGGGAAAAACCCATCATAAAGTGTGTTTGAAAGATATTGGTTCATCATGAGCCACCAAAACAGCTTACACATCCATATGCATGTTAAAGAAAATTAACTGTTTATTTTATTTTGTTTTTACAGTGTGTTGAGAAGGAGGGAGGAGCCAGGCTATGAAGATGCACGCCTGGCACTGAGTTGTCTAATCACTGAGAAAGAGCGATAAAGGAACCGATGGATATGCCAGAGAGTGGTTGCTGTCCACCAAAGGATGGAGGACCCTACACTTCCAGACACGCTCTCGGATGGAGCACCCGACATGCCTAGCGGAGGCAACCGCTCCTACCCTTTTAGGCAGACAGCTGCCGGGCCTTTGTCCCCTGGTAGACGACAACTGCTCCTCCGTCCTCCGGAAACCACTGCAATTCTCCCACAGCAGTGAGGGCTCTCTGACAGTGCATACCTCCTCCTTCCCGGTTTTGGTATCAATGTAACAAACTTTAAAGATGGGCAAGGAAGAGGCAGGAACCGGCTGAACATAAACGTAATGTTTAATAATAAATGAAACTCAAACATAACATAAAATACACAAACAGAACTCAAACACAAAGTGCACGTGTGTCTGTCTCTGATTAGACAACTCAATGCCAGGCAGGTGTCCTTACAACCTATCCCCTCTCTCCTCTTTGTCACATACCGGTTATTAATAGTTTGTTGGCATTCGAGTGCAAAACTGGAAGTGTTAAAAAATTGATTATCAATGCTTTTAGGTTTGTTTGTTTGTTTGTTTATTTATTTAATTCAATTAAATTCAATTCAATTTTATTTGTATAGCGCTTTTTACAATAGTCATTGTCTCAAAGCAGCTTTACAGAAATAAAAAACAGGTATAAACAGTCAGAAACAGATAGACAGAGACAAACAGGAACAGATAAACAGAGACAAACAGATATAAAACAAATGGAATTTATCCCAACTGAGCAAGCCACTGAGTGGCGACGGTGGCAAGGAAAAACTCCTTAAGATGTTTTTTGAGGAAGAAACCTTGAGAGGAACCAGACTCGGAAGGGAAACCCATCCTCATCTGGGTAACACAGAGTGTGAAGGTAACACAAATAATGTGAAAATGAGAAGTACGTATGGCCTTAGGAGCAGCCGTAGTCCCAGCAGAAGATTTGGGCTCATCCAGAGGCAGAAGGGATCTGGATCTCCAATATCTCCATAAATTCTTTGGGGCTCGACAAAAAGAGCGAGAGGGAGAAAAACGATTATTAGGACTATGAAGTAGTGAGATATAATCTAGTCAGGATAAGCCTGAGTAAACAAATACTTTTTAAGCCTAGACTTAAACACTGAGACTGTGTCTGAGTCCCAAACACTAATAGGAAGACTGTTCCATAACTGTGGGGCTCTATAAGCGAAGGCTCTTACTCCTGCTGAAGATTTCACTATTCTAGGTAATGTCAAATAGCCTGCACCTTTTGATCTGAGTAGGCGTGGCGGATCATATAAAACCAGAAGGTCAAATGATAGACTGGAGTCAATAATCACTCCAAGGTCTTTAACTGCTGTACATGATGAAACAGAAAGACCATCCAGAGTAACCATGTGATCAGAATGATTACTTCTAGCTACACGTGGGCCTAATAAAAGTATTTCTTTTTTTTTGCTATTATTTTTTTTGCCTTTGTTTATTTATTCATTTTCATATGATTCATTTACATGTGATTCATTTACATATGATTCATTTTCATGTGATTCATATTCATGCATGTGATTCATTTTCATGTGATTCATTTACATGTGATTCATTTACATATGATACATTTTCATGTGATTCATATTCATGCATGTGATTCATTTACATATTATACATTTTCATGTGATTCATATTCATGCATGTGATTCATATTCATGTAATTAATTTACATGTAATTCATTGTCATGTGTTTCATATTCATGTGATTCATTTACCTTTTCTCCCCTCCCTTCCCCAAATATTTCATTGAGAAAAATAATAATAAAAGTATTTCTGTTTTATCAGAATTAAGTAAAAGGAAGCTGGTTAACATCCATCGTCTAATGTCCTTTACACAATCCTCAACATTACTAAGCTTCTGTCTGTCCTCTGGCTTCGCTGAAACATACAACTGTGTATCATCAGCATAACAGTGGATGCTAATTCCATGTTTACGAATAAATTGGTCCTAGGGGTAACGTATATAAAGTGAAAAGCAGTGGGCCTAAAACAGAACCCTGTGGAACTCCAAAAGTAACTTCTGTACGCATGGAGAAATCACCATTTACATCTATGAACTGATAACGATCAGTCAGATAAGACCTGAGCCAGGAGAGGACTGTTCCCTTAATGCCAACAATATTTTCTAATCTATCAAGGAGAATAGTGTGATCTATAGTATCAAAAGCTGCACTAAGGTCAAGTAACACAAGCAGCGAGACACAACCCTGATCAGAGGTCAGAAGGTCATTTACTACTTTGACTAAAGCTGTCTCTGTACTATAATGAGGTCTAAATCCTGACTGATACATTTCATAAATGTTGTTCCTATCTAAGTACGAGCACAACTGCTTTGCTACAACCTTTTCTAAAATCTTCGAGATGAAGGGGAGATTTGATATAGGTCTATAGCTGGACAATTGGGACGAGTCAAGGTCAGGTTTTTTTTTATTAATGGTTTAATAACTGCTAATCTAAGAGATTTAGGTACATAACCAGTGGTTAGGGAGGAATTTACTATATTTAGTATTATATAACTATATAAGTGACTTAATTACTCCTGGACAAATCTGTTAAAACAAACATGTAGGTACAGGATCTAGTATGAAAGTTGATGAATTGGCCGATGAGATTAGTGTAGCTAGTTCGGTCTCTATAAGCGGAGCAAAACACTCTAAACATTGATCCGATATTGCCACATTGTCATCTAATGGGTTTGTTACATTACTGACCGGTTGTAATTTAATGGCCTGCATCTCACATCTAATATTTTCAATTTTATAAATGAAAAATTTCATGAAATCGTCACTGCTATTTAATGATTGAGTGTTTTTCTCTGTAGTGGTTTTATTATTATCTATTTATTTATTATCCTTTAAATGTACACATTTAAGTTATTTTTATGAAATACCTAATTCTATACTGTAGGCACCTGTGGAATTTATTTTACGATTAAAGGAGTTTCTTGCTACAAAATATTTGAGAGACTCTTGTTTAAAGCACAGTATACAGAAAATCAGTTCCATAGTTGATGTATTGCCTTTAAGATTGTACCAATTCTGCAGCACTTTTAGAAGGAAATTAGCTGGTAGGTTGTTCCAAGTCTCTTGGAGAACTCACCACAGGTAAAAACCCACACGCTCTTAATAATATAGAGATCAGGCTCTGAGGAGGCCATACCATCTGTTGCAATACTCCTTGTATCTTTTTGCTGAAGCTAGTTCTTTATAATTAGAAAATAAATGCCCTGACCTCTACAATGCACATTTTTGAATAGAGTTCTTGCAGCATTTCTTGTCTGTATCAGTTCTGTATTTGCATCAGATTTGGACTGATATGAATTTTACATGAATGAATTAGTATCAATTTGAATGTTTAGCACTTATGAAATGAACAATATACATACATTTGAAACATTTTCACGAGGATTAGCTATATATTACAAATTCATGCATTCACCGTGTTCTATCCATTCATTAATATCTGAAACTCTTCCTGCTCTCATATCCATGAAGGCTTACTGAGAGACCCAGTCAGACATGAATCATTTATCAGCTCAGTAGTAGCCACAAAGATCTCTCACTTCATAAGAGTTGAGCTTCAAACAGATCTGGCCTCTGCCCCAGTGTCGTTTTGGTGTCAGAACACAAGTGGAATGATACTTCTAACTCTAACATATGAATGTAATGCAGGCTGAATCATCTCTTAGTGTTCCTCAGGCCTTTTGCATTATGAAACGTTGTTGGCATAAAAAAAAAGTTGATCTGAATCTAAAACTGACCAAACTTTTCACCGTATACAAACTATAAGTGTGTTTCTCTGCTGAAATCTCTAGAAATCCACAACATACCATGGAATCATGATAAAAGTAGTTTTCGAAAATACTAGCAGATTGGTGCCTTATTTCCAACTGTGTGCATTTACATTTACGCCATTTAGTAGATGCTCTTATTAAGTTTTCATTCCACCAAGTGCATGTCATTGCCATTACAGAGAACAGTCCTGAGACACATGAGACATGTATTTGCTTCTGGTAGCAACTACTTCTGACTTTATATAGGAGCTGTGAATTCATCTCTTTCTTATGAGTCATGCATACAATATATAATATAATATATGTACTGTATATGTATTTAAAACGTATGTGATGCCAACTCACAAGAATTGAACCCCTAACCCTGAAGGTGCGAAGTAAACCTGCTAACTACTAAGCCACCATGCCCCCCTAGACAGATAATATATGCATATAAAAAGGTAACCTAGGATATAAATTATGAATCTACAATTATATAGAGATAATACAGAATATATAGTATAGAATAGAGCTGCAGGATAATTACAGGAAGTAATACATCTTTGGCCTAACAATGTAGAAATCCGGTATGAGGCACTGTAGGAACAGCAATCAGGTCGCTGTTTTCTAGATCAGACATACAAACCATGATGGAAGACCTCCCAGTAACAAGTAGCAATATGCTTGTCAAGATGCCAAGGAAGATTCTGAGTGGCCTTCTTGAAGAGAAATAGTCAAAGCCTCATGTTGTGATACAACCTGCAAGGTTACATCATTTCTTTCACCATTAACTTCATGGTGGTGTCACAAGTTGTCTTGCTCCTGGTGTGGAGGAATAAATACTTCCGAATTGCATGTCACAGCCCAGATACCACATGAGCAGATCAGACCCCCTGAGATCATGTGTTAGGAATGATGACAGGAAGGTTTCATATTCATTACAAACCAGAAAGCCCTTTTCACGACTTAAATAAAAACGTCAGAAATAACAATCCTCTAAACGATTTCATAATACCTGCAAGAAAATTGGCTGCGAGTGATTGATGATCAAAGGATGCTCCCCAGAGCTTTGTCCTCTGCATACTCCCTGTCTCAGACCATCTCTGACCTTTCCTTTTTCTCACTCCTTTTATCTCTCAGATTCTCACATTGTTTTTTCCTCTTCTCCCTCATCCATCTGGCTGGCTATCTGTTCTCCTTTATTGTTATTTATGTCTCTCAGTCCTCTTCTTTGATGCTGGACTTAGAAAAGTGTAAAACTGCTGACATAGTGGTACTGAATGTCCTCGCTGGTTGTTCTCCACAGAAAGTGCACATCCTCTCATCCTGTAATGTTGAATGATAGTGAGACAGGAAGTTGTTCCATTTATATTAATGTCATGTTAATAATCCCTCTTCTAGGTCCTGCATTTTACTTCAATGTAAGCAAGGCCAGTGGGGAATGGGTGAATCCCCATACCCATGCCACCCACAATTTTTTCCCCATCTCTCTTGTTTGTTTTTTTCCTTCATCAAAGGTTATGGCTTCTTATATCACAATCTCCCATGGGTTTAATCCCAGTGCCAAGCAGCAATTATAGGCTCGCTGGTAACCCCAGGAATCCTTAACCTTGAACAGCAGGAGAAAAATTAAAATCACCTTGCTTATACAACCACCAGCCAGTTGCACCAGCTAAACTAAAACCGCATCAGCTTTCAGGAGTCCCTTTCCTATAAGCTGACTTGAACAATTCATAGTGGTTGCTGAAAAATATAAATAATAAGTCAAAGATTTAGGGGGTTCATTTTAACCTTAATGTCATCATAAATTGCTCTGACATTTACAAACTACTAAAAGTCTAACTAACTAAAAAGTCATCTGCATCCAGCAATGTTGTATTAACATTTTATTTATTAACATAAATTAAGAATTTCGAACTCAAGTTACCCATTAATACGTTCATCATTAAAAACTGAATGTGCATGGTGCCCTGTGAAGGTCTCAACCAATCTACCTTACACCCAGTGTTCCTGGGATAGACTATGGATCCAGACCAAGATAAATAATACGATAAACAATACGTTTACATTTGTTAGGATACAATATGACTTCTTTCTTTGGACCACAAGGTACATATGGAGCTGTGAGAAAGCACCGCAACACTGCAACCTGTGATCTACATCAATAAATTAAAATGTATGAATTGCCAAACACTAATTGTTGCATGTGAGTTGTGCAATCCATTGGAAAACATTACCTTGCGATTAGGGATTTTTATGTGCTATTCCCAGCAAAACAATAATGATGCTTGCCATTGCAATCCAATTATCCTCTTCCACCTGATGCATTGGAAGGATAGCACGATGGTGCTAACTCAAACTGACATTACAGCTCAGCCTCTGCCAACATCAGTGCCTTCACTTCTCTCCCCAATATTGCACCTACTCTCAATTTATCAGAGCAACTCTCAATCAGATGGGCCTGACATTTTCTACTGACTCATGCACTTATGCTTGCTGCCCTCTCCTCTGCGCATCAGAGATGGCAGCACAGATTGTTTGTCGACCACAAGTCTGTACGTTGTTTTTAGTCTCTTGACTTTTTGATGAACATTGGCCTACTCTTTTTCTTGGATTTGATATGAGTCTTAATAACAGTCAAGCCTCTGATTGCCTTTTGCAGTCACTTCATTCATCTCTCTTCATTTCAGTTTCTTCATGGCTTTATAGTTCATTCAGTCCCAGTCCATTTGCATACAGCTATTAAAAACAAACAAACATGGTTATAACCTAAAAATTCCTGTCCACGTGAAATGTTTTTGAAAATACTGTATGTCTCCACACAAAAATGGTAGAAAATTTTGAACACGAGCATGCCAGGCCAGTAGGTGGTGATAGTTTGTTATGTCAAATGCATCAAGAATAAAGTTGGTGTTTGGGAAAAACACCAACATTGCCAAAAGACAAACACAAGGATTCATGTGTGTGCACTGATGATGAGGTAGAATTATTATTTAAGGTTATGCTTGAACACGAAGTCAATAAGACCCAGGACTTATCCACAATCTGGTTTCACGGTACAGTGTGTACCTTCAGAGATGTGGATTCAGGAGCAGTACAGTGTGAACCATCCACATGAGGATGTAATAATAATAAAACAGAATGAAATTAAATTACAAACACATTATCAAATGAGAAATTATAGAACACAAAATAATCACCTGATGAGTGGCCATTAAAAGTCCTAGCACATTCATAACACCCCAAATGGCACTGATCAAATGCAGGGTGATGCTGTGTTTTTCACATCTCCACTCGTGTGGATTCATGCGGATCATATTTTAAAAAATGCAAACCACTTGCTCTAGTGGTGGACCTATTTATCTGCCATTTCTACACTTGGTAAAGCAGAGACTGCTTCACGCTGAGCTTTCCTGCCTCTGAATCTAAGCCATGCACTCAAGTGTAGCCAAGCTGCTGACAGCTTTACCATGTTTCCAACTACAACCCAGACATGATCAGCAAGCATCAGCCACTGCCACAAACCTAGTCTTCAATCTCTGTCAAGATTTGTATCCAGGAACTCCTGCTGTAATCATAAAGACCATAACATCCTTTCAACACACTTTGACTTTATAGTATATGATATTGGAAGGGTAAAGATTTATAACATCACTATCTGAAGAAGATGGGTTCCCTCGAGGTTTCTACCTCATGTGGTCTCAGGGAATTTTTCCTTGCTACTCTCACCTCTGCTGTGCTCATCAGGGATCAACATCTACATATGGATTTCTGCAAAGCTGCTTTGTGACAATGAATTAAATAGATCTGAAGATATCTCACAAGCACACACCTAGACTAAGGAGGAGATTTTCAGATAAATGAAGTACGTTAAGCTTGAGATGATGGGATCTTACTAAGATACGAAACCTCTCTACAGCCAGTAAAGAAATCTATTCAATTTAATAAGCCGGCTCGTGTGTCATCAGCGGCTTTCAGCAGAGAAGGAGAACACTTTTTGATTCTATATGCCTGAATTATTAAACCACCATTATGACGAATGCCTCAGCAATTCATATTTCATTACATTACTACAGTGGCGTAATTGCGTGTGACAGAATGAATTATGGATAAGGTTTACTCCTCATCCAATTCCCTGCATAACCAGAGAAGGAGGGCCGGAAGCAGAGCAGGCATTTTTGACGCAATTCTCAAAGGACATTTATGGCTACCTGCATTCATTCTCACACCACCTCTTATGCTCCCATGAGAGCCTCTTTAGGAGAAATTGAATCTTTGTGTATTATGTACTTACATTTTTATTTCTAGTCCATGGTTGCTACCCTCACTTACAGTTTGTGTGTGTGTGTGTGTGTGTGTGTGTGAGTGTGTGTGTGTGTATGTGTGTGTGTTTTCTTTGGTTTATTACCAGACATGGCATGCAGTTAAACATAAAATGCAAATACATAAAGAAAATCTCACTAAGACTGAACATTTTTTTGTTTCAAAAATGTTTTTATTGATTTAATTTTACTGTACATTTAGTTCAAGTAAATGTTACTTCTTTTCTCTTCATTTTATTTAATATTAATTTTTTTTTTAGTTTTATGAGCAACAGCAGGCCACCAAGAATCCTCCTGGTGCTTCCATGTTACACCACGGCCAGCAGATGGCACTGTGGCTCGGCTCCTGACGAGCCACGTGACATTATTTTGGTTCGCTCGCTTCCTGCTCAGCATTTAGTGAAGTGACTTTAATTTGCCCCAGGTGTCCATGTTTTGGGTTGATTAGGTTTTCTATTTAAACGCCTTGGTTACTGATAACTTCGATCAGTATTATCGTTAGTATAGTTTGTATCATTTGTTGCCATGCCTTGAATGATCTCGTTATATGCCACAATTCCAGTTTCTCGTTTTCCTTTGTTTTGAGTTACGTGGTTAATAAAGACTTTGATCTGCACCTGCATCCGCCTCCAGTCCGGATCCGTTACATTCCGATGCCCAGTCCCGGCCTGCCCAGCATGGCTGAGTGGCCTGGTATGAAGCTGCTCTATGGGAGGTAGATATCATGCTGTGAAAGAAGGTCTGTTTCACTGCTGACTGTGCAGGCTTTGGATCTTTGATTTAACAGCCATCTTGCTACTCACTTCAAACAAATCCCAGCCTGCTTCATTTCCCTTAATCAAATCAAAATGCAATCAGTTTGACTAATGAGTTACTAAATTTGAAAAAGTATTGCTTTTTTTTTCACGGAGCAGATGTTTAGAAACCATTACATTTCATTGTGTGCTGTAGTTACAAATTAAAGGCTGGCCTGTTTAGAAAAATTCCTTAGCATGTAGGCTGCTAACACAACAGCCTTCACAGATTCTATACATCATACAGACTCTCATGGATTTCCCTTTGTGCTGCTGTATAGAAGCTGTGAAGGCTGTTGTGGTAGCTGTCTACATGCTAAATGGCTCTCCAAAGAGCCTGTAACTCAACAGCGCATGCTTCCAGGTTGTCAGTGACTTTGCTTTCTTTCGACACGTGTGTTTTGTTATGGTTTATGTCTTGTCTGTCTTTGTCTTATTTGTTGTCTCCCTCACATGTCCTCATTATTCACAACTGTTTTTGTTTGACCATGGATTACATAAATTATTTAAGCCCCTCAAGTATCCTTGTGCAGGATGAAGTATAGTCTGTCTGTGTTAAACCGTCAGTACCTTACCAGGCCTCTGTGCTTTTGTTTTGTTGATTTCATTGTTTTGATCCTCTTCTGGCCTCCTGGTTTTCGATTCTTGATTCCTCTAGTTAGTGTTTGTAGTTTGCCTGACCCTCACCTATCCTTTTGACTACGTTCTTGCTTATTGTTTTGGATTTGTCTGCCTGCCATTCTTAAAATAAAATAAAAAAAACTTTTAGCTGCAATTGCAGCCGTCTCAAACCTCATTACATGACACAGAGAAAAAAAACATTTGTCAAAAGCACTTCACACACAATGAACTCAAATTAGACACGGGCCATGGCTATTGAAGTTAATTTCTACCAACAAATTGCATTCATCCACTTTCGGCTGTGCAGTCCTTGTCCTGTTACTTATCTGTCTGTCTAATAGCGCCAAGCTTCACTTACAAGGTCAAAGATGGGATTTGGTGGGGAATTTTCAATAAGCACACATTCTGTATGAAAATATTTGCCTTTAATTATGCAAACACGTCATTGCACAAATGAGCACTCTGCTGCTACCCCTCAATCACATTTTCCACATTACTGATATAATGATGGTAATTACAGCCTGCAATGAACTGAATTATAATATTTACTCTCTAATAGCCCCACTGGAACACACAAGCTGGTGAAAACATCGCCTCCCTATGGGTAAAGAGGCTATGTTCAACATTAACTGCAAATTACCCCAGATATATTAAACACTGAAGAAATACTAAGTGTTGTCATGGGTGCATGGGATGTTATGGTTGTTTTTTGGATGATGACTGGAAGATATTTCTGCTTTAGTATTCTGTGTTTTTAAACGGGTGTTCATTAAGAGTCGTAAAAATAACATGAACTAAATGAAACAAGGAGTCAACAATTGAGTCAGTTTCAGAGTTGTTCAGTTATTTTAATGTCACCCCATCTCTATCTTGTTTGTTTAACTACTGGCATGTTACTCAATTTCTTTTATCGCATATTATTCTTATAGCAACTCTGAAAGTACCCCTCAATGTCAGCAGAGGTTGCCATCTCCTGTATACTAGACTCACTTCCTTCCCAACTTCTGATTTACTTTACTTATTTTACTTTATCTCCTAGTTCAAGTGTATATTGTGTATATGGACTCCTTTTTGTCATTGCGAAGTCTTGGCAACCGTTCTGTACTACAGTAAGTTGAGTGTTACTATTCCTCACTGTCTCTATGAACCATGCTTTGATATTGTTGTTAGATTGCCCTTTGCCTGTGTTTGCCAGACTTAATTACAACCCCAATTCCAATAAGTTTGGGATTGTTACGCCACGGCCAGCAGATGGCACTGTGGCTCGGCTTCTGACTGGTCATGTGACTTTGTTTTGGTTCGCTTGCTTCCTGCTTGAGCGTTTAGTTTAAGTGTCTTTAAGGTGCACCCAGGTGTCGATGCTTTAGTTTGATTATGTTCACTATTTAAACCCCTCGGTTACTGGGCACTTCGCTCAGTATTATGGGTTGTATAGTTTGTATCCAGTGTCGCATGTGTTTTGTTTATGTAGTGAGTGCACGTTGCAGGCTAAGCGGTCTTTTGTTTCCATGCCTTTATTCATGCTCTCGTTTCATGCCACGATTCCTGTTTTACTGTAAAGATGCCGTTGCCTGCGCGTTGTTTGTTTTTTGAGTTCTTTAATAAAGACTTTGACCTGCATCTGCATCCGCCTTCAGTCCCATTCCGTAACGGACACTGTGTAAGATGTAAATAAAAACAGAATGCAATGATTTGCAATTCTCCTAAACCCATATGTTACTCACAATAGAATATAGAAAACATATAAAATGTTTAAACTGAGTAAATGTACTATTTTAAGAAAAAATAAGGTAATTTTGAGTTTGAGGCTCACAATACGTCTCAAAAAAGTTGGGATGAGGGCAAAAAAAAGTCTGGAAAAGTAGGTGTTACTAAAAAGAAATAGCTGGGGGTTAATTAGAAACAGGTCAGTAACATGATTTGGTATAAAAAGAGTATCTTAGAGAGGCAGAGGTGCACCAATCTGCGAACAATTTCACAATAATGTTCATCAATGGAAAATTACACAGACTATGAATATCTCATCATCTACAGTACATAATATCATCAAAAGATTCCAAGAATCTGGAGAAAACTCTGTGCGCAAGGGACAAGGGTGGAAATCAATACTGCATGCCCATGATCTTCGGGCCCTCAGGCGGCACTGCATTAAAATCTGATTCTGTAGTGGAAATCACTGCATGGGCTCAGAAACATCTCCAGAACTCACTGTCTGTGAATACAGTTAAACGTGCCATCCACAAATGCTGGTTAAAGCTCTATTATGCAAAAAGAAGCCATATGTGAACATGCCATATGTGAACACGCTGCCGTCTTCTCTGGGCCAAAGCTCATTTAAAATGGACTGAGGCAAAGTGTGAAACTGGTCTGTGGTCTGATGAATCAAAATTTTTTTATTCTTTTTAGAAACCATGGATGCTGCATCTAGGACTAAAGAGGAGAGGGACCAGCCGGCTTTTTGTCAGTGCTCAGTTCAAAAGCCTGCATCTCTGATGGTATGGAAATCTATTAGTGCCTTTGAAATGGGCAGCTTCCAAATCTAGATAGGAACCATCAATGCTGAAAGGTAAATATAGGTTTTAGCACAACATATGCTTCCATCCAGATTCAATCCCATCTTTACTTCTGAGAGACTCGGCCTCTCTTAGATACTCTTTTTATACCCAGTCATGTTACTGACCTGTTGCCAATTAACCTAATTAGTTGCAAAATGTTTATTTTTAGTAACACATACTTTCCAGCATTTTGTGCCCCTGTCCCAAATTTGTGGCCATCAAAATTTTTCCCCCTTAAAGTCCTACATTTACTCTGCTTAAATATTTGATATGTTTTCTATGTTCTATTTTGAATAGCATATGGATGTATGAGATGTGCATATCGTTTTTATTGACATTTTACACAGCGTCCCAAATTTTTTGGAATTGGGGTTGTAAGTTGTCCAGTATTTCTCTTGTTGTACAATCATCACAATTCACTTTATCACAATTATAACATGCAGGTTGAATTTGAAAAATGCTTTGGATTGTTGTCTTGCTGTAAGGTCCACCAACATCTCATCTTCATCATCCTGGTGGATGGCAGCAGATTCTTCTCAAGAATCTCCTAGTAAAGGGCTCCATTCATTATTCCTTCAATTATATGAAGTCTGCCAGTACCATGGGATGAAAAACAGCCCCACACCATGATGCTTCCACCTCCACACTTCACTGTTGGAATAGTGTTTTAAGGGTGATGTGCAGTGTCATTTTTTTCTCCCAACATGGTGTGTATTATGACAGCCAAAAAGTCAAATTTTGCTCTCGTCTGACCAGACTACACTCTCCAGTGTTTCATAGGCTTGCCCAAATGAGTTGTAGCAAACTTTAAACGAGCTTCGACAGGCCTTTTCTTTAGTTATGGAGTCTTGCGGGGTGAGCGTGAGCAGTGGAGTGCATTGCCTATTGCTTTCTCTGTGACGATGGCACCTGCTGCCTCCAAGTGTTTCTGGAGCTCTTTCTGAGTGGTCCTTGGCTATTGGGCTACTCTTCTGACTATTCTTCTCACTCCCTGGTCACAAATCTTGCAAGGAGCCCCTGTGCGTGTCCGGTTGATGATGGAGTGATGTTGCTTCCACTTGTGGATAATGGCCTCGATTGTTCTGACTGGAAGATTCAGAAGTTTTGAAATACATCTATATCCGATCCCATCAATATGTTTTGCACCAATAAGGTTGTCTTGGGAGAGCTCTTTGCTTTTACCTATAATGAGTTGTTTCTTGTGTGACACCTTGGTAACGAAAATCCTTTTTAGACCATCAATTTACTAACCCAGCTATTATTAATTTGTACAGATAGGGGTATAATTATTTACGGATTTCAGCTGGATCCTTGCCCTTTTTTTGTGTGTTCAATACTTTTTTCCTGTGTCATTCCACTTTATTACACATAACTTCATTCATGGACTTTGTAGTGAATTCTTTATATTTCCAGATTTCTTGAGTTAATACTCAAGTCTGCTGAAAATTTCATGTGCATAGACTCGTTGGAAATATATTTACAAAAAAAAATGTTGACGTATTCAATACTTATTTCCCACGCTGTATAGTAGGCTACAGACATCTGTTTGACTAATGAGGAAGATGGCAATTTGACAAACAGACTGGTCAGACAAAACGGGGCTTTCTATAAGAAAGGACAGAGCAGGATGTTCTTTCTGAGGAGACTCAGGTCTTTTAATATGTGCACTAGACTGCTACAGATGTTTTACCAGTCTGCGGTGGCCAGTGTTTCTTCTTTGCTTTGGTGTGCTGGGAAGGTAGCATTGAAGCTAACAAACTGGACAAGTTGGTGAGAAAGGCCAGCTCTGTGGTTGGGATGGACCTGGAGAGGGTGGAGGAAGTGACTGAGAAGAGGATGAGAGGGAAGCTGAAAGCTATCATGGACAATCCTTCTCATCCTCTCTACGCTGAGCTGAGGAAGCTCAGGAGCACCTTCAGCCACAGATTCATCCATCCATGTGCCTCAAAACGTCTGGCGGGTTCTTTCGTGCCATCAGACTCTACAATGGAACAATACACAGTACCTCCTACCCCACTGATTGAGTCTCACAGAAACACACACTCAACAGTTAATTGTGATTTCACAGATCTTTCACATGTATATAAATACTGAGGATACTGCACATTTACATATTCAAATAGAACTCTAATATATGTACATTCACACATATCAGTTTTATTCTTTCTATTATTTCTATTGTATAGGTATCTAAGGAAATGATTTTCTTTCTTTCTTTCTCTCTTTATTTCTTTGATGTTACTCATCCTACTCGTGCTGCTGTGTCAATTTGAATTTCCCCTCCGGGGATCAATAAAAGTACATCTTATCTTGTTTTATCTTATCTTAAGATAATTGGTGCTTTGATGATGGTGGTGGAGAGCATCGTCTAACATATCACTCCAAAATCTCCCATGGGTAGTCAATTTAATTGCAATCTGATGACTGATAAAAGTATACCATATGATTTACATACTTTTGATCCTCATCAGACTGTCCAGTGATACCTTGTGCACCATGGATGGGTGGAAGAGACCACTCTTTTCAGGATAGAAAGCTTTCATCATAGGATAAAAGTTATCAGTCAGAAGAACTTTGTATTGATTTGCACTGATGCGTCAATCTAAGGGGACAAGAGGAGACAAACCATGGCAGCAAAATAAAGACTTGCTCCTTCATAGCTTAATAGAGCATGCAGTTTTTCCTTTGTCATATTTGTCATACAGTATATTTCATATTTGGGGAATATGAAAAGTTGTTTTTGTTTTTTTTTCGCGGGGACCGGTTGCTTAGTGATTAGCATGTTTGCTTGACACCTCCAGGGTCCAGGGTCCGATTCCCACCGTGGCCCTGTGTGTGCGGAGTTTGCATGTTCTCCCCGTGCTGTGGGGGTTTCCTCCGGGTACTCTGGTTTCCTCCCCCAGTCCAAACACATGCAAGGTAGGCTGATTGGCCTAAGTGTCCGTAGTGTATGAATGGGTGTGTGAGTGGGTATGTGATTGTGCCCTGCGATGGACTGAAACCCTGTCCAGGATGTACCCCGCCTTGTGCCTGCTGCTCCCTGGGATAGGCTCCAGGTTCCCCGTGACCCTGAAAAGGAGTAAGCGGTTGAAGATGGATGAACGGAAATGTTTTATTATTGTTGTTGTTGTATTTCAGGTACAGTACAAGATCTCTGCTGTGTGTTGTGTATTGCCCTCACTTTTTTGATGTTTGTACACAGTATGTGTGGCCTCCAGGCAAAATGTACTCATTTTGCTTTGTTGATTTGTTTAAAACAGGACAGGAGAACAGTTTTGAAAAGGAGACTTGACAAAGGCTTCATGCTGTGATTGTGCTTGTGAAGTCCAAGGACTCTCTTATTATGTATCTAATCTCAAAAAATAAATAAATAAATAATTATATATATATATATATCCATTCATCCATCCGTCCTCAACCGCTTATCCATAATCGAGTCGCGGGGGTAGCAGCTCCTATATATAGACACAGACAGAGAGAGAGAGAGAGATTTGATGTCTGAGAGGTGCTTCTTACACACTCTAACTCACACATCCATTTAGGGGTTTTAGAAATACATGCAATATGCTTTTATTAGTAATTGTTTATGGTTCACCCATCTGGACTAAGCCTTGGCTGACGGGACACAGTGTACCGCATCTGCAAACTAAAGGCTGTTTGTTCTCAGGTATTAGGCTGTGGTTTTATTATGCTAACAAAACATATATACGTTATGCAAACCATTTCAACAGTAATAAAAAACAGCCCATTATATGCACTACAGATTTTATACTGAATACTGAATGCCACAGACTGGCAAGGCAAAACAACAACAACAACAACAACATTTAAAAGACATAAATACTCCCAATCAAGTCCTTGGAAATAAGCATGAAACCTCATTACCAGCATATGGCCTTGTGTGAATTAATTTGACCGCCTCACTTAAATGAGTGCCTCTAATCGATACATGTCTTAAGCAATACATTTCCTAACAATAAATTAACTGGAGTCTGCTCAGCTCTGTAAGATTTTCAGCTCGCATGTATGTCTTATTAAATGTAGCGCTTGATTCACAATATATGAAAAAAGTTCTGGTTGTCCAGAACTTTAATGATCTTCACCAAAATCTTAAATGAGCAATAAAATAAATAAATAAATAAATAAAAGATGAAACCACCTTAGCAAGCATATAAGCTCACATGCTTCCAATTGTTTTGCATAAACCAATAATCTATCAGCACTTCAGTAAAAGGCTAACTGAGGATATATACTGTATATATATATATGGACACCTGAGCATCACACTTATATTTGCTTGTTGAACATCCCATTCTAGATTTAGTACCATCTTTGCTTTTGCAATAACATCCACTCTACTGGGAAAGTGTCTGGCTAGATTTTGGAGTGTGGCTGTGGGGATTTTTGTCCAAGAGCCACAAGAGCAGTAGTGAGATCGTGCAGAGACCAGGGGTGCAGTCGATGTTCCAGTTAATTCCAAAGGTGTTCTGTGGGGTTGAGGTCAGGGGTCTGTGCAGGTCACTCAAGTTTTTCCACTCCAACCTTGGCATACCATGTCTTTCTTAGTGCACAGGGGCGTTGTCATGCTGGAATAGGTTTGGGCCTCTTACAGTTCCAGTGAAGGGAAATGTGTGTGTGTGTGTGTGTGTGTGTGTGTTTCTTTTGAATTAATTCTTCAGTCTTGGTCTGCCTTTTTAATCATAAGTATGAAAAAAGATTTGACAGCTAGTTAGCTGGACTTATAAAGAACATATTTCAAAAATAACTTTTCGGCATAGTTACAGTTTATTTACAATGCGCACAATTTCCTCACTGCAGGCTCCATGCAATTCGGACTGGTGCTGATATGTTTGAGATGTCAGTTGTGTTCATTACCATTTTAATGATTGGCAGTTGGTTAAAAGGTTCTGCTCCTTTGAAAGATCTCCCTGTCATGAGGGAGAAGCCATGCATCCATGCATGGGACAAAAGAACAGAACAATGTCCAATAAACATTGCAAAGCTCACCCACCAACACTCCTATTCACCCCCTTATGGGAAGGGAAAATCAAGTGTCAAAAGCCTGTTCTCCATTAAGTGTTAATCTTTAACAATCTACTTAAATCTCCTGTAGACCCCCAGAGATGCATGGCTAATAGATTCTCAGATCCCTGAGAATCTATTAGCACTGTGTCAAGGGATTCAAATGAGAATTTCATGCAGGCTGCGCTGTCCACCGAAAACAGTTTGAGGTAAATGAATGATCAGCATGATACTACAGTTAGACATTTGATTGATTTGCTAAAATATTGAATTCCATCAAATAATGATGAAAAATGTAGACATTTTGGTAAACATTCCATTGCCACATTTTGCAGAAATTTTTGGGGAAGCCGTGCTTTTGCTGCAAAGTGTCTAAATTGTGGTGTATAAACTATTGTGCATTGTTGGAAGTACATAAGCAAACGATAAAGCATGTGGAATAGAAGAACCGCGTATTTTCTTCCATACTTATAAAGGTAATCATAAAATAAAAACAAGACACAGGTGATACTTGAGACCACCAAACCTTGTCAGACTTGGCACAGAAACTATGTGCACCTCATCACAGAAAAGATTCATTTTGTATTGCCAGGTATGTCCAAAACAACATTCGGGGCTAAATTCATACATACCCGCTTTTCTCATTATGCTCTCATCAGTGAATGTTCCAGCATGACAGGCTGTTTTAGAAACACAGCTCAGTTCTAATAAGGAGGGACCGTGCACTGTAGATTTGCTTTGACACCAGAAATCGGCATTGAGACTATTAGACTGTCAGTCCATCTAGCAACTAATGTTTCTTGGGACTAATGGTATAGCATGTGGGTTGGGTATGGACACATGAACATTGCACAAGTCTCATTAATGGCTTTCCTGGCTGAGGGTTGCTCTGACAATCTCAGAGTTAAATCATGTTTCTCATTGTATAAATAAGGTCCAATGTCTATAGTTCTAACATTTGCACACCTCTAGATCATAATGATGAAATCAACATTGAGTTTGGGTTTCACAGACATTTCCTCATTATCACCAGTACCAATAAAGTATGTTATGATATTAATAAGGATGTATGTTTTCATGGACATACTATTGAAAATAATTCCATGGCGTATAAATACAGAGATGTGAAAAAATATGATTTCTGATTTCTTCTGTTTTTGTGAATATCTCATACTAAATAGTTTGAGATCTTCCTACAAAATACAATATAAAAAAAGGCAGCCTGAGTAAACACACAATACAGGTTTTTTTTTTATTGAAACAAAAAAAAGTCCAACTCCAAGAATAATTATCCTCTTAAACCTAAAATCTGTTTGCGCCACCTTTAGCAGCAATAACTGCACCCAAATACTTCTGATAACTTACTTCTAGGACCAGGTCTTACTCCTATGATTTGGATCGTTGTCTTGCTGCATAATTCAGTTGCGCTTGAGTTTCAACTTAATGACTGAAGACCGGACATTCTCCTTTAGGATTTTCTGGTAGAGAGCAGAATTCATGTTTCCCTCAATTATTGCAAGTATCCCAGACCCTGACGCAGCAAAGCATCCCCACAACATTACACTTCCAGTTCTTTTGTGGAATTATGTCAGATGTAACAGGACCCCTGTCTTCCAAACAATTCCACTTTCGACTCATCAGTCCACAGAACATTCTCCCAAAAGTTTTGAGGATCACCAAAGTGTGTTTTGACAAAATTCAGTTGAGCCTTAATGTTCTTCTGGGTTGGCAGTGGTCTTCGCCTTGCCACTCTTCCATGGACACCATGTTTGCCGGGAGTCGTTCTGATAATGGGGTCATGAACAGTGACTTTTATTGACGCAAGAGAGGCCTGTAGTTCCTTTGATGTTGTCCTTGGCTATTTTGTGACTTGTTGAAACACTTGCTGGATGTGTCGTTGCTGTACTCTTGGAGTAATTTTGGAAGGTCGGTCACTTCTGGAAGGTTCACTACCATGCTGGGTTTTCCATTTGGAGATAAAGGCTCTCACTGTGGTTCTTTGGAGTCTCATAGCCTTTGAAAAAGCTTTGTAACCCTTCCTAGACTGATGTATTTCTTCCTCATCATTTCTGGAACTTCTTTCAGTTTTGGCGCAGTGTGTTACTGGGTAAGACCTTTTATCCAACTTCATACTGTTGAAAAAGTTCTATTTGTGTTGCTTTGATTGAACAGGGTTTGCAGTTATCAGGTCGGGTTGCGTCCAATCCAGCTGAACCCCTTTATGAATCCAGTTTCATTGATTTGGGGAATTAGTAACTACAGTACATTTTCACACAGGCCCAGTTGGTATTGGATAACCTTTTTTGCTTCAACCAACACCATTATCAGATAAAAACTGTATTTTGCGTTTACTCAGGTTGCCTTTGTTTTATTTTAGATTTTGTTTTCATTTGAGTTATTTTGATGAAACCATTGTGGTTAAGCCTTATAGCATGGATATAGTCATTATAGTCATTTTAGGCATAAAACCATTACACATAAATGACTTCTATATTGTATTTCTCATTGATATGACAATGAATGTTGCTGGAAAATACTGAGTGACAATAGGAGCACTTTTTTTTTCTCCTATTAAGCGCCATTGTAACTGCTCTAGCAACATACTTTTGTGATGTCAACACTGAGAATAATATAAATACAACACCAACTAACAAATTAGCAGCAAATTCATTAAACACATCACAAACATTTCAAAATATAAAGATATTTACTGTCTTTCATTTATTTAGGCTCATAAAATTGTATTAACTATAGCAGGTAAACATGGATGAGCGTTTGAGCGTGTAAATAAAGATAAATCCTGGCAGACTTGATTGCTGTAATATTTAGTCTGTCGGGTTTAATGGATTTTCAGTGGAATAGTGTTTTGTAGATAAACAGTGCAATAAAGGTTTGACATTTCCCTTGCTTTCATTCATTGCATTTACATTAGTTCATTTAGCAGACACTATTGTCCAAATCAATGTACAATTGAGACATTGATTCAACAGATGGGTTGAGGGATTAAGGGTTTTGCTCAAGGACCTATCAGTTGCAGCTTGGTGTTGCTGGCATTTGACCACATAACCTTTTTGAGTAGTAGCCCAAAGTCGTAACCACTGAGCCACCACTTCTTATTCAGAGACAAAATGGATGTCCAAATGTTTACACTGAAACAGTAAACCTAATACATGTACATTACATATAGTATGTATGTTAATGAGTGCAACATACACTAATTGACAGACTGGTGTTGCTTATGAACAAATTCAGAGATCATTATCATCATCATTATCATCATTACCATCATCATCACCTCTCTCTCTCTGCTAGTTAAACTCTGGCTTTAATTAGGCATGTGTGAGGATCCTGCAGTCTCAGAGGCGCAGTGTTATGTAGAAGGATGCAGGTATATACAATCTCCTGGGTGCAATGTGTAATGGTATATCAGCTGAAAGCAATAAAGCCAATAAATCCCACCTCCTGATCATTGCAAAGAAAAAGACACACACACACACACACACACACACACACACACACAGAGAGATGCTGAATGACATATTGGGTTTTATTTCTGTCCAGGAATTGCAACTTTGTTTAGTAATATTGGTATAATCCTGCTGTATTGCTAATTTGGTTGGGCGTAATCCAATTTCTAATTTTGTGGACAGAGATAAATGCAGCTCCACTGACATGGGTGTAGTGTAACATTCAAAAACTGCCAGCTCGGTCATATTTTGCCAAAAGGTATCCAAAATTGTGCTAACATCACCATTTTCTCGAGATGCGGTTCATATTTCAAGGCTAGAATGATATTTCACTGAATGCTTAAAAGCCTTCTCTCATTTCTTCAGTCTGTTTTTGTATATGTACACTGTCGGTGTCACCCCACACTAACATAATGTATGCTGCATTGAAGCATCATTAAACATTGAATTTCACACCATGTTTTTCATATGTGATTGAGTAGAAGGTTTTCAAGTAGAAAAACATGCAAAGGTGCATTTCAACAGGTTATGCCCTGAATTTGCACTTTTGAAATCCAGTAAACATGTGACTTCATGTGAATATGTGATTACCAGGTTCTACATGTAAACAATTAAATATGAAAATAAACAAATCACTTGTAAAATAATCCCATGTGAAAACAAATGTATTATGTTTAAAGGTCACAATTGAATGTAAGAATCATGTGGAAATAAACGAATCGTAAAAAAATCACATTGAAATAAATGAAGTGTGTACAAAATCACATAGAAATAAATGAATCATGTAAAAATCACATGGAAATAAATTAATTGTGTAAAAAAAATCACATTGGAAACGAATTGTGTAAAAAATCACATGGAAACAAACGTATTATGTAAAAAAAATCACATTGGAAACAAATGGAAATAAATGAATCACATGGAAATAAATTAATCATGTTTAAAAATCACATGGAAACAAATTAATTATGTAAAAATCACATGGAAATTGATTAATCACATGTAAAAATCACAGAAATAAATAAATCATGCAAATAAAATCTCATAAAAAAAATTAATCGTTAAAATATCAGATGAAAATAAATGAATCGAGTACAAAAAATCATGTAGAACTAAATGAATCAGTTAAAAATAGCCTCGTGAAGAGAAATTACTAAAATGTAAAAATAATGTGAAAATAAATGAATCGTAAAAAAATCACATTGAAATAAATGCATCAGGTAAAAATCACATGGAAATAAATGAATTGTGTAAAAAAAATCACATTGGAAACAAATGAATCATGTAAAAAATCACATGGAAATAAATGAATTGTGTAAAAAAAAATCACATTGAAAAAAAATTATCACTTAAAAATCACATGGAAATCACATGTAAAAAAATCACATGTAAAAAAAAATCACATTGGAAACAAATGAATCGTGTAAAAAATCACATGGAAACAAATTATTCAAATAAAAATCACATGGAAATAAATTAATTATGTAAAAATCACATGGAAATTGATTAATCACATGTAAAAATCACAGAAATAAATGAATCATGCAAATAAAATCTCATAAAAAGAAATTAATCGTTAAAATATCAGATGAAAATAAATGAATCGAGTACAAAAAATCATGTGGAACTAAATGAATCAGTTAAAAAATAGCCTCATGTGAAGAGAAATTACTAAAATGTAAAAATAATGTGAAAATAAATGAATCGTAAAAAAATCACATTGAAATAAATGCATCAGGTAAAAATCACATGGAAATAAATGAATTGTGTAAAAAAAATCACATTGGAAACAAATGAATCGTGTAAAAAATCACATGGAAATAAATGAATTGTGTAAAAAAATCACATTGAAAAAAAATCATCACTTAAAAATCACATGGAAATAAATTAATCGTGAAAATCACATTCAAATAAATTAATCAAAAATCACGTGGAAAAATGTATTGTAAAAAAAATCGCGTGGATATAAATGAATAATGTAAAAAATTCAAGTGGAAATAAATGAATCACATGAAAATCACATGGAAATAAATTTATCATGTTTAAAAATCATGTGGAAACAAATTAATCAAATAAAAGGGAGCCAGGGAACTCAGGACATGAAGCGGAGGATACCCTGGATGGGGTGGAAATTAATTAATCATGTCTAAAAGTCACATGTAATAAGAAATGATTTGTGTGTGAAAAATGAATCATGTGTAAAAAATGATCACATGAAAATAAATATCACTTCAGCTCACTTCACTTCTGCATCAGTATGAGTATGAGTGTGTGTGTGTGTGGGGCGTTGGACTGCCTAACGGACTTGCACTCTTAGCTCTGACCCTTCTCTTATTCTCACTTTTAATTGGCCCCACTGGACCTGCGTCTGAGTTGATCATAAAGAGCATGTGCAGAGTTCTGTCCACTTCTCCACAGCATCCTGATCTCCAAGCCTCTCTGTCCTCAACTTCTTCATTATTCATGGCCAAACTGCCAGCTGCTGGTGTGCAATGTTTATTACACTGATTAAATGAAATAAACGCCCTTGTTTGTCATGGCCTCTCTTAAATCGATCTGAATGTCTGCCAAAGAGTGAGCTGCGAGAGCAGAAAGGCTTTACAACACCCTGCCAAAATCCACGTGGGAAAAAGAAGGATGGAAATCTGGGGCAGGGGGTTGCTTTGTTTTTCAAACAAGAAGGGAAAGGGTGTCTAGAAACTGACAGTATATGCGTTTGAACAGAAATTTATGCACACACGCTTGCCTCCTTGCTCAATTTTTAACATTCATTCATATTTGGTGATGTTCTCACCACAGTGGACACTAACCCTATGATCACACCAGCACATAATACTTGTAGATTGTTAACCAAGCAAGTTAACTGTACTGGCTATACACACTGAGGAGAGTGTAATCTCTGTAATACTCTTTCAAGTTTTCTTTTTCTTCATCATGTCTCTAAACACACTTAATGAGGGGTCGTACAGTGGTGATTTATAGTTTGTGAACCCTTTAGAATTTTCAATATACATTATCTGTATAAATCTGACCTAAAACACTGTCCGATTTTAATCCATTTAAACAAATAAGACAAAAATATTATGCTCTGTCATTTTTTTATTGATGAAAATGATAAAAAAAGACATATTTGTGAGTGGCAATAGTATGTGAACCTCTAGGATTATGCGTTAAGCTATTAGAAAGATATTTTGTGGATGGATGATGCCAAAATAGTATTTCATCTTAGTATAGTAGTATAGTATCTTATGCATTCTTGCATAAGAACCATATCCCATTTGTGAAACATGGTAGTGATAGTATAGTATCATGTTTTGAGCTACTTCTGCTGCATCTGGGCCTGTTGTGGAAGGACCTGAAGCAAGCAGTTCATGTGAGGAAACCCACCAACATCCCAGAGTTGAAGCTGTTCTGTACTGGGGAGTGGCCTAAAATTCCTCCAAGTCGAAGGTTCACATACTTTTGTCACTCAACGATATGTAATATTTGATAATTTTCCTCATTAAGAAAATTAGCAATTATAAAGTTTTTCGTCTCATTTATTTAATCTGGTTCTCTTTATCTACTTTTAGGATGACTTTGAAAATGTTTTGTTCATATTTATGCAGATATATAGAATATTCTTAGAGAATCACAAACGTTTGAGCACCACTGTACTGTATATGACAGGATAAGATGAAACCATTGTTATAATTGTTCTCTTTTCCATTCCTGCATCATAATAATTGGATAAACAGGAATAATAATACATAGGAACTACATTCAAACAAGCCAGTTGTTTGAATTTATAACTCTACTGTGTCATACGTAATTTTGTGGGTGCAAATTTCAAGTATAAAAACTATAATTTAGAGCCAATCCAAAGCCAAATATTATTGTAGACATTTAATTAATGAGCCAAAAATGAAAAAGGTTGGATGCTGATAATTTTCCAACCTTTACCAAATTCAACAAAATATTTAATTAGCCTCACTTCCAATATCTACATTCATTTTGAGGTGACATTCCATCTGTTGTGAGATGAATACATATGAGAAGGACATGCTGCACACTGTAAGCATCTCATAAACTGAGCAGTTTCTGCAGGTTTTTGAGGCACAATGCAGCTCACTTAAGGCTGAAACCAGGTACCAAAATATTAGCCTGTAGTTTTTAGGTTGTGCATACAGTTCATGATCTCTTTGGTTTCAAATGAGCAGTATGAGAACAGATTAGAACCAAAGCTATATAAAAAACAAGGCTAAATAAATGTTTGTTCTTATGTTGCACAAAAGTGATGGTCCCAGACAGTGAACATTGACCTGTCTCGACATTCCCAAGCATCAGTATTGAGCTATAGCTGAAGTCCTCTCTAGAAGATAATTCGAGGCCTGTATCACCTTTAATTGGCAGCACGATTTTTCACTGTGAAAAATGACAAAACATGAGGAAAACTCTTTCACAGATCACAAATCACAAATTTTGCCCAGTTGCTGGTGGATGAAAAATTAAGTAAGATGTGAATTATTTTAGAAAATAGTCACAAAGTTTGTCCCAAGGAAGATGAATCAGTGAGAATACCTGTTCTTGAGTTATCCTCAGAATATTTTATAGGTCTGTATGTATTTATGCCTGGATAAATGTTTTCTTCCTCTAGACAGATATTAAAATAACAGAAATATCATAGGAAAATAACAAGAACAAAATACTAGACATTTATAATATAGCGGATGTGCCACATGAAAAGATGAAAAAATGTGTATGGTGAAGTTTCCTGTGAGGCAGATTTATTTAGAATGAGTATCCTGTTTTGTAACAGTCAGAGTTAAATCTGTGACTTTTTCGACATGGTAAAATTGTAACTTAGAGTTTCTGACAACATCTACATATTACCTTCAAGAGAGAGGGGAATAAAAAAGAAATAACATGAGCTAACTGTTTTTTTTAATTATAAATTGATTGAAAAGTAAGCCAGAGAAATAAAATCCAAATAGTAAGCTATATAATTAGGAATCAGTAACTTGTATTTTATAAAATATTAACTGGAATTGATACTTTGTCAATGTTTCTGCAGAAGAGTGGGTGGAACTAGTCAGGACTTTATTGCATCTGGGCAGGACTCGTCAGAATTCCTTTGCAGGTGAGTGGGATTGGTCAGTTTTCCTTTGCAATTGGGCAGGACTAGTCAGACTAAGGTGTCTGCAATATGCCATAATGTAAATGTAAAATGAGGGGTCATACAGAGGTGATTTATAGTTTTTGAAATCTTTCGAATTTTCTATATACGTATCTGCATAAATCTGATCTAAAATATTAAGTCCTAAAAGTAGACAAAGAGAACACAATTAAACCAATAAAACATAAACATTATATATTATACTCTATCATTTATTTATTGATGAAAATGATCCAAAAATATATATCTGTGGGACTGGTCAAAGTTCCTTTGCAATTGGGTGGCACCAGTCAGAATTCTATTGCAGTTGGGTGGAACTGGTCAAAATTCTTTTGCATTTTGGTGGAACTAGTCAGAATTCCTTTGCAAATGGGTGAGAGTTGTCAGAATTTTTTTTGAAAGCATGCAAGATTCAAAATTACTTTGGGGCAGTCAAGAGTTAGATAAAAAAAAAAAATCAAGTATCATACATACCTCTATTCACATCATTAATCTGACTTGACAGTGTTCAGAAATGACCATTTTGTTTATGATGTAAGAATCCTAGTGGTAATTTTTATTTTTAAAATATAGCTGTGCTCAGGTTATTACTACTTGTGCGGTTAATGCCAACATTTGTTTCCAGCTGAAAGTGGTAATTACAGTTATTCCTATATGACAATAATGTGGCATTAACCTTAGTAACAGTTCATACACGAGAATGGTGGTCATACACATTATAACCTTTTTTGTAAGTACCTTCAAGAAAAGTAGAGCCAGGGAAGAAACACTCTATGACAGAAAGAGAGAGTAGGTCCCTAACTGTACACCTATGCTAATGTGAAAAGGGCAATTTGTCATCTGAATTTGTTAGCAGGGCAGTGGGTGACAACTATGAATGATTCAACAAGGAATACATGAGCATGCCATTACGAGCACTGGGACAACTGAAGAATTCAAACTTTCACAGAAGCAGTTGGAATGACAGTCACAGGGCGTCATTACTAAAGCACAC
This sequence comes from Ameiurus melas, assembly GCA_012411365.1. NCBI lineage: Eukaryota > Metazoa > Chordata > Actinopteri > Siluriformes > Ictaluridae > Ameiurus > Ameiurus melas. The sequence goes on along the minus strand of CM022766.1, from coordinate 19,101,987 downwards.
CTTGGCTTTTCTCACTGCCAGCCATTTCCTGAAGATTTGCAACAGTCTCAGACCTGTGTTTCTTAGCAACCATTTGATGGCCATTGTTGAAGGCTGCACATTTCTAGTTTAAAGCCCACTGGTACAAATAAGCACCTAGAAAAGAAGTGCGTAATGCCACGTATATTGCACCTCTCTGGTTGCTTTTCTGAGTGAAGTTTTATGGTTCATAAAAGAACAAGATTGCCTGAGAATGGTTGCCAGACCCTGCAATCAGGTGAAAGTGTTTGCCTTTGACAGAAGGTGCATCATAAATGCACTGGGAAGGTTGTAATTGGCATCCTGGAGAGGACTGTAAGATTTGTTGGGCTGTGTGTAGCCCTGTTGTCCATCTCTGGCCTTCGGGTGACCAATTCATTTCAGCCGCTGAGTGTGTTTTCTAATGATTTCTCCTTTCACTGTCTGTCTCCCTCTGAGTATTTCCTCATCCATCTACCACCTACAGAATCAATTACCTATTCTGCTCTAAGCCTGGGGATGAACAGAACCGAGACAAATCACTACTTATTTTAATAGCCCTTATTTTAGTTTGCTCTTTCATTGTCTATCTGTGTGTTCTGTGAGTGGGTGAAATAAAAACAACTAACTAAGCAGAACAAGCACCAATTTGTGTAAGTACCATATCTAAGTGTTACTAATAATCCTTAGGATTTAGAATGCGATTATACTAATATATTTATGCCTCAAACTCAAACTGTTCCAGAAGAAAAGAACAGAAAACAAGACATTCGGAAATGTTCTCTCTTTTACAGTTTTGCTCCAATGTTGTGAAGATATGGGATTTTTTTTTTTGCATTGTAGTACTACTGAACCATTGTCATTTGGATGGTCCCACATGGATACCATAAAGATTTGCACTGTCTCAACTTTGCTTCACTGAATGATACTGTAGACATATACCTAAGGACTATGCTCATACTGAATATCCTTTCAACACTATTGTAGTAGAACAATGTAGAACAATAATAATTTATAATCCCTCTGTATGGTGTCACTGAGAGGTTCCCTTTTGTGTCAGGTTCCACTCCAGGTTTCTTCCTCATGTCATCTATTAGTTTCTTTCCTTGCTGCAGTCTTCTCTGGCTTGCTCATTAGGGATCTAAATCTAAATCTGGATTTCTCAAACCCTGCATGGTTCCAACATCTATTGCTAATAGCACTATACAAATCAGATTGAACTGAACTTTAGTTTTAGCCTTAGTTGGAATTTGAATAATGCTATACTTGACTCACAAGAACTCCGAGCCATTTAAGGACACATTTTTGGAAGAGTAGAGTTCAGGGAGAGTTGAGGTCACACACTCAATATTTCTGCCATGGCTTGAATCTCTTTAATTGGCCAGACACTGAGCTTCAATTGACTAGCTAGTGTCAGTTGTATGATTCAACTGTGCATGTTGGCCACATTCTCTAATTTAGTGGGTGGTCATCGACAGATGAGGTGATGAGGTGCTTCTAGAGATAGTGATTTGAACTAAAGCTTGTTTTATTTGTTATCAACAGTGAAATCGTTTAGACTTTTTTGCTGCCGATAATACAAGTTTTATTAAATGTGAGTGTTAAAATTAAATTGATGAAACAGCACTTTAGCATCTGCCAAAGTGGTTAAAAAACTGTCATACAGTAGTATAAAAACTGTCATACAATAGTGAATTTGTGGAGCAGGTGCGTGTTCTTGCTAGCTAGCATCATAGTACTAAAGGTAAATTTAACAAACACAATATATGTGTATGACTACAATTAAATTATAGCCCTATGCTAAAAAAACCCTCACCTGATCAAAACTCTGAAAGGGCATGTCAGTGGCTAGAACAAGGCTAAAACAAAGGTTTGCTTGCTGTGTTAATAAGCATAGCTAGTTTGAAAAGCTACACTTAGCAAGCTTTAAAGCTTGCTAGCTAAAGATAAGACATTGGCTTTTGGCCATAAGAGATATACAGTGGGGTCCAAAATACTGAGCACACTGGTGAAAATGGTTCTGCTTTACATCCTTTTATAATTTAACACAACAGTTTGCATTACAAATTTGATTATTGACAAAAACCTGAGTGAAAAGTAGAATCTTTTATGTAAATTTCAGTGTTCCTTAGTATTTAGTCCATCCATCCATCCATCCATCTTCAACCGCTTACTCCTTTTCAAGGTCACGGGGAACCTGGAGCCTATCCCAGGAAGCATCGGACACAAGGAGGGGTACACCCTGGACAGGTGCCAGTCCATCACAGGGCCTTAGTATTTAGTATGTCCCCTTTTTACTTTAATGACAGTACTCCCTCGAGACGGTGTGGACACCCAAAAACTTACTCTCCATTTTACATCAAATCCATAGAAGTGTCATCTGAACACATGCTTCAGTAGAAGAGATTAGACATGAGGAATATCTGACCTTTTGTACAAAGCAATTAACTTTGTCATTATCTCACATTTGCTAACATTTTAAATAGGCACTTAGAAATAGTGCAGAATCTTGAATTTTAACCATTTAAGATATTGAACATTTACTTTCTTTTATAATTCTAAAATATTTCAGAATCCCCCCACCCCCTCATTTTTGTAGTGCAAAAGAATATGGACAAATTTCTCCAGAAAAGCTCCAGTTGCTCCAGGACCATCATTGTCATCCCCATGTAGCTAATGCTGTCTAGCATTAGTGTTTGTATAGGGTGCTACAATTTTTATTTAATTTTTTTACATTTACAAAGGGTGCCATCATTGAACAAAGGTTGGGAGATGCTGTCTTGGATTTTCGACCCCACTGTAGGAAACCGTGGTACATTGGGCTAAAACTGAAAAGTTAACAGAATTGCTATCTTGATGGAGCAACTTTCCAGATTCAGTGGAAATGAATTCCAGGCCTCCACTAAGACTTTTTTTTAGAAAACTCAATGTACACAACATACAATGTAGCATTTGGCTTTAAGAATCAGACACCTCAAAGCAAGAGAACCAGGAGTCACTTTTTTACAGGGGAAGCTCTGACAAAATTCCTGTATGAAGACAGACATAAAGGCAGACAAGATGAGTTTAGTAGTGTTTTATTCTGTTTAGCATCTCTTTCACTTAACCTAGTTTAAAAAAGCAACTAAAACTAATGTGTTTACATACTGTAATATTTGGGGGCCAAGTTGTGTATGTTCTTCTTCTTCCTCTTCTTCTTCTTCTTCTTCTTCTTCTTCTTCCTCTTCTTCCTCTTCTTCCTCTCCTTCTTCTTCTTCTTCCTCTACTTATTCTTCCTCTTCTTCTTCCTCTTCTTCTTCTTCTTCTTCCTCTTCCTCTTCTTCTTCCTCTTCTTCTTATTATTATGGGGCTTTCTATGGAAGTCTATGGCAGTCTATAGAACGCATCATACACTGTTTATGAAAGTGATATAGGACAGTCTCGGCTACCTTTACAGCAGTTCTGAACGTATCTTTGGAGAGAACAGACAGACTTCACATTAAGGGTCTCCAAGAAGGTTTGTCTATATCGTTTCTTGATGCTACTGATGGTGTGAATGTAAGAAGGTGTGATCTTTTAAACAGGAAGTCTGCCATTTTGAATTTTTTTAAACAGTTTTTAAAATATTTTGTTTTATTCATAAATCTGTCTTGTTTGCAATTGTTTGATACCCATGAGAGCAGAGTATTTTTGTAAATTAAAAAAAAAAAAGATCTAAAGGTTAAACAATAAAGACAATTCAGTATCTCAGTAATGCTGTTATTTATTTTGACCAAACGTTGTAGATGAGTAAAGTATCTTGTCCTAAGGGACTCCAAGAAGTTTTGTCTTAATCCCCTATGGGAGAACTATAATTCACAAAATTGCTCATAACTAGCTCCTCCATTGATAAGGGGTGGGGATGGAAAGTGCTTGGCCCATTAATTGCTATATTTACACAATTAATTCAGCATATTATACATGGTCAGTAAAGACAGTAAATCACATTTCCTGAATATATTAATTCTTAAATGATCAAGAATGATCTCATGAAATGATAAAAGGGACTCTGGAATTGAAAACACATACGCGCACGCACACACACACACACACACACACACACACACACACACACACACACACACACACACACACACACACACACAAAACAAACAAAGAAACAAAAACCCTACATATCCCACAAATAAGGCATGAAAGATTATAGGGAATATTGTGTATAATTTTCTCATAGTTTTTCTTTTACAAGCTATGGTCACATTGTGAACATGAATACATTCAATCCCTCAATATCTTTGTCTAAAATCTTTCTGAAATTATATATCTTCTTCATTTCACTAAAACATCCAAGGTTTCTTTCAGCCAGAAAAATAACAGTGATGCAGCTCGAGCTCTGTAATATTTGGCTGTAACATGATTACAGAAAAGTATTTGATCAGTTCTTTCAAATATACAAAGCCAGTCTATAATCACATATAAGCCAATCTCTCTGATCATTTAAGAGAGAATTAAGAATTAGAGAACAGCTATGCATGATTTAGTGTGAGATGTGTTTAGATGGATTGAAAGCGTGAGACAGGAACCAAAAAATGGAGTGAGCTAGCAAACCTGCTTTAAGATCACTCTTTCATTATGAATCTTCATGAATTTGTGACCTTGAGACCATGCTAAAAAAAAAAAAAAAAAAAAAAAAAGACCTCCATGCATGTGTCAGACCAGTGGAGGCACACTGCTATTCACACTGTCATTTTAAATATATTTTATATATTTAAAATGAAAATAAGCTGTTTAGATTACGTTATTTAATTCTCCACCATAATATGTATGGAAAGTTAGCTGTTTAGAATATGTTACCTGTATTCTCCACCAAATATGTAGGAAAGTCTAGCAGATCAGCTCGGAAGTGAAAATTTGGCTAATTTATTTTTGATCAACTATTCGTCCAGCGATAAGTTGAAATTAGCGTATTCATTAATTATGCCTTTGATATTACCTCCGTGGCCACCTGCAATAATATCCTAAATACAGTGAAACATTAAGAGCATTGTAGCAAGATCGGCAATTCAAAGCAGTGGTCATTTGTAAAGCACACAAGACACATATTTTTAAGAACAGACAAGACTTTGTTAAACTATTCCACAACACAGAAACTAATCTAACACATAAACACACATGCATACACACACATTATTTGATTTCACAGACCATGACCTGAACATCAACGTATTAAATTTACCTTCTTTTACGCTTCTTCAGAAGGACTTTAAGCTAATTATGTTGTTTATTGTTTGTAAGAGAATATATTAACCTGCTTTAATGTTAAAAATGCATTATTTTTCAATTACTGGAAATTATTGAAGTACCTCTATTCCCAGGTTGCCAAAAACGCTCCGATTTCACCAAAGCTTCTCCTTCCGAAAAGCCCAGAGTGCTCTGATTGACCAGCTGACCTGTTGCGTTGTGATTGGCCAAAAGCCTTTTTTGCGTTGGAAATGTAACAACCCTCAGCATTAGCCTTAGCCTTAGCGTTAGCCTCCAAGGCTTCTAAAGCAATAGCAGAAGCAGAGCGTTTTGTTTTTTTTGGTCTGCATGTTAACGAATGAGTGCTTTTACACTGAACATGAGCAGCAGTGAAGCAGGAGTTTCAGCATTGAGTCTGTATATTTTCTTGCTGCCCTGCTCGAGCTGCTTGCGCTGAATCAAACATGTCGTCGGTTTTACTGTATCAGTTCAAGCCCGATTCAGAAAACGCAGATGATCAGAAGCAAGTTTGCAAACACGACTTGAGCAGAATGTTTCACAGTGATAAGTTTTTATTTTGTAACTCCTTCACCTTTCAGATATGATGTAAATGCTGATTTATCTATGCTGTACACATCTGCTGTACATAAGTACTCATGCAATATATCTTTGGAAAGCTAGGATTTATTCTTGTGATTCGATATGATTGGATGTGATCAATGTGATTGATATAAACCATTTCAAGATATAATCACAACAGCAGCTACAATCAATGTCTCTGTTGGACCACCAACATACAAACAAACATGGTGAAGGTTTTTTACAGAGCTTGACAGTTAACTTACTAGTAAATATATATACATTAACATATCGTAATGTTTATATTTTAGGATTATGGACACAGGGAATGGACACCATGAAGAAAGCCCCCCCTCTGCTTTACTCTGTGAGGGTTAATACAGGCCATGGTGAGCTAGCCTTTTGTCTGGTCATTCCTGGTGCTTGTTTCATTTAGCATTAAGAAGGCAAGTGACTAATCTGAAGTGGTGGCAAGAGAGATAAAAAAATAAATCAGATCAGAAAAAGGTGTTCTCAGAGTCTACGTCTTTTATGATGTGAGCTGAACATAGAGTCTGGTGCTGTATACTGTAATTTAGATGTATTCTGTGATTTAGAATCTGACTATTTGGTTTCACTCAGAAGAGGACAGCTTTCCGTTTGAATCTGGTTCCTGTTCAGGATTCTTTCTAATGTAGTCTCTGGTAGGTTTTCAGTCAGGCTATCAGTGAAAAGAAAAGCAAGTTATTTCTAGAAATTCTATGTCGGTCTTTCCTGGTGGAAAGTGTTCTGTATCTCACAGTGCGGAATCATAACATAAAATGCTAATGCACTCAAATTCCTCCTTGAAAAATGTTTCTGTTGATCATGCTTTATGTTTATCATGCCGGATCATGCTTTCTCACTGACGAAAAGCAGAACCTAGTAGGTTACTATAATCACAGGTCACCTATTAATCACATCCATCATTAATGAATAAGCTGACATGGAGAACACACACTGTCATGCAACTTGTTTTAGAATTAAATTATTTGGATAATCTTGTATAGTGTGACGTAATAATCTTTAAAAATTGATGAAATCACACACTGTAAAACCGGTTTAACAAATCTAATGCTAATAGAGCAGTGATATAGAGACGGTAACATTTGCACATTTGTAATATTTTAGACAGTACTGGAGCAGGCATTCTGAGATACTCTCCATGTCTGTTATTACTTTAAGTCAAATTGTGTCTCATAGACTGATAGCTGTGACGTTTGATATCTTCCACATAAACCATTATTCACTTTACTGACTGAGCCCTGATGCTTTATTCATTATCTCATACAGGCCTGACAGAGGAACAGTGAGTAAGAAAAAGAGTGGGAGAACATGAATAAAGGTGTCTGAAGGTGAGTGTGATTGTCCTCATTAAGGCTAAAGGTAGCCACTGTGTCTACGATAAATAACACATTCATTACAGTAGCTGGCTAATGGCCTCCTAGATGGGAGAGGGAGATGGTTCCTAGACGAGCAAATGATTACTCTAAGCCTGACTCAAGGTCATCATCCACACTCTCTCCTTTTTTCTCCTTCACTCCATGCACTTTTCCATTACACATTACCTTTCTTCTCAGTTCTCTTTGTACTTATCCTTTTAACTTTTTTTCCCCTGCTATCCGAGGAGCCATCTCTCTTTGATTTACCTTATTTTCTCCATTACTGTACCATGCTCTACTCTAGCCTGTAGTAGTCAAATGTTTTCTTTTCTTTCTTACTTTCATTTTTTTACCCCTTGATTTTCCTTGCGTTTGTGTGTGAGAGGTCCATTACCGAGAGCCTAGCTTAAACATCATACATAGGTCATACATACCGTGATTTTAAATGGTATATAATTCCATATAAATTGTGTAATTTGAGCACACCGGGTCCACATAATCAATACTATGGCATCATATATTCACACACGTGAAAGACATACAGATGAGGGTAAAAGTCTGCATCTTTCATGGTTTATTGAATGGGGGAAATTTTACCATATAAAGGATATTTTACCATATATATATATATATATATATATATATATATATATATATATATATATATATATATATATATATATATATATACAGTATATATATATATAATTCTAAAATAGATAAACATGAAATGAAATCTTGGTGTATGCTGCAAAGAGGCAACAATCCAAAATCATGACATTTAGATTTAGAAAATATACAGTCAGACCGATAAATATTTCAAAATTGACCAATTTTTTATTGGCTGCCTACCACAGTGTATTGGAGATGACATTAAATAATAATAATAATAATAATAATAATAATAATAATAATAATAATAATAATACAGTCAGACTTTCAGCTTTAATGTGAGGATACTTACATCCAAATTGGGTGCAGTAATTATGGCACATTATGTATGTGAATTCTGGATCCCATAGATATCACCAGATGCTGGGTTTCTTCCCTGGTGATGTTCTGGCAGTCCTTTACTATGGCTGTCTTCAGTTCCTGCTTGTTCTTGGTGCGTTTTGCCTTCAGCAGGTGAAATGCTTGCTCATTTAGATTCAGATCAGGTGACTGATTTGTTCATTGCATTACATTTTTCAATCTTACTGATTTTTTTAGCCTAATTATGGCTTACTTCACTGGCAGTGATAACTCTTTGGACTTCATATTGAGAGTTAACAGCAACAGATTCCAAATACAAATGCCACACTTTATAAAAACATGAACCACTGCAGCATATATAGCAGATTGTCTAATATGTCTTATCTAATCACAAGAATTTTTGTAAATGATTTAGCTGAAGAGTCATTGGTTCAGAAAGTTAGAGTTTATTATTTGCATATTATTCTTGGGTGCCTCTAGACAAATGTCAAAGATGTTATTATAGAAAAACCTGTATAAGTATATGGATATGTAACCTGTTCCATATTGCTAGTGAGATGGCTAACATTGTTTACTGACACATGGGACATTGTGTGAATAATACTGATTGTGACCATGGGACAATAAATGAATCATGTTAAAAAATAACAGGAGTTCATAAATATGTGAACCAACATGTGAAATGCCCCAAAACATCATATTATTATTATTATTATTAATAATAATAATAATAATATAATGATGTTGTTGTTCAATAGTTCCATAGTTCAGAGGACATCTTTGAACTATCTTCTGTAAAGCTGATCATTTACATCATCAGGGGTTGGCTTTTTTGTTGGATGGCAGGGACTGAAAACAAGACTCTCATTTGGGGATGTGCACAATCTGCTCCATCTCACAGTGCAATTTTCCACAAAGAGAAAGATGGAAAAAGAGGATTAAGAGCACAGGGGAGGAAGCAAGCTCAGGATTTTTTCTCCTTTTGTCTTCATCACACACTGACACAAGCAGAATGTTGGATTTGACCGTGAAAAAAAACAAAAAACAAAACAAGCAAACAAAGTTGTTCCTAGAATGCTACTCTTTCATGATGGGAAGTGTAACTACACACACACACACACACACACAAATGTGTGGGTTTTTATTTAACTGAAAATGTGTACAGTTTAACAACAACATCATCAACAACAACAACAACCAAAAACCCCAGAAGAAACTCAAATGAGATATGAGAGCATGTACTGTGTGTATTTTATTTGTGTGCTTTATTATAGAAGATAACTGACTAACCCTGCATTCACACTAGCAAGCACGAAGTCACTCATGTCACTTGTTTTTGTCCCTGTGGGCATTCAGCGATGGTACGTTATTGTATTGCTTGTGGCATTGGTTGTTACCGTGCACTGTCCACTGTATTCACCAAACGATCTCAGCTACTTCCTTCCAAGTTTTATTTTTCTTCATAATGTCTTTATACTCTATGAGAGGTCATATATTACAGGACAAGATGAAGACAATTAAAACCCAGTAACAGGCAGTAGACAACATCCAGCAGACAATCTGTCAGCACACTTTTTTTAGTGTTTTAGACATAAATATCTTCAACTGTGTTTGATACAGCAGCTGTGTTTCCTATGTGTGAGATCAACACTGTCATTAGGGAGGCAAAATTGTCTTCTTTTTTTTAAGGCTATACATGGGAAACAAGGTCATCGTGGCGCACACGTTTCTGATATCTGATATATACATTATCCACTCATTAATCTTCCTTTTCCATTTTTAAAATGGAAATTGTTCTACACGTTATAGACATGCTGTCTACATTAGTTTTAATTCTGATTATTTGCCATAAAACCTCCGGAGTTGGGGGATTCGATTCCCACCTCTGCCCTGTGTGCACGGAGTTTGTATGTTCTCAACGTACTTTAGAGTTGGAAGTTAAATCCACCATTGAGGGAGGGTCAGATTGAAGGTTCTGGAAAAGGACCTTGTGCCTCGCTGAGTAAGCTTTACAAAGTGTCGGCATTATCTGATCGCAGGTTGGGGGATGGGGCATAAACATTAAGGAGAATGTTGAGGTAAGGGTTAGGGTTTATTTAGAGAGATAAACAAATCAACTGCCACCATGGACAAGTTGCTACTGCCTCTAATAATTCTCATGAATCATGAAAAGTCCCAAAACTAAGAAGTTAATGCCTTGCTTTGGGTTGTCTATACTGCTTCAAGGGGTCAGTGACATATGTCATAACCATTAATTGAGTGGGATATTGAAGTCAATGTGGAACTTAATAAGCAGCTAGTGCAGTTTGAATAAGACTGGGGTAATATGATCTGACTTTCATTTCCTGGTAAGGACATAAGCTGCTGAATTCTTAATTAGTCGAACCGTCTTTAAAGTTGCAGCAGAGGTCAGAATTCTGTTCACAAAAGAACTTTATAATCTAGTATGAAAGCATGTACTTATTTCTCAGTGTTATGTAGGGTTGGAAGATTTCTTATTTAAGCTACAGTGCCCTCTACTTATATCGGCACCCTTGGTAAATATGAGCAAAGAAAGCTGCGAAATATTGTCTTAATTGTTTAACCTTTTGATCTTTTGTTAAAAAATTCACAGAAATACTCGGCTCTTATGGATATCAAATATTTGCAAAGACAACACATGTTTATCAAAAAACGTTGGTAAATATATCGAAAATATGAGAAAAATATATTTGAAATATATTCCCATTGATATTTTATATTTTTTAGTTTAACCATGACTTCCTGTTTCAGAGGGGTATAAATATGAGGTAACACATAGGACACATTGCTTTAGTCATTCACCATAATGGGTAAGACCAAACAATACAGCTGTGATGTGTGGAAAAAGGTTGTTGAGCTTCATAAAATGGGATGTGGCTATAAGAAAATAGCACAAGCATTGAAAATGGGCATTTCCACCAACAGGTGGAAGTTCAATTAAGAAGTTCCAGTCAACTGGAAATGTTATTAATCAACCTGGAACTGGTCGTGTGTCTATATCGTCTCAATGCACTGTAAAGAGGATGGTTCGAGAGGCCAAAAAAATCTCCAAGGATCACAGTTAGAGAATTGCAGAAGTTAGTTGCATCTTGGGGTCAGAAAGTCTCCAAAACTACAATCTGAAGTCACCTACATCACTACAAGTTGTTTGGAAGGGTTTCATCCAAAAAGAAACTCAAGCATCTTCAGTTTGCCAGACACTACTTGATCTTCAAATAGGATTCAGTTCTATGGTCAGATGAAACCAAAATAGAGCTTTTTGGCAATAAACACCAGAGGTATTTTTGGCACATACAGAGAGGTAGTGATATGGAAAAGTACCTCATTCCCATGGTTAAATATGGTGGTGGTCTTTAATGTTTTGGGCTGTTCTGCCAGAGGACCTGGACATTTTGTCAGGATACATGGCATCATGGACTCTATCATGGGGTATGTGTGTAAATGAATACCCCCAAAGGGAAACAACAAACAATTTTTGTCAAAAGTGCCTTAATATCACGGTAAAGATGTTTTTGTATTAGATATTTGTAAAGAGTCTGTTGAAAGGTTTTGTTTGTATTGTAAGTTTCAGTTATACTTTACTGGGAGTCTCTGGAGATCCAACCTTGCCGTCAATTCATAAGAAAACTTCTGAAGGTTAAGGCTTGTGTTGGATTCAGCATTCAGACCATTCCTAACAACTTCTCTCGCATGAAATATAATAAAATCTAAGAATTCAGTTTTTTTCCAGTGAAAAACATTTAGATTTTGTAGTGCATATCTTTTTGTGCACATACATATGTAATAAATGTCAATTACCCATGAGATACAAAGTGAATTCATGACACAGCTGATTTATATTTAGCCACACCCACAAACCTCTATAAAGGGAAAAGCTCACAGAGAACTTAAAACACCAAAATCATAACTAAACAGGGAAAGCATGGCAATTGCTAAATCTTGCAGTAATGCAGCTCGGCCACTGCGGTACATTGGCTAGCGGAGACATACTCTAACTCTTCCTCCTTATATATGGTGCCATTTCTTTTGTCCTAGTTAAAAGTTTCATGTTGTATAATGTACAATAGTGGAAGGCAGGAGTCAAGGGTTTTAAATTAATGTGTTCTTTATTACATTATTATTGATGAGGAATCACATTTATTAGTTTATGAGGAATTGTGGTCCTTGAACAGTATATAGCAAGGATCAAGATACAGGATGCCCTATCCAGGCAGGAAATAATGGGGTTCTGTAGTAATTTCCTATTTTACAGGCACTTATCTGTGACTTTATTTCTATCTGTATCGGCTATGTCAGTGTTTTCGCCGCCATCCCCTGAGAAAATTACAGGTTGAATTGCCTACTGTTTTTTTTTTTTTTTTTTTTGCCAAACTCAGGGGGTCATCTGATAATTAAATCAGATTAAATAATAATAATATTAAATAATCTGGATGCACATGTCCATGATTTTCTATGCAGATGCTGCCTTGTGTTGGGAAATAAATATGATGTACTGCTATATCTAGTCTCATAGTGTGCATATCAGTGACCCTCCCCCAGCTATTAACCAATTTATTTATTTATTTTTTGATTATTGTTAATGGTAAATGGTCTGCACTTATGCAGAACCTTTTAAGTTTAGTGGGTCTACAAAGTGCTTCACACACACGCACCCATTCACACACATGCAAGATGCTAGCATTCAGTGTCTTTCCCAAGGACACGTTTGCATTTGGAGGCTGAGGGTTGAACCGTTAACCCTGTGATTAGTGGACAAACTAATCTACCACCCGAGCCACAGCCACAATGAACTGTTTAACTGTATTCTCAAAATTTGTTGAAAGTGTAAATCTGTATACAAATTTGAAGTAATTCATGAAAATTATTGCAGAACCCTGTGTGTGGGGGTAGGAAGGAGAAAAGTTACTTTTTTTTTTTACAATGCTTCTTATTTTTCCTTTGTTCTGTGACCACTTTTGAGGGTTTTCTCACTCTCAGACACACAAATGCACAAACACAGAGTTCAGTTTAGCGCTCTCTCTCTCTCTCTCTCTCTCTCTCTCTGGTCCATGGCTCCATATAAGAAAAACAAGACACACATAAGTAAATTTGTCATGATTATACACAACTAACTCTGAGCATCATCACATGTTATCTCCCTGCTGAAAAAAACAATATAATAGAAACCATCACAGAAATCTAATGGTTTCCATAACAAATACCATTCCAAACCATCAACTCACCATTAAAAAAATTACCATTGCCATTATTCAACCTTACTGGTATCCACTGGACATAACATGTCACCAATAAAAGGCAACACATTAACAGTAGAGTCCCACAGGGATCATTACAATTTCCAATAAAACCAGTATCATTCACATTATAACCATTAAAACCATTGCAAATGGTTTTCAGATTCTGTTGTTTTTTTCAGCAGGGTTGCCAGTTCAACCCTCTCCTCTCCTGCAGTTGATGCTTGACCATGACCCCTACTGTGACAGTTATAAACTCTGAAATCACATCAATCGGAGACCACATCAGAGAGTCTCCTTATGTATACATTTACATAAAACTCAGGAGATCTTGCAAGATACGAACATAACTAAATTTTCATGAATATCACATTTCTTGTGTAAATGCTCCTGTGAACAGTTTACAAATAAGCAACTTACTATAGTTTGTATTAAGCTTGATAAATGAGGCCCAAGGATTTGGGTATGAATTTATATTTGTTTTTAAAGAAGAAATGACACATTTATTTGAGAGGAGATTGAGAAAATGACTATTTAATGTTACAGTTGCATATTTTACACAGTTCGCATTGTGACAGCATTATCATCTTGTCTAAGGTGCTTATTAGTATGTAACTATGTAAAACTGAGTGTTGATCTTAGAAAAAGGTGGGAAGGAGGTAAGTAGCGAGGTACATAACTAATTTTTTTAAACAATTGTCATCATTGGTAATAATAATATGACAGCGCTTTTTTAAAACAAACAAAAAAAAACCAAACAAATCAGACCTTAAGGATAATTTCTCATAACAGTTTGTGCTATAATTAAATATTGACACTCAGTGTGAAGATATTTCTGTTGTACTGCTAAAAAAGAAACAAACAAACTAACAAAAAACAGTGTGTTATCATTTGCATGGCTGCATCCACATTGCATTGTTTCCCATAAATTGCTGTATCATTGTCATTCTATAAAAATCACAGGGCACCAAGCATTGTAAACAGTGATACTGATGTTGACTGCAACTAACCAAATGCGAAATATTGTATACTCATTCTACTCACGGTTCCATCCATCCATCCATCCATCTTCTATACGGCTTATCCTTTTCAGGGTCATGGGGAAACCTTGTGTCTATCCCAGGGAGCATCGGGCACAAGGCAGGGTACACCCTGGACAGGGTGAAAATCGACTCATGGTTATTGTTAGCTATAGTTTTATACTGTTGCAACCAAATGTAAATGTTTCAATTTAGTCAATTTAAGGCTGGAAAATGAGCTATTTGGAAGACCATTGCACTTTATGATTTCTGTTGCTGTCTAGACTGTCATTCTCAGTGCAGCATATTTCTGAAATACTGTATCTTTGCAAACTGTCTACACAAAAACCCAAACTAAGTTAAAAACAACAACAACCCACAAACAAACATAAAATGCCAACAAGCTTTTTTTTAAATGGAAGAATATTTCTATACATTGTTATATGTATAGAAAATAATATTTTCTATTATTTTGATCATCAGCTTAGAACATTTTCAGCATGAATGTTTATAGACCTATCTATCCATCCAATTTCTGTACCACTTATTCTACACAGGGTTGCAGGGAGCCTGGAGTCTATCTCAGGGAACTCGGGGCACAAGGTTGAGGACACCCTGGACAGGGTGTCAACTCATCACAGGGCACAGTCACATACATTGACACACTCACACACCCATTCACACACTATGGACAATTTGGAGATGCCAATCAGCCTACAACGCATGTCTTTGGACTGGGGAGGAAACCGGAGTACCCAGAGGAAACCCCAAAGCAGCGGGAGAACATGCAAGCTCTGCACACGGGTCACAAACAGGATTCAAACCCCCAAGGGGTTTGTGAGTCAAAGAGATTTTTCTTCCCATTGGTATAATTCTAATGTGATTGTGCCCTGCAATGGGTTGGTACCCTGTCCAGGTTGTTCCCCCAAGTCCCCTGGAATAGGCTCCATGTTCCCTGCGAACCTGTTTAGGATAAGCGGTATGGACAATGGATGAATGGATGGACATTTTTCTACTCATGGCATTCCCACTCATGGGAAAATCCTTTTTACTTTTAACATAACATGATATTTAGAAAAAGTCCAAATTCATATGGCATGCAATAATAATAAAAAAAATTATATATAAAAAAAATCTAAATTGATTGTGAGAAAAATCTCTTATTAACTGTGATATGCTTTTTAAATAATTTAGGTATGAAAGGGTTATAGAAGCTATAAGTCTGTTCAACACTTTAAACAGTCAGATATTCCTTGCCCACTGCGCTATGTACTATATACTTGTCCTCAATATACTATATACTTGTCCTTTCAGCATCCACTTTGTATGAAGAATGGGGGACTTTCAGAGGGAAAATCATCAGACTGCATAGCAGGTGTTCAGCATCAGTTAATCATCTACATGCAAATTCATCCGACTCATTTTAATACACGGAACCCAGATATTAGCCTGAATTTTGGTTTTTGGAAATGTGCATTCATATACGTGTTCATTTGCTTCAGCTTGTAAAATTGACTGTTTGTATTTTCAATCTAGCTCATTTATTGTTTTATCAAATAGATCAGTGACAAATCTCTCTCTCTCTCTCTCTCTCTCTCTCTCTCTCTCTCTCTCTCTCTCTCTCTATATATATATATATATATATATATATATATATATATATATATATATATATATATATATATATATATATATATATATATATATATGTGTGTGTGTGTGTGTGTGTGTGTGTGTGTGTGTGTGTGTGTGTGTGTGTGTGTGCACAGTTCTTATTCTGACCGATAACGTTTAAGGGCTGTTTTAAAAATTCACTTTAAACCATTACCGTTATCTCCAGGATTTCAAGCAAGCATGAATTTTAATATGCTACACACGCACACACGTTCATGCACCTGCTGAAGTGGAGAATTCTCTATTTATAGAACTGTCCCTCCTGCCAATAAGTACTATTTATTTAAGCTTTGTTTTTTCTTTTCTGTTTCCACACAAACACACACATCTGGAAATCTGCAGGAGCTGTCATGCTGTTTGTCATGATAGAGAGAGGGAGGTAAATACTTCAGACAGATGGAGGAGATTGAGGGGGGGGAATGGAGAGAAAGCAGACAAATAACAAATCTGTCAATAAAAGTGCAAGAATAGCTGTGGAACACTCTTATCTTCACATAATGAAACATTTACAGGTACAGCACGAGCATATTCAAATTAAATCTGTTTATTATAAGCAGCAGTAATTCCTCCACAGTGCCTATGTGAATATATTACTGGCATGTCAAAACCCAAAGCAGTATGAAAAACTAAACAAAAACAAATAAAAAACAGCAACAACAAAATAAACTAAATATGATACTTTCATAAAGACTGCAATAGATACTGAAGAAAATTCTAGAAACAATGAAGATTTCACTATATATGGATGCCCTGTAGGTCAACCTCTGTATACATTTAATTCTCTAATGATAAAGGATAAAGGTATCTGCCAAATGCTGTAAATGTAAACAAGCTAATTAAACTTTCAGAAAATGGAATATAAGCAACAGTGATTTTGTTTAAATACCCATCAAACTCTGTTTGTGGCCTATATTCGTGTTGCGGCCATATTCCGAATACAATGTTTATATGCGTACAGGCATCGTAATATTCCTGTGTACATGGTTGTTGTAAGTATGTCTGAGTTGCCATTCCTAAATACCTAGCCTACAGCTAAGCATCTGTTAGCACCCACTATTTCTTGTGGACTGAGCATGCGCATATATCTCCTTTCAGTGGATTTTCTGAATAAGGTGTTTACATGCAACAAACGTCCGATTAAAACAGGCATATTCCACGAGTGGGTAACAGAATTTGGGGAATCAGAATATTGTCTTGATCTGAATCGGACAATCGTATTGCGGAGTTGACATGACTCATTACTAAATAAAATATTACCAAATTCTGATTAATATCGGAATATTGGTGTGCATGTAAACGTGGTCATCGATGGCTGGTCATGATATTAGATGGGTTTCTCTAATATTTATCAATAGACCAACAGTAAAACTATTACTGCTGATGGTGTGGGTCATCAGAGGTGTCATACCCACGGCTGTCTCTGTTGACTCCACCTCCAAGAACTCCTCCCCATTAGCCACTTGCTTCTGTGTATGACCCATGCTCTTTTTTGCCCTAGGCTGTTTTGACTTACTTGTTTCGCAACAGAATTCGGCTTCTCGTTTCATCATCATTGCATTTTTGGATTGTTCACTCATTGTTTGTTGTCATTAAATTCTCTGTTGGATTTCGAACCTGTATGCGTCTCTGATATTTTCCTCTGTTCTTGACAGATGGCATCATATGTCTATTATGCATTCAAACTTAAAGACAGTTAGGCAGCTCGATTCATGATGTTTTGCGTGCTTTAAATCTGTAATGCTCTACAGGGTCCATGTCATGTTTACACCGAATACCAAATATAGTAAATAGAAAAGTTCAGTTCAATCCTTCCATTACAAACAAACAAAAAACCACTAAACACTAAACGGGTTCTGTCACCTGTCTTTTTTGTGTAATTTTCCAATAAATATGTGTAATTGTATTGGAGAATGTTTGCTTAAAAGGCATTTTTTTGTGAAATCCACCTGCCAATTATTGCAGATGGCCTGTTACAGTTGTGTCAGAATGAATATCAGCCTTATGGATCAAGTCTAGAGGATGTTTTACTCTGTGTAATCAGTTGACATGACTGTCACTGATAGGCTGAATGAATCTACAGTCTGTGCTAGAAAGAATTCAGCCCATCTCGCTTCTTCATACTCATACTTAACCCTGCTAGCTCATTTATACCAGTTGCTCATGAAAAGCAGCCTCGTCTCATAATTAGCAATTCATAAGAATTCACCCAACCTGACATGTATGACGGGTTAAGGAGAACTTGATAGGCTGGAATTGTTGTTTTAGCTTTTCCATATCTTGTTATAATTATTGGCAATAGAGCAAGAGGTGTCAAGAGAGAAAGTAATGCAGATAGACAGAGAGAGAGAGAGAGAGAGAGAGAGAGAGAGAGAGAGAGAGAGAGAAGAATGAGGCATGAAGTAAGCGAGAGAGTGAACGAGTGGTGAGATAATTAGAAAACACACCTGTAGGCAGCATGGACTCAGTCCTGGTGAAGCCTCTATTGCAGATAGTGTGTGTGTCAGTCTACAAATAAGGATAGCAGCACAGTGAGAACTTCATTAGAGAAGATGAATCACCTTTATGTTTATCACTGTGCAAACACACCCACACAAAAACTTGAATTTGTCTGTGTGTGTGTGTGTGTGTGTGTGTGTGTGTGTGTGTGTGCATGTGAGTGCTGTAATGCCTTGTATCCAATCAGATTAGTATTGCCATTACAGATTAGTAACAGATATATACTTCTCCTCAAATGTGTCCTGTAATAAAACCACAAACATCATTTGTCTTTGTGTACCAGCACACCCTTAAGCAAACCTTTTCCCCCCTGCTCATCCATTCCTTTAACAAGACAAAGTATGTGTTTTGCTGACTTGGTGGAGGTGTGTGTGGCTCTGGATGTGTGCTTTCTGTGCTTTTTGAAGGCCATCAGTCTGTGCTGTTGACAGACTTGTTATGGCCTCCTGCCTCAAGCTCTTGAGGGACAAACTCCATCAGGCAAACCCACTTGGACTGCCATCGCTCTTCCTTGCAACTAATCACCAATCACAGGCCTCCCCTTGGCTGGAGAGGTACATTCTCTCCATCTGTCATCTGCTTTTTCCAAGTCTGTTCTGAAGCCTTATCTGTCCAGTACAATCTTGCTTGCAGTCGTTCACTCGCTGTGCACTTTTTAAATCACTCATTTCTTTATGTGTGTCCATTAAAAGAAAGAGTCTAGTTAAATAGAGCGAAGGGCTGAAAAAGTATGCCAATGAAAGTACACCTTGGCTTTGCTTAAGGGAAGACAAATGATTTTAATAATTCTTTAATTTATTGGTGGTTTTATTATTATTTTTTTTTAAATGTAGGATCACCAGTAGAGCCAGTAGAGCCAATACCATAATTCATTATAGAGCCAACAGAGGGCTTTAAGCTAAAGGAACAGGCTAGATTAAATTAATGAAGAGCTCTGTTTTCTAAGGATGCTCTCTCACCAACTAACAATGTTGCAGTCTGAATCGTCTTAAGCCCTAGTAGTGCTAGATTAGATTTACTATAAATGGGGACATTTCTGTGATTTTTGTCCAGTCCCAATCCTCATGAAAGTCATTTGTTATCGACTGGAAATACTATCTGAAAAGATTATTGCATATTTTACCTTCTATCGCATGACCAAGAGAAATTTTCTTTACACTTTTTCTTTAATATAAAGACATTCCTGGATGTGCTTACTCATTTTTGTCATCTCCTTCCAAAACCAAACTGAAACCATGTTTAAAACTCAGATCTATAATAAAATATAGAGTCATTTAAAAGCATTTTTAAACCCCCCAGAGGGGTTTCCTCCCCCAGTCCAAAGACATGTGTTTGGCTGATTAGTATTTCTGATTTCTAATCTGTCCATAGTGTATACATGGGTGTGTGAGTGTGTGTGCGAGTGTGCCCTGCGATGGGTTGGCACCCTATCCAGGGTGTCCCCTGCCTTGTTCCTAGAGCCCCTTGGGATAGGCTCCAGGCTCCCAGCGACCCTGGATAGGATAAGCATTACAGAAAATCAATGGATGGATACTGTATGTGTTTGGAATTCTTATCTTGTTGCAATAGTACTTCAAGACAAGATCAAGAAAAGACAATGCTTAAAGTGTATGAGAACAAGATCAGTACTGGTATTGCACTGGAAAAGAGAGTAAGGAAAAGTCATCTAGCTTAGGCTGGCAACTTCAGTCAAGATGAGCTAGTTATTTAAAGTTGGCCTAATCAAAGTGGAGTCCAAAAGTCTGAGACCACATTGAAAATCTGGGATTGTTTTTTTACAATTTTAAATTGGAAATAAACAGGTTTTAGAACTTTTAAATATTTGAAACAAAGAAACTAATGTTCAATATTTTATTTTTGGTGATTATTTTAATGTAAGCAAATGTGTTATATTGACCATGTAAACTGCTTTCTACTAAAGGTCAGATTTTCCTTATGCCTAATGTCTTCTACTGAAGCATGTGTTCAGGCAACACTCCGATGGATTTGATCTAAAATGGATCATGAAGTGTTGCACAAGCTTAATGAGTCCATGACAGCTCGAGTGCACACTGTCATTACAGCAAAAAAGGGGCGTACCAAATACTAACAAACTCTGAAATTCATGCCAATATTTCTAGGATTCTACTTTTCACTCAAGTTGTTGTCATCTGTATAATTTGTAATGAAAATTGTTGTACTCAATTAGAAAAGAATACAAAATTGAAGCATTTGCACTAGTGCTCTCAAACCTTTGGATCCCACTGTATATATAAAAATAGCTGTAGTTCAGTGACTTCTCAACAGTGACAGTCAGTGACTTGTAGTTCAGTGGTTTTCTCAACATAAAAGATCATCACTTCTGTAAAAGATCTTCCTTGCAGTTTGTCCAATTATATGAGTTTATGTAAATGGTTTAGTTGAAAGCTGCTCATAATAATAATAATAATAATAATAATAATAATAATAATAATAATAATAATAATAATAATAATAATAATAATAAATGTCAGAGAGAGGACATTTCATAGACTTTTAGAAGTTTTTCATTTTATTTAACTTCTGATTAGCAACCTGATGACATACATGGCCTGTTAAAAGAAAAAAGTTGATGACAGAACCAGAATGTTTAAAGATGACTAGACAAAGTTGTATATGTTTATTCTCTACATGTCAAATTCACATCATCAGTCCAAAGCCAAAACTGGTAACGTAAAGCACCAGTGCAGAACACAACATGGCCACAGTGGCCAAATTGTCTTATTATATAGTAAATGTTTTTCAAGCAAGCAATTGGCCAAGCAATTGGACCTTTATACATTTTAGGCTAACTGAAAAATAGCATCAACAGCCAAACAAACGCTGCCTGCAACCCATAATAAATAGTGGGTATGTTTCACTGCCTGAAGTTGGCATGAGACAGAAAGGCAGAAAAGCGTGTTCTCAATGTAATCACAATACATTCTGCTTAAAAGTGGTCTGAGACCACCTCTTGCACAAAGTGTTGGACTTGAGTGCAATTATTAAGAGGTGAAACAGACCAGGGTTCCCAGTTACCAGACTAAATACTGCATATGCTAGTGCAATGTTATTTTATTACACTGGCAACGTTTGCAAAGAGTGAACTTTTCTGTGAATTAATTATCAGCTGAGTTTCTATGCTCTGAATATTATATTAACGCTCCTCACCCTGGACATCATTATGCTAAATGTAAGCGCTTTAGTCCTCTTCAGTGCACACACACACGCGCGCACACGCACGCGCGCGCACACACGCGCACACACACACACACACACACACACACCAGAGTTTGTACAGATGCTTCATAATAAAATTCCTGGAATTTCAAGGATTTTTCAAGCACTATTTTTTTTCAAGGACTTTACAAGACCCGTCATTCAAACATATTCTTTATTTCATCTTTAAAATTCCCCCCAAATTATCATTAATTATAATATCCAAAGTGTCTTACGTATAATTTATCCAAAGCGACTTACAAATGAGAGTCGCTTTGAAATTAGCATTTCATTACACCATTGCTTCGTATTTGCCCAGTGTCAGCCATTTACATCTGTTTGCTTCTTTCATACTGTTTGTACTCACATACTGTATTTTAAAATATGTATTAAACCAAATTCCCCATAAAGATGTTCTCATTTACATATTTTTCTGTTTCTGTTGTCAGACAATGGATCGCGTGTTATGATTCGTAATTTAGAGGCAGATGCAACTGCAGAATATAAGTGAAAGATTTAATAAAGTAACAAACAAAGCACAACACAAGACTTACATGGATCAAAGACGAACATACAGTTAGGGAAAGATTACATATAATGGTGTAAGATCTATTATTTGATTCCTTAAAGCACAAGAACATCGACAATAAAGGCCATGGGTAATTGGTTTCCTCATTATCTGAATCAGTCACCATCTCCCACTCCATCATGGATAATAAGGATGAATAATCAATACTTCCGATAGGTCAATAATACATGCAACAATTATTATTATTATTATTGGTATTATTATTATTATTAATAATAATAATAATAATAACAACAATAATAATAATGATAATAAAGCAGGGCGCACAGTGGCTTGTTGGTTAGCACGTTCGCCTCACAACTGCAGGGTCCTGGGTTCAAGTCCCGACAGGGCCGTGTGTGTGTGGAGTTTGTATGTTCTCCCCGTGCTGCAGGGGCTTCCTCCGGGTACTCCGGTTTCCTCCCCAGTCCAAAAACTTGCATGGTAGGCTGATTGTGTCCGTAGTGTATGAATGGGTGTGTGAGTGTGTATGTGATTGTGCCCTGCGATGGACTCACACCCTGTCCAGGGTGTACCCTGCCTTGTGCCCAATGCTCCCCGGGATAGGCTCCCGTGACCATGAAAAGGAGTATTATTATTATCATCGTCGTCATAATTTTTTTTTTTAGCACTGATTAATTAATGAATCATTAATAATAATAAATCAGACAGGAACTTTTTCTCTTGCTGCTCCCTTAAATGACATGTTCTTGAGAAATACTATCAGACTGCTGTATTCAGAAGAGAAAAAATCCCTCATTATGCACTGATAAACTTGGTGAATTATTTCATTTTGATTGTAAGTAAATGTAAACTTTGTGTTTCCTATTAACATCAAGTGCCAGCAATATTGCCTGTATCAGAGAATAAACCCCAGTGTTAATGTATTATGGAATTATGATTTACCCACCCCATACATCACGTAACAAACAGTGGTTGGTCGCTTTACATGTCCATCAGACAGACCCTTCCTGTCCATGTGAGCTACAATGAGGCTCCTGTGAAGCAAGTGGGCACCACAGATACACAATGAAGTGCACCATTATAACGAGACCAAAAAAACCCAAAAACAGTTGGTTGCTACATCGCTAAATGAGTATACGCATTTAAAAAAGTAACTAATTACTGGAAAACCTACACTACTGAGAAATGTAGTTAAGTTAGTAGCATCGTTATTTTAGTTTGCTACTCCCCAACAGTGGATGTCGGCTATATTTACATGTAAAATAATCACTCAGAGAGAATATTAGAAGTGACAAAAAGTTTTTCTTGTCTTTCCTCTCACATTGAATGTGTTGTGCTCTCTCTCTCTCTCTCTCTCTCTCTCTCTGCCACTTACTAAACAGAGTTGGCACAGAGAGATGTGTATCTACAGCAGGTAAGCAGAACATCGCACTCGCGGGGCAGTACTGGTGACTCTCTTCTATGTAACGTAGCTAAGGTTTGTAAAAATAAATAAATAAATAAATGAATAAACAAAGCTAAAGGGGTCTGGGAAGTGGATCGGAGCCGTCTCTGCCTCAATGATTGAGTGGCTAATGGGAGGGGAGGAGAGGAGAGGGGAGGGATGAAGGGGGGAGAAAAAGAGAGGGATGAAGGGAAAATGGAAGAGGGAGAAAGAGTGGGAGGGAGGAGAGGAGAGGAGAGGGATGAAGGTAGGAGGTGGGGAAGGAAGGGGCTGCAGCATGGTCATAGTTTGAATGAAAGGATTGTATTCATGTTCTATCGAAAAATAAACACTTGAAAGTTTTAACGATTTCATATTTATAGATTTTTTTTTTAATAATTCAAGCCCTTTTTAAGTACCACTAAATAAAAAAGGCTATTTTCAAGGCTTTCCAGTACTTCAAATTTCAAAAAGCCAAATTCAAGTACTTCAAACACCTTGAACACAACCCTGACACACACACATACACACACACACCCAACTGTACCATGATTAAACCATGAATGTTTGGCTACATACCCAAACCCTCACTGCACTGCCTACTTTATGTGCACGAGTGAACCTGTAGACATTTTCTCCTCCTCCAGATTTACCCTCCTGTCTCATGTGTGTGTGTACATAAATCCCACCAGAGGACTGTTCAGTGACACTGATGCATTTTTCAGTTGTAGCCAGGAAAAAAACGAGGAAAACAAATCTTAAAAAGGAATATTTCTTCATATTTCCTCGCATAGTAGAAAGGGGGCCGAGTACACAGAAGTATGGCATTTGGATTAATGATATTGCAGAGGTGTGACTCATAACTCACTATGCCATTAGGGCCTGCTGCTGAATAGTGCAGGAGCGTATTGATCCAAGAGCTTTATGTTTTCTTTTGCCTATAATGAAGTTTAGCTCCCTATCCCTGCATACTAATGGATGCCATTTTTTTTTTTACGTTGACTGAGACATTATTATTCCACATTTTCTTCACTTGTTTGCATCTGTTCACTTATTGTTCATAACTGCTTTTCCAATTCAACTATCATGGATGCCATGCCTCCATTACAGGGACTCATACAGTTAGTATGAGAAACATCTGCTAAGGATAAGATGTACATTGTGAAAAAATTGTGTCTAGGGTTTTGGCTAAATCTATATCTGTTTAGTGCTCCGAATAACTATATCTGTATCAGAATTTAAACATGATGAGGGTGTGGTCTAAAACACAAGATTTATTTTTTATTTTTTTGCATTCAATATGCGCAATATGAATTAAATATGAATCATTCCATTATATTCCCAGAAATCCAGAGTTTAAAAAAATAGTATGAACCTTGGCTCTGACAGTTCCTCAACCTCAGCTACATCATATCATTAGGGACACTTAAAAAAAAGAAAAGTTATCGCACAGTAAGCCAGAGCAGGCAGTTACTAAGAACTGATACACATTCATGTTAATGAACATGGTCATTATTGAGATTCATTCTGGATTCATTCAACTCGCTTGCTCCAGCAGGAAACTAACCAAATAAACCTCCCACTCATGTGACCCAGTCCCACTACAAACCTCTAATCTCAACCAGATGCCCTGTGAAACTCTCTGGCAAGTTTTCTAAAAACAAGAAAAAATTATTCCACCTTCTATTCATCCAT
Source organism: Ameiurus melas (assembly GCA_012411365.1). NCBI lineage: Eukaryota > Metazoa > Chordata > Actinopteri > Siluriformes > Ictaluridae > Ameiurus > Ameiurus melas. The sequence continues at coordinate 19,076,512 of CM022766.1, read as the reverse complement.
CCATCCATCCATCCATCTATCCATCCATCCATGTTCTATCACTTACTCCTTCTTCAGGGTCGCAGGGGGAACCTGGAGCCTATCCCAGGAAGCATCAGGCACAAGGCGGGGTACACCCTGGACAGGGTGCCAGCCCATCGCAGGGCACAATCACATACACACTCACACTCCTTCTATTCATATCTGTAGTAATATCTCCTCAGAAGACATTCTAAAATAATGTATTCATATTCATTTGCATCCCTAGTGTCAACACATTTGGACTACCATAATTCTTTGTTTGCTTTCCTTTGACAAAGAGCTCTGGCTCATCTTTTGTTAGTCCAGAACACAGCAGGTCATATTCAAACAAAGACCATGCACAGCGAGAGAACGTCACTCCCATCCTTTAGTGGTTGCGAGTGAATTTTTGGATGTATTTGAAATTTCTTATGCTCACATACCAAGCATATTACCTTGAGAAGTTCCTGAATAGATTTCTGAATTGCTATCTCTTTGTACATTGTCTGCCTACTCTTAGGTGTTATAACAAAAGAGCGCTGGCTATTCCAAGGAGTAAGCTAAAGTGAAAAGGGCGACTGTTCATTTGCTGTCTGTGTCTCTGTGCTCTGAGACAGCCTCCTCTGCATGATGTTGGGTTTTCAGACACAATGAGCATTAAAAACACCTTAGAAAACCTTTATTTATTTATTTTTACAGTTTTCAGTATTAGCTTTGTATATTGTTTTATATGTTGTGAGAAGTCTTATGGAAGATCGTGATGCACATTGTAACTTAGAAAAGTGCTATAACAATTAAAAAAGAACCACAAGACCCTGCACGAACTCCTGCATGAAGTTTAGAACCTAAGAATATTAGGATATAGGGGACAAGTGCACAGCCCACTTCATGTCATTCCACAGTATTTTATTTAATTTTACTTTATTTATATATATATATATATATATATATATATATATATATATATATATATATATATATATATATATATATATATATATATATATATATATGATTTAGATCTGGGCTCTGACTGGGCCTTTTCAAAATACTGATTGTCTTCTTCTGAAGTAATTCCTTTGTTGACTTGGATTTGTGTACGTATACAATAAAGAATTAGCAGTTGTCTGTGTTTTAATAGGTAGAGTTAGAAGTTATTGATATGTTACAGCCTCTGGATAATATACAGAGCAGAGAGGGTGAGATTTTATTTAATTTAGGATAAGTGAAGTTAATTAACTTACACAGGTGTTGAGGTGTTAAAAAGTGTGAAAAGCCGTCAATCATTATTTAATTGTGATACTGTTTGTTCTGTCTTTAAGAGTCCTTCCACACTTGAAATGATATTTCATGGTTGCTCATGTAATAGATCTGTTTTGATTGTGTTCTGCTGCACTGAATAAAATGTCCCTTTAGCAACATAATTTACTGTTTACCAAAAAAAACCTTGTGCATTAAGTATGGAATATAACAGAGCAGGATGTGTTGAAATAATCCACCTGAAATTGAAAATAATCCACCCCAGAACTGTTTTATTCATATTACAGCAATTTGCCAATGATTACAATTTGTTTTGCCCTTACTAATGAACAATGAACACATTGTGCTTTTGAAGCATTTATTGTTACATTTAATGTTGTTTAACATCTTCAACAGAACACTCTAAAAAGTAATTCAGGGAACCTATTACCACCACTTAATTAAATGTGTGGTTGCACAATAAAAATTCGAATTTATTGATTTAATAAAATATTTTAAGTCGCAAACATTATTTGGATGAGTTGTGTTGACATAATAATGTTGAGAATTACGTTAATTTAATATTGTGTGTAATTTAAACTGAAATATTTGCATTAATTGATTTAAAACAAAAATTTAAGTTGTAGTGACTTAATGAATGTCACGTATCCGGAAACTCGGGACTCCATGTCCCATCAGCCACTGCACTACACCACCTGACCACATGCACCTGACTCACGTTTTTGTTAATGAGCACCCATGTGTATATATAGTCTTTGTCTGCACTCTTTCGGGGTCTTTCGTTGTTATAGACTCACGTCACTTCTGTCTCTGTGTTTTGTTTCTTGCCACAGTGTTGTGCCCAGTTGTCCTAGTGTTTTTGTTTCGTTGTTCGTGTGTTTAAAATAAATGTTTAAAAAATCTGCGATTGCTTCTGCCTCAACTCGCCAAACGTGACAATGAAATTGGCTTGATAACTTAATTTCTCTCCACCTTCAGTTCAGGATTTCAAGACCCCTCCCATACCCACTTAACAAGCATGGACAAATTCAGACAGTTAAGACTGTTATAGAGGACATGTAGACTGAACAAATACTGTACATAGGATATGTCAAGGTGAGTATCATTTCATTTACAAATAAATTCTACTAAAACAATGAATTTGGGCATATTCTCAATTGTGACATGACCAATATTGGACTCACTCAACTGCAGTTCAAAATAAAATAAAATAAAAGTTATTGTTGAATGAATTTATTTCTTAAAAGCTACTAAATGAACATAAACATGAAAAAGCTACACACTACTGGAGAAAATCTAATTGGAGCAACTTAATTTTTTAAATGATTGTCAACTTAAAAACTTGTGTTCATAATTATAGTAATTAAGTACATAACTCTGTTATGCTCTCACTGGCAGATGGCACTGTGGCGTCGGCATGTATGGGCGGCTTTAGAGAGCGCGCGTGCACAAGACTGAACTCTTTTATATGTGGATACATGCCTTTGTTTTGGTTTTGGCTCTGCTTCTGTTTAAGCGTTGGTTGATGTTCGAGGGTGTGTCCTTATTTGCCCCAGCTGTTTGTGTTCCAGCTTGATTATGTATGAGCCATCGTGTTACTGTGTACTTCTTGCAGTATTATACGTATACCTGAATGTAGTGGTGAATGCGTTACGCATGCTAAGCGGTCTTATTTTCGTGTCCTGCTCTCGTTCTATACCTCGACTTTAGCTTATGTTTAACCTTGATTATCTTGTCCAGCATCGACCGCATTTTCTATATTTTGACTGTTGTTTGTAAATAAAGACACTGATCTGCACCTGCTTCTGTCTCACCATCCGTTTCGTAACAAACACCTAAAAATTCCTTTTAAATAATGTGAAACAACTAGTTGGATCAACTTAATTTCATGAGCAATCAACTTGAAAATGTATGTTTATTATACCAATTATTAGTTAAGTTTAATTGAAAATACATTTGATTGTAGAGGAAAAGGTCATTTCTCTAACTCAGTGTAGTTCCTTGGTTGAACTTAATTTCATTAGAAGTTACTATAACTCAGAAAGATTGATGCAAACTGTTGCGTTAATAATTTTTTTGTTGGTGAGCCTAAACATTTGTTTTCAGAGTGTTCCTGTTATCGATTATGTTATATCAGCTATAAACAGTCATTCCCTCATTAAAACTACAACTGCTATCTAAGACAATGAATCAACACCGTCTGACCAATCAGATTTGAGAAGTGAACAGTGCTAGTAATATTACCAAGCTACAGTGCCTTGCGAAAGTATTCGGCCCCCTTGAACTTTTCAACCTTTTGTCACATTTCAGGCTTCAAACATAAAGATATAAATTTTTTATTTTTTGTGAAGAATCACCAACAAGTGGGACACAACACACATAACAGTTCGCTTTCAACAGAACCCTGAGACTATCACAGAGCAGGTGCATTTATACAGAGACTTGATTACACACAGGTGGATTCTATTTATCACCATCAGTCATTTAGGACAACATTGGATCATTCAGAGATCCTCGCTGAACTTCTGGAGTGAGTTTGCTGCACTGAAAGTAAAGGGGGCCGAATAATTTTGCACGCCCCACTTTTCATTTTTTTATTAGTTAAAAAAGTTTAAAAAATCCAATAGATTTCATTCCACTTCACAATTGTGTCCCACTTGTTGGTGATTCTTCACAAAAAATTTTAATTTTATATCTTTGTTTGAAGCCTGAAATGTGGCAAAAGGTTGAAAAGTTCAAGGGGGCCGAAAACTTTCGCATGGCACTGTATTCATATCTTGCTACCCCATACTTTCAAACCTCAAATAACAACTCAGGGTGGTCTGTTATCTAGCTCATGTGAAGTTAAAAGCAATCCATGGTTTCTTAATAAAACAATCTGAGTGAAATATTCTTCCTGAGATCACATTTTAGTCTCAACTGAAACCAAGGACAGAGGCTACAAAAAAACAGTAGGGTGTGTGTTCTGATTAGATTATAATAGGTCCATATTGCGTGTGTGTGTGTTTGTGTGTGTGTGATTTCTATTTGAGGGTGTTCTTGTGAATGGCTGTGAAGATGGGGAGTGTGTGCGAGGGGTGAGAAAGACGGTGAACGTCTTTGAGAATTTGACACTGACAGGAAACAGATACAGAATACTGATCACCTTCCTCAAACAAATATACAGCATGCCTCTGCTAGACACACACTGTGTGTGTGTGTGTGTGTGTGTGTGTGTGTGTGTGTGTGTGTGTGTGTGTGTGTGTGTGTGAGAGAGAGAGAGAAGCACGTATCTTGTGCAAGAAATTAGCATGGACATACAGTACATATAACCACACACACACACACACAGACACACACACACATTCAACCTCATGAGACACGCATCCATCATTTCTCTGAGAATTTCAATCAGGCTTGTAATGACCTTTATGCTTTACGTGACAGATCCTTAATATCAGTTATAATCATCAGTTTTATAAAAGTCATGATTGTGTGAATGTACATGCATTGACTTTACTGGGAATTATCTAAATCCTCTGCATTATGCAGCCTCTCCTACACAGCACAGTCTAAATCTTTCATCCTCAATTTTTGGTTTTGCACTACTCTCTCTCTCTCCCAATTTTCGCTCATTAGGCTTATGCCACTATGCTGTGTTCTCTTTATTGGTTTTAAACACTGGAATTTAAATCACTGCTGCAGAAGCACCATAATTTTAAGAAGCATTCTTAAAAAAGTGTTTTTTTTAAAGAAATTTTCAAAGAAATTAACCAGAAAATAATCGTAATCGTGTTTATTATATATATATATATATATATATATATATATATATATATATATATATATATATATATATATATATATATATATATATATATATATATATATATAAAAAAAATGTAATATTATATTTCTTGAAGGATCAACGGTTAAAGGTACTGGGTTACTGATCAGAAGATTGGGGTTCAATTCCACCAGAGTTGGGCTCTTGAGCAGGGCCCTTACCATCTCTGCTTCAGAGGCGCTGTATCCTGGCTGACCCTGTGCTTTGACACCAGCTTTCTAACAAGCTGGGATATGTGAAGAAAATAATGACACATTTCTGTATATGTGATCAAAAAAGGCCTCGTCTTCATCTAATATATGCTTATCTTCTTGAATCTGATTGGTTAGAATGTTTTGATTCATTTTCTATAAAAGCAGCTCTGACAGTAGTTCCAGCTGCAATTCAAATGACAGGTTTATATTGATTATATATAAATTAATTAATAATTTATTATTAATAATAAATAAATGAAAAAAAGAAAGGTTATTATTTAGAAAAACATAAATGTGGATAAGGTTTTTTGGATTTCTCTAAGGATACATTTATGTTTATGGAAGGAGTCATCAGTGTCAGCACTTTGTAACAGTTAAGTATTCAGAACAGAGGCTTTCTAAGTTTTTTGTAACATGACAAGCTGTATTTTGTTTGGCTTATTTACTTCAAAAGTTGGAAAAAAAAAAAAAGATGCCGGTACTCCCCTTGTTGGCAGTATATATTAGTGCTGGATATTGTTGAGTACCTCATATACTGTACGGTACATATTACAATTTTATGTGGGATACAGAGAAAATGCTTTGTTAAATTGGCGATAAGAGGATTCAAACACGTGAACCTTCAGATAATAACACAATAAAATGGAAGAGCTTTTTTGAATTGTTTCATTTCATCACCTGTCATGTAATGATTTTGTAAAGCCAGTACCACAATTTGCAATAGTTATACAAATAAATCATGATTCACTGCAATATCATAAAATGGATGCTGATTAAAGCAGCACAAGAAAAAGAGTGAATCCACGAGTTCAGTGTCAACCTCTCGAGCTCTTTTATTCATTTTACCTGACTGCTTCAGCGAGACAATGTTTTCAGTCGATGATGGCAGTGATGGCGGTTGACTGCTGTTGTCCGGGGTGGAGAAGGGTTGAATACAAATAAGAATGTACCAAGTGCAACAAAGAATCGCGAGTTTCACACACACACACACACACACACACATGCACATGCACATGCACGCACAATAACGCAATACAGTTAAAGGTTAAGCTAACACAAGAGTAGATTAGGGACTTCTGAAACAGCAAAACAAGTGGGTATATGTTAATATTGATCCTTAGAAGTTGTTGCACACAAACATCCCTTGTGAAAAAGTAAGAATACGGCATATACATGGGTATGGCCCTGACTACACCACTGTAATAAACAGATAAAAAGAATGACATGTTGTTCATTAACAAGTACAAAATGGTAATCGTTGGCAAATTGCAGTGGTATAAAAGGTATAAAACACTTTGGGGCATGGTGTAATTGAAAATAATCAACTTCGTGGGGGTTCTTATTTTCCTATAAAAGCATGCCCCCCTAAATGTTTAAATCCACAAGTTTTTATATAATTACAAGTTTTTAGTGTACTGTAATAGCTGCTAAACTCTGGTAACCCCTGCTGCTATGCTTTGCATTCTGATAATACAGTTGTCACATTACCTTTTAGCAAGAACCTATTAGCACAGTTGGAGCATCTCACAGCAGGTTTAAATGAATAAACGAGAAAAAAGCACAGTGTGCATCCGAACTGATTCGCTTACAGAAACCATGCCTCTCAATGCTAAGCTTTTTACTTCAGTGAAGTCTCAGTTATTATTTGCAAAACATTTAGTCTATGTTTTTCCCTCTGGTCCCATTTTGTTCAGATTAGATTTTCAGCTTGAAAAAGGCTTACATTTTTGCTGACATCACTGTATGGTTACTATGGTCAAAGACGTCAAGAGAAAAAAGGGAAAGACAGACCAATATATATATGTACTGTATTGCGCAAAAGTTTAAGGCATCCGTTTTTTTTTTAGTACAGAATTCTTATTTAACTTTTTACAAACTGTTATACAGTTTTTATTTTATGACTACATTATCAAGTCATTAAAAAAATAAAGTTAGGTTTCCAAATATTCTTTTTCTAGCACAAAATCATAGACATAAAAATGTTTGCTGATGGGCTTCAGCCACTTGACACCACACAATGTTAAAGGATATTGCCCCACAGAGGTTCCATCAGTAGCGGCGTGGCTGGTCAAAATGGTGGCCATGTAGACCCCAATTGTCGAAGGAGCCAACCCTGCTGAGAAACATCCCTGTAAGAACTCCAGGACTGTAGCTATTGCGCAGTTTACTGGACCTAACTGATGTTCCTCACACCACGAGACAAAAAGTCACCATTTTTGTCACTCTAGCCTTCAGCATGGTCTCTACAACCTCTATTAAGAGACCAGAATCTATGAGCTGGTGCCCCTCAGGGACCAGACCCGCAGTTTCCATAGTTCCAGCCGTGGGTGATAAATCAACACTCTGACTTGAGACAGTAGACCCCATCTAGCAGGGATATTATGTCTGAAAACCATATTTGAGCTAGCCAATAAGGTGCTACTTGCAGCAGACATAGACGGTCTTGGCGAACTCTCGCTAGATCTTCTGGGAGTAAGAGCGATCAGGGGAAAGACATACAGATGTCACCTTGGACCTGTGTCCAGCCCCAGTGGTTAAGAAGGAATGAGGGTGAACCACAGCGATCAGTGCATTGCACACAACCACTTCTGCTTGAAACAGCAAACGGCTGTTTCAAGGATTTCTGGAACCTTCCAGTTTGTTGGGCAGCAGGGTTAGCGCCATTGCCGACAGGTTTAATGTCAGCCAGTTCCAGTTCAGACCCCTCGAGGGCTGCTGAGGCATGCTCCATCCCCAGACACTTCACACAGAAAGTGTGTCCGCCCCCCCCCCCCCGTAATAAAACAGGAGTAACACACTTGCTGATGCATGAGCGTGAAGCTGATGCATGATTCCCACAGCGTGAAGTTCATGCAATGTTGAGTTCCCTTTGAAAGGGAAATGTGGGGTGCTAACATTTGCATCGTATATTTGTACTGTAATTTGCACACTATTAATTAATTAACAATTAATGTGTCAATTAGTCCTACTTTTGCTTAAAATGATAGGAAATAAAATAACATTCAAGCAGTACAATGGTGCAGAGAATCCCATTCAGGGTGTATTCCTATCTCTCACATAGTGTTCCTGGGATAGACTCCAGATCCACCACAAACCTGACCTGGGTCAATTCACTTACTGAAGATCAATGAATGAATAATGAATAAATAACTTTGTTTTAGAAATGCAATTTGTCATAAATGTATAAGTTTTTTTTTTTTTCATAAACGATGAATTAAAAATGATTACTGTAGTGAACTCAGACCTTTTGGACACTACAGTAAAAGAATAAACCTGAATCTTAACATGTTTAATGAGATCAGATCCTCTGTGATAAAGATGCTATAGCAGGGTGTTGGAGTGTTTGACTGTGGAGGCTGAACTCGTATTGTGTCGGGGATGAGTGTGCTTTCCAGTGCTGCAAGAGAGCTATAGAAAGACAAATCTGCACACTTCATTTTGCACAAGGAGCTGGATGAGAGCGCTTGTGCGACATAAACCACTTCTCTATCTGATGCACTGCTTTGTGCTGCATATATTGAAAATGAAGCGAGGATGTGTGTTCTGTGTGGGCGGTGTAAGAGCATGTGAAATGTTGTCCTTTGTCATTGTCATTTCTGCAGGCTTGGGTCATTTTTCTTCTTTTACCTCTAAGGTAGGTTTTGTGTCTGTTTGTGTGGTGTACGCATGGAGGAGAAGTGATGCAGGAAGTTGTTCCATCTCGCTTCGAATTTTTCTTTTGTCCAACACATTCTCCTCTTGAGCAGGTTATGTTTTCTTTCTCTTTCTTTCTTGTTTGTTGGTGGAGCATTTCTTCTCTCTTTCTTCTTCTCCTTGGTACATTTCTCCACTGAGCAGTTATTAAAGTTAGATACAGTGGGCATCAGACTAGACGATTGGAATGTGATGTCTTTATAATATTCAACTCTCCAGTTTCAGTGATCCTGTGCAAACTGTAGCCTCAGATTCCTATTCATGGAGCATGATGTTGCCTTCTGCTGTTGTAGCCTGTCTGCCTCAAGGTTTAATGTTTTGTACATTCTGAGATGCTTTTCTGCTCATCATGGTTGTAATGAGTGGTAGCCTTTCTGTCAGCTCAAAGCAATCTGGTCATTCTCCATCTGCTTTTTTAATAAGGCATTTCCACCGGCAAACCTGCTGATCACTGGATTTTTTTTTTTTTTGCACCATTCTCTGAAAACTCCAGAGACTGTTCTGTGTGAAAATCCCAGGTGATTAGCAATTTGTGAAATACTCAGACGAGCAACCATAGAACTGAATTTGAACATTAACTGAAGCACTTGACCTGTATCTGTATGATTTATGCACACACACACACACACACACACACACACACACACACAATCCACTTGAAAGTACTGTAATGCCAAGGCCAATTCATTTCTTCGCTATACACTGAAAGCATCTGGGTCTGAGATCAAAAGATGAATATGAGGTGATAGATCAGTATTTCAGCTTTCATTTCCTTATATTTACATCTATATGTGTTAAACAACTTAGAACATGGCACCTTTTGTAGCAGACTACTAATTTTATGGTGAGCAAAAGTATAGGAACCGATAGTATTAAAGTAAATTAACATAAATAACACTTAATATTTAATTGTATAACCCTTGCTTGCAATTGCTGCATCAAGTTGTTTGTTTTTGGGGTTTATCCCTTCAGTCTCCTCTTCAGGAGGTGAAATGCTGCTCAATTTGGTAAAGGTCTGGTTATTGACTTGGCCATTCTAAAACCTACCACTTTTTCACTCCTGATGAAGTCCTTTGTTGAGTTGGCAGTGTGTTTTGGATCATTGTCTTGCTGCAATAAAGTTCCTCCCAATTAGATTGGGTGCATTTCTCTGTAAATTGACAGACAGATTGTTTCTGTAGACTTCTGAATTCATTCTTCTGCTACCATCATGAGTTGGATCATCAATAAAGATTAGTGAGCCTGTTCCAGAAGCAGCCATGCAAGCCCAAGCCATGACAATATATCCACTGTGCCTGACCAAGTAGTTTGTAAATTTTGGAGCAGATACTTTCTTCCTCCACACTTCCGAATCATACTGCTTTTGAGCGGTTTGAATCTTGTGGTGTAGCCTCTATATTTCTGCTTTCAAAGTCTTCCTAGTGGACTGTGTGGATCCTACTGTGATACCGTCACCCCTGTCCTGTGGATGTTGTGGATGATTGTTGTTTTCCCCCACAGCTCTCACAATGTTTTTTAATATTTACTATTTTTTAATGTGCACTTATATAGCACTTTTATCCAAAGCGCTTTACACTGTAAAAAAAAAAATTCACCCATTCACACACCAGTGTGAGCTTGCCATTCGGAGCAACTTGGGGTTCAGTGTCTTGCTCACCCAGGCCGGGAATCGAACCACCAACCCTACGATTAGTGGACAACCCACTGTACCACCTGCGCCACAGCCGCCCCGAGTATTTCTTGGCCAACCTGCCCCATGTCTAGTTGTTAGTATATCAGTGATTTCTTTATTTTTCGGGACATTCCTGAATTGTTACATTGGCTATGCCCAATGCTTCTGCAGTGGCTATGACTGATTGACCCCTGATTGCAGTGGCTATGACCCTCTTTTCTCAGCTTTAAAATAGCTTTATTTTCTCCCATAGTCAGCTCTCTGGTCTTCATGTTGGTTTATCCTTTTTAACAACAAACACAGATTTCACAGGTGAAACCTAGGCCTCAAACATAGAGCAGACATTCAGAACTAATAATTGTTTAATTATTTATCTAACAGGGCACACCCGGACAACAAAAAAACACCTGTCAGTTACATGTTCCAATATTGTTGAAATTAAAGCAGATCTATCATATCATATTCATGTTTTGATTTCAAACCCAAATATCTTTGGCATATAGCAACAACTATAGAATAGGACTTAATATTTCAATACTTAGATGAAACTGTATAAGTGAAGTATATAAAATAAATGCCAAAGGAAAACTGGATCTGTCAACAATCTCACCCTAGAATAATTTTGCCCAAAATGGTAGCGCATACACATACACACACTCACAATTCTGACAGGACTTTGATCTGGATGTAAGGGGAGAGATGCTCTGAGTGTGCCTGTCTCCAGCACGCAGTCACCTCTACTGCATACCAATGCACTACTGCCCCTTCTTCACTATCCACCCACCAGTGACAAATATACACTGTTAATCACATACACAAATAAATATAGACACTTTGTCCTTTGGAAATGCAAAAAAATTAGACATCATACATACTTTAATGATATTTTTATGATTTTCTCATAGATCACAGAGAGCAAAATAGCAATTAGGGTTCACATTGTTTCAAGCCAAGAGTAACAATGTGAAGTAAAACTGTTAAAGATGAAATAAGGTACATTAATTCTGTTACATCAGAATTATAACCTCTATTTCTTATTTACACACCCACACGCACACCTGCCATCAGGAGGATCCCCAAGCATGGAATAGATATCTAGTGTTTTCCATTCAGAAGGCAGCTGTCTAGGTAGGCAGCATTCTCTGAGCCAAAAATTGTCCCAATCAGAAAGCAGCTGCCCACTGAGGTTCCTAATTTTAGCCAAATTCCTCGGCAGCACCTCTATCTCACTGAAGACTTTTCAAAGGACCAAACTTTCATTTCTCTGTGAATTTTACATTAATTGCTTATTCTGGAAGATAGCTTATACTTATTGAATATTCTGCTTAATGGACAGAGTTTGAAGATGAACAGAAGTGGAGTCACAAATAAAAAAAACAAAACTGCTAACGTAACAACTTCATATATGTAGCTAGAGTAGCATGCGTGTTTGATGAGTCCCATTTGAGGAACCAGTGGAAGGTTGTATGTGGTAGTGAGGCTCTTTCAAAATATAGCATTTTTCATTTCTAAAGCTTATTAATTAGCTATTTTATATCAATATTTACAAGTATGAACTGATAATTGTTTGTCATTTTTGTTGTCAACTGTGCAAATTCCTTGCTTTGGATGAGTAATCATACTGCATAAATGCTAGCTAATTAGCAGCTGCTAACATTTTCCTTGTTCCATATACCGTGCCTGTCAACCATTCCCCTTGCACTGAGTGTTTATTTTCAAATAAATAAAGAAATAAAAATTCTATTCTTACACTTCTAAAGTGTGTGTGTGTGTGTCATTGTGTTAGAAGGTGAGTTAATATAAGCTAACTAGAAAAAGCAATTAGCAGAAATGTAGCAGGAAAAAAGTCATTGTAATGTTTACCTGTAGTATTTGTTTGAGTACATAAAAACAACGGATACACAACCTTCTTAAAGCTGCAGCATCAAACTTTTTTTTGGTTAAAAATGAACAAAAATCAATTATTGAACAAAAATCAATTATTAAAAACAGTGTTAAGGGAACACGGTGGCTTAGTGGTTAGCACGTTCGCCTCACACCTCCAGGGTCCGGGGTTTGATTCCCGCTGGGGCCATGTGTTTTGCAGAGTTTGCATGTTCTCCCCGGGTTGTGGGGGTTTCCTCCGGGTACTCCGGTTTCCTCCCCCAGTCCAAAGACATGCTTTGGTAAACTGTCCATAGTGTATGAATGGGTGTATATGTGATTGTGCCCTGTGATGGACTGGCACCCTGTCCAGAGTGTACCCCGCCTTGTGCCCGATGCTTCCTGGGATAGGCTCCAGATTCCCCGCGACCCTGAAGAAGGAATAAGCGGTTTAAGATGGATGGATGGATGGATGAAAAACAGTGTTCAAAACTATCTCCTTACCGTACCCCAATTAGCAAAGCTAAGCTTATAATAACGATTTATAATATGAGCGGTCTGGTCAGATTTTGCGGGAAACATAAGTTTGACATTATTTGCATGGCCTTTGATGTCACTACACCTTTTTGTGGTTACGTCATGACCGTAAACAGAAAGAGGAGCCAGCTATACTTAGCTATACTCAACCCCTCGCTTGTGAGGGACTTAGGATGGTGGAGTATTTGTAGCTTTTCTTACAAGAGTTGCTTTTTAATCTGGATAGTTGTAAACGCAATCATCGTTGACATCTGGGGAATCAGCTGTTGTCAAATCCAAGAAGCCTTGAACTGCAGTCAAAAATTTAAAGCAACAGAGCCCATGCTAAAACGAGAATACCATTTTGCGAAATGGTGACAACTCCGAGATCTGAAGGATTGTAGATTGACATAGAGATGGTTCAGCTTTTTTTCTGCTGAAGAGGTCAGTCATTTCAGTGGCTCAGTGGGTAGCTAGCTAACTTAAGTGCACTTGTTAGCACTAATTAGCGCTTGATTCAGTTATGTATCAAGTTTCCTAATGAGTTTTTTTTGTTTGTTTTGTTTTTTTGTTATGGTCAATGTCGTAAATTGCACTTATTTTCTGCTACCTATGGGAGAGAGTATAGAAGAATTTATTTGATCAGATTTTGGTTTAAATATGATTATTATGTAATCCATCAGGTCCAATCAAAAGTTACAATAATCAGTGCTAAATGGTTTTTTATCAAAGACCTAATAATGACTTTGAAATGTATTTAAATCATGAAGAGAGTGAAGTTAAAGCATCATTTAAACCTCATATTATTATGTTGTGATAATATATGGAATATTTTAATCAAAGTTTAATCCAATCATGTATAATCAATGCATAAGATATGAGTTTATTCATGTATATTAATCAAAGAAGCCAGGACAAGCTGGTGTAACTCCAGCTTGTGGGAAATCACTGAGCACACATTTCTCATGCGCAGTTTGTATCTTTTTATCCCCAGCACTCGTTATCTGCTATTTCTCAAGCATGTGCTCATCTTTTGTATTTTGCACCTGTTAGTCTTGGACTGGGCAATTTTCTCATCAGCTCAGTGTCTGTAACTTCTGAGAGTGTATTGTTAAGACTTATGATTAGAAGTGTAATACTAATCAGAAGGAAGATACTGTTGCCTGCAGTTTTATGTTTGAAACAGAGATGGCGATAGAGAGGCAAAAGATCGGTACTGCAGCTTTAACGCGCTCTATTGTTTTGTTTTTTTGTTTTGTTTTTTTTTATTATCATGATAATTTCCCAAAGCAGTGTTAGTAGAAGGATATGTAGCTGCTGCTAATTTGAGATTCATTCTGAGGTAAATTAGTTAGCAATAGTGCTGTCTGCCTAGATGACATTTCTGGTTAAAATGCTGCTCAATGAGACGACCACTTTTGAAGGATGCAGCTGATTTGGTTATATGTCACCATAAATACTGTTTGTATTTCTAATTATTGAGTATATAAGTTAGTCGCATCTATTTGAGAAGCATGGGGAGTGAAATTGTGGATAAAAACCAAGAAACGAAAGGACAAGCACATGGATGGCTAGATGGATGGAGTATAAACACCTGACATGCTTCATCTGTTGTGGTCTCCTCTATGTGCAACTCCCAGAGGGCAGTTATCATTCACCAGGCCTCTCTAAACCTATTCATCACCTAGCAGCAGGGTTGGGAGAGAACAAGGCAATTTATAAATGAGGTAATCATTAGGGCAACAGGATCGATTTGAGGAAGGCCAGATTAGGGCATTGTGGTTTACAGTCCTTGTGTCCAAGGATTTGGAATTTTGAATATCAGAGTCAGCACTTTGAATTTGCTTCACAGTGTACTATTTATTGGACAGAAATTTCTCAACCTGTGCTCACCCTAGTATATGTAATTTCAGCTTTGGTAATGGTGTTTTGTATCCACATTTTCTCTCCAATAATTGAGAAGCGGATACCCAGGAATAGAAATCTTATTGCCAGCATTCTTACCCTCATGGAGGATTGAACTGATGCAATGAACTGAATGTTGTGTGTAGCTGTCTGGGAGTGTTTAGACCTATACTTGTCACTGTTATTATATTTAGAGGCCAATATGGCTATGAGTAGAAGTGTTGATTGAGTGCTTCATATATGATAAGTTTATACAACTTTTATACATTTTTCCCAGGGAATGAAATTTGTAATGCTTTATTTGGATAGTGCCTTATGATATTGATCTTGTCATTTGTCACTTTATTGATTGGGAGGGCTAGAAAATTCTGCTCTTACTATCTGCATCCATTGGGGTTGAACGTTATAGCAATACAGACTGAAACAAATACTCTCAATGAAAGACAGATTTGGAGAGATTGATAGTTATTTTAAATCATGTCAAGTCCATAATCATGTCATGTTTGTTCTGAACTGGAAGAATTTCTACATCCTTAGTAACTGCCTGGTCAGGGTTGTGATGGTTTAAATTAGGGTACTACTGTAGTTTATTTAGAAACTATTTTTTGAGAAAATGAACATACTAAACTTGTTACAAATGTAATGGGCAAACAAAGTACAAGCAAAAACTAGCACACATTGCTACATAACAAAAACAAACGTCTGGTTTAGCCCACAGCTATTTCTGAATACAGATACAGTGCACTGAATAATACATCTACTATACACACACCATAGATTATCAACTCTGCATAATCAAGCTTTTCTCAGGTACAATTGTGTTACATCTTAAACAACAACAGTTTGTTGAGAATTGGTCTATAGTCACAGTCTATAGTGGTACCTAATGTCTACATTGCACTGCCCAAATAAAGTGCTACCAAAAAGTAACCTTGTTTTATTGCTATCCAGTGAGACCGTATTTCTCTTGTGGGTGTAGTCTGCTATTCTGAAACTTGATCAAGGCCTACAGTGCTGTAACTCAACAAGTTTAGTAGCTTCAGCAGGTACTTATAGTCCAAAAAAAGAAAGCCTGAGAGATAAAGAAGCAAGCCAAGCTATAAGGGAGTGTCAGTTTTCACTGTCGGCTTAACTTGTGATGCAGAAAAGGGACTACAGATCAATGACAGAGACTTCCCAATCCACTAAAGCTAACAGAAATACACTAAGATATCATTAAAATCAATACGTTATCATCACTTGTGGCTGTGTGGTGTTTTCTGGTTTTCCCCATTGTGTAAAACTATTGGTCTCTAGGGGAAACCTGTTTACGAGATGCAACTGCCGCTGGATTATATTTGAAACGCTGGTGACTCAGTTGTTTTACTGTGGATGTACTTTTTCCGTCTCCCTTTCCCCGCTTTTCTCTCCTTCCCTCCCTCGGCTTGCAAATAACTTTTTAACAACTTGCTCATCCTCGAAGACACTCCCTATTTCTCTGGACGACTCACTGGTTTATTTCTATGCAGTGCTGTTGTGTTGCCAGGATGCTGTCAAGGCAAACCTGAGCTGAGAGATGTAATTTGGTGTGGAAATGTTCACAGACATTTGGCTGG
The DNA here is from genome assembly GCA_012411365.1 of Ameiurus melas. NCBI lineage: Eukaryota > Metazoa > Chordata > Actinopteri > Siluriformes > Ictaluridae > Ameiurus > Ameiurus melas. Next base: position 19,059,988 of record CM022766.1, on the reverse strand, counting down.
TTGGAATATCGACAGCTGCTGTGCTTCTACTTATTACTGAGCATCATGCCATGAAGCTTTGCAAACACAATGGTGTCACTCTGAATGGAATAAAAGAAGCATGGCCAAAATTCCTGATTCTGTCTGACTGTTGAGACCATGTTGATTGAATGCTGTTTATCACAAGGCAGAGAAAGAAATTACATTTGGATAAGGACAGACTGATTTTCACAACAATATATATATATATATATATATAGTATTGGACATGTCAATATTTTTTTCAGTAAATATATTTCCAATGAGGCTATTCACATTTTCACCAGACATCAGTATTAACAAGAAATCAGGAAATATAAAAAATTCACAACATTAAAGTCCATAAATAAAGTTATGTGTAATAAAGTGGAATGCCACGGAAAAATGTATTGAATGCACTAACTTGAATTCATTTACTACTTTAAGCCTTTGTTTGTAATGACAGTTTCATGACGCTTCAAGTTGTTTAATGTTACAGAATATCCACGAAACAAGTTAGCTCCTGTTATCACATTATAGCAACTATAAACAGTTGTTCTTTCACCAGCCTCAATTTGTTTCTCTCTCTTGAAATTAATAAGAAAAAAAATACAGCTTTCCATGTTACCATGGAACCAGCCCTAAAGCCCTCTTTCCCTTGTCAGAAAACCTAGTTATGGTTTAATTTCTGACTGTTACAAAGACTGAAACTGGAGACTCCTTCCAAAAGCTACATTCAATTCAATTTTTTTATATAGCACTTTTAACAATGGACACTGTCACAAAGTCTCATATCAAAGCAAACCAGTGACTACATTTCCCATCCTGCACTGTGGCCTACAAACATGGCCGTCGTGGACTACACCCCCCCAGGTGTTCACCGTCCCCGGAATTCTAATCACAGACACCTGTTGCCAATCTCACACTTGCTCACTCCATGGTATAAAAGAGACTTTTTGAACAGCATGACTTTGTGTACTATTGAGTGTTACTGCCATACCAAGTGGTTGTTCCTTGTTCCTCATATTGATTTATGGCTTTTGATATGGTTTCTTGTTACTTGTTCTTGATTCTTGCCTTGCCTTGCCTCGTTTGTGCCTGTTTGTTGATCACCTGACCCATTGCCTGTTATTTCAACCACATTATTGTCTCATGATCTGGATTTATCTGCCTGGCTCTCTCTAATAAACTCTTGTCTGCGTTTGCATCCGTCCTAACCTTCATTACGTGGAATATGTGACACTAAGTGGTTTTACTGAAATCTGAACAGTACATTTTAAATGTATTCTTAATGAGCAAGCCACAAGAGTCGATGGTGGCAAGAAAAAAAACTCCCTGAGACATCTTGAGGAAGAAACCTTGAAAACCTTGAGAACCTTGAGAGGAACTCAAAAGAGGCTCAAAAGGGAACCCATCCTCATCTGGGTGACAGAATATTGTGATTATAAACCATTTTTGTTCTATAACTGTGTGTAGCAATGCTAAACATGTTGAAAGGTTCTTTTTTTTGGAAAGTGTAGTCTTTAGGTTATCTATGGAAGGACATCCAGAGCCATGTTTTGGGTGTCCATGTCGTACCATCCACAGTAATCTCATAGTGATCTTTAGGCTGTCCATGAGGGCCATTGTCAGCAGCAGCGAGTTACTTCAGGTGACTGAGGCTCCAAGCTAAAGTAGGGCATCAGGATGGATCAGGCAGGTGTGGAAGGCAGAAGGAGTCAGGAGCACTAGTATCTCAAGATTAACATGTGTTGCTTGACAGAGAGAGAGAGAGAGAGAGAGAGAGAGAGAGGGAGGGAGGGGGGGGACTCTGACAAGAGACTAGCTATGACCGACTAGCTATGACAGCCAGAAGGCAACACAGGCATGAGGACACCCTGGAACATAAAGCGGGCAGCCCCTCCATTGTCAACAAACCTGAGACCTACATTGAGAAAATAGGATTCAGTGGTTCAGTAATAATGACAAAAACAAATCTATGATTTTACAATAATAATAATAATAATAATAATAATAATAATAATAATTCCTTAGATTTATATAGCGATTTTCTTGGCACTCAAAGCGCTTTCCATTCTATGGGGGGAAATCTCCTGAACCACCGCCAATGTGTAGCATCCATTTTAATGATGTAATGGCAGCCATAGTGCACCAGAACCCCCACCTCAGAGGAGAGGAGAGTGATGTAGCCAATTCAGGGATGGAGATTTTTAGGGAGCCATTATAGATAAGGGATAATGGGGGATTTTTAATGACCACAGAGAGTCAGGGCCTCTCATCCATAAGATGGATGGACTTTAATTAAAATGCTGACAAAGGCAAAAATTTCCTAGCAAACTTTTCAAAAACAGGAACTATGTCAGATAGTATGTCAGATGTCAGTATGTCAGGCCAGGAACCAATGTTGCAGCCAGCCATTGTTGTGTTAATAACTTTTCTAACTCTTAAAACTCAGAGGAGTCAGTTTATCAGCCATTATAAGTTGTACTCATTCCTTATCCAACTTTCAGTGTGTTGTGAAGCACTTATGATCAGTTGTCTCAGGAAATATAAGTGTTGCAGCCTCAGTTTTGTAATTTGCAGCATAAGAAATTGATAATGCACTTGTGCAAGTTGTAAGTAAGCACTAAGAAGTCCTACCACAGATGTATTTCAGTTTATAAAACTTATCTTGTTTGTAAGCACTGAATTTGTAATTAGTTTTTTTGTCTGCATAATGGAAATGTGACAGACTTTTTAAGTTGCTGGCAGGCTGAAATCTCTGTTGTTGTTACAGCATTACTGCTTCTACATTGCTGGCAGTGATGGAGTGATGTTAGAGATATTGGGCTAAATAGTGAGCCTCAGTTTTTCCTCCTGTTATCAAACTACTGGATATTTTGTCTTGTTTTCTGGTGTTCTGAAATGTAGCCCTAGAGCGATTCATGAATGTATACAACTAAATATACACAGATAACTGCAAGTCTCTCTGAAATTCTGGTCAGCATTCGCTCAGCATCTCTCGTGTCAATCAGTACTGCTCCAGAAAAAGTCTCCTGGACTGGAGGAGATCCTAGCAGCATACTAAAGTGCCTGATAGCGCCATAATTGTGTGTAGACCTGTGAAACCATCAGCTTTCATGATTAGTTGTGTGATTTTAATTAACATAGATGGGCAGAATAGGACATTAGTTAAGTTTAATGATAAGATTGAAGAACTTGTACTCTAAAGCACGGACTTGACCTGTGCTTTTATAATGTAATAACAGTTTTTTTTTTTTTTTAGCACACCATAAAAGTAATTCGGCTAATGACTCTATGAACTATTAAGCTAGATATTAGAATGGAGAACAAATTTACAAAGTAACTCCTAACCGGTTGCGTTGATTCTAATTTGAAGATCTTGCTAATTTACCTTAGAGTAAAGCACAAAACATTTCAGCTCTAAATGCAGGTCCAAAAACTTTATCTTTTGGACATTTGTATTGTTAGCCAGTATTTAAGCTGTTTTAGCTAGTCTGTTTATGAGGGGTGTGTCACGTAATGTAGTCGCAGGACAGAAACAAGTGCAGGTATGGCAGTTTAATCAAACAATATGAAGTCCAAAGGATCAGGCAGAAATCAAAATACAAGGCAGGCTAGGGTCAAACAATTGGGCAAACAGGCTAAAATAGGCAGGGCAGAGAATTGAGGTCATCAGAGTAAACAAAGTCGATAACCAGAAAAGCAAACACGATATAAGGCTCGGAAATACGATGGAGACTAAGCAACTGAGCGTAATACTTTGCAAAGTCATTGTGTAGAACCAGACTCTATATGCTGTGGAGTGAGTGTGTGTGAGATTGGTAACAGGTGTGTGTAATTAGAAATCTGGAGAAGGTGAACGTGTGTGTTTGGGAAGTGTAGTCATCTTCGGCCATGTTTGTAGTCTGTGGTGCTTCCTGGGAAATGGAGTTGCTGGTTTGCTGTGATATGACAGGGTGACTCATGAGTTTTGTTAATTTTGCTCTCTAAATTTCTAAAAAAAAAAAAAAAAAAAATTTAAGTGGGCAAGAAGAAGTCAAGGGATACTTCTTTTTGCTCTTTGTGTAAACAATTTTGGTAGATCTGGGTCTGTACAGGTCATCTAATGGCTAACAGACATTTTTCTGTATTGTCATTGTATGCCAGGCTTGTGCCTGCCTTTATTGTGTGTATTTTCTTCAGTGGATTTGTCTTTTCATTTATTGCTCTGCGTTAACTAGCTTGCTAACGTTGGCCAACGTGTGTGTCTCATATTTCTCTGTATCTTGTGCATTTCAAACTTGGTTATATCAACGGAGGTAATCAATTGGTAAAAAACTAGGAAGGTTTTATTTTCAGAACAGTTCCATAATCATGAAGGGACAACAATAAGAGCCATGAATAATTGGGGCACATCCCAAACCACACTCTACCCCACTAAATAGTATGCTTGTATTACCTTTGGCATCAGTGCTGTCTAGCCATTGTGTTTAGTGCATAAAATATGGCATCCGAATGCAGTCCTAATGCATCTGCCAGGTTAATCCTCACACCTTGGAAAATGTTTTTCTATATGTACATCACAATAACAAAACAATTTTACCTATCAGAGAGGGCAAAATGACAAAATCTTGCATCATTCAGCTTTATATTTGTGGACCTAATATAAGCAGAGCTGAGGTTTTAGTATATTCAGAACTAAGCTTCATAATTATTGCCATAATAGTAAATCTAAAAATACATGAACCAGCAAAAAACCAGCAGCTGTAGGACATTTGAAACCTCGTCGTTTCTGTTTACTTGCCTTTTTAATGAACTTTCATTTTGTCTCATAATTACGTAGCTGAGTTCCGTCTGGAAAATGAACTATAATAAATGCAATCTCTTTTTTTGACTGTAGTTTTAATAGGGCAACAAAAGAACATCATGAAATGATGTGCTCAAACATTAGAGAGTTTGCTCACGTAATAGCTTTTATAGCCTTTATAGTTTTGGAGAGAGAATGTCAGTCCATCTAGCAGACTGCCAGAGCTCCAGCTCACACCAAAGCCCAAGCCCAGATTACACATTCAACTGGGTTTATTTGAAAAGTGACTGAAATGAAAAAAGGGTCTTTTATTTCAAGGAGTGGAGGACTAGCTGTCATCCTGCACCCTGAAATGGATTGGAAAATAATTCAGTGACACAAGATGATCTCTTAAATTCAATCTAAGCTCTTAAAACGATACAAAAAGCTGCTTGAATATAGGTCCTGTCAGTGCCCACCCCTATTCTGCACACAGTGAGAATATGTTTTCTAAGGTGTTTTTTAACACCCTTTTCTGTTCCAGGGATTGATTAGTAAATCCTGGGTCCGTGGGCAGGAACTTGTAATAGGCCCACTCTCTACCTCGCTACACATGAAACAATGCAGGGAGTCCTGAGTGTCCTTCCCTGAATCCAAACACTTGTAAAATAAAACAGATTACTACACATCCGTTATTAGATTTTAAGTAGCCTCAGTGATACACAGAAGACAGTTTTACCGTAGGCGACTTTCTTGCTTTTCACCTTGCAAGGTGCAACTCATTCTCCAAATTGTCAAATCCAGCCTTTTAGCAAGCATGGGCAGCAGTAACACCATGTTCAATCTTCATTGCCTATTTTAGTCTGACTTTAATTTGACCCTTTAGCAAACATGAACCATCTGTGGCTTCAATCCTTCTTAAGTTTTCTTTTCATCCACACACTTGGGTAGTGTGGGTTTTATGGTTATCCAGTTAAAAACAGTTAGGACCCAACTGACTACTCATTGGTTACTAACTGAGACCAATACAGCAATAACATTTTCCAATTTATGTCAGATTCTGTGAGTTTATAGCTGTGTCCAAATATCCCTACTGCCCTACCATACAGTAGGTGGAAAGCAGTGCGCTTTCCACCTACTGTATAGGTGGAAAAGGAGTGGTATGTCTGAATTCTCAGTATTCATAAAACAGTAGGCGAGAAATACCGGGATGAGCAACTGCTTACACTGAAATTCTGCAGTATGGAAGCAATGCACACTGCGCTATCCCATAAGGCAACGGGACTAGTGCAGAAGAGCTGTCAGAATCAAAAATGCCGGCTCATTTTAAGTTGTACTCTAGGTCACATGACAAAGTCAACATGGTGGATTTAGTACAATTGTATTCACACTACACACATATGTATAATGTACTGTGTTAACGACCGAGCAGTAGGTACTGAATCGAATGCTGTAGGTACTGTCACAGTATGTGATTTTGGACTCATGGAATATTTATTGGCAGGTGTTGTATATACTGTATAGTGTTGCGCAATGGCCTAATTCACTTCAACATCCATGCTTAACAGTGGAGCCCCTGTACCCAGTATCCCCAGTCTTCAATCTGTTCCTGCTCTATTTTGGAGTTAAGGAAAGACACTACAAATAAAAAGGGTAATTATTTTTTTAAACAAACAAAAAACAGTGATATTTTAAGTATTTTATTTATCAGAACTAAAAAAAAAATGCACATTATACTCTGCTACTATGTTATGTTCAAGTTTTTTTATGTGTTTTGTTAACATTTGAGTCTTCTCTCCGCCCCGTCTTGTAATTGGTTTATCTCTCCTAATGTGTTGTGATTTTGTGTACCTGTTTTGAGTGAGTTCTTGGTAAGTTTGTATATTTAGGCCCTTCCATGTCTTTGCCACTTTGTGAAAATTAAATTCAGTTAATATGCTTTTTTTTTTAGAGCCTGTGTTTCCCCTATTATCTTAGTTACATCCTGGAGGGTATTCCACAAGGCGAACTCACTCAATAAGTCATGGATTATTTCAACAACCCCGGCTAATTTCCATCAATTTTGGTTCCACAAATGAAGTTACTATGACAACGTAGGCTTTTGGACAAACTTGCTTTATGTCAGGTTGGTTGTAAGCTTAGTTTAGCTTGATGAATACTATTAGTCTAGGCTTGTGCTTTTTTTTAGTATCGGTAGGTGGAAACAATACTCTGGAACATTTGTTTCACTAAAATACACACTGAAAAAAAGGAATACAATCATGTGAAAAAAATAAGTACAGCCCATGGAAATTATTGGCTCTTTTGACATATTTGAACAAGCAAACATTTGATCGTCTTTGAAACAGTACCTATTAATAAAGTTCATATACTTGAACAAAACCCCAAGATAAACAAGCTTTTTCAATCGTCTATTCAACAGAAATATCAATAGATGTGATATTCTTCTGTGGAAAAAAAATAAGTATACCCTTGGGCCAGAAGCTAGTCTAGCCCCCTTTAGCAGAAATAACTTCTTGTAGAGTTTTTGCATAATTGTCCACCAGTCACTGTCATCAGCTTGCTGGAATTTTTGACCACTTTTCCATGCAATATTCTTTCAGTTGCAAGATATTTGAGGTTTTTTTTGCATGTACTGTCTGTTTCAAATTGCCAACAACATTTCAATGGGATTCAAATCCGGGCTTTGACAAGGCCATTCCATAACCCTCCATTTCTTTCTTTTTTTTTTTTGGAGCTATTTCTTGGTGGATTTGGTAGTTTTTTGGAGCTATTTCTTGCTTAGGATCATTATCCCCTTGAAAGATCAAGAATTCATAGTCGAATCAATGAATGCAAGCTGTCCAGTCCTTGAAGCAACACTAAACTATAACATTTCCACCACCATTCTTCACAGTTGGTATGAGGTGCTTCTCCTGAAAAGCTGTCTTTGGTCTGTGCCAAACATGTCTGCTGTTACTGTGTCCAAACAACTCTATCATTGATTCGTCTGTCCAGGGCACATTATTCCAAAAGGCCTGGTCTTTGCCTATATGCTCATTAGAAAACTGTAGACTTGCAAAGAATTTTTCCTGGCACTCCTCCAATGTAGGTCAAATTTGTGCAAATCTCTTTCAGATTGTAGAAGCATGCACTTTGACACCAACAGTTGCAAGACTTACTAGCAGATCCCGTTCTCAAATTTTGGGGTTCTTGGAGAATTCTTTTTGCATCAGACATACTGCTCTTGGGCTGAATTTGCTGGGACCGCCAGTCCTGGACGAATTCATTTGAAATCTGTGCCATTTGTAGATTATTTTCTTTACAGTAGAATGATGTATTTCAAATCATTTGGAGGTCTTTTTAAATCCCTGGCTAGACTCATAGGCATCCACAAGATTTTTTTCTGAAGGCCTTACAGAACTCTTTAGATCTTAGCATGATGACACCACACACCTCAATAACAAAGGGACTCTCTATGCAGGTTCTAATCACTGACACCCAATCTTGGTGTCAACACCTGTTTCTAATTTTATGGATTTGAAGGTGTGATAAATGTAGGGGTGTGCTAACTTAATTTAAGTTAATTGCTACAAAATGTCAATGTTATGTGCCATTTGATATTATATCAACTTTTTCAAAGGTACTGTTTCAAATGTTTGCTTGTTGAAATATGTTTAAAAAATAAAAATAAATAAATAAATTACCTGGGGTGTACTTATTTTTTCAAATGACTGTATAGAGCACTTTGTCCAACTTTTATTGTTTTAAATGTTCTTTAAAGATAAACTTTACATACTTACTTATTTCTTCAATATATCATGTATGTACATATCAAGCTGCTACCTTTCAATCTGTTTACTGATCATAGTAAAACAATGTTATTTCTATTCCTACCTTTCTGTTTTTTTATAAGCATTCTGCTGAAACAATTTCATCTCCCCTTGAGAGATGTCTACATGAAAATGTGAGCAATAAGAAGACTGAATTACACATCTCTAACTACAACAGACAGACAAGCTGGCAAAGTGCAAAAGTGTTTCATTCATATGCATTTGAGCAATTACTGCACTTCTTAACAAACGTTTGCCTCCAGAATACGCTCACTTACTTCCGTGTATTTTCTTATTTTTTAGCTTGGAAAGAAACTTTTCGAGCTATTTAATGAGATAAAATTAGCATTTGGTGCCTGTTAGAGCATGAGGCTTTTGTTAGGATTAAAAATAAAGGGTAAACTGGTGAACATATTGCAAGTCTTCATAGGCTTATTCCAGGCTTATATTTTTTCACATGACATGACATGGTTGGTCAGCTTTTAGAGAGAATTTAATGTACTGTATACTGTAGTATACAGTACATACATATTAACATCATCCAATTAGTATCAGATTAACCTGACTCAACCGTACACACCATAGTAGTAGGCAGTGATACCGCCTAAGCTTCACCGTACTAATCTGAGCTCGGGTGTGTGTGTGGTGGTTGGTTTTATTCCAGAGCTTTGAAAATGCATGGCCAAATCATCTAGGCTCCAACTCAAGTCATTCATGATGAACCAATATACACTTGAGGTAAAAATAAAATCTGAACATCTCTAAAATGATATGAACAAGGTACACTAAATAAACATCTGGCCTTAAATCGGACCTATTATGCAAAATTCACTTTTAAATGGTGTTTGAACATAACTCTGTGTTGGCAGAGCATGTACACATCCACCTACAATGGTAAAAATTCACCCACTCACACTTTTTTTTATATTCCCAATAAATCAAAAACAGTGTCTCACAATGAGTCGTTTTAATTTTTGCCCCAACGTGATGTCACGTTTGAACAAGCCCCACCCAGGGACTCTGCCCTATTAGCAGAGCTCATCCCCTGAGTGAGCTGCACACAGTCTGCCATGTTCTCCACGCAGGAGCAGCTACAATGATAAGAAGAATGTCTCAGCTTTGTAAGCATTGCAAGTGTTTTGTAAGAATGAATATAAGATTCTTCATGTTCTCCTAGCATCAGAATCACTAAAAACACAGTGGAGAAGTTTTATTTTTGAAGGAAAAATGCCACAAAAATACATTAAATCAATTAACACCAGATTGCCTTGAGGGTCAATGCAAAGCAGGATTTGCTAAAAATTTTATTCTCAAGCATGGATCAATACCAACTGTTCGTGATCCAGTTTCATATCCAGAAGATGTAAGTATCACACTTTAAATTTGTGAATGTTTGCAAATTTCCGATGTTCGCCTTTCCGAATGTGCTTGTTAGCAGATTCCATGGTTAATGCGGCTGAAGTTACCATGGTCTCTGATTGTATTCATGGAGACTAGACCCATGTTGTCGTTTAAATTTTTAACCCAAAACTGCCTTTATTATGCACAATACAGTAAGGTGATTGTCTTTTTGAAAACTTTGTACATTTTCTGCGACTCATTCTACACCAGACTGCTTTGTGAATGAGGTTATTAGCTGATGTAGCATCCGAAGCACAAGCTGTTCATTTCCGGAAAGGGGGCGGGAAGCAGAAGCTCGTTTGCATTTAAAGAGACACACAGCAAAACAGTATGTTTTTGCTTCCACCCAAAAAAGGGCATTTACAGCATGGTATAATAAATGATCTGTGGGATATTTCAAGCTGAAGCTTCACAGATGCATTCTGGGGACACCTGAGACTTCTATTACATGTTGTAAAATGGCTTAAAATAGGTCTCCTTTAACTTAGTCTGACTGGGAAGAAAAATCCTCAGTTATGTTATTATGTTATAAATCATTGGCATGCCTATCTGGAAAAAAGCTTTTCAGGGATATGTGACATGGTGTGATTGTGAAGTGGGTGGGGCATAAAGCTTACTTTGTGTCTGCAGATAATGTGGGGATCACAAGTGGAGAAAAACACTGAAAGAAATATTTTGCTTTGAGTTTTGTAATTTTTATTAACACAGTTTGAGAGAGGATGTGTTATAGACACAATTTACACAAAAAGTCAGAAAAGTGATTGACGAGACCAAAATTGTCATTTCTACCTTTCTTGACTTAAGCATGAATAATGCCAAAGGGATTTTTTAAAATAATACTAAGAAGAAGAATCCTGTCCAGGGTGTACCCCGCCTTGTGCCTTATGCTCCCTGGGATAGGCTCCAGGTTCCCCTGTGACCCTGAAAAGGAGTAAGCAGTAGAAGATGGACGGATGGATGGACTAAGAAGAAGAAGAAGCAGAAGAAGAAGTAGAAGAAGAAGAAGCAGAGGAAGAAGAACAACAATAACAACAACAACAACAAAATGAAGTGCAAAATAGAACATTATATTTTCAAACTAGTTGTTCATACATTCTCCTGTCTTTTTTTATTTTCTTTCTTCTATCTGTTCTCATTCTTGCAGATAATCTGACAGGTTCTTGGGGGATTCTGTTCCCCATAGGGCTTTGGCCGGGTAGTGAAGTTCAGTCTCACAGAAAAGCAATATTAGCAAGAAATTGGAAAGAATTCATCCGTGTTGCAGTGGTATGAATTGAAACCTGCCTTCACTCACTTCACCATAACGATGCCCCCCAGTTTTGAAGCACCACCCCCCCCCATTTTCTTGCTTCACTCTGTCAGCCCAAGCAGTTTTTTCCACAGATGAGGATGGGCGGATCTCTGACCTTTGCCCTTAGACCTCTGGCTTGGATGGACACAATTCTATGGATTTATTTTTAGCTTAGCTTAATATCAGAGGTGAGCAACAGAAGCATAGGCTTTTCATCACTGCTGATTTGTTGTTGCTAATTTTTAATAATCATAAATGATCCTTGGATATGAGAAATCCAATAGTGGTTAATGTCCATGTTCTCTCATTAGCCAAAAATGACTTTTCCATTAAGTAGCATTGGTATTTCTGTTGGAAGGTGAAAGGGGACTTTTCCCCACATTGTCTGCAGTCTCTCTCTCTCTCTCTCTCCCTCTCTCTCTCTATCTTTATCTGTATATTTGCAGTAAAGAGAAAGTACAATGGTGTGTTCAGGTGCAGTAAGCCCTTCGTGGTTGACATGCAGCCTTGATATTCAGTTGTTTACCTGCATAATGGAGACTGGAGCTTGTCTCTGATGCAGTTGCCAGATGCAGATGAATGGTTGCTGTTGGATGGAGGATGGAGAGATTGGAATATTAATCGAGTCATGCTGTGGACTGGAGGAACACTATTTGTATAGAGAAACAGATATTGAAGTGGCTAGACTATAAACAGACAATAATATACTCAGGACAAACTGATCTATAGCAATTTGTCAATTCCAACCATTCTTATTAAAATGTATTCAAGAATAACACATTATACATTTTTATCTCTTTGCAGTTATGGTTAATGAGCCACATTGATCAGCCATTTATCAGAAGTTGTGTGTAAACGTGTCCATATGCCAAACTGAACAAAAAATTACGAAGGTTTCATAATACAGATTTTCTCTTCTAATGTGTGTATGTTGACAAAGATTGATAACCTGTAAATTATTGTGATTTACAATTAGTGAGGCACATAAAACTCTGTAAACAGCTCACAGAAATGACAAAATGATGACTAAATGGTGAAAGAGCACCTAAGCATGGCGTATGCTAAATCTTCCAGTTATGCAGCTCAGCCAGTGCCACGTGTCAGTTATCATAGACACACACTATCTCTTCCTGCTTTTATAGCGACTCGGTCTCACAGAAAAAATGTTCTCATGCAACGTATCTGTAGCACCTTCTATACAATGAATATCAAAGTTCTGGCACATGCATATGATACACTATATGTCCAAAATTTTGTGGAAACCTGATGGTTGCAGTCATATGTCGTTCTTACACAAAATGTTGCCACAAAGTTGGAAGAACACAGTTATATACAGTAGAATGCCTTTGTATGCTGTAGCCTTACAGTTTCCCTTCAATGGAACAAAGAGGCCAAAACAAGTTCCAGCATGAGCTCCATGAAGACATGGTTTGTCAAATTTGGAGCGGAAGAACTCAAGATCTCTGACCACAACCCCACTGATCACCTTTGGGATGGAACATCGACTGCACCAAAGGCCTCCTCACCCAACATCAGTGCCTGACCTGACGAATGCTATTGTGGCTCAGTGGTCCCCACAGATACGCTCCAAAATCTAGTGGAGTTTATTATAATAGCAAAGGGGGACTAAATCTGGACTGGGATGCTCAAAAAGCACAAATGGCTGTGATGGTCAAACATTTGGCAATATAGTGTATCACATGTTTACACGAATACTCGGTATGAGACGCTCTGCACTAATGTATTTTAACCAAGCTAACCTATGCCACTATGCTATTTGAATAAAATAGATATGTAGTAAATCATAGGTTCTCAACCTTTTGTAACTAAAGCCCCCCAAGCCTCCACTATCATGTGGCATGACCCCCCCATTTGAGGAGCCCGAGTATAATGATTATCTATATTCTATATAAAATCTATCTATATATAACCTAATAAATAATCTGTTTTTGATAGATAGATAGATAGATAGATAGATAGATAGATAGATAGATAGATAGATATTTTATTTTTTTGCGTTTGTATTGTAATTTTTTTCAATTACTTTTCATAACTTTTTATAATTTTTTAAATAACTTTTATAAAACTATTTAATGGACAGGTATGGGACATGAATGATCAAAAATGTTTCTGAACACTGTAACTACTTTGAACATGAGAACTAGGCTGTAATAACATGGACTATTTTACATGTAAAACATGTTGCATTCCATTCATCTTGCATTCTAAAAACCATCTACAGATGAATCATGTAAATTATTTAAAAAAAGGGCATGTCTCGTTAGCCTTGACATTGTTAAATCTCCAGCTCTCAGCTGCTTACTGAATAGAGCAGACGCAGAGAGAGGTTAGAGTGCAGTGGGAACACAGTACTGGCAACATTTGGAAAGTTGCTAAGGTTTGTACAAAAAGTCGCTAGATTTGTCGTTAGGCGTTTTATTTTTGCAAAAAAAAAGTTTTGAGAACCACTGTAGTAAATAATTTGACCACTTTTTTGTTTACATATTGAGTGTCCCCTATGTCATGTATATCGTTTGACATTTTCATGGCACATGATTGGGCTCATGACACATCTCCTTTTCTCTGCAAATACAATTTGACATGCAAACAAGGTAGTAATGTGGTACGATGATGTGGGTATTTGAAAATAAATAATCTCACACAAAACCTGACAATATCAACAATTATACACATTAAAAAAGTTTGTGTCTAGCATCCTAAATACGAGTTCCTGTTTAACTTGTTACCAAAGAATTGATATCAGTAAATGAACACATTCATATTGCAAAAAAAAAGCCTAATTTTTCTTATTATACAGTCGTTAGTGTCTCTATTTGGAGATGGACTTGTTCTGGAACTGTTTATGAGTTTCTGTAATTCTATTTTTCAGTTTCTATTTGAAATGCAATTGTCTAAATCCACATAAAAGCATTGAGTGTGTGTGTGTGTTTCTGTGTGTATGCCTTATAGTTTACCCAACATTATTATATTACAGACTTTTTTTTATTCAATATCAACCACCAATGAACAAAAACACAGATAATGTAAGTCTGTGACAGCACTGATAGTGTGAATTGGTCATAGACGAATCAACACAGAAAAAAAGGCCATATCTGTATGGCTCACATTGCAGCAGTTTGAATACAGCACACACACACACACACACACACACACACACTTATTTTTTTATTTCTAAGCAATGGGTGTATCAGGGGTGAAGCACTTGATATGTGCGTCAACTGTGTTGCTTGTGGCTCAGTGGATTGGAGGCAAGAGATTAAGAAAAGCTATGTTAAGTTAGTGGAACTCACAGATAGCCAGCATGACTTCCACTGAATATTGGATGCTGTGTGTAATGTGTCCATGGAAACTATTTTCTGCCAATGCTTTTAGCACCTTTTGCTTCCTCAAAAAAGGCAAAACTAGAAATATAAGCCATATTTATTTTTCCGCATGGTAATATGTTTTCGAGTTTGTGTCTCAGTGCCACATGCTGGGGCCCGTTTTGAAGACAGCTATTTGAATGTGAGAAAATTTGAAGCCTTTTTTATTCACGAAGGTAAGTGTGCCTGTCATACCACTGTTTACACTGTGCTGCTTTGTTTGCTTTTCCTAGACAATTCTTTGTTGCTTTTATCCCTATTATCTACACTACTACAAAAAAGAAAGAAGAAGCTTTGTGGTTTTGTAAACAAAATGTACTTTTTTAAAAACCATAATGTAATGATGTCATAACACAGCCACTGTGCTATTTCTTGGCCTAGTTTGAGACCACCACACGACCAATCAGGAGTGCATTTCCCAGAAGTTCTATAATGGTGAGTATTTAGTGAAAAACTTCTTCATAAATTAACACGTATCCTGACCTATTTGTTATTCACTAAATTGCTTAAATTTCCTCAGAAATAATAATAATTGTTATTATTGTTATGATTACTTTTATTATTGACATAATTTTGTCCTCACTTGTATTTTAATCAGTGTCATGCATTTTGCATTTTAATTCGCACTTCATTTAACAAAAATAATTAACCATTAATTATTAGTAGTCCATACAGCCGCATTACAACAAGTATGCTCAAATAGCAAACTTGTAAAACTATTAAAATAAAATAATATAAATAAAATAAATAAAATAAATAAAATAATAATAATAATAAGAAGAAGATTGATGAATATAACTGCAAGCATTGATTAATGGGGCCAAGCACCACAGGTGCAATGAGGAGCCCGAACAACACCAAGAGGAGAAATAGAATGTACATTAATGAATAAATGATAGGTTCAGAAGCACAGCTGAGAATAAAATTGAACAGGAAATTAACAGAACAGAGGAATTTATTTGCATGCCAAGAAAGGCTGAAAGGTTAGTTCAATTCTGAGCCACAAAAGAAAGGACCCAAATAGCACACACTTAAGCGCTTGTACCTGGGAATTCAACCCAGAACCTTGAGAATTGGTGGTTAAATATAGTGGTGGTGATCACCTATCATAGTGTGCCACTCAGATAACACATGATTGTTTTGATGCTGAGGAGAGCTTTCAAGGTGAGAATGAGCACACAAATGCATTAGTTAGAATGTTAACAGGTACTGGATCATAACTTTTGAACACATATGAAAATCAAAATATTAATCAGTTATTTTTGTGTGCCTCTGTCCACTGATCATATGAGCTAGTTTTGATAAGTAATTGACAACATTTTAAGGAGAAGTTAAAAAGAATACTGTACATTTCAAAATGTTGACTATTGTAATGGGTGGAGTCTTAATGTAGGATATGGATTGTGATCACCATAAGGTGAGTAATTTGAGGAATTAAATTTATTTTCTCTGGGACAAAGCGTTCAACAATTATAGCCATATGAAAAGTGAAATTTTGAACTTATGGTAACGCTATAGAGTCTCTCATAGAGACTGGAGGGGATCCTCAGACCCAGCTTTATCTTGCTAAATGTTGATAGTATTGACCCTATGTGTGTTGGAGTTAGAAACGTTCTCATTGTAGTAGAATCCCATATAACCCATAGAAAAGTTGTCCTATGCACTGGAGAAAGCATACTTTTCTTGGGGTTCAACCTGAGTCCCAGGTTCCTCATATGGGCGAGAACAACATCTAAATGTTGATTCTCCAGCTCCTTGGATAGCGCTAGAATTACCCAGTCCAGGTAGTTTAGTACACGGATGCACATTCCACAATTGGAGCTCTCCACACCAAATCACAGAAGCAATGACTGGAAATTAATACATATTTAAAACAACTGCAATCACCTATTTTCTGCCAGAATTTCTTCTATTTTCTTCATGTTTATAACCATTAAGTTGCCACTAATTGTTTAATTTATTTTGAATGTATTAGTATAATAATACTAATCTGATTATTGTGTTTTACTATTAGTCGTGTACTTAACAACAGTTAATGTATGTCTTGTGTGGTATGTGTGTGTTTGCTGAATAATTTCCTTAATGATAAGAATAAGAAAATTCAGGTAAAATGTTGTTGTATGTACATGTTAGTATTTCGGACAAAGTTTAATCCACACATCATGAAAAAGCGTGGAACCACCCATCTGCTGAGACAATGGACTGCTTAACATCATGGGTGGAGCATATGGCTTATACCCAGCCCTAAGACAATCTCTGGTTGGGTGGGACCTTTAGGGGGCAGGATTGGACAGAGCGAGTTAAACTCCAACTCTCTGCTCTCTCTTCCTCTCTCTTTTCCTCTCTTGGCTTGCTCAAATTAACTTATCTCACCTCATAGGAGGTTGCGGGAAGACTTCAATCAACATCAGCTCAGAGACCCAGCCTAGAGCGCCCCAGCGTTCAAACCTCCTGCTGTCAGGTCTCTAAACTTTCTTGCTTCTTGATGCCATTCCCTTGAACATTCAGGTTGGTCTTCTGAGATGCCACTCAATACTGACCAGACGAATGAATAACCATTGCGGGAATCTCCTCAACACCACAACGTAACGAGAAAAGCCCCTCAACAAACAAGCAATACCCCAGAATCTAGACTGGTGCATATTAAGTTATAATAAGTTTAAAGCCCTTATAAAGAAGTGAAAATAGAGTGATGAAACTGATTATTTGTTCAGGTCATGGTCTGTAAAATAACATGATATATTATACACTCAGAACTTCATTCACTCTGTTAAACCATTTTCACCTCTGCTTGTGTGTGCGTGAGTGTGTGTTTATGTGTCGGATTAGTTTCTATGTTGTAGAATAGTTCAATAAAGTTTCTACTGTATTTAAACATACATATCTTTTTGTTTACAAGGTCCACTGCCTTGAATTGTCGATCTTGCTGCATGCTCTTCAAATAATGCTCCACTGTATTTAGGATATTATTGCCGGTGGCCATGGAAGTAATATCTAATGCATAATTAATGAATATGATAAGTTCAACTTATCGCTGGAACAGTAGTTGATCAGAAATACTAAATTAGCAAATTTTGAGTTGACCTGCTAGTCTTTCCCACAGTTTTGGGGAAGAATCAATTTAAGCAGCTATTTTTCGTTACAGATAATGGTGGAGAATTCAACAATTTAACCCAAACAGCTAATTTTCTCTACAGTCAGGTCCTGCTCTGTGTTGACTACTGTGGTGAGCACACCTCTGAACTGGGAAGGGGGTGGGTCGAGCTCTGAACTTGGCCTAGTAACCCTTTTTTATGGTGGGCAGTACCCATAGAAACACATTTGGAAGTAGTTTCCACACTGCCAGATGGTCTTTTAGTGACGTTAACTCAGTCTGTTGGAGGGAAAGCATCAGATTTTTGTTGCCCTGTCACAGCTCGCTGACCAGAGAAGGCTGAAAACATGGGGTGATATTGGCTAGATGAGGCCCTACAGTAGTACTGCCATAACAACCTCACGTCTCCTGATACTTCCCTCTGGGGCCGCTTTTTCTTTGCCTGCTTGGCATTAATGATTATTCTCAGATCAGGCTTACTGGGGGGAGGCGGGCCGCCACACTTCTGTGCCTCCCTTGCACTAGTGTGAGCTCGACACGACAGGGGAGAAACTGAATGCCGCCGCTTGCTGATTTGCCTCGTGAAACCTGTCAGCAAGGCCGGAAGGTTCAGCGGGGAGACCTTACCTTTATCCCCCATCCCTGAAAGGTTGAGCCATAGGTGCCTCTCTGCCACAGCCAAGCTACCTATTGAAAGGCCAATATAATGGGCCATTTGTTTGGTCACCCGAAGAGACAAATCCTTGGTGCAGCAAAGCTCTGCCATTGCCTTCGGCCCAATTCCCTCCCCGCTGTTGAGCTCACTCAGCAGGTCTGATAGGTAGGCCTGCAACACTGCCAATGTATGCAGTGAACCAAAAGTGAGACTCATTGCTGCATAGGCTTTGCCAACCAATGCCCTGCCCAGGTGGCCTTACATGGCTTGGATGGCAAAGCTGGCCCCCCTAAATTTCCTGCCATCGATAGAAAGAGGTAGCTCGCAAGCACCTCATCTACCTTTGGCATAGCCAAATACCAGTGCTGTTCATTCCCAAAGATGGCCAAATAATCAGATGTTGTGAGTTTATAAACACGGCTAGTGTATAGTTTCCTCCATAAGTGTGATATTTCATTATGCAGGGCAGATTCGGACCTGGAAGACAGGGCAAGAGATATATAAGCGCTTGTCTTCGGCTCCTCCTCCAGATCCTCCAGATCCTCCTCCATACAGGATCCCCAGGACCTGAGCCAACTGGCCAACTGGCTGTCTTGGCCAGTCCAGATCCACAAGGTTCCAAAACCCCCTCAGCTGAGACAAGAGCGAGCCATGAGTGGAGCTGCCTGATTGAAAAGCGTTCACAATGCGCTCAGTCAGCCTCCTCAAGGGCTGCTGCAGCATGCTCCATGCCCAGACACTTCACACAGAACGTTTGTCCGTCTGCCTCCATAATGAAAAGGAGCAAGGGGTAACACACTTGCTGAACCTTCTCTGATTCATGCTTTCCCTTTTTTAAAGGGACAGAAAAGTTAAAAAATATATATATATATATATTATATATATAATTTTTTAATGTAGTTTTTTTTTTCATGAGCATTGACACAAATGGTTGACAAGCTGTCTTTCACTGAAGATAATAAAGCTGACGACATGGTTTACAGAGGCCATTTTATAGTCACGTGATGCACAAAATGCCACGTCTCCTGACCATGACAGGAGTAAGGTGTGATTTCACACAGACTTCAGATACCGGACATGCGCAAACGGGCGTGAAGCTCAACGTGAAGCTCATGCAAGGTTGAGTTACCTTTTAAAGGGAATGGGTAAACTTAGTTAAATAAAGCAGGTGTTAGCATGTTAGCAAATCAGCTAAACTGACCTCAACATGTTTATTCCTAGATACCTCATTTTATATGATTCTTTGTTTACTCTAGAAAATACTGAAACATTTCACTGAGGTAAGGCCAGGCATGCACATCCTTGACTTTCACACTGCAGTTACCCACAAAGATTGCTGTGCTGCTGATGTTGAATTGACATAAATATAGAATCTTTTACTATACTGATGAATCTAACTGGATGCTAAACTGAAATGAATGGATACAGAAGTTAATCCCATTATACACTTGAGTGGTTGAACAGAAATCAGAAATGAGGAGATATCCAGGCTCACCAGTGATTTAAAAAATAAATAAAACAATTCTGCTACTTGGTTGGGTACAGGAATTGAGCACAGCAAAATCCCTCATTTACTCTCTTTCAACTCTAAAACCAGGTTTGTACATAACACATGACCTTCATGTGACTCAAGTGGTTAAGTGGTTAGCACATTTGCCTCACACCTCCGGGGTTTCGGGGTTTCCTCCGAGGTACTCCGGTTTCCTCCCCAATCCAAAGACAGGCATTGTAGGCTGATTGGCATTGTCTGTTGTGTGTGTGATTGGGTTGGCAATGGGTTGGCACCCCATCCAGGGTATCCCCTGCCTTGTGGCCCAAGTCCCCAGGAATACGCTCCAAGCTCCCCCATGACCCTGTGTAGAATAAGCAGTATGGAAAATAGACGGATGGAGAGGCCACTATGACTCATTTTTGAGCTGGGAAACATACCTCCAGTTCGAATTTTCAGTGTATAATTCACACATACATACCGTGATTATATTTGAAAGGACATTCACCACTATTCTGCAAATTGTAGTCCTTGAAAGTGGCAAACACAGTTTGTGGTTCATATGTCAGAGATGACCTTTTAATATTGTATCATGCTTATGCAATCACTGATCACAATTTTTTTTCTCCTAGAAAATTTATCTCAGCATTAAATATGATTTATTAAAGATGATGTGTTTTTTTATATTTAAATATGGAGTACATATTTAATTATGAATTCATGCCATTTTCTCTACAACCTTAAACTATGATTCACATTTAATAAGTTTGCTTTCAACTCAAAACCATTGGAGGTAGATGATTAACTGAGTTAAGTGTTTTACTCTTTCAGACAATGTAAATGCTGCTGATGTACTCGAGAATCACAGATGTTATAATTTATATGTTCGGTTCTACCACTAAAGCGAGGTACTTCACTTTATTGATATAAAATAGTTTTAAAAGAGTGTGCTGACCCTTTTTGAACATGGCTCTTTATTTAAATGTGCAACATTTAACTTTTGAAGCTGCTTAGCTGGAGTGCATCTTATCTAACTGATTGAAATGCTCAGGATTGTACATTAACAGTTGACCTTCTGATTACACTGGCTTATTCAGCGCTCACTTGAAAAAATGACCATTTTACATTTTACTCCATAAACCTCATGAATTCCGCTTATAGTCTATGGGTGGTGTTTAATTTTACGGATGGAGAGTGCTACTTGTAGAGTTTTGAATCAAATTAATGCAGATTCTTGGGAGTGTTATTATTTTCTGTTGTTTTACAAGTTTCTAGAACAAATGCAGTGCAACACCTCCCTGGTTTTACATTTAATGTGGTGGTTCTGATGGTAACTGTTGCATGTATGGGTGTGTATGTGTGTGTGTTTTCCTGCGGGTGTTCTTCAGGAATCAACGTGAGCACTATATAAATAGCTCGTCCCTCGAGCCTGCACTTGTTGGCGCCATTTGTGTTGCGCAGGGAAAGAAAGACAGCAGCAATGAGACAGTACATTACATGAACCTATCAGCGAATGGCTGCAAATTAGGATATAAACAGGTCTTTCATTAGAAAATCATTAGGAGGCATGCAGAGGGTGATGAAGCTTTGCCTCCTAATATCATTATTAATATTATTTTGTTTTTGATATTTTCTTCCATTTTCTCTTGTTCTATTGGCTCTGACATGTCTATTCAGAGCATGCAGTGAGAGGAAGCTTAATGATCATGAGCACAGTGGAAATCACAGCCTAGCTTATCAAAGGTCACACCATTAATCCTGTTTCTCTCTTTCTCTTTTTTGTCCTTAAGATATTATAGATGTAATCTATATGTACCACAGACTCGGTATGGAGCTCACAATCAGATTGTGGCTTATAGCAAACTCATGTTCTTAAAGGAAAACTCTATCCTGAAACACGCTACATATTTGTGATGTGTTTAGTGATTCTGCTGCGAATTTGTTGCTTGGTGCTTCTTCTGTTGTTTTTGTTGTTGTCTTGCACTAATGTCACAGACGGACATTGTTAATGCAATTACAATGGTGTTTAATACTGTATAAAAAAAAATATAAATCAACAATCTCTAATGTAAGTCATAACATTCAGGCTTCACTGTTTAAGCTGCTAAACACAACATCATTCACCTTTTTTTTCCCCAGCATTGTTTAATGAAATCCAGTGTAGAAGTAGTGCAGACATTATTGCAAACACCGACACAAAAATAAAAAAAAATAGCTACATGAGTTAGAGCAGAGACTCGGCACGGTTAGTTAGCAATCTATAAGATGATGGCTTCGACAGCAGTATAAGCATGAAAGTTGAAGCTTTTGAAGCCAATGTGTTTCAGCAGAGTGTACAGTTGAGGAAGGTGAGAGAGCTTGAGAGCTGTTTAAAGGAATAAAGTGCCACTCCATCGTTCTCTTTAGGTAGAGATGAAGCTACAATAAAAACCCACTGGTGCCACTATCTACAGGTAGTCAAAAGGCATTGTGAGTAATGCAGCAAAGTGAAAATACCAAAATGTAGATGAAAGAAGTTTAAACTACCTAATTGTTTCACTCAGATTTTCATTACAAGAAGAATCTTGAACATCACTGAAGATCTAAAATAAATACACTAATGTGACAATTCCCCCTCTTGCTAAGCGCTGGAGCACGCAGTGCACTCTGAAGAGCAAGCACATACTTCCAACTTTGTTTAATTTCTACACGTGCATCTGTTATGGTTTATGTTCTGTCTCTGCCCCTGTACTGTCACTGGTTGTTTCCCAGTATGTGTCATCAATAGTCTCAACTTTTTGTGTTCACCCTTGATTACCTTTGTCATTTGAACGCCTCGTGTCTTTCTGTACTTTGCGAAGTATTATGTGAACTTTCCATGTACCAAGCTTTTGTTCCTCGTTTCATGTGTAATAGTTTTGGTCTTGTTCTCTCCCAAGTTCCTCGATTCTGTTTTGCCTTGTTTATGCCAGTTTGCTGATTGCCTGACCCATTGTCTGTTTTTGACCATGTATTGTCTCACATTTTGAATCTCTCTACTCTAATAAAGCTCTTATCTGCATTTCCATCCATCCTAACCTCCATTACGTTCCTTTACATGAGTGGATACTTCACTGCACCATGGATGCAGCAGAATTTTTTCAAGTTCAAGAGGCCCTCAAGAGGTGAAAAGGAAATACTGAAGTGGGACAAAGAGGAAAAATTCTCCTTCATTAAGAAAAATTGGGAGTGGCTCGATGTGATGTACTCTGTCATGTGATACACCAAAAGGGAGCCTTCCAACCAGGCTGGAAGCATCTCCCACCCTCCCTCCCCCACTGTGGTTCTCATCCAGCCTGCCGTGTCAAGGGACAACGTCGTTCAGCATCTCTCTTCATTTGAGGATGCCACTCAGACTCTCTGTTCAGCTGAAGATGTTGATTCACCTCCGGTGCGGCCAAGAGCTCCACTTTTATTCCCTGTTCCGCCTCGTACGTCACTATGCCAAGCTTCGCTACGGACATCGCTCTGCCATCCTGCTCAGCTGGCGACATCATTCTGCCATCCTGGTCTGCTGAGGACGTCACTCTGCCTCCATGCTCTGCTGAAGACATTGCTCCTTTTCTTTGCTTTTTGCCGTATGTTGCGCCCCCTTTCTGCTCCACAGAGGACATCGCTCCCCCCTCATGCTTCAGGGAGAACATTGCATCTTGTCTTCGCCCCTGTATTTTCATTGGCTGTTTCCCATATGTGTCTTCATTAGTCTCAGCTGTTATCTGTATTTACGTAAAGCTCTTATCTGCATTTGTATCCGTCCTAGCCTCCTTATGTTCCGTAACGTGACAGCTAGTTGCTCAGGTCAGAGTAACTGGGGTTTAAATGATTTCTTTATATTTTGGGAAATACATCCAATTAGGTTCAACATATATATTTTTAATAAAAATTACAATGGGCAGGTGCAATATAAAAAAATTATAACTGTTTGAGAAGGCAGGTGTGGATTTTTCCTTTAAAGCCAAGTATTCTCCCTTTTTCAAAATTACATTTAATTCATTAAATTTCTCATTCTGTTCCTCTGTCTGTATTTTTGTCTCAGATTCTATTTTTCTCTCCGATTTGGTCTTTTTATCCTCCCTCTATAGATTTATTTATTTTTTTTTCATTTTGACATTCTGCACTTGCTCAGCCATAAAATGTCACATAATGAAAAACAAACCAAAGAATATGAAAAAGCCAACCGCAGCTAATCCTGTTACATCCTTTAGCCCCAATCTTATCCACCATGGCCAGACGGATTCTAAATGATCCATTTCCTCTTGTGGTTTTTATGCAGTTTGTACTTATTTTTAATCCATCTACGTGTACTTTTTTTTTAATCCATCTATGTCTTGTAGCACTTCTATGTGTTACTGTATGAAGATTATACATATTATGGATCTCCAGGTTTAGAGGAAAATTACTTATATATATTAGTTTACATGGTTTGCATGTTTTGTTTTGTTCAGGTCGAGGTCTAAGAACAGCGTATGGTGTTAAAATTAGCCATTCATTCTCCGTCAAAGCTACTTTCACCCCCTCTGTTTGTAATTGTGTGTGTGTGTGTGTGTGTGTGTGTGTACAGTGGCAAGAAAAAGTATGTGAACCTTTTGGAATTTCATGGTTTTCTGAAAAAATTTGTCATAGAATATGATCTAATCTTCATCTAAGTCAGGGGTATTGACAAATATAATGTGTCTAAAATAATAACACACAAAAAATTCTGATCTTTCATGTCTTTATTGAGAACAACCAAATAAACCTCATAGTGCTTGTGGAAAAAGTATGTGAACCCTTGAGTTAATGACCTCTAAATAGCTAGTTGGAGTCAGGTTTTAGCACACCTGGAGTCTCGTTAAGAAAATGAGTTTGGAAGTGTAGACTTCAGCTACTTTGACTGATAAAAACCCCTCAAACTTTTGGAGTTTTCTCTGCACAATAAACATACGCTTATGTGAGCCATGCCTCACCAAAAAGAGCTTTCAGAGAATCTATGATCAAGAATAGTTGATTTACATAAAGCTAGCAAAGTTTACAAAGTGATTTCAGAGATTTTAGAACTAGTTAGGTAAACATTTTACAAATGGAGACACTTTGGGACTGTTGCTACTCTACCAAGAATTGGGCAACCAGTCAAAATAACATCAAGAGCACAACGAAGAGTCATCAATGAGGTAAAGAAACAACCCTGAATGATAGCCAAAGATTCGAAGGCATCATTGGAACTGGCTAACATCTCTGTTCATGAGTCTACAATACGCAAAACTTTGAACAAGCAGGGTATCTACGGCAGGACACCACAAAGGAAGCCTGAAGTTTGCAAAAGAGCACATTGACACTCCACAGCAGTATGGGCAAAATGTTTTGTGGACTGATGAAACTAAGATTGAACTATTTGGAAAAACCACACAGCACTACATCTGGCGTAGAAAGGGCACGACATATCATCATGAAAACATCATCCCAACCGTAAAGTATGGTGCAGGAAACTTCATGATTTGGGCCTGCTTTGCTGCATCAGGGCCTGGCCAGCTTGCAATCATTGAGGGGAAGATGAAATCCCAAGTATATCAGAGCTAAAGCAGTTCTGCCAGGAAGAATGGGCTATGAGGGATCAGATTGTTTTTGTGTTATTATTTTAGAAACATTATATTTGTCAATACCCCTGACTTAGATGAAGATCAGATCACACTTTATGACAAATTTATGCAGAAAACCATGAAATTACAAAAGGTTCACATAGTTTTTCTTGCCACTGTGTATATATATATATATACACACACACACACACACACACACACACCACTCAGGTGTCTGCGGTACTAAGCTGCCTAAAAAGCATGTGTTTCTTCATTTCTTCAGTGTTGTCACATTAGAAGATATAATACAATATTTACAAAAATGTGAGGGGTGTACTCACTTTTGTGAGATACCTTGTAATCATGCAGTGTTGATGATAAGTGAGCTCAGTACAGACAGCACTATTTCCTCCCTCCCTTACTGTCCCAAATTCCTCAATCAGACATTGTCAATCATACATTATTGTCAAATAACCTTCTGTAGCTGACTCCAGCTCTGAGTGCATCTCTAGCTCCATGCTTGTCCTCCCTGTCCTTCACTCACTCATTCTGCTGGAGTACACTCTTCCTGTCTGCACATACTGTCTTTGCTGGTTACTATGTTTAGCACGTGGATGTGATTTGACTGGCTGCTTTGTGTGTGTGTGTGGGTGTGTGTGTGGGTGTGTGGGTGTGTGGGTGTGTGGGTGGTTATGTGTGCATGCGTTTGAGTGAAATAAGGGTGATATGAGCAAAAGCTGTAAATCAGCTCCATCTCTCACTGCAGGCTTATTCATTACTCTCAGAATAATTAATGAGCCTTTATCGTTTGATGCTTTTAATCTTCTGCTGCTCTGTTTCATAAGCGCTGTGTACACACAAGGATTCGTTACAATATGGAGCATTTGCTACAGACCCAGAAAAATAACAGTTTTGTATTTGATGGGAAACTGGAATTTATGTTGGTAACACAAATCTCAAGTTATGAACTTGATTTCCAACAGGCCAAAATTCTGTCATCCATCCATTTTCTGCATCACTTATCCTACATAGTGTCATAGGAAGTCTGGAGCCAATCCCAGGGAACATGGGGCACAAGGGGGGGGACACCCTGGACAGGGTGCCAATCTATCGCAGGGCACAATCATACACAAATTCACACACTACAGACAGTTTAGAGATGCCAGCCAGCTTACATTGCCTGTTCTTGGACTGTACTCCGGAGTACATGGAGGAAAACCCTGGAGCACTGGGAGAACATGCAAACTCCAGGGCAACCAAACCTGGAGATCCAAGGCAAATGTGATAACCACCAAGCCACCATGCCCCCACAAGTCCAAAATAAATACTGCGAATTTGCATGTGAAATTGTGTAAATTGGCATGGTGTGAGTGATGTGGTGTACAAAAGAAGAAAAATTAGTAATAATAGAATATGCCAGAAGTGACACGGTGGTGCAACAGGTAGCGTTGCCGTCTCAGGCAACCCGTTCAGGGAGTCTGAATTCAATGAAACATAAACACCACTTTTGGACCAAAAGAGAAAAAAACTTTTGAACTAAATAGGATTACAAGGAGGCATCAAAACGAATGCTACTAATATTTTACTAATTTGAAAGACAAGCCTCCATAAACCCTGTAAGGAAATCACTTTTTTTTCTTTTTAATGGCTGCATGCACAATTTCACATGCATAAAGTGTTAATAAATCATGATCTGTGTGTACCTCTCGATTATTTATTAAATGGAGTTCTACATGAATGCAAACCTTTATTAAACTTGTTAAATTATTAAGAACCTCTGCAGTATGTACTGTTCTTATTCCTCAATGCTACTTTTTTAATGAAATAACTTTTTTGCACTGTTCTGCAGGAGAGTTGTTTCTCTCACTCTCTCTCTCTCTCTCTCTCTCTAAGCCACTGGCCATGGTGAATAGACATGCTATCCCTCTTACTGCAGTCTCATATTGAGCTGTGACAAGCCCACATTGCTACAGCCAGTGAAATTGCCCCTACTTGTTTTCTGCTGTCAATATTTCTGAAGTAAATGCAAAGTTCTGAGAGTTGACCACCTTTAGCTCTGAAATAAGTATTTTTTTTTCTCAGTATGATATGTCGAATAAAGTTGCCTGGGCTGTAAAGTCTGTCAGTTTTGAATTAAAATTATAGTGAGTGTTTAGAAATGTTGTCACGTACTCTAGGTTAGGATGGATGCAAGTGCAGAAAGTGCTCTTTTATTAAAGAGTGGCAGGCAGAGTTGTGGTCAAAAACAGGCAAATGGTCAGGCAATCGCAAACGGGCATGAACAAGGCTAAACTATAATTGGACGAGGGGGAGAATGAGAACAAAACTATGGCACATAAACAACAAACACCGGCTTGGAATTGGGAAAACTCATACAATACTTCGCAAGGAACAATACAACGCGAGGAGTTTAAATTGACAAACGTAATCAAGGGTCAACACAAAACAGCTGAGACTAATGATTACACAAAATGGAAAAAAGCCAATGACAATACGGTGACAGAGACAGGGCAGAAATCATAAACAAATGCACGTGTAGAAAGTAAACAATGTCAATGTCACAAAAAAACACAGAAGCACGCAATGCTGCAAGCTTCTCTTTGGGTTTCAGACCACGCTGCATGCTTCAGCGCTTTGTGGGAGGGGAAATCATGACAAATATACTTTAAGAAGTAGTACATTTAGCTTTATCTAGTCTTGGTTAGTGCAATAATCTACTGACGCAAGAGAAATTTGCTGGAATAATGCTGCTGTAATTTGATTAATCAATAATCAAAATTCACTTCTCATCTCAGGCATTTTTTCCTTGCCACAGTCAACTCTGGCTTACTCATTTAGGATCTAAAATTACACCTGAATATCTGTAATCAGCCTTTGAATTACTATTAAAAGCACTCTCTAAAATGATTCAAATAAATTCATTTAATTTGAAAAATAATTAAAGGTGCTATAGTGACACATCAGGTCGTGCCACTTTCCATCTCCGTAGCAGAGATGTGCAACAAGGTGTGTGATATTTAAATACCATCATGTTTGATTTATGTACCATAAACCAGGCAGACAGCAGAATTCTGAGGTCTGACTTGAACAGACTTGAAGATTGATGGAAGCAGACTCCTTGTTTAGAGGGGGTGATCACAGCAATCATGTATGATGTGAGATCGCTGGAGTTTGTCTGCAAAGTATCGGGTCGAGTGAGCAGGTCATTTGATATCTTATGGTCATCGCCCATCAGATAACTTGTGGCAGCTCACCAGCTGAAACCCAGCAAGACTGAGCTGCTGTACATCCCTGGAAATGCATCCCTAGGTTAGGATTGTGTGATCTCCCTGGGAAAAATTCAAATCACATCATTTGATGATGCACATCGTCATGGGGTACAGCCTTGGGGTAGTTCTGAACAAGTATCCTTCTTGCATCGACTCGACCTTGCAAGTTTCTCCTTTACAGTATCAGGAGAATCCAGTCTTCCTTCATGACAGAGACCACTCCAGTACTTGTTCTGTCCCTTACCAACTTGAGATTGGACTACTGTAACTCACTCCTGGTAGGTATGCCTCTGAAACACATGTTTTCAAGTTCTCCCACACCACGTTATTGCTGCATTACCTCCACTTGCTTAAAACAATGATGCTTGCCTACAAAGCCAAAAATATCTCACCACCCACCTACCTTAAAGCACTTATCACACTGCACTCTGCACCATGCTCCTTCCAAGCCTCTAGCATGGCTTGATAGGACTCCTGAGAGACAAGAAAAATGTGCATCATGGCTCTTCTCTTGAGTCAAGACCAATGGCAGCAAATTAGTGGAATGAACTTTTGTCACTGTTGGGCCCATCAGCTCAGCTTAATTCTAAGTTGCTTTGGATAAAATCATCTTTCATATGAATAAATAAATAATGAAATGAAATTAACCTAGCCTGGCTATCCCAGCAACTGAGTCACTGTTGACCTTCAAATAAAGACTAAAGTTTTACCTTGTCACCAAGCAATTGAAATAACCCTTTGATAAAAAAAAAAAAAAAACTGTTTTTTAAATCCCTTGACTTGTGTGTTTTCTTTCATGTTGTACTAACCTCCTCCAATAGAGATTTAGCTTGATGGCATTCTTAATCCCTGACCTAGTGAACTAGCATGAAGATGTGTTTTTGATAGACTATAAAGCACTTCTGCAAGTCATTCTAGATAAAGATGCCTGCCAAATGTTGTAAACCTAAATGTCACTACTTCTACCTTAGTGGGCAACTTGAATGTGTGAAACATTAGATATATGTCTGCATATATCACTTAAACTGGATGGCTGGAATGGAATGGAAATCTTAATATCAATGACCTTCAACCCTTAGCACTGAGAGAGATTGTTGGAGCAGTCCTCCTGCAGAGGGTTAAGTAAGTAAGGGATAATTGAGGCAGTGGTTGGTCAGTGGTTGAAGGTTCTAGGCTACTTATTAAAAGGTTGTTTATTTGAAGCCCCAGAAGCTGCCATTGCTGGGGCTTTGAGCAAAGACCTTTCTGCCCCAGGGTACTGCATCATGGCTGACCCAACTTCTTAACAAACTAGGATGTGCAAAGAAGGATTCGGACTACCCTGGCCCACTGATCAGAAGGTTGTGAAACTGCCAACTCTGGGTCTTAGAGCAATAGCCTTAAAACTTATCTGCTCAACTAAATTGTAAGTCACTTATGATAAGAGTGTCTGCCAAAAATGAATAAAAGTTAACAGTTTACCACTTACACCAATGTTCACAGAATACCAAGAGAATCCCTCAATCTAATGGCTTATTTTTGAGATTACACTGTGAGCATGAAAACAGAAGGCAATCTTTAGTGTAGATCATTTAAGCACGATTGCATCTACACATCGTACAGACTACAGCACAAAAAACTGGCTCTCAGTGGTAGTACAAAATGACTTTCTGGCTAGAGGTTACTATTAGCAAAAGTGCATTTCCAATTTGTCTGGCATGTGGCTCAGAGTTCTACAATAACGCTTCTCACATTAGCCTCGTGGCCATACACGGACATGCACACACAGAGCTCTGATCCAGCTCTGGTCTCAGTGGATAGTGTGTAGCCCAGAGCTCTTCATCCAGTGCATGTTCAGAAAGATGAAGTTCATATAGCAGCAGCACATTTGCTAGTTCTACGTAAATGATCTGCCTACAGCTGAACATATGTGAGGGTTGTATGGGAAATAAAAGCATATAAATTCTCCTATTTTTCTAGCCTCAGTTGAATTACTTTCCATCTGGAATTCTTACTGAGTGATTACTTCAGTGTGCCTGTGAGTCCTTACATAAAGAAAAGAAAAATAAATTGTAACTCCAGATGGGAAAGACCTTCTGTGTCTTAGACTCATTTCTATTTCTTGACATTCAGTTTACATGATTATGAACAGAATGTGGTATTTGTCAGCTTTTAAGACCAGCCCTGTCTAATTTTCCCTAGTTCCCCCCCCATAACAATTTAGCTGTTTTATACCATTCTTTCTGTCACACTGCATACAGCTAGCCAGCTAACACACTAATATTATCGGGTATCAGATACGGATGCAAGTGCAGGTACTCAGTATTTTTATCGAGGGAACTTGCAAACAATCCATAAACGTTAAGCAGAGACAAAGTTGAAAAACACACAATGGTCAGACGATATGCAAACAACATGAACAGGACAAGGATTGAGAATACAGCACGGAATCAAAAAACCTGAGAGATTATAACAGCAAGAATGACTTGGCAATGACTAGTAAGGAACACAGAGTGTACACTATACTGGCTATGTTTATAGGCCAAGTAATATTATGGGTAGTGTACAGTAGTTTGGCCCCAATTCCGGCGTGGACATGACAAACACAACCTTTCTCTGACCGAGGTGGTGTTTGCTTCAGCATAGCTCAGTTGGTTAGTTAAAATCAGAAGAGATTGAACAGAAGAGAAATTATCAAATGTATAGATTACTTGTGTCAATGTTAGATAAGGGGGAAAAAATTACTAAGCAATTACAAGTAGTTTTCAACAGGTGACTTATTAATCTTAAGTCATTTTCTTTTTTTCTAATCACTACTTTTACATTTAACTGAGTTATTACTACAGTAGCAGTACTTCTCTCAAGTCATTGCACTTTGTACTCTTTCTACCACTGAAGTTGAGTAGTATAACAATAAAATTAGGAAATAAAATCAAAATCATAACTACATACTGTACAGTAAATACTGAAGCAGCAGAAACATGAGGAATGTTGAGGAATTTATTATAATCTGTAACATACAGATATACTTGCAGAGTCTGTGTTTCAGTGTATTACAACAGTGTTGACTTGAGTCAACTTGACTTGAGTTGACTTGAGTTTTTTTTTTATTATAACACAGTAATTTGCCAAAAGGTACATTACAAGTATAAAGTTGACTTTTTATCTGCTTATAGTTGCCATGCACGAGCAAAACCATTTTGAATGTGGAGGATATTCAGCATCCATTTCATACAGCACATGAGTGATAAATGCCAAATTCCTAGTGCAAACTTGCTCTTTCTCTCTCTTATTTCAGCGCAGGAAGGGCTTGTCAGTTCATTATAAAGATGTTGAGGAATGTGTGAAATTTCACAGGGTAATGGAGCCTTAGGACTGATATGGAGATCTGCTGGTTTGAGAAGTGATTTAATAACCAATTAAAAATAACATTCGAAAATGAGGAAACTTTTATGTTTTTTTTATGTTTTTGATCTGACACATACATAGTATTACATCATTACATAAAACACAAACTGTGTTGTAATCATTAATGTATTATTGTATGTCATACAATAATTCATTAATGATTGATCCTTATTCATTCAAATTTATTTAGTACACTTTATATTACTGAACCATTTTTTACACCTTAATCAAGCATGAAAAAGGCATATTTAGGCTTCGGTCTATACATGTAAATGACAGCTCCACTTCTCTTTTGCTAAAATATAGCAATACATATTCTTAATATTTTTGTTGTTGCTTTTTTGTCTCTACATGCTTTTGATAACTCTCCTTGCCTTGGAGATCATTTTCAAAAGACTCAGTCATTTTTGCCAAACCTTTTATACGCAGCAGGATATAGGCAATTTATAATTCATACTGCCTTTAAGAGGAACCAGGGCTCTATGTGAAATATTTTCCTCACTGAATAAGACACTGTCTGGCCTGTGAGATGCCAGAGGAAGTGATTTATTTCCCTCTAAAATGGATGACAGGTCTATTTTAACGCCTGTTATGTACCTTGTAGAGAATGGATGTAAGTGCCTGATCTTGTGCTGTATGACCAGAGTTCAGACTTACACTCACCTCATCAGTTAATGAGCAGGTTCAGTAGGTTTACTGGGTCAGGGAGGTCAGTAAACTGTACTGGATTCCAGTCCTCAAGGACCTATGTGTGTGTGTGTGTGTGTATGTGTGTGTGTGTTTCTGATCTAATGGATGCTTGGCACATACTGTAGGAAACATGACCTGGTTTGTTTAATAAGACCAGCCACCCTGCTAGTGGAACAAAATGGCATTTTACAACATCACTGCTTCTCGATACTTTGAATGAGGAAAAAGCAGTTTGTTGTCGTTGAAACTGCATTTTTAATTCTCAATCTAGATCAGTTTTCATCGGTCCTTATGCTATACTTCTGCACTAGTGTGCTGAATGCACACTACACAACACAATTTGTTATCCCCAATTTCTCACAGACTCATTTTAGGGATCTGCAACAACTCCGTCAGCTCATGTATTGGAAGCAGTGAAGCGACGTGATTTTCTCAGTTTGCGTCACCTTAAGCACATTGGCGCAGATGCTCGGTGTCACATATCGTGACGTGAACGAAGTAGGACGAATGCAAGTGCAGTTAGAACGAGACCTTTATTTGTAAAGAGGAGATCAAACAAAAGAGAAACAAGAACATGACTAACTCAATAAACTAAGCTAAGCGCACTCTATGCTATAAGCTATGCTATGCTATGCTATGCTAAATAACCTTGACTATGGCTATGACCATGACTATGACTATGACACATGAACCTAGAAACATGACATGAACAAAGGCATTCTATTCTACTCTAACTCACATATCTTATAGCACGCTGCACAAAGGGGGACTCGTGAAACTCAGATATTTTCATCTCTAAAACAAATAGCAGGAACAGCAATGAGCAACAGCCAATGAGAATCCGAGCGGAAACTATTGTAAAATAATATTGCTGCTATATGAAATTATTTGGCACGCCATACCCAAAAGATTGTTAGGTCCAGTAAAAAAACAACAACAAAAAAACAACAAACAAACAAACAGACAGTCCTTGCTAGAGTGAACTCCCCTCCTGTCCAATGCCTCCTGCCTAAAGCCTGCTGAACACTGAATTTTGATTATCTTAGAGGGAAGGAGAGTCATCTGTGTCTCACTTCTCTCGACTTTTATAGGCACAATGACAATTCTCCACGTAAGAAAACAAAGAGAGAGAAACATAACCAACTATACAACCATCAGTAGCATTTTGACATGTGGTTGTAACAAGAACCCCTCTCCTCTTGGACTCTACTTAAGTGATTCTGTGATTGAGCTGCCATTTAGCCCATGAGTCTTTGAATTCTCAAGAAAACATGCATTCGGAAAAGATTTCCTTGCTAACGATTTCTGCATTTTGTTCTTAAACTAGTTAAAAAGTTGAGTTAGCAAAAACCCCAAATGTGGTTAACTGGTATGAGAACATTTCCTTCAGTATTTACTTACAATTAGGATTCATTTTATTTTTAAATTAATAATTTACTTTTCATCTCCAAGTTGAAGAAGAGACCTCATCTGTCATTATCTTGCCAATGTATTTAAAAAAAAATAAAGAAAAAAACTATGAGATAGATAATTTACTTTTCTTCTTATTCTTATCTTCAGGAAATTTGGATGATGTAACTTCCTGTTGAACATTTGACTTGTGGAATATTGCAAATATTTCATAAGGGTGAAATGTGCTCAGGTTGAGTGAATATGTATAAAATGTGTGTTTTTTTTAATAATTAATAAAAAATGTTTCATGGATTCACACACTAATGCAAAAACATTATACCTTTTAAAGCTTTTTAATATTATAAGTATAAGTATACACACGTATAATTACAGTGAGCTGGTGTTTTTTTTGTTCTGTTGAGGGTTTATTACTGATTTTATTAAAGTTATTCATCTGAAACATGGACATAGGTTGTGTGAAGGACACTTTACCTCTGTTTAAATGTTTTAGAAAAAAATATTAATTGAAAATCAGACACAAAAGGCATTTAAATCATGGGCATATACAACTTATACAACTGGGACAAACTAAAGCAACCTTCCGAGAGCTTTTTATTTTTCTAGTCTCAGTTTACACAACAGAATCTGCTCATTCTCACTAAGTCACGATGAGTATCTTATAACCTTATCTTATAACATTCCTCAACACTTCTGTCTTCAGCAACAGAATTGGCAGGACAAATTAAGATGGTGAACTCAATGAAGAAAGTTCCACAGGATATGTATTCTTCCTCAGAATCTCTTAATACTGCAATTCATGTTCCGTTTTACACCAAGGCATTGTTATCTTCTGCTCACTTTCTTCCACAGCAAATACTCTCACGTTTATGCCTCAGTGGTAAACACTATGAGATACTGATGCAATTTAATATTTCATCTCTGCCTTTATAATTGAATTTGCCAGACATGGTGTGATGGAAATGCTTCTAAATTACACGAAATCTCTTAGTTCCTCATTTAATTAATATCTTTAATTCCATTTAATCCAGTTTGGTCTTTGAATCAAATTAACAACTACAATGCAAGCATCCACTTTGATTTTTCGAGTGTTATGAATTGAGTCCGGCTAATTTGGTATGTGTGTGTGTGTGTGTGTGTGTGTGTGTGTGTGTGTGTACCCTCAAGGTGGAGTGATTTGTTGTATTAAACTCCTGCTGTGACGACTCAGCAGGTTGTGTTAATAGTATTCCTTATATGCACAGCACCTGACACACACACACACACACCTTTTTTTTTCAATAGAAAGAACATACTGTACAACATAAGTGGGCTCTTTTGTGTAGATTCACAAATCTTGCATAATAGCTCTGCATTTTAACATTTGAGTACACTGTCAATCTGGAATGATGAACAGTTGTGTTAGTGTTTTGAACTTACCAATATTAAAGGACACCGCTGGACGCCCTGTCCCCTTCTCATAATATCACATTAGTAAACAGTGCTGTGATTTTAAACAGCATGTTAGGTTAAGGCTCTGGACTACTGATTGGTTGAAGGTCAGTGGTAAATGTAATATTTCTTTTTCTCCTACACAAAAAAAGGCAGAAACAAAATACACAAAAAATGTCCTGGCCTCTTGTTCAGCAGTTTGGATTACTCCTTGGTGTGCCCTCCAGCTTGGCTCTGGAAATTACAATAACCGAAATCCTGTTAATAAAAATGCCATGAGTACCCATTTGCGTCTTGCCGCTCACTCCTACTTGTAACAATTTCTTTATTTAGTTTTGTGAGTCACTGTAAAACTGGAACTCTAGAGAAAGAAGTACAGTCAGGCTTCAACACAATCAGTGGCTGACATAAGTCATTAAAAAAAGGTTGAAAGGAAATAGCAAATTCCAGAGAACTTTGAAAAGAATTGTTGTTATGACTTTTCTTTTGTGAATTATAAATGTTGTTAGTGGAAAAAATGGGAAAGTGTGATTTCAGGTACATGACTCTGGTCAGGTTTTGTAGATGAAGAGAGAGAGAGAGAGAGAGAGAGAGAGAGAGAGAGATGCAAAGACGCTCATTAACCATGCCATTTTGTGCATGTGGGTGTGTGTGTGTGTGTGTGTGTGTGTGTGTGTGTGTAACAATTCATATGATTAAAATTTTAAATTAGTGCTGTCAATGAAATCATAGTTAACTATAATCAAAGTACATACACCCATTCATACACTACTGAGTATGAATACAGAAACTTTAGAAATGCCATATTGGCATTTAGAAACGCTACTTTGGACACTTTGGAAATGTCCATGCCTACCGGAGTACCCGGAGGAAACCCCGCATGGCCACAGTGGGAATTGAAACCCCAACCCTGGATGAAGAGACAAACATGCCCCTCCCCCCCACACACACTAATCCGGATACCCCGGAGCTGTGAGACTGCAACACTACCGCTACTAAATGAATGTATTCATTACCTAAACATAAAATGAGTTGTAAAGTCTGTCTGTTTTACTGGTGGCACTAATGCATTTTAGCCTATTACTGCATTGTTTTATTTTTAGCACATTACAGCACATTAAATTGAGTGAACATGGTCATTTAGATAATGCCAGTGTAAATATTTAATCAATTTCCCATGAGGTGAAAAAGTTGAAAATAGAGGCATCAAACAACTGATGTAATGAAACCTCAACTGGAAAGAATGTATGTGAGTGTATGTGTGTGTAGTGACTATCTGTGTGCCAAGTGTGTGAGTACATTAGTGAGCAAATAAGCCATTTATCGCAGCCATGTGATGTGGAATGCTATTTCATTTTCGGTTCTGTTTGAACACTGGTTTGTTCAAATGTTTTTGTGTAGACAGGCAATTAATTAACTGTGACTGATTTGCATTTGTGTGAAAGTTTGTGTGTGTGTGTGTGTGTGTGTGTGTGAGAGAGAGAGAGAGAGAGATGTAATGATTTCTCCATGTTATGCACTGAAACGGCACTTTAAAACTTAATTCAAGTATACATGATCACATGGGGGAAAAATGTAACTACATGCCGTACATGTGAAAGAAAGTGGGAATAAATAAATAGTGTGCGAAAAATGAAACATTAAAATATTTATGGAGTTAAATTAATATGTGAAAATGAATCGTCAATTGCAGGGGGGGGGTGATTAAACAAAAAAATTAAACATAAAAAACGATTAAGGTGAAAAATGAATCATGCGGGGGGGGGAAGTAAAACAAAATATTGTATTAAATTGATAAATGAACATGTTAAAATAAATACATCAAGTGGGGAAAAAAAACAACATGCACAATCCGTGAAACATTGTGAAACAAAATAAAATGTTGTCACGGTTCCCCCTTGTGACAGACCGCATGCTCTAAAGCGCAAATGCGCGAGCACCTGCTTTTCTGTTGTTGACAGTTGTGACATTTGGACACGTGTGTTTTGTTTACGTTTGTCATGTCTCCTCCCTGTTCTGTCATTGGCTGGGATTCCACGTGTGTCGGTATTGCCCTCAGCTGCTAGCAGTTTAGAGGCTGATTCATGCCAGCATTTATACCGCGCGCCCCCCAGCACACAACGAGGTTTATTAGATTAGAGTACGATTACAATAGTATGCCTTTACCAGTCGTAGTTGATGGTTCATGTTTCATGCTCCGTTAGATTTAGTTCACGCTGGGTTAGCCACTCCCAGTTCCACGTTATAGTTCATGTATCTTGTTTGGCGTATCAACGCTGTTTTCCGTGACCACGACTTTGATTCATGCTTAATCCCGTGTATGCCTGTTTGTGGATTATGTTCTGGATTACGATTTGGATTTATCTGCCTCTCTTTCAATAAGACTACTGTACTTTACTGCGCTTGCATCCGTCCTATCTCCGCTACGTCACGATCCGTGACAAATGTGGGGGAAAAAATAACATGAAAATGTAAATAAATATATTTTTTTTTAAAGATTAATATTAAAACCATAAAATTTTCAAAAAACATCAAAATTTCTCATGGGAATAAGGAAGATACAGCAACAACCAACCAAATTAGAACCAGAATTGCTCAGTGTGGCATTTTTCTTTAACCTTAAGCTTACCTTCAACTTCCTATATGTTAGCTTGTGCGAATTCTCCTGAATTATTCTTACAGATTTCTTCCTGAATGCAGCATCATGAATTACCTTTGGGGGAAAAACAAACTTTAGATGCGTAGTTGCAAGTGACTGTGGGTATGCCCTTGTGCGAAGAGTTGGTATTTGGTTTGGAGAGTGAGTGTGTTTGTGTACATGCGGATTACTTCCCAGCCGCTGCATTGGCAAGGCAGAATCGTAGTGAAGCTCCATGCAGCTCAAACCTGTCGGTATTTTCTCTTTGCTTGCAATTGAAATTAGGACAGCTGTGCTTTCTTCTTTATTTATATATATATATATATATATATATATATATATATATATATATATATATATATATATATATATATATATATATATATATATGTGTGTTTTGAGTTTGTACATGAGATTTAGGGTTGTGTGTGTGTGTTTTGGCTCTCTGCAGCTCCACCTTTCAGATGTCCTTATGTGTTATATCTGTTCCAGCTACTACACACTACTATAAAATACTATACTATACAATGCTCAACAATGCTGATAGCATCTCAGAGTGTGTGTGTGTGTGTGTGTGTGTGCCTGTTCCATGACATATGTTGCATATAACGGAAAGTTAATTATGCAAGCTTAATGAAAACAACATCAATCTTTCAATGTTTATCAAACAATGTTGTTATTTCTGGAACATTCAAAGCATCTTTACATGTTTCTCAGTGAATCAATGGAACAATTAGCATGATGAAAATAACCTTTTTTTTCTCCTAATTAAATTTTAGTTCCATTAAAATTAAATGTAGTTTCCTTTCAATTTAGAGAGTCAATTCTTTTACACCGGTTGTTCAATTTGACTCATTCATGTTGCTGCTTGTGTGTGTGTGTGTGTGTGTGTTTTTTTTTTTTGTTTTTTTAATGGACTCATCAGACTCAGTGAGTTAAGTACTCAAAACTTCATCCACAACTGTCACTATTTTCTGGTTTTCATTTCTGTGAAAATGTCAGCAGTTCATCAAAAAAGAATCACAAAAGAATGATTCATTCAGTCAAATATTACTATTCAGTAGTAAGACAAAGCTGTCATTGTGAATCAGTACATGTGTTTATGTGAACATGACAAACTGAGAGAAATGATAAAAGCCTCTGTCTGGGACAATAATGTAAGTTCAGGAATGTTGTTAATGTTATTCTATATTCAATTAAATATTATTTGTTTCATACATTTTACATGTTTTTATCACTCAATTCATGAGATGATTCATTCTAATAAAATACGTTTACAGTTATGACTGTGCTAAGTAATATTTTTGATACCTGTAAGAGTAAATTAGTAAAGTAAATTAATACATTAAAGTGTAATAAAATTGTCTGAAACTTTCCATCTCTACAGCCAGTTGCACCATTAAATGGTAAATGTGCACTTATATAGCGCTTTTATCCAAAGCGCTTTACACTGTGTCTCAGTCACCCATTCACACACACACTCACACACCAATGGTATGCCATGGTAATGCCATGCAAGGCGCTAGCTTGCCTTCAGGCAACATTAGTTTCAGTCTTGCCCAAGGACACTTCAGCATGTGGAGTCAACCCTACAATTAGTGGACAACCCGCTCAACCCGCTCTACCAACCCCATTAGCCCTATAGTATCCTAGTTTTCACATAAAAGGTTAACATAGCTTTAAGTTATAACTTAAATTTTACAGCTACATCCTAGTAGATGCAATGTTTATTGCATATAAACAATGTACATAGTATATAGTTATAGTTTAATGTGTGTGTGTGTGTGTATATATATACACACATATATATTATAATGTATATAGTTTTAAACTAACTACTCTAAACATGGTTTAAGACCCACCCTAGACCTATATGACTTATGGCTGAATCTCAGGTTTTAGATTTTTGATTTGAGCTATTAATTTGGAAATGCTCCACGTCTTTCAGCATTGGCAGTGTTTTGGCAGCACTGGATTTGTGTATTTTGAATTCAGCATTTCAGTGCCAGAACCCTGCTCAAATAATGGCCAAGTATTTGCCAAAAAAGCAGGAGTGCCTCACAGGAAATTCAATGACGTTTGTTTATAATATTCAGTTGTGTTGAATGTGCATGGAGAAAATCCTTGATGTGGATATTTCTTACTGTAAATAGCTGAAGTCTATTTGGCAAGTCTGTCTGGCAATCATGATAGCATGTGGGTTAATGTTACCTCACACCAAAGATCACAAACATAAAGCTGAATCCATAGAGCTGAATATAAACAGCACTTTGTTTTCTGTAGAGGGTTTTTTTTTTTTTGCTTATGAATCTGTGTGCGATTTCTGTGAGACATTTTTACTGACTCTAGCACATTCCTTATCATTAATTTGCACTGGTGATTTGTGTGTATGGTGTGTGTCTTCTATCTATCTATCTATCTATCTATTTGGTGCTTGCATGTGGTGAGTCCCAATTTTTAGTCACATAACAGGTAGGCTATGCTAACTCAAATAACCACACCAGTGGTGAGCAGAAAAGCATCTCAGAATGTACATGTCAAACCTTGAGGTGGAAAGGCTAGAATCTGAGGCTACAGTGGGTACAGGTTTTCAGAAACTGGGCAATCTTCAACTATTTAGTTTCTGTGAACACTTCCCTGAAAAGTAGTGTCATCCAGTTTCCATTCTCTCTCTCTCTCTCTCTCTCTCTCTCTCTCTCTCTCTCTCTCTCTCTCTCTCTCTCTCTTGCTTTCTCTCCTCCCCACATGGATCCCCTCCATTATAGCCAATCAGTAGGTGCTTAATAAGTAAGTGTCTTCTTTGCTTTAAATGAGGTGAAATGATCTTTTTAGAATAAGAATCAGTTGACTATAAAGAGCTGAATTAAAGCCTAATTTCCTTCACAAAGGCACAAATTTGGTGTGTCTACCTGCAATTTCTTGCTGGTTCTCTAACAAATGTATTTTCTGATCAAATCTGCTCTGGTTGCAATCATTGATAATCACTATAATTACTCATGCTCACCTTGTCTGTCTGTGTTACCTCCTCTCTCTTTGTCTGATGATGATGACTGATGACCAGGGGTGTGTGTCCGTCTGCTCCTTCCTCTGGACTGATAATGCCCTTTATCCTGGATGCCTCAGCTTGAACTCTGAAGTAATCAGTGCAGCATCTACTGTCTGTCTTCTTGTTTTTTGTTTTTTTTTAACATACATATGTATCGTTACACCTGGAAGTGTTAGGTTTGGGAAAATAGAATAACTGTGTTACAAATAGCAAATTAATTCTGTTCACCCTGAGGATGCTTTCACAATAAGCAAGAATGCAACTAAATGTATCAAGTGATAATTTGTCATTTTCTGTTTAGTGTAATTGTTAAATGTTTGCTTATTCTGACATGTTGTATAGTGTAAAATATAGTGTCACGTCATTGGATCCTTGTGTTTTGGCTCTCTGTTATATTACTAGTCCAAACACCCAGGACAAGAAAATTAAGTGTCAGTTTTTTATTCATACTTGTCCAGAGGACTTTACAGTAGTAGTTGCAATTAATATTTCGATTGAAGGCTGCTGATAAATAGCTGTTAAATTTGTCAGTCTGTGTAATTCTTAATACTTCAACCTTTTTACTTTTGTTTTGTTTATAATCGGGTAGAAACTGTCACAATACACTTTTTCAAGCAACAAGTCTTCTTTCCATGGTTAAATACATTAGCAGTGATATGCTACTCTCAGTGTCTAGTCCTCTTCCCAAACACAACAAGCCTGATTAACCAATTTAACCGAGTTTTTAGTACATACACTGCTTAGTACACCATATGAGACTCTGAGAAACTGAGAGTGACTCAGTAGCCCTAGAGGCTTCTCAGAGCACTTTTTCAGACATAGAGCACACATCTTGTCCCAGTGCTTTAATTACACCATATTTCCTCTTCTTCTTTAGTGTCACTCTTTTGCCATCTCTTGTGACTCTAGTCTAGTTCTACCATGGCCTCACTCACACATTTACTACTTAGCCTGGGTTCTCTCGCTCTCCAACTACTTTACTTGTTTTTACTTTGGTTTCTCCAGTGGAGTCCATTTAGTGGCTTTTATTGGACTTTTAATTTCGGCTTCTGCTTTTTACTTTTAAAAGCCTTTAATGGCTTAATGGCAGCATTTCTTATTTATCTCCTGATGGTACATCACTCATCCTAAGATAATTTCATGTTGCCCCGAGAACTACAGAATAGTCTTAGAGAGATTATTAAGAGAGCACTCAAGAGCTCTATAGGTGTCTTAATCCAAATTTAAATTGTACTTCCTGCCTTTTGTTTTTCTGTCCACTCATGGATGTAGTTTGTTTCACATTTGTGCTTAATCATGAATAATTGAACTGTTTTTGAAGAAATGCTAATTCATTTGGACCTAAAAAGCCTTTTATTGTTAAATAAAAGATAACCAAACATTATTTAGTATTAGGGGGACATTGTGGCTTAGTGGTTAGCACGTGGTTAGCACCTCTGGGCTTAGGGGTTCAAATCCTGCCTCTGTCCGGTGTCTGCGAAGTT
Organism: Ameiurus melas; assembly: GCA_012411365.1. Lineage (NCBI taxonomy): Eukaryota > Metazoa > Chordata > Actinopteri > Siluriformes > Ictaluridae > Ameiurus > Ameiurus melas. The sequence continues at coordinate 19,017,170 of CM022766.1, read as the reverse complement.
GGCATGTTCTCCCCGTGCTTCAGGGTTTTCCTCCGGATACTACGGTTTCCTCTCCCAGTCGAAAATACACGCGTTGTAGGGTGATTGGCCATAGTGCGTGTGAGTGTCTGTGGGATTGCATCCTGCCTTGGATCGGCACCCCATTCAGGTTGTCCAGTGCCTTGTTGCCCCTAGTTTCCTGAAAAAGACTCCAGGCTCCGCACAACCCCATGTACTGTAGGATAAGCGGTATGGAAAATGGATGGATTAATTAGTATATTATTAAGGTTGGTATTAACCATAGGACCATTTCCATTTGCTGCATAGGAGCATAACTTAATCACATTGACAACCGCACTTATCCATATAACATGCAAAACTACAATGAGCATTATATCCATACCTGTTCAATTATGGTTATATATTAATTGTAGTAGCATCTACTGTACATACATTTGCATCTTCTCTGAACATTTTGTCTTTATTTGATAACCAATTTCTTATGCTTTAGTAGAAATTTGTCATTGTTGCTGTAAAATAACATAGCGTATGATGGCACTTGATGATGATGAGCAAAAGGAAATGTTGTTGTTGCTACCTGAAAATACTATCTTTGTAAAAGGCATGTCTCTGGTTCTGACTTCTTCCGGTTCTGACAGTTGGGTTGAGAACAAACATAACAAGAAGCACCAATGCTAATTAAAACCAGCTGCTTGGAATCATTATCAACATCCGTTGGTAAGCTCCATATGGCCAAGCAGCTGATGCTCATACAACCAATCCACAAGTCCAAATTCTTTCCATGGCTATCTAACTGTCTACCTGAATTGCAACAGAGCACATACACACCCTTTAAACAGTTAAAGACTTTAAACAACCCAAATTAACTGAAGAACCAGAACCATGGAGAACTACACTGTCCTAGAATTATGGCATAATGTTATTGTACAGTTGTAGCTGCCAAATACTGAATAATTTTACTGTGGTTGTGGTTGTTTTTCATGGGTGCAAGTTGTTTCTATTGATCTCAGTAGCTGTTTTTTTGTTTGTTTGTTTGTTTTGTTTGTTTTTTAAATAAATGTCTTTCTCAGCAGTGAGCTGTACTGAATTAAAAGTTCACTGCAGGGAGGAGCAAATAACTCCACCCCCACCTTGGTTTTACCACAGGACGCATCCCAAAATGCCACAGGGCACAACGTGCGTCCCCCTGAGCTGGCAGGTGTAAGGCTATAGCTCTGGCTTTGTGAGATGGGCCCTACACCAGAATCCTGGTGCCCCAACATCACACACACACACTCCTGCCAAATTACTACACACCTCCTAAGGCTGGTGCAATGTCAACGAAGATGAAGCAGAAGCAAGGTGGAGAAAAGACGAGCAGGTTAGACAAAGTAAAGCAGAAAAAGCAGGGAGGGGGGGAGTTTAACCTTGGTTCAGGGTGCAGAACCATTATTCACACTGTAGTGAATGACAGACAAAAGAGGATTTAAATGGAAAAAACGGTACACAAGATGATCACTCTAAAGCCTCTTTGCTGCTTCTCTTCGTCTATATTTGCTTGAGTGAACAGCACTCAGACACTGAGATTCTTCTTTGTCCCTAAGGGTTGCTTTTTTTCTTTTCTTTTCAAATCTCCAAAACCTTGGGAAATGGAGTAGTGCTCACCTATAAATGACAGATATGTGTAATTGCAGTCTGCATTTGAAGGGAGTATAAAATATCAGTCGGAATTACATTTGTGAATCTGCCAACACCTGGGTAGTTCATTGTATGTTCAGTGTTCTTCCTTTTGTGTCTTTTCTACCTCAGCACTAGTTGGCAAAAACTGAATCTCAAACCTATTTTCAAGCACTCAACAAAATAGTCAACTCTCTAGTTTATTATTTTTTAACTCTCTATCTCATTCAGATACACATATGGTTACTTATCATAGCAGTTACAAAGATTCTTTTGTGTTTTCCCATTCTTGGTTTTAATGGGCTTGCTTTTCTGGATTTGAAATTGGGGTGATTTAGTGTGAGAGAGTACATGATTGCATGAGTCTCATGTAAAAGCAGGACCGTTTGCAACACTGAGATATAAATTTAATGCTAGTTTTTAGATGGGCATTTCAATACACTACAAAGTGAAACTCACAGTACTTTTAATAATTGTAGTTTTAATAATTGTAATTTTTAATTGTAATTGTAATCAAATTTAAAATCAATTTAAAATGTAATGCTTTACATGACTAGATTAGATTAAATATGTTATAGATTAGATTACAGTAACGTATTACTTTGTAACATGTTACACCCTGGTCTGGTGCTGACAAATATTTTTCCAGATAAATAGAAAAGAGACGTGACAAATGAATGCATTTAGACAAAAATGCAAAGGAAGTACGCAGATTCCTTTTAATATTCACAAAGTCACTGACATGTTTATCCATTTTCTGTTTCCCTTTGAGAAGTAAAGCAGGTTGAGTGACAGATGCAGTAAATGAAAGAAATCATGGATGAACAGCTTCTGAACAGCCGTACAGAGAACAGTTGAATTGAACCACTGGAAAATTATTTTTTAAATGCCGTGACACAATGAGCCTGTCAAATCTAGACAGATTTTAAATTTGTGTAAATCAGTTTTGTTTGAAAAGGTTAATGGACAGTAAACAGTCTGTGTCTATGAGACATCTGTGGCTAACAGATTAGCAGACTCCAGAACGGTAGAAGTCTGGCCTGTCATTGCTGACAACAGTTCGAGAACAATTTTCATTCTGGAAAGGGATAAGTTTGTGTTTGGTTGTAAAACTCAAATTCTTTGAATAGTTATTCAGTTATTCAAAATAGTTTGAAGAACTGGAAATGTGTAGTCTTTATTCTTAGAAATTAAAAGCCTTCGTATGATGAAATGTTGGTTGAAATGTGGGTTAAAATTGAATCAGATTGGAAATAAACAGAAGGTCTTAGAATATTGAATGGTTTAAAACAAAGATTCTGCACTATTTCTATGCCCTTATTTAAATGTAACTAAATGTGTGATATTGACCACGTTTATTGTTTTGTGCAAAAGCTCAGATTTTCCTCATGTCTAATCTACTGAAGCATGTGTTCAGATGACACTTGGATGGATTTGATCTAAAATGGATCAGCAGGTGTTGCACAAACTTGTGGCGTCCATGCCAGCTCGAGTGCAAATTGTCATTAAAGCAAAAATTGGAAGTACCAAAGGCTAAGAAATAATTTATAATGAAAACTGTTGTATTAAATTAGAAAATGATTTTTATTCGTGCTCTCAGACTTCTGGGCCCCACTGTAGTTCTGATTGCATTGGTATCTTGAGTACAAACTAAATTGTTTTGGCTGATGTCTATTTTGATAAGGCACATAGCTATTCAGAAACTTCACACTTGGCTAGCAAGATTTTAGACATCTTAAAGCAGACTGAGCGTTTTACCATTTTGTTTGTTAAACTAGTTCTTTACATGGTGTAATTTCTTGCAGTGTTCAGACCTGTTCCACAATCTGAAAAGATCCAGGAATACATGCTACCAATTGCCAGTGGCATCAGGATCCGTAGAGAATCAATAACAGAAATGCAGCATGTGCTACGGTTATAGTTCCACCAAAGAATATAGAAGGAAATAGGAGCAAAGTAAACATTTTCTTTTGGGAAATTCAGTAGAGAACATTATTTAATTTTATAGGACAGCAATATCAGCAGCTAAGTAAAACTATCCACCAAAAGGCTACAAAAAAAACTTATATATAGCCTTAGGTGCTTAATTGCGATTTGATCATGGCTGACATTCTTTCAAGCACGGTATTAAAAATAACAGTTTAATACTCTCTCCATCAATGCAAGATTTTTCACTATGCACTTCATCAAAACCTACTCAGGTGTCCAGATGTGTTACGTTACATGTATGACATTACACTGCACCATGTAGCGACTATAAATGAACAATGACATGTATTTAATCATTGTCCATTTGCCCTTTATTGATGTTATGGAAAGCAGAAGGCAGGATGTGTGGCAGAACTGGCAGTCTTTCTCCTCCATTTCTATTGTACTTCTGTGTCACAGTGTGAATGGTGAGCTGGATGTACCGGCTCTATTCAAAAATCTTTCCACTGCCTAAAGGAGACTGGAAACAGATAATCCACCTTTCACAGGTACCAAGACCAAACAGAGAAAATGACCGCAGGTGTAGAATTAGTTTGCATAATGCAGGGTGCAAATGGACGATGTCTGCTGGAGTACAGGAGTGATAACCTTGTCATCTGGTGTGATGTTATTCTCCTTCAGGCAATGCGACAGCAGCCTGCATGGTAATAATGATTTTGTAAAGATCCTCGGGGCTCAGAGAGGAAAAGTGAATGAACTATGCCTCAGCCATTCTCTGAAACACTTTCCTGTTATTGACCAGGTGTGTTGATGGCTTTCCAATCAGACACTGGTCAGAACGATCAAGGTAACCTTCCCTAGAAATGACAAATTAACATGTTTGGCCATGTTTTCAAAAGAAAAAGTATTTTCCTGTGTTTATTTCAGACCTAGCAAGGTATTAAATTATAGTCTACTTGATAAAGTTTCATTTGATGTTAATTGAGGTTGGATTTAAGTTTAATTTAAGGTTAATTAAGGTCCAAAATATATATGAACACATCCTTTCAATCTTCCTACAGGTGCTTAGTTGGGGCATTTTCATTCCCCTGGGACTTATCACCATAGAAACAACCTTCACTTTAAGAAAACTGAAGATGAATGAGCCACATGATAGCATGATGGTCAGTACATTTCATAATAATTGATAATGGTTCTATTTAAAAAGCAAAGCCAACTTAAATTTCGAGCATATGTGGATAAACAGATGCTGTGCCAATGAAATCCGAAATCGCTACATTTTCAAGCATTAAAGTATTCATTTGAGTTAATCAGAATTCATAAATGACTTTTATAAATTTTTCATGTCTTACAACATGGAATTTTGGATTCATTTATTATACCATTCACTTGAAGCAAGTAATGATGGCATTTTGAGTGTTTGTTAATAAATGATGCACAGATTAGTTATAAAGCTTGTGCAGTACAGCATGTGGCATTGTAGTGAATAAACAAGTGACACTTTTGTTACCACATGATTGTAAGTTCTCAAGGAATTATTTCTAGCACATACATGAAAAATCATTAGAGTTTCTAAAAATACTTACAATGAATTATTTCCATCTAACAAAAAATTATAAACACAGTTATAATGGTGTACAAATACAGGCTTCATAAAAAGTGTTACCTTTCTTGTCTCTCTGATGGAACCGTTAATAGTCCTTTAGAGAACTCGTCATCAAAGTGTTTTCCGTTCAGAATATATCCAAGTAAAACTGTTTAAGCACGATAAGAACACGTATTTAGAAGTAATCCTTAAAATCCCTTCTAAACCTATATGTATATGCAATGAATCATTGGATGCTTTGTGTGTGGGTTGAGTTGACATTTAACAAACTAAAGCCCCCATGCATGGATTATCAGTTCTTGGTTAAACATGTGAAGTTTTGACAAGCACCAGTTGTTGGTGTCAGTATAAATCTCTGAAAAAAGAATTCATCCAACTCTTAGTGCTACTAAAATTTTGGTAAATAATTGGTGAGAGATTAGGACTAGGTGATGTATCGAATATATCGATATATCATTATATTTTCAAAAGTGATAGAGGACGAGGCAATATTGTTAACATTGAGATATAAATCGATGGATGTTGCATTAAAACTTAATTTACACTTATTCAACTCGCTAGTTTTTGCGTCTCTCCGCTCTCACACTCCACTTAACCCCGCCCCCACTCACTCACTCCCGTTTTCTGGCGCAACATGGAGTATGACACAGCCACAAGGCAAGACAGCAACAATGAGCTTTGTTTGTAAGAAGTAAAACAATGTCTCACTCGTTTGGAGATAGTTTGGGTTTAATAGGTTGGATGAGCATCAGTGCAAGGTAATATGTAGAGAGTGCAATAAACATGTCGCAACACATGCTGGAAGCACTACAAACCTCTTTCTCCATTTACAACAGTGACATAAACTACAGTACGAGGAATGTATTGAACTGCGTGGAGGTCGTGCTGTCCCAAAACAAAGCTCTTTACAGTCTTCATTTACCCAAGGTGAGCCCTATGAAAAGAAAAATGGCAACTGGCGAGATATAATGGAGGCGGTAACCTATCACATTGATAAATTATTTAAAATAACTGAAGATGTATTCTCAGAGATGAGCATATTTTTATTTAATACATTTTATAAAGATGTTTTTTTTATTTACATTTGGTTTTTGCAAAGCTGTGTATCTTGTTCACCAGGGAAGGATAACCTGTTTGTTTACTTTGTTTTCAATTAGACTGTTATTGTGTTAACAGCTAAAGGAGTATTGAGATGTGACTATTTTTGTTTTATATATTTATGTAATTTATTATTTACATTTTGATATTTACACAGTTGTGTGTATTCTCAAACAGGAAGAGGAACTTGTATTTGCACTTTATTTTGATGTCTTAGAAATAAAGGTGTTTGTTATAACTCACATGTAGTTCAACTAAGCATTTAACCCACATAAACAATATCGAGATATACAGTGGGGGAAATAAGTATTGATTGTGTCAAAATTTTTTCAGTAAATATATTTCCAATGAGGCTATTCACATGAAATTCTCAACAGACATCAGTATTGACCCAAGAAATCCGCAAATATAAATAATTCACAAAATGTCATGTGTAATAAAGTGGAATGAGACAGATGCTAAGAAAAAGAAGTTCTCCAAGGCAAGGTAAGGCAAGGAACCAGCAGAAATCCGTAAGTAGTTAGAAAGTAATTATGCCCCCGATCTGGCAAATTAATATCAGCTGGGTTAGTAAGTTGATGTTCTATAAAGGCTTGTTGTTACCAAAGTGTCACACAAGAAACATCTTATGATGGGTAAAAGCAAAGAGCTCTCTCAAGACCTTCGGAACCTTATTGTTGCGAAACATATTGATGGAATCGGATACAGACGTATTCCTAAACCTCTGAATCTTCCAGAAAGCACCATTGGGGCCAATATCCAAAAGTGGAAGCAACATTACTCCGTCATCAACTGGCCACACACAGGAGCTCCTCACAAGATTTCTGACCAGGGAGTCAGAAGAATAGTCTGAAGAGTAGCTCAAGAGTCAAGGGCCACTCAGAAAGAGCTCCAGAAACACTTGGAGGCAGCAGGTGCCATATGAAGGATTTGGGTTACTTATCAGATGGTTTTGACTTGGATCCTTGAGCAAGATTTTTAACCATCAACTGCTCAATTGTATCCTGTCTCTAATGTAAGATGCTTTGTATAAAAGAGTCAGACAAACTGAAGTATTAGTAAGCATACCCTTAGAGGGAATTGACTAGCTTTCTCTATAGCTAAATGGTTTTGTCAGTGTGGTCTTAATGCTGCTGGTGGTTCATCTATAATATGGGTTGAATTATAGATATACTTTGACTTGGAACAAATGTTGTTCAGAGTCAGCATGTCAACACTTGAGTGTTTCAGGAGGAAATTGCTTTGTGCCCTTCTTGACCACAACACAATACAGTGAATATGGCATTTCTCTAGGATACACACCTCTTGCATTTTCCCTTTTTGGCAAGAAATCAACAGTACCACCATATAGTGAAATGTAGACAGAGTACCTTATATATTTTGCTGAAACCAAGAAAAGCTATAGATTTGTTAAATAATATAACACTTTCTATGATTAATAATTCATTATGGCTACATTTTAATGCACTATATAGCATACATAATATACCGTAATGCCTAACATACCCTCCACCACCCTCTTATCATTGGTTGGTTCCATAAAATGTTCACCTGTTCTGTCCGTCCATCCATCTTCTACCGCTTATTCCTTCTTCAGGGTCACGGGGAACATGGAGCCAATCCCAGGAAGCATCGGGCACAAGGCGGGGTACACCATGGACAGGGTGCCAATCCATCACAGGGCACAATCACATACACACTCACACACCCATTCATACACTACACACCTGTTCTGTATTTCTTTGAATTATTATTATTATTATTTTAACTCTATATTGTATCTGTTCCTCATTGCAAGGTTCTGTCAATGGCATGTACATTTTCAGGCATCGTTTCCTGTCTATAGACTTTCTGTTTTAAATCTAGTGCATGTGCTATTTTTTTTTTTGGATTATGGATTAATTCCTTTCTGAGATACCTTTTTGAGTACATGTGTATTAACGATCATAAATCTTGGCTTGTCCACAACAAAGCCCATACTGAATCCACACACATACATCCTGCCTCATCACACAGCAGTTAGAGGCTACATAGTTACATAGTGAAGCTCATTCACCAACATCTCAATTGCTTGGGGACAATGAGTAATAAATAAATAATGTAGGCTGACCTTCACCACAACACACACTTAAGTTACTAAAAGACACCCTTGACTAAACAGAAACAACAATGGCAAATTAATATGTTTACATAAGTTTGGAACATAAGTCTTACACTTTTGATGTTCTTTATCACAGTCAAGGTGAAAGATATCTCATAAGGGTCTTACATTTTTGTGGAGGAAAGACATCCTCATCATTAAATCACACTTAGAAACAGCCAGAGAATACACAGACATCATTCTGCATTCTGTTGTTATCCCGGTGTAAGCCCAACCCAAAGCTCAGCAGAAGCTGAACAGAAAGCGTGTTGTGCAAAGCTCTGCGTGGAAAATGTCACGGTAACCCCACCATTAGTGAGATTTATAAGATGAAAAATTTCTAGAGGTGTAATTACAGCTAATTAGCAAATTATATTTTGTTTCAGGCATGCTAATGAAGGCAGGGATATGTAATGCATACACATGCACTCACAGACATGCGCAGCATGAGAAATAAAACATCAAACATGTGCTGTATGGTGTACAAGGCCAGAAATAAAACTTTGGCACACATGGAATGGCACATTGGGACACTTTACAGTTTATATATTCATATATTAATTTTGAAGGAATAATTAATGTCATAATTATGTTTATATAGAGTCCATCTGGTAGTTATTTGCTGTATGGGTTTGTTTGTTATTCTCAGCAATATGATTTATTGGCTTATTTATTGTTTTAACTATGTATACTCATCTATTTACTATAAAATACTGTTAGTTATTTGTTTAGGTAGTTAATCCTTTTTTGTGTAATTTGTGGGTTTCTAGAGGCTTATTAGCAATTACTGCCCAAGCAGTCATTTCACAATAAAGAATATATTGAATATAGAACACTATTTGTTATTTCTTTGGCCTGTTTAGTGGTAAAGTGGTTAAGGAATTATTGACTACAAGCCGTTGAATTATTGGAAAATAATGCACCCCCGAGGTGGTAATGTGGCCATGATGCAAAGCAGACTGACCGTTACACCTCTGGCAGTCTGTCGTCAATTACTCCGCTTATGTTACCACACTGCATTTACCACACCTCAAGACATTGTTCTGTTTTTTTTTATTTATTTATTTCAAGACCAGATTTTTGTCTTTAAAACGCATCCCATCTCTAGCCTAGGCTTGAGCCATTGATATGCAGTTATTGGAGAGAGAGAGAGAGAGAGAGAGAGAGAGAGTGTTCACAGTTATTTCTTTCATTTCATGCTGATAATAATATAAAAATAGAACAAATAAGTATATAAATATCGATGAGCCTACTTGTTCACATGGTTTTTCGTTTTTTTATTACTGCAGAAAATACAACAAATAAATAAATGATTATTGATACTTGCTTACCGGCTTAACACACATGCTCTCTCTCTCTCTCTCTCCACGCGGCGGAAAGAGCGTGGTGGAGGACAAGGCCGAGTTGAAAACGTTTTCGAGTTTTTTTACGAAAGGCTAAAGGTGGTGAAGTGAGCGAGGGTGAGCGGACGCCATGGCCTCCGGGGCCGGAGGGGAAACTCTCCGCCGGGTAGTGTTGCGCAAGGAGCAGGTGGAGGAGATTCTGCTGGCGGTGGGAGAGGCGGGTGAACCCCCCGACAGTGTGGTACCGAAAGGAGTAAAACCAAACCCTACCCGCGCGGGTAGTGATTCAGCCCTGGGACGGGAGGACAGACGGCCAACCGAGAAACCCGAGGGGATAAGAAAAGAAAAAAAACAAAAAAAAAAAAAAAAAAAAAAAAAAAATTATTATTTTAATTAGGTTGTGATTTTTTTTAACCAAAATAATTGTAAATGTTAAAACAAAAATCAAATCTCTCTCTCTCTCTCTCTCTCTCTCTCTCCAATAACTGCATATCAGTAGGTCAAACCTCTTGGTTCGCCTCGGGGCCGCATTACCACCTTGGGTGCACATTATTTGTATAATAACTCAACAGCCTGTTGTCAATTATACCGTATATATTTATGGAAAATCTCAATTTTCTGACATTTTGTTTTTTGTTATTTCAGTTAACTTGGTGAAATAATATGGAACTGTAATATGGTCAAGACCTGACTGGAACTACTTTTGCTGCGCATTTACTAAAAAATAATTGCATACCTCAGAACATCTGTCAGCTACATCACTTGAGTTCTCAACTACAGATGTGTGCAGAACTACTTGTTTAAAATCTTGCTCATTTTTATTTCTATTTGCTAGCGAATTTAGTTGGTTATATTCCCCGAAAATATAAACAAACTAGTAGCCTAATTTAAACCACCCTAAACTTGATCAGGCGGTTGCTGTGGAGCGCTGCTATTTGTAATCTCTGTTTGTCCCATGAGCTTCATATCTAAAAAATAAATAAAAATACATCTGCTGTATTTCTATCTGTTCAGAACACATTATCTGTTCATTCCGAATAATGTATTTGAATTCGATTACATTCATAATAAGTGAACTCTAGTGAGATATCATAGCATATCACTTGTAACTCTAAGAACATAGTGCAAAAGCAGCCAAAACATGCAGCAGCAGAGAAATACTCAAATATAAGGAGTACAAGGTTGTACAGTATTACTGGCGGATGACACATTCAGTGCCAGTGGAACTGATGGAGAATGGGTGTTATGTGAGCTGAGTATTTGATGTGTGCGTCGATCCTAGCAGCAGAATTTTGAATTGTATTCATTGAGGTTTGTGTGAGATATACCAATGAGCACCGAATCGCAGTTAGCCAAATGTGAAGTTATGAAAGAAGTATATGAAGAGAAAATGATGCAGAGCTAATCGTATGTGCTTACAGTTAAAGATCTAAAATCGGGTTCAGAGAAAGCTACAAATAGAAAGCTTCTTCTTGCACTCAGGTACTGACATAGACAGCAAAAGTATATTATCTGAGAAAAGTTCAAGTTCTGCTATCTGCGCTTTTAGGAAAAAAAAGGAAGTTCAGCTTCTGGCATCTAAATGCTGCCACGAATAGCGTGGATGTAGATTTAGACAAGTGGATTTATCTGTCTGCCTCCAATTTCTGCCTGTTTATAAAATGTGTGGAGTGAAGTATTACCATGTCAACTACGCTGCATAAAAATTTCATGTGGAAAGGAAAGCCACTTGTTTACACAAAACATGTTTTGGTCTATATAAAGTAAATCTTTAAAACAGATTGCCTTAAAGGGATTTTCAAGCTGCAGCACCCTTTAGAGACAAGCTGCACTGAATCCTGTCAATGGACAACAATGGAAACTCAAGCCTATTCCAGCGAGAATAAAGAAAAAGGCTGAGATGGTGAGTTCAGTGGCTTTTGTAGTCTTAGACAGACATCATAAGTCATTGAGAGACAGCTCTTATGCTCAGCTCTTGGTCAAAGTGAAAGAAGTAGTGTTTTTAGCACTTCTCCTGAATATTATTGCAATATAATATCACTCTGCTTCGTGTGGACAGGCTTTTATTGTCTGGAAGGTTGAGTATTTAAAAAGTTCATGAATAATTTATTCATTTAGGAATGTATTCAGAATTAAGTTACATAAACGTAATTGAGGGTTAATTGCAGCGTTCTGCACATTGGCATTCAGGTTAACAATCATATTATACTTTCGAAGTTAACTCGCCATTTCTCAATACAGCCCTCTGTATGTTCAAGCCATGATGTGGAAACAGTGATAAGCAACATGGAGGCAGGTTGAGTGTTAATACTTCATTGATTTTATGCAAATTAGTTATGACCTGGTCTTGACTCAAAACAGTAAATTCTGTAAATCCATGAGAGTACTCTCAAAACTTCAGTTTCGACTTCCCAATTCCCAATTCAATTCAACAGTGTTTGTTTGTACAAACATGGAATTTTCATGGGTTTTACTGCAGTACTAAAATATTTAGTATTTGAGAACCACCACTAAAAAAATAAATAAAAAAACAATACTAAAATAAAATAAAAATCAATGCAAAGTGTTTACAGTAGATAACCCAGGAGTGACATCAATATCTTGTCCCTTTGCTGGAGTGAATGCAGGCAAAGTTGAATAGATGAGAATAATTACTATTATGGATTTTCCAAAACCAATATATGTTATAGTGTGTAAATGTCATTAAACCATATCAATGGAATATGCCAATACATAATTAAAATTGTATGATTAATATCTTGCTCAGCACCCCACAGTTTTCTGATCATACTTGCAGAATGTCTGTCTTTTGCACCATCGCTCCTCTCTGAGAGAAATCATTAGTCATTAATCTTTCTTTAATACTGTTTCCCACAGGCTAGTAGTCGACTGACATTCCTGCGACCCCATTCTCCATCTTAATCTGCTTTTCCTGCTCCCTTGTGAGAGGGAATTTTATTAAATTAGTATTTGTTCCAAATCACTACATGTTTAATCACCTCTACTCTGAGAAAATGTTCCCACAGCTCTCAGAGGGAAGAGGAGTTTTTCAGCAGGCCATCGATACTGTCCATTGACTTCCTTAGCTGGCTGTTCAACTGCTGTGTATAAACATGCATGCACAAAGGTCCTTTATGCCTAAAAGACATATACATTGCTGGGACATATACATTTTTGTATGGTTGCACAGAACTGCTTTTGCCCCGCATATATGTATATGTGTGTGTGTGTGTGTGTGTGTGTTTCAGGTTATTTCATTATTTATGTATTATGTGAAATTAATATATTGTTATTTCAAGATAGTACAGTGCTCTCCACTAATATTGGCACCCTTGGTAAATATGAGCAAAGAAGGCTGTGAAAAATTGTCTATATTTTTTTATCGTTTTGATGTTTTGTTTAAAATAATTCACAAAAATACTTGCTCTTATGGATATTACACAACTGCAAACAAAACACAGGTTTTTCAAAACAATATATTTGTTAAATATAGGTGTGCAACAATTATTGGCACCCTTTTAGTCAATATTTTGTGCTAAATCCCTTTGTCAAGATAACAGTTCTGAGTCTTCTCCTGTAAAGCCTGACGAGGTTGGAGAATACATGGCAAGGGATCTGAGACCGTTCCTCCATACAGAATCTCTCCAGATCCTTCACATTTTTAGGTCCACGCTGGTGGACTCTCCTCTTCAGTTCACCCCACAGGTTTTCTATGGGTTACAAGTAAGGGTCTGGAATGGCCAAAGCAGGACGTTGATTTTGTGGTCAATAAACCATTTTTATGTTGATTTTGATGTATGTTTTGGATGATTGTCCTGGTGGAAGATCCAACCACGGCCCATTTCAAGCTTTCTGGCAGAGGCAGTCAAGTTTTCATTTAATATCTGTTGATCTGTTGAGTCCATGATGCCATATATCCTAACAAAATGTCCAGATTCTCTGTCAGAAAAACAGCCCAAAAACATTAAAGAGCTACCACCATATTTAACCGTGGGCATGAGGGACTTTTCCATATAGCTACCTCTCTGTGCATCAAAACTACCTCTGTGTTTATTGCCAAAAAGCTGTGTTTTGGTTTCATCTGACCATAGAACCAGATCCCATCTGAAGTTCCAGTAGCATCTTGTAAACTGAAGACACACGAGTTTGTTTTTGGATGAGAGTAGAGGCTTTTTTTCTTGAAACCCTTCCAAACAACCTGTGGTGATGTAGGCGATTCAGGTTGTAGTTTTGGAGACTTTTTGACCCCAAGACACAACTAACTTCTGCAATTCTCCAGCTATGATCCTTGGAGATTTTTTGGCCACTCGGATCATCCTCTAACAGTGTGTTGAGACAATAAAATAAGACAATTCCAGATTGATTCATAACATTTCCAGTTGACTGGAACGTCTTAATTTTTGCCCTGATGGTGGACATTGGCATTTGTAATGCTTGTGCTATTTTCTTAGAGCCACTTCCCATTTTGTGAAGCCTAACAACCTGTTGTCAATTATATTGTGTATGTGTGTGTTAATGAGAAATTTGTTGCATGTAAACACCTTATTCAGAAAATCCACTGAAAGGAGATATACAGTCATGGACGAAATTATTGGCAGCCCTGGAACTTTTCCAGAAAATGCACCATTTCTCCCAGAAAAGTGTTGCAATGACAAATGTTTTGGTATACACATATTCTATTACATTTAAATGCATTGGAACAGCACAAAAAAGCAGAAGAAAAAAGGCAAATTTGACATCATTTTACACAAAACTCCCAAAATGGACTGGACAAAATCATTGGCACCCTATTAAAACTGTGGGTAAATAATTTCATTTCAAGCATGTGATGTTCATTTAAACTCACCTGTGGCAAGTAACAGGTGCTGGAAATATAGAAATCAAAACTGAAGCCAGTTAGAGTGTATAAAAGTTGGCTCAACCTTTGTGTTGTGTGCCTGTGTGTGCCACACCGAGCATGGAGAAGAGAAAGAAGAGCCGAGAATTGTCTGAGGACTTAAGAAGCAAAATTGTGGAAAAATATCAACAACCTCAAGGTTACAAGTCAATCTCCAGAGATCTTAAAGTTCCTTTGTCCACTGTGCCCAATATAATCAAGAAGTTTATAACCCATGGAACTGTGGCAAATCTCCCTGGACGTGGACGGAAGAGAAAAATTGATGAAAGAATGCGACGCAGGATAGTTCGAATGGTGGATACACAACCTCAGTCAACTTCCACGCAAATTCAGGCTGTCCTGCAGACTCAGGGTGCATCAGTGTCGGCTCGAACCATACGTCATCATCTGAATGAGAAGAAGCGCTATGGCAGGAGACCGAGGAGAACCCCACTTCTGACACAGAGGCATAAAAAAGCCAGACTGCAGTTTGCAAAAATGTACCTGAGTAAGCCTCAATCCTTCTGGGAGAACCTTTTGTGGACAGATGAGACTAAGGTAGAGCTTTTTGGCATTCTACTGTTTACAGAAAATGGAAAGAGGCCTACAAAGAAAAGAACACAGTACCTACAGTCAAACATGGTGGAGGTTCAAGGATGTTTTGGGGTTGTTTTGCTGCCTCTGACACTGGGTGCATTGACTGTGTGCAAGGAATCATGAAATCTGGAGACTATCAAAAGATTTTGGCCCATAATGTAGGGCCTAGTGTCAGAAAGCTGGGTCTGCGTCAGAGGTCATGGGTGTTTCAGCAGGACAATGACCCGAAACATACCTCAAAAAGCACCAGAAATGGTTGGAGACAGAGCGCTGAAGAATTCTGAAGTAGCCATCAATGAGTCCGGATCTAAATCCCATAGAACACCTATGGAGAGATCTCAAAATTGCTGTTGCGAGAAGGCACCCTTCAAATCTGAGAGACCTGGAGCAGTTTTCAAAAGAAGAAATTCCAGTTGAGAGGTGTAGAAAGCTTGTTGGTGGTTATAGGAAGCAATTGGTTTCAGTTATTTTCTCCAAAGGGTGTGCAACCAAATATTAAGTTGAGGGTGCCAACAATTTAGTCCGACCTAATTTTTGAGTTTTGTGTAAAATGATGTCAAATTTGCCTTTTTTCTTCTGCTTTTTGTGCTGTTCCAATGCACTTAAAGGTAATTAACATGTGTATACCAAAACATTTGTCATTGCAACACTTTTCTGGGAGAAATTGTGCAGAAATTGTGAAGTTCCAGGGGTGCCAATAATTTCGTCCATGACTGTACGTGCATGCTTGGTCTGCAAGGAATTGTGGGTGCTAACAGCTGCTTAGCTGTAGTATAGGTATTTAGGAAAGGCAGCTCGGGCATACTTACATAAACCAGATTTACAGGAATATATATTTACATTTTAATTTTTATTTCCTTATTTCTACTAATTTCTTATTTTGAGTTACTATCTAATTTATTTAAACATATTATCTCATTATTTTTATATATTTCAAGATAGCTATACTATTCAAAATGTTATTATCTGTTATACAAGATAGTCTGTCTTGTTAGGTATTGTTATTTTGATTTAATATCTTGTTATTTTGACTTACCTCATTATGCAAAGACACAGTATAGCATTATTTATACTCAATGTCTTAATATTTGTACTTGAAACCTCAATATTTGTATTAATTTCCAGGTAATATCCTATTATCTTGAGCCATCTATTATTTTTAGACATTATCTCATTATTACAATTTAACACCTACAATTTAATATTAAGACTAATTTAGTGAACATTATCCGTTTTGCTGTTTCCCAGATAGTAAGCAGGCCAGATGTCACTTTAGTGGCACCGTTGACACCTATACAGTATGCCTAATGATAATTCAGGTATGGTCAAGGTTTTGACTCCTAAAACTTAAAATGGCGTAATTCCAATCTTTTATTTCAAATGTTTGGTTTTGACATATTTCATGTACAAATATGGGATGCGAAATACGTATGAAATAATAAGTTCTTAATTCTAAATAATAAAATATTAAGTTGAAATAATGTCATAGCACTTTAACATTTTTTAAAGTATATACTGATGTATGTTAGAATCCACTTATATCATTAACCTGTTGTGGCATTTATATTTTTTTCATGAGTTCACAAGTGTCATTTTGGTGATGCAGTGGAGTGAGAGAACGAGAAAAAAAGAGAGAGAGAGAGAGAGAGAGAGAGAGAGAGGGTTATAAGATAAGGTTTGAAATTCAGATCAGTGCTTGCTAATCCTCAATAGTCCACACAATCAATCAAATGAAATTAAGATGTTTAAGTAGAACGATGGCTCTGGATGGCTTCAATGTTACCATAGAGACTAGATGATATGGGGGCTCAGCCCGTCCCAGCATTATGGGTCCTTGAACAACAAATAAAAAGTTCATATACACTTCACTGTGCTTTTGAATTTGGAATAGTTTTGTATAAATATCTAAAGCTCATGGACTGAGTCCATTATTGACAGACTCTCTATTTTCTACTGAATAATGAACAATTTTGCCTCATAGATTATAACAGGCTGCTTATAAAAGCTCTTTTTTGGTTACATTGTTAGTTTATGGATCGATTTTGAAAGAGTGGCAATAATGAAAGGTGTTTTGGTGTGCTTTGGATAAAAAGCAGACAGAAAGCTGAGTGTACGAGACAGATTGGCATTCCGCAAGGACTACTCATGTCTAGGCTGTGTAATTAAACCTGTACTGTATGTAGCTGGGAAACAAAATCTACTCTGTGAGCTTCTGCAGTTTCATTCAATTTTGAATTAAAGTTAATGAATGCATTTTCTTGAGTTTAGAGCATTTTATTTCTGTTCTAAAAGCTGCACCCAGAGAAACAGAGAAAGATAATTAACCATAAATATAATTTGCACTAGGTTGACTATGGCCTCATGCACATTATATACCTTTTTCAGGCTACCTGACAGTTACATAATCCTTCGTGACGTTTGACATAAAACTACTTTAACATTTATGAACGATTATTCCAACAGTAAAAATGCTGAACTAAACACCCATACATACGAATATATACAGCAAATCAAAGCTGCTTTTTGACATAGCGATTATTGTCAGAGTTATTATCATTTATAATTATTATCATTGTATTTTTCCCTTAGTGAAAGACACATAATTACCAAAAATCAGAGTTCGATTTGAGGAAAACTTGTCCTTAGTTTGTGAATCTTTCTTTTACTTTTAGTTTTTTTCTTTAGCTGTAATAATCAAGTTAAACTAACATTTTGGAACATAGAAGCAAAAGTACAAGAAAGTTGTGTTCCTTTTTTTCCAAGGAGCTCAGGAATGTTGGCAAACGTTAGCAAAAGCTAACAAATTCCACAGAAATGAAAGCCAGTGAGTTTGGTGCTAGGCATGCTAAATTGTTGTTTCGGGTAAAATTCCTGATTTCTGGGCGAATCAGAAAGAAGAGAATAAAGTATGTACTGATGTGTTATATAACTAAAATTGTTTATTTTGATGCCTTGTGAGGATCATCTTCTCATGTGTTTTGGTTTTAATCTGGATCATCTGCCTTTTTCTGTATTCTGTTTCTTGATGTAAGAAGCAAAATATATATGTTTATAACTTACATTTGTGTAAAAATATTGTTCATGATGTATGACTAATGGTCTTAGCTTACCACATAGCCTACCTTAAGATGTCTTTCTCTGAGTTGGTGATAATGCTTGGGGACAAACCAAGCAAAATTTTGAAAGTCCTGCACATCCTCGGTCTGCAGTTCTCTGCATAAATGTAAGTAAGCGCCCTGTCTTCAACCAAGGCTTCAACCAAAATCTCTTTTGTTTCACTCTTGTTCTTTTCAGGCGAACACATAACACATAAAGACACTAGTAATTGTAAACTGACTTTTTTTTGTTCCGGAAGTAAAGATAGTTTCTACCTTTTATCCAGTCAAAAGCCTATGAAAGTGAGTTCTGCACATAAATATGAGTTTCACACATAAGCGTAGTGTTGATTTTTTTATGTGGTTGCGTAATGTTGATTTTTGTGATTGGCCATAATACCTACAGGCCACAGCCAATAGGAACACTTCTCTATCAGCACAGAAACAATCAGACCACCTGAGGTAAGTTAAGAGTGTCTTAATGAACTCAAACATCTCAACAGAAACAGTTACTTTAACAGATGCAATAGCAGATTCTCATGCCACTATTGGCTTTGACTCTACCACACCTTTTTTTAATGTGCTGAAACGGGCTGTCACTCTTATTTTTGTATATATATATATATATATATATATATTTGAAATGGATAAAGACAGGCAATTGGGCAGAGTTGTGCAACTAGAGTCTCGCCAGTATATCTTAGTCATTTCCACCACTGCGGTATGCTGGTGTCTATTGGGGCAGTGTGAACAAGACAGTTGTGTTTCCCAGTTGCGTTTAGACAGAGTGACTACAAGAAGTAAAAGGAATCGGAACAGATTCCATGTTTTTCGTATCATTCTGTTTAATTGAAAATGTTTTTAGCATTAGACCGGCATTGCTGTAAATATCGTCTCATGTCAGTATGGCATGCTAGGTTGCCTGCCAGTCATGTTTAATATTAGAATTTTCCACCTGTATCATTATATTATAGTTGGATTAATCAGCATGCCATTGGTTCAGTATTGCCAGATTGATCTGGACGTTGATTGATGCTGTCACTAAAAGGTGCACTGTGTTGAAAGATGATGGCGTCTGTAGCATTTTCAAGCGTCCCAGTTAATTGGCTGTCAGCAGTAACAGATTGAGGCATATGACTGAGTGCGCAACTAGACATGCAGTTTTGACAGTTCCTGTAGGTGACGCACACCTGTACAGACATCCAATCTGTCGCACTGATAGCAGGCATGAGATGAATATTCCTTTTTTCAATTTTGGGAGACATCGCTCCTGAGATGAGTGACTTGCTGAGTCAGATGAACGTGTCTACTTCACCATGTAATGGATATGACATTCTTGTATATCATGCACCGAAGTGCGCAGTTAGTTGTTTACCATGATAGCCAAAATGAAGGAACTTTACAAATGGGTTTTAGATATGTCACATTTCCCCCCCCTTGTTTTACCATGTTTTCACATGTCTTTTCATATAGTATCGGTTAGGGTGAAATAAGCATTTAGACATTTCTTTTTGGTTATTTATTGTACTTTCCGTCCATATATCCACTTCAAGTTACATACTTTAATGTCTTTTGACTTATAAATATGAACAAAAAATGTATGCATCTATAAGCATAAACAATGCTATGTTATAAAAAAGAATTATAGGTATTATTTGTATTTGGACACCATAAATTACCAATATTAGTACATTCAAAGGCACGTTTGGAGATTACAGCTTTGAGACTATGGGGCACAAGATGTAAAAAGTAAAAAAAAAATAATGTTGTGCATTTTGAACCCTCTGTTAAATTTAGATAGTGACTCCTCAGTGTAAATATTAAATATAATTATAAATATGAATCTTAAATATAAATTACTTAAATATCAATTTAAAATCTAAACCTTAAACATTTTAATAAATATTTAGCTCATATGCTAATTGATCTTGCATTGTAGCTTTTTTTTCCCATTTGAGCACTGTTTCATTATTTTGTCTATGAGAATGTTAAAAAGATTCTTCACCATTCATCATGATTACTGCATTAAATAAATCATCCAAACCAATGATAACAAGTGATAATCTTTTATAATGACACCAGGTGCAATTTGCGCAAGAACAGTTCTGCAGCATTTACAGTTCTCTCCATTAATATTGGTACACTTAGTATATATGACCAATAAGGCTGTGAAAAATTGTCTTTATTGTTTAACCTTTTGATCGTAGTTTAAAAATTCAAAATACGAAAATACTCTGCTCTTAAAGTCCTTAAAATACTTTGGTTAAACAATAAAGACAATTTTTCACAGTCATCTTTGCTCATATTTGCCAAGGGTGCCAATATTAGTGGTGGGAACTTATTCTAGATATTCTTGCTTATTTGTATCTTGGTTATTCTTAATATTGTCAGAAAATGTCAAAAGACATTATGTGTGTAAATTTGAAGCTGATATAAGCACTGATTCATTTCGGGAATGTACCACCTACAGAAGTTTTCAGATGACTCCTCCATTGTTGCCTGTACCACAGATGATAAGAAGGAGGAGTATTGAGACCTTATCAAAAACATTATAAGATTATAAGACAACAACCACCTCCAGCTCAACATTGGGAAAACTAAGGAGCTGGTGGTGATCTTCCGGCGCAGCAGGTGCCACTGTCCCCATAAGGGTGGAGGGAGTGGGGATAGTGGACACCTACAAGTTCCTAGGGGTGCAACTCAATAACTTAACTGGACAGACAAGATTGAGGCCCTATGATAAAGAACAGAGCAGGATGTTCTTTCCGAGGAGACTCAGGTCCTTTAATGTGTGCACTAGGCTGCTACAGATGTTTTACCAGTCTGCGGTTGCCAGTGTTTCTTCTTTGCTGTGGTGTGCTGGGAAGGTAGCATTGGAGCTTGTGAGGCTAACAAACTGAACAAGTTGGTGAGAAAGGCCAGCTCTGTGGTAGGGATGGACCTGGAGAGGGTGGAGGAAGTGACTGAGAAGAGGATGAGAGGGAAACTGAAAGCTATCATGGACAATCCTTCTCATCCTCTCTACGCTGAGCTGAGGAAGCTCAGGAGCACCTTCAGCCACAGATTCATCCATCCATGTGCCTCAAAACGTCTGGGGGGCTCTTTCGTGCCATCAGACTCTACAATGGAACAATACACAGTACCTCCTACCCCACTGATTGAGTCTCACAGAAACACACACTCAACAGTTAATTGTCATTTCACAGATCTTTCACATGTATATAAATACTGAGGATACTGCACATGTACATATTCAACTCCAGCATAATATAGAATTCCAGCATATGTACAAACACACAGATTTGTTTTATTATTTCTATTATAAAGGCAATTATTTTCATTATTTCTTTGATGTTACTCATCCTACTTGTGCTGCTGTGTCACTCTGAATTTCCCCTCCGGGGGATCAATAAAAGTACATCTTATCTTACAAGTATATTAATTAACAAAAACAATTGTTTACACTTATTTCCCCTTACTGTATGGAATAAAGGAGAGCATGAGAAGCAGAGAGAGGGATAGCAGGCAGTGATAAATCCCTGAGGGAAGAATGTGAGTCATTTCATGGGCATCATTAGCTCGCAATGATTAGCAGTAGCCAGTCAGGTCTCTCACTACCACACTTTTCTAAGGGGCCGTTTACATGATAACGTGTTCAGTCTATAGGCATGTGTGTGGGTACATCAAAACAATGTAAAAGAGATTCAGAACTGCAGGACTGTGTTTGTTCTTCTCCAGCAAAGTGTAGATTTACTGCATTACTACTGCGACCAGCAGAGACACATTTGTTACATACACCACATTATTAACCCACACCTACGACGACAAAGGGTATTCTTAAAATTATCTTTATAATTGTCTGTTTTGGCGTAAATATGTATCCTTTTACTGTTAATAAAATATAGAAAGCAGACCGACTGGCAGTGTCTAATTTTTATTTTATTTTTAATCAGTATTTTAAAAATGAATACTTTGCTAACAGATTTCTGACCTGGTGCACAAGAAAAGCTAAAAGATGTGGTTGAACACAGAAAAATCTATTTCCACAATGAAAAAACCTTTATGCACATTTCATGTGCATTACATAATCGTGTATTACAGTAGAGAGATCTCAGCATTTATTAACCAAGAACAATATGCTAAATCTGTGCTCGACAAGCACTAATTTTCACAATTGCTCATGACAATTAATAATTTTCCAAGTCAACCTATTGAGATTCTAAGTAACTGGAGACAGAACTTTTTTGTACGCCACATAGATCATAAATCATTGAAATCATTTGAGAAATGTAAACGTTATTGTGTTGTTTATCTAGAAAACTACAGCTCCCCTGTTTACTTGTATTTGTTTTTTGCACAATCTTGCCCAGGTCAGTGAATGCTGAAGTGTTTCTTTACAAAGTGACATCGCCAACTACTGGCCTGGCATGCATAATACAGTGCTTTTAGTCATTTACATGGATCCATGTGAACCGAGATTGCCGTTTTTAGAACACCGATATCATGTAAACGTACCCTAAATGTGCACAATTCTGTAATGGCTACCTGCGCTGACTGCTTTGGCATAAAAAATGTTGTGAATAATTAAGATGATAAGAAGAACAGCAACAGATTGTAATTTGTAGATGAGTGATACACTGCAGAATATGGCAGACTCTGAGAATACTCCACGTGCCAGTCACATTTCAGCTTCTTCAATCTTGTATATTAAATTACAAACATGGATACAAATGTCAGCTCCATACCAGATTGTAACAGTTCCTTAACTCGAGGTGTGAATCTCATGAGTTTCAGATGTGAATTTGATGTTAATGTTGCAGTGTTAAAGATTTCATTTAACACTGTTATCACAATATCAATATAAGTAAAGAAAATACCATGAAAGAGCAGATATTTCTTCTTCCATTGATCTTCAGGAATTCAGATGATGCAATGTCCTTTTAAACATAGAACTTGTGGAATTTTCCAAATATTTCATTTGATCATTTTAACAACCTACAATGGATGAGTTATGGACAAGGATGGTTCAGTCATGAGGAGTTAAATGGTTTCACACATTAATGCAAGGTGTTTTTCCCCCTTTAAAAAAAAAAGAAGAAGAGATTATTAATAGTTATAGTAAGCTAGGATAAGCAAAATGCTGTAGATTGAAATGTAGATGCTGTGGGATTTTGTAGGTTTTATTTTATTTATAGGTTTTAAGTTATTTATCTGAAATAGGCACATATTGTTGTGAAGAACATTTTACATGTTAAAAGGTCTATTGTCTTTACTTTATATACAGTGGGGGTCCAAAAGTCTGCGGCCGCACTGAAAAACTTTGATGATGATAATGATGATGGTTATTAATTCATTTCAAATAGGAAATGAAAATAAGGTTTTAAAATTTTTTTATATTTAAAATAAGGAAAGTAAAGGTTCAATATCTTATTGAATATAAAATATCCAAGATTCTGCAGTATTTCTAGCGCCATATTTAAATGTAAGTTAAATGTAAGCAAATGTGTGATATTGACTGTGTTAACTGCTTTGTACTGTACAAAAGATCAGATTTTCCTCATGTCTAATCTCTACTATTGAAGCATGTGTTCAGGCAACAGTCTGATCTGTATCTAAAATAGATCATAAGGTTTTGCACAAACTTGTGGAGTTCAGCTCGAGTGCACACTGTCATTAAAGCAAAAAAGGGACGTTTCAAATACTCAGAACCTGTGAAACTCATGTAAATATTTCAGTTTTCATTCAAGTTGTTTTTAGTAATAAAATTTGTAATAAAATGTTTTATTCAATTATAAAAGATTGCAAAAATAGAAACATTTTCATTAGAGCTCTCAGACTTCTGGACCCCACTCTACATATTTGTAAATGTAGAAACAGTGAAACACAAATAGCATCCCAGTCGTAGTTAGATAATATGTGACAATAGGTGACAAGAAAGCTAAATGTTCTTGGTACAGTGCTTTCCTCAAGCACTAACATTAGATTAGCCATGTCATTTGAAGATAGCCTCCTCAGTGACTGTGGCAGTCCTTGCATTTGAGACATCCTTTGTAGTAATCATACACCATAACTTTTAGTATACCCTTAAAACAATGCTGGACATTTCCAGTATTAATTTTACAGCACAATACTATTTTATTATTTTACAGGATTGTACTCTAAATGATTAGCAAATTGGTTTACAGTGAAATACCACAAAATTCCATGTTTGTGTCCTGCTTCAAATGTACATTTCTAAATACAGTCCAAGGTCAAAGTGACAGTTTGGATGATAATTTTTGTCAGACTTTTGGATATAAATATGAGATAGCCTATGCTAGAGGGTACAAGTGCTACCCAAAACTGTTTCTTACCTGAAGATTTCCCCTGCTTTCTTGTGATCAGGTCACACTGTTTTGATAAGCTACTGAAAGCTGTAAGTAATAAGAAATATTCTGGCAGTTTCCCTACCAAGGTAATTACATATCTGCCCTAATGCCTTATTTAATTATGGACTGATATTCCAAAATAATGCTGTGATATTAGGTTGTACGGGAATCATTTGGCCTGACTCTTGATATGTTGTGAAATATGAATTCTGCTTCTGAGTACATGCCGTGTGCATCAACACATTGTTGTGAATTAGATTAGAGATTGTGTTGCCTGCCTTAGGCTGGGGAACAGCTGTCATGAAATTTGTTTTGATATGTATTTTTGGCAAAAGCCCATGTTTCTCAGCTGGTGCTGGAGCGTGCACAACCATATTTATGCACATTTTTTAAAGCAGATTTCATTTAAATACACCCTTAGTGATCTTCAGAGGTGAAAAGTACTTAAGTTATTGGACTTTGAAAAAGTCTGTTTTTTTACCTTCTGTTTTTGATATCTCATACTAAATTGTTTCAGAAATTAAAACAAAATCTAAGATAAAACAAAAGCAACATGAGTACACACAAAATACAGTTTTCAAATCATTTATTGAAGCAAAAAGTTATCCAATAACAACTGGGCCTGTGTGAAAAAATATTTGGTTACTACAATTCCCCAAATCTAAGAAATTGCATTCATAATGGCGTTCATCTGGACTAGACACAACCAGGCCTGTTTACTCCAAACCCTGTTCAATCAAATCAACACTTACATAGAACGTTTTCAACAGCATGAAGTTGGTAAAAGGTCTTACCCAGTAAGACACTGTGCCAAAATTGAAAGAAATTCCAGAAATGATGAGGAAGAAGGTGATTGAAATACAGTCTGGGAAGGGTTACAAAGCCTTTTCACAGGCTCTGGGACTCCAAAGGACCACAGTGAGAGCCGTTATCTACAAATGGAAAAAACCTGGCATGGTAGTGAACCTTCCGAGAAGTAGCCAACCCTCCAACATTCCTCCAAGAGCACAGAACGACTCAACCAGCAAGTCGCAAAAGAGCCAATGACAACATCAAAGGACTTTGCTGCTTCAGGGCATGAATTCTGCTCTCTACCAGTCTTCAGACCGTAAGGTGAAACTCAAGCACAACTAGATTATGCAGCAAGAAAATGACTCAAAGCATAGGAGTAAATCCTAGTCCTAGAAGTAAGATTCTAAATTTAAGTGGAAATTAGTTTTTCGCACGGGTGATATGTGTTGGGTCCCCCCCCAGTAAATAAATAAATAAAAACTGTGTTGTGTGTTTACTCAGGTTGCCTTTGTTTTATGTTGTATTTAGTTTGAAGATTTTAGTATTTAGTATGAGATATTTAGTATGAGATATACACAAAAAAGAAGAAATCAGGAAATACTTTTTCAGAGCACTGTAAGTATTACTAACAGTGCATCCAGAAACTATTCACAGCGCTTCACTTTTTCTATTTTCTACATTTTATTATGTTACAGTCTTATTCCAATATTTATTAAATTCATCATTTTCCTCAAAATTCTACAAACAATACCCCATAATGACAACATGAAAGAGGTTTGTTTGAAATCTTTGCAAATTTATTAAAAATAAAAACGCACATGTACATAAGTATTCACAGCCTTTGCTCAATACTTTGTTGAAGCACCTTTGGCACCAATTACAGCCTCAAGTCTTTTTGAGAATGATGCTACAAGCTTGGCACACCTATTTTTGGGCAGTTTCTCCCATTCTTCTTTGCAGGACCTCTCAAGCTCCATCAGGTTGGATGGGGAGCGTCGGTGCAAAGCCATTTTCAGATCTTTTTAGAGATGTTCAATTGGGTTCAACTCTGGGATCAGGCTGGACATTCACTCAAGGACATTCACATAGTTGTCCTGTAGCTACTCCTTCATTATCTTAGCTGTGTGCTTAGGGTCGTTGTCCTGTTGGAAGATGAACCTTCACCCCAGTCTGAGGTCCAGAGTGCTCTGGAGCAGGTTTTCATCAAGGATCTCTCTGTACATTGCTGCATTCATCTTTCCCTTGATCCTGACTAGTCTACCAGTTCCTTCTGCTGAAAAACATCACCATGCTTCACTGTAGGGATGGTATTGGCCAGGTGATGAGTGGTGCCTGGTTTCCTCCGGACATGACGGTTGCCATTCAGGCCAAAGAGTTCAATCTTTGTTCATTCTTTGGTCTGAGAGTCCTTCAGGTGCCTTATGGCAAACTCCATGCGGGCTATCATGTGCCTTTTACTGAGGAGTTGATTTCGTCTGGCCACTCTACCATTCAGGCCTGATTGATGGAGTTCTGCAGAGATGGTTCATCTTCTGGAAGGTTCTCCTATCTCCACAGAGACACGCTGAAGCTCTGTCAGAGTGACCATTGGGTTCTTGGTCACCTCCCTGACTAAGGCCCTTCTCCCCCGATCGCTTAGTTTGGCCGGGTGGCCAACTCTAGGAAGAGTCCTGCTGGTTCCAGACTTCTTTCATTTATGGATGATGGAGGCCACTGTGCTCATTGGGACCTTCAATGCAGTAGAAATATTTCTGTACCCTTCCCCAGATCTGTGCCTTGATACAATCCTGTCTTGGAGGTCTCCAGACAATACCTTGGACTTCATGGCTTGGTTTGTGGTCTGACTTGCATTGTTAACTGTGGGACCTTATATACACAGGTGTGTGTCTTCCAAATCATGTCCAGTCAACTGAATTTACCACAAGTGGACTCTAATCAAGTTGTAGAAACATCTCAAGGATGATCAGTGGAAACAGGATGCACCTGAGCTCAATTTTGAATGTCATGGCAAAGGCTGTGTATACTTATGTAAACGTTCTTTTTTTTTTTTTTTTTATAAATTTGCCAACATTTCAAACAACTTTCTTTCATGTTGTCATTATGTTTTTGCATTGTTTGTAGAATTTTGAGGAAAATAATGAATTTAATCCATTTTGGAATAAGGCTGTAACATAACAAAATGTGGTCAAAAGTCTCAAAAGTGAAGCGCTGTGAATACTTTCCAGATGCACAGTATGTCCCACTTTATTATTATGTAAGGAATAAAACACTGGATTGTGCTGTTATGGGAAAATAACATGGTGACCTGGTGATGTGATGCCGCCTATTGTGAAGCAGTTAATATTACCACGCAGAAGTTGATTGTTTTCTATGAAGCCCTATTCAAGTTTATTTCTTGAGAAATATAAGAGAGAAGCTCGATATGTCCAATATAAACCAAATCTGAGTGCACGGTTTACAAATCTGAGAGCACGGTTTACCAAGCTTTGAGAAACTCAGGTCATCAGCGCTTTATAGTGAAGGAGTCAGTAAGGGACCATCTAAAAAGTGCATGACCTGGGCAACTAAGTGTATAGTCGTCTACATCACAGGATATCTAATTTATTAGATTATTGGATTTTTATTATTTTTCTCTTTTGCAAAATAAAAAAAATAGTTTTTATTTTAAAATTATAATCAAAGACAAATTATTAAAAACTGAGATTTAAAATTCTATTTGCTGTACTTGATAGCCATAATAATCTGTATCATAGTACATTTGGTTTTACACGTGGCCCTCCTATAAGCAATTATTGAATTTTAATTACTTTTTTTTTTTTATAACACCAACTTTCACGCGGTTTACAAATCTGAGAGCATGGATTACAAATCTGAGAGCACGGATTACAAATCTGAGGGCACGGTTTACAAATCTGAGAGCACGGATTACAAATCTGAGAGCACGGTTTACAAATCTGAGAGCACGGATTACAAATCTGAGGGCACAGATTACAAATCTGAGAGCACGGTTTACAAATCTGAGAGCATGGATTACAAATCTGAGTGCACAGATTACAAATCTGAGGGTACCGATTACAAATCTGAGAGCATGGATTACAAATCTGAGGGCACTTCCGAAAAAGTTGGGACAGTGTGGAAAATGCTAATAAAAATAGCGAGGAGTGATTTGTAAATGTACTTTGACTTGTATTCAAACAAATAAAAACATATAAAGGCAAGGTATTTTATGTTCTACTTAATCAATTGCATAGTTTTTTGAAGATAGTTTATTTTGAAATTGATGCGTGAAAGACATTGCAAAAATAAAGTTGGGACAGAGGCGATTTGGGACCAATAGCAATGTGACGGTTTGAAATAAGAAGGTGATGTGAAACAGGTGAGGCAATTGTCTA
>CM022766.1:18850778-18983278 GCA_012411365.1 Ameiurus melas | reverse complement strand
GGCAATGTTCTCTGCAGCGCAAATGCTCGAGCACATGCTTTTCCATAGTGACAGCTGGACACATGGGTTTTGTTTATGTTTCTGTCATGTCTCCTCCCTGTCCTGTCATTGGCTGGGAGTTCACGTGTGTCTGTATTGCCCACAGCTGTTAACAGTTGCGGTGCTAATAATGCGGCATATATACCGCACGCCTCCCAGCACACAACGCGGAATATTATATTAGAGTTAGTTAGAATATGTGCTTGTTACCAATAGTCTTTGTTCATGTCACGTTTCATGGTTCATGTTCATAGTCATAGCTCAGGTCATGTTTAATGTTTAGGTCAGGTAGTTTAGTTCACTGGTTTCTCCGCTATCAGTCTCTCGTTCATGTTCATGTTTATGTTTCATGTTTAGTATCTCGACCCCGTTTTCTGACCCCGATTCGTGACATAATGTAAGCGATTAAAGGAACTAACTTGGACCACAACAATAAAACTGACTATAAATGGATCAAAAATATGATGTAAGTAAGTTGCTGTTGTACAAGAGGAATAAAACACTTTGGGATGTGCGGTTCTAAGAAAATGATCAACTATGAGGTTGTAACTGTTTCCTGCACATGGTGGAAACATCGGCATAAAAACCTGATGTATAAAATTTTTATATAGCGAAGGTTTTGGCAGTTATTTTGAAAGTTAATTAATTGGGTCCTCTCTGTTAGTTTATCACTGCATCTGTTGCCTGTCCTCTTCGAGTGTTCCCACTCTGTGTGTGTGTGTGTGTGTGTGTGTGTTGAGTGTGTGTGTGTGTATGTGTGTGTGTGTGTGCGCGTGTTTGTACAGCAATGATGATATCTGTCAGTACGGGCCAAGGTCACTCCACTGCAGTCCGGTCCCTCATGCCACCAACATCTGCTTGCACATCTATTATTCATGAAATGCGTGTGTGTGTGTGTGTGTGTGTGTGTGTGGACACATGTGCTGTGAAAACTGAGAAACTGAGCTATTATGGCCCACACATTTTCTCACCTGCATCTGCTGGCTGTCTTCTTTGAATCTACAAACCTATAAACGCAATCGATATGTGTTTGTGTGTGTGTTTAGATCACCTGTAGGTAGTGTGTGTGGACTACTCCATAAAGGTTAATGACTGCAGTGAGAGCTCTTTGTGTCTCGTGAGTTAATCCTCATCTCTGAAATGGATACCCTCTCCAACCAGGATATCTCCACTGGTCCAGGTTAAAAGAAAAGGACACAGTGGAGTGGCTCTTGTGCACATTTACCTCATACCGTATATCACCTTCAGAAATCTCTCTCTGCTGTGCTACAAAGGCATGAAGACCCATTCCATTTATTATGAATACAAGACTAGCACAGTAGACTTATACACTCAGCTGCATATATATATATATGATTAGATGATGAATATATAACCCGATACCACAGACTACATTATAAATTGTGGTGGAAATAAAAAAAAAAACAGAGCCTTTAATTTTATACATTATACCCCAGCACTGTTGAATTCTCAAAACTTATTAGTCAAAAGGTGTTGATTAACATCTATAAGAGCAGCTCTGACAATAATTCAGCTGTAAGATAAATCACAGGTTTATATTAACACGTTATCATTTCGATATTAACAGCTTACACTGGGACTCTAAGACTAATAATACATATTTTAAAAAGTGTTATTTAACAAAGAACTATATGTAATAGTTGATACTAAAAACTGATAAGACGTACACAACATCCATCCATCCATTTTCCATACCGCTTATCCTCCACAGGTTCCCGGGTCCTATTCCAGGTGTGCCAACCCATCGCAAGACTCAATCAAACACATGTTCACACACTGCAATTTGGACATGCCAATCAGCCTACCATGCATGTCTTTGGACTTGGGGAGGAAACCGGAGTACTCGGAGGAAACCCCCACAGAACGGGGAGAACATCGACCCTGGAGGTGTGAGGCTGAACGACAACCACCGTCACCACGCCCCATATAAACATAACTACACACAACAATAAAGAAAGTATATATATATAGCAGGCAGCATAGCAGCAGCAAGGAGTAGCATAGGTAAAAGCATAAGTGAGCCAGCACAGAAGCAGCAGGCAGGAGCGCAGTAGCAGCAGTAGCAGCAGTAGAGCGGAGTAAGTAGCAGCAAGAAGCAAGAGAGGCAGCAGCCACAGTAGCAGCGCAGAAAAGCAGCAGCAATAGACATAAGCAATAGAGAGAAATACGAGCAGTACATAGCAGCAGCAGCAGCAGTAGAGCAGCATAGCAGTACGCAGACATAGCACAGCAGTACAGCGGCAGTAGCAGCAGCAATAGACACATAACACATAGCAGGCAGCAGTAGTAGCAGCAGCAGCGGCAGTAGCAGTAGCAGCACAGAGCAGTGGCAGTAGGTTGTTGTTACCATTGTTACATGACATGACGCTGTCATGTTTTACAACCGGCTGGCCAACAAGGTCATTGCCTGTTGTCGTCGCTGTTGCCAACCAGTTGTCACAGTTTGTTGTTGTTGGCTGTCACTGGGCCAACCCACAGTTCAATGTTTGGCCTGTCTGTCGTCGCCTGTTCATGTCACGATCTCGTCTGTTGTCAACCACGTTCAGTTCGTCGTCGGAATGCTGTTCACTGTCTGTTCAATCAATGTCTGTTGTTCAATGAACCCAAATGCCTGTTGTTTGTTCAACCCAGTTGGTCAATGTGTTGTGCCTGTTTGTGCTCAGCCAAGGTTTTGGTAGTGTGTAGTAGTAGTAGTAGTAGTAGTGGTAGTAGTAGTAGTAGTAGTAGTGGTAGTAGTAGTAGTTAGTGATTGGTAGTAGTAGTAGTAAGTAGTGTGTGAGTAGTGGTTAGTAGTGTAGTAGTAGTAGTATGGTAGTGAGTAGTAGTGGTAGTAGTAGTGGTAGTAGTGGTAGTAGTAGTAGTAGTGTAGTAGTGGTAGTATTAGTAGTAGTAGTAGTAGGTAGTAGTAGTAGTTAGTAGTAGTAGTAGTAGTGATGTAGAGGTGGTGTAGTAGTAGTGTAGTAGTGAGGTGGTAGTAGTAGTAGTAGTAGTAGTAGTAGTAGTGTGGTGAGTAGTGGTAAGTGGTAGTAGTGGTAGTGGTGAGGTGGTGTAGTGTAGTAGTGAGTAGTAGTAGTAGTGGTGAGTGTAGTGGTGTGTGGTAGTGGTAGTGAGGTAGTGGTGGTGGTAGTAGTGGTAGTAGTGGTGGTAGTAGTGAGTAGTGGTGGTGGTGGTAGTGGTGGTAGTGGTGGTAGTGAGTGGTGGTGGTAGTGGTAGTGGTAGTAGTTGTGGTGGTAGTGGTGGTAGTGGTAGTGGTGGTGTGGTGGTGGTGGTGAGTAGTGGTGGTGTGGTAGTGGTAGTGGTGGTAGTGTGGTGTGGTGGTGGTGGTGGTGGTGGTGGTGGTGGTGGTGGTGGTGGTGTATGGTGGTGGTGGTAGTGGTGTAGTGGTGGTGGTGAGGTGGTGGTGGTGGTAGTAGTGGTGGTGGTGAGTAGTGAGTGGTGGTGGTGGTGGTGGTGAGTAGTGGTAGTGGTAGTGGTGGTGGTGGTGGTAGTGGTGGTGGTGATGGTGGTAGTAGTGGTAGTGGTGGTGGTGGTGGTGAGTGGTGGTGGTGAGTAGTAGTGGTGAGTAGTGGTGGTGGTGGTGTAGTGGTGTAGTAGTGGTAGTGGTGGTGGTAGTGAGTAGTATGGTGGTGGTGGTGGTGGTAGTGGTAGTGTGGTGGTAGTGGTGGTGTAGTGGTGAGTGGTGGTGAGTAGTGAGTGTGGTGGTGGTGGTAGTGGTAGTGGTAGTGAGTAGTGGTAAGTGGTGTAGTAGTAGTGGTAGTAGTGGTGGTAGTAGTAGTAGTGTGGTAGTAGTTGTTGTTGACATCAAACATTTTAATCAATATGGTGATTTTACCTTTGCATACAAGAAGACTATAAAAGTGAATTTCCCTGTTTCTAGTTTTTCCCTAAACCGTTCACTGCAGCAGAATTAAATGAGCAAGTGGAGGAACAAGAGGCCTCAGGAGTGCATTTGTTTAATTCTTTCTAATTTTCTTGATGAGAGATTTGTTGTTAACACCATTAAAAGCTTTATATTTTTCCATTTGGGGATTGCCCCATTTTTTTTGTGCCCAGGAATGTATATTTATTATATTTGCATCCGTTTATTCATCTATCAGTTTATCCCAGGAAAACCAGGTTTGAGGTTGGAATACACACTGGATAGGACACCAGTTCATCGAACAGTTAAAGTTCAGGAGAAAAGAATGCATGAATGGAGCTAACAACTTTTATTCTCAGCCTGCTAACTTGCTTTTTCTCTCACTCCCTTTACCAGGGCCTTTGTAGTCAGAAGATGACTCAATAAGAGGAGGATGAGAGTGACAGTGGAAGAAAGAGGAAGGAAGACTAGATAGTTTTAGTCTGAGGAAAAAGGTTTGGACTGTGCCTATGAGGCAGAAACTTCACTGTCACTCAGTTTCTGAGAGAAAGAAGACATTTTTAAAGGCACATCTACTGCATAAAGCTGTATAGCACAAAGGGACTTCACCTTTATATAAAAAAAAGGGCAAAGTCAAATATGACATTTGAACACTTGTCTGCTTTGTCCATGCACAATATGTGTAAGAAAGAAAAAAGTGAATCATGGAGACTTGTTCGATATTGTGTGCGAATATCAAGGGCCTGTATAACCTCCACAAAATCTGACAAGGTGTAAGAAGTATTGTGAAACCTTGTGAAATACAACTCACTTATACGTAGTAGTGTGGATGATCAAAGTTATCATTGAGTGACATGTAAAAGGTTTCCTTAAGTATTTAGAAGGTAAGAGTAAATGATTTGAAATGAAACTATTTGCATAATTTGTATGAAAAACAATGAAGGTTGAGATGAGAGGCAGGATTAGCGCTCACATCTTTATTTATGACTTCAGATAAATCAAATTAAATCAAATGTAATCTAAACACTTTAACCTTTCATATGTGCTTGCATGTGTTTTGACCTCACACATATTTCCTCTCATATTTTCGTACCTACAGATTTTCCTTTTTTTCATTAAACACTTTTCATGTACAGTATTTACAGCATGTTTTTCCACAAAACGTCTTGATGATGCTGTAAAGAGTTTACAAAAGTACCAGACGTATATGGCAGACACTTCAAAAAGAAATAAAAAGTTGTGTAATTGTGACTTTTCTCTTTAAAGGGATGCTTATTTAACATTTTTGCACGTCTCCAGTGTCAGCATTGAATTGAAGTTTTCTGTCATTTCACTTTTATTTATTTATTTTTTAACCACTGCTAAAAATGTATTTTAAAATAAACAAAACTAATACAAGAAATTAGCCTTTTATTGATGATCCACACCACTCGCTGAAGGCGAGCAGACCTACAACGCTTACAGGAATGTGTCTAGCTTTTAATTGGTCTTGTCTTTTCTTTTCTCTACGTGCAAATATCTTCTCACAACAAAGTAGTTGTCAAATTTACAATGGACAAAAGTTAAAAAAACCTAACGTTCATACACATAGTGTACACAGTCAACCTTCGTAATTGTGTGTTCAGATGATTCGGAGCGTCAATCTGTGAAGAAGGCTATGTCGCAAAAAATCTGGATCCCATAGTTTTCTGCAGTAAGTGCTCGTGTCCAACTGATATTGTCCAGAAAGTCAGGGATTGCATTATGCAGTGTAAAGAATCTTTCCAGACACTTCCCACGGCTCACATCTGATGGCAGTGTGCATCATTAATCCCATAAGCAGCACTGACTTCATCCAAAAGCCGTACCCTTCCGGTGATTAGCGCTATTTCTACCTCAAATAATATTGGTGACTTTCGTCACTCATTCATGACATGTCCAGAATCTTCACATACGGGCCTAATGTATCAAGAATATCGGTTACTAATTACATCACATAACATTTCATTTAAGTTACAATGAAATCAAAAATAAGCCTGTTAAAATGATGTATTATGCAGTGCAGTACTGGACAGTTAACACCACCCTTCTGAAGAAGCCCAGCGAATCCAGATTTTGTAACAACAGCAGACGGTTTAGCAAAGCCTCCGTGCTCGTTCATCACATTCTCAACAGCTTTAAAAAAATATCCTCTCCCTTCCTGGCGCAGGGTAATGAAGCCAACTTTAACAGCTCCTCTTGAACATCAAAGTTCTGTGATTGTTCTTGCAAAGATCAGGAGCTGACTGACATCTGTCACATCTGTGCTTTCATCCAGAGCGGGAGAAAATTATTCGCAATTGTTGATTTCATGTTTCAGCTTTCCTTGGACTTGACATTGAATGTCAGAAATTCGACATTTCACTCTTTGTTGGGACAAAGATACAGATTCAGAGTTCTTTGCCATTTTCTCGTCTACAAATGGTTTAGCCATCTCAGTCATGCACTGCTTTACAGTTTCACCCTCTGATAAGACCTTTTTCACTTAAAAGCCAAAACCGCATAAGATGCCTTTGGTGATGATTCTTGCACCATCATGAATTTGGCAAAAAGGTGCATGTTTACAATTTAAAGCTGAGATGAGGGCAATTCTGGCATGAACAGTATCCTTCATAGGTCTCTTTGTGAGCAGTGGTGTACTGCCGATTTAAATTAAAATCCTCTAAATTAAAGCCCTCTCCTGATTGGAGAACGATCATCGTAATCTGAAAGCAATCTTTTCATTCTTCAAACTTATTCAAATTGATCATGATCAGAATATGAAATGTATTTAAAGATCCTGTGGGACCCCAGTTGCCCATCCCTGCCAAAGATCATAATATCCTTCTAGATACAAAGACTACTTTGACATATTGTTGGTGTTAAGGAAATGCCTCTCTCCTAGCTCAGATCTGATTTATCTGATCACTATCAGTTAGTAGATGTAAATGGTGACATCTTTATGGATACTAAAATAAGATTTGGTGTCCCACTGCTCTTTTATATATGCTGCCTCTAGGTACAATTATTCGTAAAAATGTTATCTTCTACAACTATGCCAATGACTACTATGCCCAGCTTATGTCTATATGCTCCAGTAAAGCCACACAAGCTTAACAAAGTTGAGGAATTTGTGATTAGACACTGGATCCTGAATAACGTACTCCTACTTAAATCTGATGAGAAATACTTCTACTAACACCACAGGAGGCTAGAAGCGAGTTTTGTTATAACTCTGAATGGTCTTTCAGTTACTGCACAGCTGCACAGCATGACTCCTCTCTGCCAGTGAGCTGTTGTGCAGCCAGCTGAGGCATAGGCCTGGTGGCCTCACCCTCATCCTGCACAGGGCCAGCTAGGCTGGGCATCATGAAAAAACACAAGCTGTGGTCATACTGTATCTTTATTTCAGTTATTGATTTTTTTTAAGATCTTAAATGAACTTTTTTTTATATATAAAGTTTTCAGAGATATTTTGAGCTCTGATGTGTCACGCAAGAAGAGTGCATCTCACAGCTCAATGCAATGCAACTAGTGTCCATAAATATTCATGAGTTGATTAGCATATATCCAGCAGTCTAGCTATTAGGGTGAAGCTGATATGCGTAAGTGTTGGAGTAAAAAAAAAAATAAAAAAAGTGCTGTTAGTTTTACTACGACCATATTCTGGGTTGCCAAGTTAAGTTCAAAAGCTATGTCAGTGTTTATGCAGGGATAATTCTTGGTATTCAAAGTCATCGTCTTACACAGGTGCTTATGTAGATTCTCAGGGGAGTCCATTTAGATTATTTACATTACAGAGGATACCATATTTTTCTTCAATAATAGAATCCAAACATTGGGAGGGGGTGAAAAATGCATATTTTCTTTGCTGCCAACTGCAATATCATGTAATGAAAAAGCAAGGCTCAATTTAAAAAATAAACAAAAAAAATAATCTTAAAACCGAAGAGATTAGCATAATTTTCAACAACTTCAAGTTTGAAATTATTTTATTTTATTGGCAGGATTTCTGTAGAAACAAATGCTTGAAATGAACACAAATACATTTTATTACAATCTCATGATGATAATTAATAACTATGTTTACCTACATTGAAGATACTTTCATAATTTATGATACTCATACTCATGCTGTAAGTTATGCTTTATTGTAGGGCTGCACAATTAATCGAATATCGATCGCGATAACGATTTTGACATTTTGACTGCCCACGATTAAATGAACATGATCGACTTCAAAATTAACGTCTAAAGTTTGTCCTCCGCTCATAGAAAACTCTGCTGCAGATCAAATCATGCGCATCCTACACTACAGCCAATCACCATAGAGCGGCGCAGGGATGACATCATTTTGCCAAAACCCGGAAACAGAGTTAGGATTTTAGTCCTCGAGCTGCCAGCTTCGCTTCGAGCTCCAGCGCTTTGCGCGAGGAGAAATCATGACATTAAGATGATGCTAAATGGCATTACAGAGGTTGACGGCGACATTAAACGTCATCACGCCGAACGGGAAAAATCTTTGCAGATAATCACAGGGCTCTACAGTGCAACCATTTCACTCACATTTCTGAAAAGTATTTTGTGACTGTGAATAAATATTTATTCACACTGGTGCGAGTGACCTGTTCGGAGTTGTATAATACAATCGGAATAAAAACTACAGGAAGTCCAAAATGCATCTACACCGTGCAACAGTTACTTTCACACTGCTTTTCATCTCCTCAGTCAACTGAACAAGTGTGGAAATACTGCAGAGAAGCCATTATGATGGCAAGTAACTCTGTACATCATCTGCTTCAACGTACCTATCTCACAAACCGCCATCTTTTATTGATCCTGTTAAATGACCTGAACCCTCTACTGTGAGCTGCTCATGTAGAAACAGCAAAGTAAATTAATAATAATGCTGCTAATTCTACAAAGTGGGTTTAATTCAAACTTCTTTATTAAAAAATTCCTCACCGATCATAATCAAGAGTAGGAACTGTTCGGTCTGTAAACATACTGTACACTGCTGCTCTCCTTCACTAAATCTAATTCACTTCATTTAAGCTCACGGTTGCATGATATCACTAGAAAAGTCAACTCCGGTTTCCATGTTTTGATTTAACCCCTCCCCAAAACCACACTACTATCAGCAGACATGGACACTGTACTGGGGGAACCTATCTAAAACTGGTAAACAAACAAAAATCGAACTACTAAAGTGTAAAAACAGAACATGTGCTTAGTTATAAATACATCATTTAATATTAAAAAAACTAGATATTATAAAAACTTCATTAAATATAAATAAAATGAGAAATGAAATAATGTTTAATTACTATGGGTTGCATTTAATATCAATTTGACATTAAGATAAGTTCACTATTTCCGTGGAAGGCTATTAGCCTTTTTCCTAATATGGATAATTTTTGTGTTAGTCTACTTTTAATTAAGACTCTCTATTGTTTTTAAGATATTTAAAAATAAATATTTTATGCTTGTTTATTTATCAATATCCAACAGAATTGATCATTGCTATTATTTTAATTCAGTTAACTGTGACCATGAGCAGAGAGCATACATTTAACTGTTTATGACAGACCTCCTGATTAAAGTTTAA
Source organism: Ameiurus melas (assembly GCA_012411365.1). Classification (NCBI taxonomy): domain Eukaryota; kingdom Metazoa; phylum Chordata; class Actinopteri; order Siluriformes; family Ictaluridae; genus Ameiurus; species Ameiurus melas. The sequence goes on along the minus strand of CM022766.1, from coordinate 18,973,754 downwards.
ACAATATTGGTATCTGGATTGGTTTCTGTCATATAAATCCTGATCGGAGCATCCCTAATGAACACCATTAAACTGCATCTGCATCTGACGGGTAAATGAACTCATCTAATCACATCCTATATGAGATTATTCAGTTATATACACAATATACACAGAGCAGTTCGAGAACTGACTCCAGCCCAGAACCATGACAGTGCAAAATGTCTAATAGTGTAGCTTTAAATATATTTAAGAGGAGCAGACTTCAAACCCTGAACATTGAGGTTTATTGTATTTGTTTACAAGGTGAACAGGTTAACGGTTGTTTTTTATACAGTCTGTAAAATTAACTGAAAATATGAAATTTAGTTTATCAGAAGGTAAATTAATTTGTCATGGCTCACACTATGTTCCTAAATTCTGTCATAACTGCTCAAGTTCTCTCATGCCTATTTGTGTCTTATATTGTGGCATAAGAAAACTTAAATGTAAAAGTGCAATAAAAATATGTAGTCACAAAAATCAATTAATAATCGTGATAATCAAAATCTCAAAATTGATCAAAATAATCGGGATTATCATTTTGGCCATAATTGTGCAGCCCTACTTTATTGAATGCATGTATACTATATAATGGTGTAGCATTCTAAATTTTATCCATAGCAGAAAAGAATCTGGTGAAAACAACTGGATATAGTCCATAATGCATTGTAAATGGACGTTTTCTAATTTGGATTAAAACAACAAACAACACACAAAATAGCATCAATGCGAGAGATAAATGGAACAAATTACAGCATTCTTGAATTTTATGCATTATATTTTATGCTTAGGTGAGCTCGAAATACAAGGTTTTTTTGTGCCTTTATCCTACAGTGCATACTGCATTTTCTGCTTTATTTTACACCATCTAGAGTGAATGATAAATGAGAGTGAGCAAATACCAGTGCATGAGGAAAGGCTCATGGGTTTGGCAAATCCATAGCAATGATAGGGTTTTCATTCTGAAGATGGATATGGTTACTTTTAAATAAGCAATATCCATCTCAAATGACCGCCAATGGTACAGTATCGCTCAAGTTAATACTAACATTGCAAAATGAACTGTCAAGCTAGTTTGGTTATAAAGGGTTTAAAGGTTCAACTGAGAGAAATATTTGTTTGTGTACTTTGACTTTTTTTTGGTGAAAACACTTGTAGTGGATGTAGCTGTCAAATGATGTGGGGTTGTTATTAAGTAAGGTTACCCGAACATACAGTTTTATCTGGGTGCTGTCGTGTAGATGATGAGATGTAGCTCAGCATCTAAATAGAATCTTGCAAGCTTGTCACCCTGGTTAGAGATATGACAGCGGGCGCTTATGGACTGTGTGTGTGTTTATACTGCAGCCTTAAGGGAGCACAATAAAAAATGTTCCAGAACAAAGCAGCACTGTTGTAAGCACTATTAAATTTATTAGAATAATACTTCATGCGTTGTATACTCTCAAATAAAATATATATATATATATATATATATATATATATATATATAGATAGATAGATAGATAGATAGATAGATAGATAGATAGATAGATAGATAGATAGATAGATAGATAGATAGATAGATAGATAGTATACAAACTATAATAATACGTATATATAAAATACACATATTCTCTCAGGAGATGCTTATTTGCATTTATGGGAGGAGTCTCCAGTGTCAGTGCTTTGCTTTCAGAAGTAAAGCCGGAACTTTATGTTTTCTGATATTAGAAAGTCATCAGAGGCCTTCCAAGTTTAACTTTGTCTTATTGCCAACTTGTTTTGCATAAACAGTAAAATCCCTAGTGTTAAATTAGCACCCAGAGTGTTCATATGAGTCCAATGAACTTATAGGGTGTTAAATCAACACTGGTGATGTTGCGGTGTATGTTTAATGTCATTAAATTTAACTATATACTGCAGCTTGTACCAGAATAATAAAAACGGTTGTTGTATAATAGGAATTAAACTCTTCAGGGTTTATTGTTATTGGAAAATAATTGACTTGAAGGTCACATTTGGACATCACATCACACCATGATTGAACATTTTCCTACAAAAGCACACCTTACCAAATCTATTTTTCAATCTACATGGTGACCCAAAAGTCTCCATACACAGAAGACTATATTTGCCAGTGTAACCGGTCCGTTCTGCTTAGCCCGGCTACACTGCGTTCTGCTCAGGTGCACAACAGACACTGATCACCGGCGTATCTTGTTGAACTCAGGTTTATTTGTCCTGCAGACGATCTCAACATCTATTTAGAGTTCAAAGAGAGCAAAATGTCATCATGCAGGATTTATCTTCCTGACACACCTAATATGAGAAAATAACATAAGCATGTACCTCGAAATGATAAAATGGCGACAGCTAGCATGATGCACACGTGACAAAAACGTGCTAATTTCCTCATCTTTCACAAACTCATTGTACGAGTATAATACATAGCAGAAATGACACTGCAGTGCATCTGTCCTAATAATACTATAAATGATTAAACAGGCGTGTGTACTTGAAAGCTTAAAAATATCAACTTTATAATCGCGCTGGCTGAAGTACATACCTCCCTACCCAAACTGGAAATGACAAGTTACATCCGCTACCAATTAGCAAAGAGCGCTATAACACAAATCAAGTACTCCCAACACCAAGAACAGCAAACTTTTAAATAACCGCGAAGGATTTGGGCAAAATGAATACATTTTACAGCGCAACACATGCCATAAAAAAACACAAATAATAATAAATTTTATTTCCTATATCTGTTACACCAATGTAACTGGTGTTGTGAAACAAAATACAAAAAAAACCACTCAAAAGATAAATAAAATAACACTATACACACAAACTAAAATGGGTATATAAGTATATAAATGATGTTTTAAATAAAGATTAAACAAGATTACTGAGAACTCAAAACCAAACCTACCTCTCCCATTCAACCGTAACGCGAAAGGGAATTGGAGGAGCCAAAACAGGAAATTACACAAGCCAAATGACATCATGACATTTAAAAGGAAAAAATACTCAGACAAACAGACAGCCACATCAGGTACACATCCTTTTTGTGTAATTCTACACATTACATTTATGGAATGTTTTCCATACCGTTACACCGGCAGCACATCAGTCGTTCCTGGATGTCCATTTCTTGGTTGGTCCGCTTCCAGTCTTTTTTGAATTTGTTAATAATTTTGGCAGCAGTGTCGTGTGTGATGTGCTTGCCATGTTTTCTGTTAAAGTCCATCACAACCTTGTGACAGCTTCCCGATCCAGCGAAGAGAATGATTTCAATACGTCAATACTTTTATGGCATTTGACAGACACCCTTATCCAGAGCGACTTACATTTATCTCATTTATACAACTGAGCAGTTGAGGGTTAAGGGCCTTTCTCAAGATACCAAGATAATAAAATTACCAGTGGCAGCTTGGCAGTGCTGGGATTTGAACTCGCGACCTTCCGACCAGTAGTCCGACATCTTAACCATGCTAAAAAGTTAATTTCCCCAATGTATGAAGAGTTTTGGGATACTCTGTAGTAAATTGTGGATTTTCTTTGGAGAAAAGAAAATCTGAGATCACTCCTAGTGTGTGTATGTGTGTATGTGAGTATGTGTGTGTGTGTCTGTGCGTGCTCATTCATTTGGACAAGAATCACCAACTGACGGAAAGCCAATTTATCAGGATTCAGCAATAACCTTCAAAGGTGTGATGAATCGGTCAAAACACACGCACTCTCTCTCTCTCTCTCTCTCTCTCATGCACACACACACACACACACACACACACACACACACACAAACGCACACACTTATAGAAAATCGATAAAACCCTATGACAGTTTCTCTTGCTTTTGTCTACTGAATTGTGTTTTAACTGCATGCCAAGCTAATGTAGGCATGTGACAGTAATATATTGAAGCACTGACTCATCAGGGAGTTGGCATCATCCTTTATCATTTGTTTATCCACTACCTACTGGCTTGCCTGCATATTTAGAAAAGCTGCTTATCCTGAGATGGATGTGCTTGTTTGCAAATTCATATGTATGAAAGATGAATGTACATGCTGTGTAACCTGATGCTGGTATGCTGTTTTTCTGACATGTACAGTATTTAAACCCAGATTAAATGTCTATTGTAGTTTATGATACAGTAGCGGTGTCTGTATCTTTGCTAACACTTTATTTGAACTCTGTGTTGAAAGACTGCCTTAAGTCGTAAACGTGCCATAAAAATATCATGCTATGATGAGTTGTCTTTTCAGTTTGTATCCAGTGACATGAGTGTCATTATTTGTAAGCTTTATTAGAGCTGTTGCACTGTTTGATTTCTTGACAGCTTACTTCACATGCTAATTTTAATCCAAAATGGTGCCATGGATGCCTGCCTCAGTTTTTGTTATCGTTGTTTGTTTATCATGTCTTTAGTCCCTTTTTTTTCCTGATAACTTTAGGTTATTCGTTCACCAGGGATGAATTGGTGAATATTAATCAATGCACACCTCTCAATCTTTCGGCGATTTTTTTGACCATTCAAATGACTGGAACTGCGAATAGACTCTATTATATTCTATTTTATTCTGGCCTAGCTGCATAGCATATTTTAGGCGCCAACAGCAAAACCTGGCCATTATCCCTTATGTTTGGGTTTGCTGTAATTTGTTTTCTTCTATGAATTGTGGTAGTAACGTCCACCTGTGATGTTCACATTGGAGAAAACCATTAGCAAGAATAAATAATATATTTTTTACATTTATAGCATTTGGCAGATGCCCTTATCCAGAGTAACTTATATTTTTATCTCATTTTTATACAACTCAGCAGTTGTGGGTTACAGGCCTTGTTCAAAACCCAGTAGTAGCAGAATGGTAGAACTGGGATTTGAACACATGATCTTCCAAACTGGTGGCCACTATTTGTAACCACTGAACTACCACTGCATATACTGTGCCAATGGAACAAATTAGCACCAGAGTCACTAAACACCTCACAAATATTCATATATACATATATTTAATGTATTTCAGGCTGGGAGTTTCTATTAAATTGTAGCTTCTAGACAGTTTGTCCATTCTCACTACACGGGTGCTTAGCTTAGTCAAATATGGTCATTATTTGGAGTAAAATGATTGAGTGAACTCCTGATAGAACAGTCAGGACCTGAAAATTAAGATTTGGCTGGTAATGGTGGCTTCATTTCTATTTAAAAAATATGTTGTGAGTGATAAGCTTCAGGCTGTTCCACATATTAATGCATTCAAATTGCATTGCTAATCAAACACCAGTACAGAAAACATGTGAAAAATGCCATGGATGGTCAATCAGTTGATCCAAATTGGCAGCTTAATTCCCTGATTCCCTAATGACAGGAAGATATTAGTGGAGGTATTTGGTGGTAGTGAAGAAGGAGCTAATCACGGTCATAAATACTTGAAATTGTCACTGCAATGTCAACTTGCTGTCACTGACAGATGGACTAAGAGGGTTAAAATGTTAACATGAATAATTCTGTTGTTGCAAGCTAGTAGGTGGGAGGGGGAGTGAGAATACTGGAGGAAGAATTTGTCCAAGAGAGTGATACTGGTGTGATATTGCATTTTAGAACTATTTGTTTCGACAGAAAACAACCCTTAAAACTCAACATAAAATCAACACAGCTCCAAGAATAATATTTTTCGCTCAGGTCAGGTTCTCTGTCACACGGAGAGACTATAGGCTTTCATCAAAACAGGTGTAGACACTCACTCATTACCTGCTCTTTCTGCGTGACACCTCCCATACAGAGAAGTCACACAAACTTCAGATGTACTGTAAATAATCACATAACTGATGTAAATTCCACAAATGGTTTTTAGACACATCACAACTATGTTTCACATATGTCATGCATTTTAAGTTTTCACATGATTCACTTAATTCCACAAGTTCATTTCTCACACATAGGGGGTGGTTTTATTTTTCATATGTAATTATCTCACCTGATTATTTTCACATGTAATGCAAAGTGTAGCATTATTTAAATTTAATTTTTTCTGTAATTTCTTTGTTAGAATTCACATGTGTTATTCACATGTGGTCACGTATTTACTTGATATGACATCGTTGTAGTGCCACGTAAAAAATTTTAAATAAATAAATTAAGACTACAAGAATAAAGTCATACTTTTGAAAATATATGTCGTAAGTCGCCAGTGAAGGGCTGGCCGAAACGGCGGCCACGTAACCCCGATAGTAGAAGGAGCCAACCTGCTGAGAAACGTTCTTGTCAGAACTCCAGGACTGTAGCGATTGCGCAGTTCACTGGGTATAGCTGACGTTCCTCACACCACCAGACAAAAAGGTGCCACTTGAGCGCATACAATTTCCTTGTAGGTGGGATCCACTCTAGGGGCTCGAAGGGGCAGCTGACAGACCTTCCAGGACCACAGAATGTCCCAGGAAGGTATGCACAGCCTGCAGATAGGCCTCAGCCATCTGACACCACGCATGAACCTCGCAGTTAGAGGATGCTGCCCCACAGAGGCTCCCACAACAGGGCGTGGCTGGCCGAAATGGCGGCCACATAACCCTGATTGTAGAAGGAGTCCACCCCGCTGAGAAATGTTATTGTAGAAACATGGTCACTACCACCTCAGTCGTGCGGCCAGAATCTACTAGCTGGCGCGCCTCAGGGGCCAGACCCACAGCTTCCTTAGTTCTTGCCAAGGATGATAAATCAACCCCTGCGGCTTTTTGAGGCGGTAGGTCCCTAAGGACTCAAATGGGGCACATGACAGACCTTCCAGGACCCCAGGAGGTCCCAGGAAGGTATGGCTGCGCCTGCAGATGGGCCGCAGCCGTCTGACCCCACGTACGAACCTTAAGGTTAGAAGGTGTTGCCCCCCCGGGGGCTCCATCAACAGGGGCATGGCTGGCCGAGCGGCGACCCAGTAACCCTGATTGTAGAAGGAGCCCAGCCCGCTGAGAAACGTTCTGTAAGAACTCCAGGACTGTAGCAATTGCGCAGTTCTCTGGGTCTAGGTGACGTCCCTCAAGCCACAAGACAAAAGCTGACACCTGAGTGCATTTGATTTCCTTCTGGATGGGATCCACTCCAGGGGCTCCGAATGGGGCAGCCGACAGACCTTCCAGGACCATAGAAGGTCCCAGGAAGGTATGCATGGCCTGCAGATGGGCTGCAGCCGTCTGACGCGCACGCATGAACCTCAAAGGTAGAGGATGTTGCCCCACAGAGGCTCCATCAACAGGGTCATGGCTGGCCGAAACAGCGGCCAAGTACCCTGATAGAAGACGGAGCCCAGCCCGCTGAGAATGTTCTGTAAGAACTCCAGGACTGTAACAATTGCGCAGTTCACTGGGTCTAGGTGAGTCCCTCATGCCACAAGACAAAAAACCTGACACTTGAGTGCGTACGCTTTCCTTGTGGATGGTGCTCTAGCTTTTAACATGGTTTCAACAATCTCAGTTGTGAGACCCGAATCTATGAGCTGGTGCCCCTCAGGGACCAGACCCACAGTTGCCGAGTTCTGGCCGAGCGCTTTAGGGGCTCGAATGGGGCAGCCGACAGATCTTCGAGGGCCATAGAAGGTCCCAGGAAGGTATGCGCGGCCTGCAGATGGGCCTCAGCCATCTGAGACAACGCCCGAACCGTCGAAGTTAGGAGACGTTGCCAACAGAGGCTCCCTCAACAGGCGTGGCTGGCCCGAAATGGCGGCCACATAACCCTGATTGTAGGAAGAGCTCACCCCGCTGAGAAATGTTATTGTAGGAGCCCCAGGACTGTAGCTATTGCGCAGTTACTGGGTCCACAGTGAATCCCTGCGGACGGAAATCTCCCAAGGAGTGCCATCTCGCAGAGATATTATCTCTCAGAACCATGTTTGAGCTGCCAAAAGGTGCTATTAGCAGGCTATCTTGGCGAACTCTCGCTAGAGCTAGTGGGAGCAATAATGGGGGGCAGCATACAGATGTGACCTCAGCCACATGTGTGGATTCCACCCCAGGCTCCCAAGATACAGCTTTATCTAGCTCAGTGTTGATAGGATTGACACTACGCCTGTTGGGGATAGAAACGCCCACATCGTAGTAGAATCCTATAACCCCTAGAAAAGTCGCCCACTGCACCGGAGAAAACCAACTTTTCTGAGATTCAACCTGAGCCCCCCAGTTCTTCACGTGGGCGAGAACAACATCTCAATGTTGAACCGCCAGCTCCCGGGCGTGGACTAGAATTAACCAGTCGTCCAGGTAGCTGGTACACAGATGCCCTGGAGTCCCAATGGAGCCAGAGTGACATCCATGCACTTTGCGAAGGTGTGAGGGGATAAAGCTAGCATAATCCTATGCAGAAACATGCACCTTTTAGACCTATCGCCACAAACCAGTTCTCGAACTGGATCTGTGGCACGATACGTTTGAACATCAGCCTCTGAACCTGTATATCCGAAGAGTACGGTTCAGATGATGCAGATCTAAAATTGGCCGCATATTCCCACTTTTTTGCGGAACAGGAAATAAAGGCTGTAAACCTCTCTCCCTGAGGGAACGGGGTACATGTTTCAGGACCCCCTTGTCCAAAAGGGAGCTTACTTCCTCGCGCTAACGCCGGGCTCTGGTCTGTGCTGACTTCTGTGGTGAGCACACCTGTGAACGGGGGGTCTGGCTATAACTGGACCCGTAACCCTTTCTATGGTAGACAGAACCCATGGAGACACATTTGGCCGTAACACGCTTGCACGCTGCCCGTGTCTTCTAGTGACGTTAGCTATTCCACATTCTATTGGAGAGAAGCATCAGATTTCCGTTGCCCTGTGACAGCTTGCTGACCAGGGAACCTACAAAAACTTGGGGACCACTTTGGCTAGGGGTGGCCCTACAGTAGCACTGGGGGCTACCTGCCCTAACAACCTCATGTCCCCGGATACATCCCTCCGCAGCCCCTCAGGACCGCTCGTCTTTGCCTGCTTGGCCTTTATGACCATCCTCAGATCAGGCCCAACAGCAAAACCGCGTGGCCGCCCGGTCCCCCTGGCTGTCTGCGGGGGTTGGCGGGCTGCCATACTCGCCTTCTGGGTTTCCCCCATACTAGTGCTGGCCCAGGCTCCACTCGTGGACACCCGGATGAGCTTGAGACAACTTTTTTGCCATAAGTCAAGCTCACTCAGCAGGTCTGCTTGGTAGGCAACACTGTCATTGTCTGCAGTGACCCACAAGCAAGACTACTACTGCATAGGCTTGCCCATCTTGGATGCAAGCCAGCCCCTGTAAGTACCTGCCATCGGTGGAGAGAGGTAGCGCTAAGCGCCTACTCCACCTCGGGCATAGCTAAGTAGCCATGCCATTCATTCCCACAATGGCCAAATAATCCAACATCGTGGAGTTATGACTATGGCTTAAGCATGGTTTTCTCAAGTGAAATTTTGTCATATCTTCTGAGACAGGGGGAGTTTCTGCAGTGTGAAGTATTTACTTTCACTGGGTAATACTTCAAGCAGCTCTTTATACGCTGCTCTCAGTTTTCAACGCATCCTTCTAACTCCTCGGAGTCAGAGAGGGGGCGTTATTACCCTTTGGCTTTCCATAGCGGGAGGAGGAGTCGTACGCGAACTCCAAAATCCAGCGGAGAGCTGAACCCGGAAGACAGAGAGAGATAGAGCAGCGCTCGTCTCCGGCTCCTCTTCCAGATTTAAGAGATCCCCGAACCTGAGACAGTTGGCTGCCTCCGGCCGCGCCGGCCCAGATGCGAGGCTTTGAGACTCGACTCACTCGGCTTCCGTTTTTTTTGAGAAAAGCGCGAGTCAAGCTGCTTAATGTAAGCGTTACCATGCGCAGCCTCTCGAGGTTGCCATCGCATACTACACCACTAACACTTCACCAAGAAAGTGTGCACTTTTCCCCCGTGATGAAACGGGAGCACGTTACACGTCTTTAACTCTTTCTCTCTCGTTACTTACCTCACCTTTTTTTAAAAGGGATAGAAAAGTTAAGAGATTTTGAGAAAATATCGAGTAGAAATGAAGCGTTTTTGTCACACAAACAACAGACATGCAGTCTCGCTGAAGATAATAAGGCTGGCGGCGCGGTTCACAGGTGCCATATATATATCATGCGACGCGCTTAATTGCCACGTCACCTGATCATGGCAGGCCTACAAGTAGAGGCATGATTTTACACAAGCTTCAGATACCGGTCACGCGCGCAAGGCGTTCCCATACTGCTAAATGCAACGTCGAAGTTCCCTTTGAAAGGGAACACAATGCCCACAATGCTATGACTTTATTCTCGTAATTTTGACTTTATTCTCAAAATCTTATTTATTTAAAAAAATGTATATCTCACTAAAATACCGTCGCAACTTGAATTTGAAAGTGCAAAAAAAAAAAAAAAACTATATGAAATATGTCATTTTCCCACCAGGACTGCCCTTCTTTATAACAGTTGCTCGACTACTGTCTAGGTTATTTTACTTATAGTTTCGCCAAGGATCCGCATAATCCGCATAAGGATTCCTTGAATCAGCATATCAAAATATGCTACATGATAAAGGAAATTCACTTTCAAAGGGAACTCCACATTGCATTAGCACAACGCTATGAGAAGCACCCTCACACGTGACCGCCATCTGAAGCTTGTGTAACATCCATCCATCCATGTTCTATATCGTTTCATCCTTTTCAGGGTCACGGGGAAACCTGGAGCCTATCCCAGGGAGCATCGGGCACAAGGCGGGGTACACCCCGGACAGAGTGCCAATCCATCGCAGGGCACAATCACATACACATTCATACACCCATTCATACACTATGGACACGACAATCAGCCTACCCTGCATGTCTTTGGGCTAGGGAGGTAACCGGAGGAAACCCCCACAGCACAGGAAGAACATGCAAACTCCGCACACACATGTGGGAATCCCCACGGTGGGAATCGAATCCCCACCCCTGGAGGTGTGAGGCAAATGTGCTAACCACTAAGCCATGTGTTCATTTCCTCTCTATTTTTTTCAAAAAATCTCTTGACTTTTCTATCCCTTTAAAAGAGAGAAATGAAAAAAGAATGAGCTAGAGAGAATTCAGGACGTGTGTTACGCCTTGCTCCCGTTTCATCATGCGGTTGGGGAATGGACACACTTTCTGTGTGAAGTGTTTAGGGATGGAGCATGCCACAGCAGCCCTTGAGGGTTTAACTGTGGGTCTAACTGTGAGCTTTATGAATGCTTTACAAAATGCAGCTCCACTCGTGACTCAACTTCTTCTCGGCCGAAGGGAGATGGGTTTCACAGCCATGCAGATCTGGGCCAGCTGCTGCCGATTCAGTCAGCTGGCTCAGGTCCTGGGGATCTCGTATGGATCTGGAAGCGGAGCCAGTGACGAGTGCAGCTCTATCTCTTGCTCTGTCTTCCAGTCGCATCGCAACTCCTCCTTCTGCTATGGAAAGCCATAACTCTGACTCCGAGGAGCCAGTAGGGGGTGCCGAGAGCAGCTCTCAAACATATAAAGAGCTGCTTGAGGTGATTACTAGGGCAGTTGAAAAGCTAAATTTAGACTGGCCTGGGGAAGAGGAAGTGGCTTTTAGCAGGTGGCACAGTGCGGCCAGCAGAGGGCACTGTGGCACTGGGTTTTGCCACCGGACCAATGACGTGTTCTTTGTTTTGGTTTGCACTTCCTTATTTGACACCGGTGTTTGGCATTCTGTTAATTGTTTAGTTTGGGTATTTAAGGCTCCCGAGCAACGAAGCACGTTGTTCGGTATTATCAAAGTGGTGGTAACACTAGCGGGAGTCGTATTAGTTTTGGTCACGCTATTATAGGTTGTAGCGATTTCCTCGTTTGGCTATGCTACGTTAGCTCCTGGTTTTTTCATGCTACATTTTGATTTGGGTTTTCTTATTTTTGTTTAAATAAAGGAGTTGAACTGCACCTGCGTCCGTCTCCCGTCGACAACCCGCCTGACAGCAGGCTGGATAAGCACTTTCTCCCCAGTGAAAACCACAGAAAACTCCCCTTATTCCAGAAATGCATGATGAAATATGCTTCTGGGGGAAACCATGCACTAGCCGTGTTTATAACCACGTGACTTCTGATTACTCGGCCGTCTTGGGGAGTGAGCAGCATGGCTATTTAGCTATGCCGGAGGTGGAGGAGACAAGCCACCTCTCTCCATTGATGGCAGGTAATTTAGGAGGGCCGGCTTTGCCTTCCAAGCCATGTAAGGCCACCTCGACATTGGTGGGCAAAGCCAATGCAGCAGCAGGTCTTGCTTGTGGGTCACTGCGTACAATGGCTGTGATGCAGGCCTACCAAGCAGACCTGCTGAGTGAGCTCGATACTTGGGAGGGAATTGGGCCCGAGGCACTGGCAGAGCTGTGCCTCGCCACAGATTTGTCTCTCTGGGTGACCAAGCAAACGGCCCGTCATATCGACTGTTTAATGGGTAGCTTGGTTGTGGTGGAGAGGCACCTATGGCTCAACCTCTCAGGGATGGGGGACAAAGATAAGGTCTCCTTCCTGGACGCCGCTGTTAAACCTTCTACTTGAGATCTACTGTCTCAAGCCGTAGGGCTGATATATTTTGTCTTGTGGTAAAAGGAACGTCAGCTAGACCCAGTGAACTGCACAATAGCTACAGTCCTGGAGTTCTTACAAGGACATTTCTCAGCAAGATTGGCTCCTTCTACAAACAGGGTTTATGTGGCCGTATGTAGGGGCAACATCCACTATCTTTGAGGTTTATGTGTGGTGTCAGGTGGCTGAGGCCCATCTGCAGGCCACGCACACCTTCCTGGGACCTATCTGTGGTCCTGGAAGGTCTGGCAGGGGCCCCATTTGAGCCCTTAGAGGCAGCCTCTGAGAAGCTTCTGACTCTAAAGGCAGCTCTTATGCTGGCCCTGATATCTCTCAAGTGAGTAGGAGATCTACAAGCTCTCTCTGTTGTCCCTTCCTGCCTTGACTTTACCCCTGGATTAGCCAAGGCCTTCCTGTATCCTAGGCCGGACTATATTCATAAATTGCCTATAATTGCTGCCCAGCCTGTAGTGTTCCTCACACCATTGCTGCCCACCCTCCTCTGTTCCTCACACCAGATCAAGAAAGAATGCACCTGCTGTGTCCAATAAGGGCTCTCTTTACTTACGTCCACCGCTCCGGCCAGTGGCATAAGTCGGAGCAGCTGCTGGTCTGCTTGGTGGCGACAGTAGAGGTGATGCTGTGTCAAAGCAACGCATCACTAATTGGATAGTGGAAGCAATCTCTATCGCTTATGGACTCTATCACTAACGGGAATTTATGCACAGTTGTACATTGAAATTTTAGACACTTTTCTCATTCCATCAATAGAAAATAGGTTTGGTAGTGATGTAGTCATTTTCAGGATGATAATGTATCTTGCCAAAGAGGAAAGAGTGTTAAAGCTTTTCTTCAGGAAAGGCAAATCATCTCAATGACCTAGCTAGCAAACAGTCCGGATCTTAATCTGATTAAAATTTATTGTTGAAATTTAAAAAATGCTCCATGAGAAGACTCCATCCTGCAAAGCTGATCTGTCACCCATTATTCAAGAAAGTTGGAACAAGCTTGATGGAGAATATTGTTTTTCTTTAGTGATATCCATGCCTCAAATAATTCAGGCGTCATAAAAGTACAAGGAAGAGCAACAAAATACTAAATGTCATGTAATCAGAGAAGGAACTCTGAACTACACTTCCCAGCAGCCACTGCATCACAGTCACATGACCACCTGCACCTGAATCACATTCCTGTTAATGAGCACTCATGTATATAGCCACAGTTTGCACTGCATTCTTTGTCTCACGTTAGTCTTTCTTTGCCACTGTATCCATTGTTGTGTTTTGATCCTGGGTTTATGTTTATTCTTAGCTTTAGTTTCTTGCTGCTCATTTACATTCATTCATTTAACAGAAGCTTTTATCCAAAGCTATTTACAAATGACAAAATGCAAGCAAAATTCACAGTTCTTGTTTTGTGTTTGGTTGTGCTATAAATTAAAGAAATTCTGCACTCGCATCTGTCTCCACATTGGATTCGTTACAATAATTGTGATTGTTTTGTTGATGATTCCATATTTTTTTCCTCAACATTGAGTGATTCAATAATTTTGTCCTTTACTTGATCTGGAAAAAAATATGCCATTAATTAAAACTATTTCATTTTACTTGTTTAAGGTATTTTTCACAAAGTCGCAATGTTTATCTTTTAAACAGAAATTGTATTGTGCCATATCTGTGATTTGTTTATTTGCTACAAAGGAAAAAACCGGGTGAGCATCTTCAGCTCAGCATCAATCAAGTGTGGTGCTTCCATAACTTTTGCCAGGGGGAATAGCAGATGTAATATGCAAATTATAAGTAAAAAAAAATAATAACAATAAATAAATAAATAACGAATGCTTGCATTTCTAATGCAAAAACACACAGCTGGTCAAGAAACACATGAGCAGAATAGAATAGTTCTAGTCCACTAAAATAGAAAGGATATGTATATAAAAGGTTCCTATTCCTACATCCATTACTGTCATTGATAAACATTTCAGTGTGCTGTAATCCAGAGCCAAACTGTGCCCTTTCCCAATAATCAAGTAAATCTTGGCCACTTCAGTTTATTCCTGTTCAGCAGACCATTCCAATTTAGGAAACTTTAAATGTTTGTAGGCCTTCCCCCTTTAGGAATACTATGCCAAACAACTATATGACTAATGTACAGAAATGATTAGATTGAAAAGGCTTACTGTTGATCATGGAAGTGTTTAATTGCAGATTTATTATGCTTTTTTTTTGTAATCTTATGATGTGTAGCTATTAGCATAGATTTTTATGCAGCCTGTAATTGTTAGTTAAATTCAAGGTCACAAATTCCTCCTCTCACTGTGAGTCATAACTCCCAGTACAGTACGGAGTGCTGCGTGCATGTGCCTTTGCTTATCCTATGGTCATGTAACTTTATTTTTGTTCCAGTCATGTCGTTGGTTCTGTGTTCAGCCCTGAAATATTTCAATATTTTTTTCTGGAGTGTCCAATCTTCAGGGCAAAGTCTTGCCAAGCATATCATGTATTTCATATCATGAGCATTGTTTCTTGTATTGAGTATTCTCTCTTCTTTGTACACTATTTGACCAGATGTTTGTCGACGCCTGACCATCACATCCAAACATGGGCCAAAAAGTTGGAAGCATGAATTTGTCTAGAATTTCTTTGTGTGCTGTAGCATTTATATTTCCCTTCACTGGAACTAAGAGGCCCAAACATGTTTAAGCATGACGATGCACCTGTGCAAAATGCAAGGTTCACTCCAACCATGGTATGCCAAGGTTGGAGTGGAATAGCTCAAGTGTCCTGCCCAGAGCCCTCAACCCCAATGAACACCTTTGTGAAGAATTGACTGTACCTCAGGCCTCCTTGCGGAACATCATTGGCATGTCTCACTACTGTTCTTGTGGCTGAAGGAGCAGAAATTCCCACAGCCACACTCCAAAATCTCCGAAAAGTTTTAGAGGCACAGTTAAACTTTGAAAGTATCGGTAAATTGTTGTTTTATTAGTTGTGTCCAGTTACATATCCCCAGATTGGTATGTATCTATTAATATGTTGTATGCATCACTCAGGATTAAGTTTGCAGTTCAAAATTCAACATCTGAAAAACTGGAACAGATACTTAGGTCTAGTGATCGGAGAGGAGACATGAAGCTTTCCGTTACAGCCCTTTTTTATCTGTAAAAACAAGATAGGCTCAGGCTTGTTGTGTCAGTAGGAAGTAAAGGTCATAACACAAATCAAACAGACCAGACACTAGACACTTCCATCTGGGTGAGTAACACCAAAATAGTAAACAAAACAATATTGCTTTAGTTATATTTTTATGAAGATGGTGAAATGTCGAGTAAATCTTATATGCACAATTTACAAAACGAGCATCAATGCACATAGTTCAAGTGCTGGCATATTGCTGAAAATTGAGTACAAATACTAGCATAACGTGGTAGTATACGAAGTTTAAAGACTAGCACGAAGCAAAGAATTTGGGTGTTGAAATTAGGTGTCGACTGTTAACTCAGACTGACATGATGGGCTCACATTTGGAGTCTCCCTTTTATATTCTTCAAATGTGATCACATAATTCCGAACGGCCATTCTCCATATCGAATCTGGGATATCCTAAAAGTGCAGGGGAGAGAATGAGAGAGAGGGAGACAGACAGACAGACAGACAGACAGACACACACACACACACACACACACACACACACACACACACACACACACACACACACACGCACACACACACACACACACAACACTGTAAGCTGAATACATCCAGGACGTAAGGCTCCTTAACAGAGAGGCAGCCAAATGTTCTTGAGACTTTGCTAAGCAAAATTTTATACACTCAAAGCCAGTGTTACGACCCTGCTAAGTTCGGGCTCTAACCTAGGGGGATTAGTGCAGGGAAAGAATCAAAAACAGTAATCACATTTATGCATCGGTCTGCAGTGACTATTACAATGGAAATATTTTTAAAAGAGGAAACTACAACAGGTTCACTTTTAAGATCACGAGCATGATAAGCTTTCAAGATATTAACATGACAAACACCAACCTGTCATTTTCAATCAGCCATGCAGATAACATAGTCTGTAACATAATTCCAACTCCTGGTATCGGATCTCCTTTTCAGTCTCCATTTATGGAGTTCCAATTGCAACTCTCGTTCAATACACCATGCCTTTTCCTCAGATTCCTTCTGGAACCGTGCCAGATGCACATCTTCGAGCCAGGAGAAGTCGATGAAAAAGGGTCAAATCAAAGTAAGGTTGCTTTAACCTGCAAAGTAATCCCATGATCCTCAATCACACTACCCCTAGTCCAGACTCACCCACTGTAGTGTCAACTCAGGGATTCAAACAAAGAACCTGTAGTTCCACCAGTTTAGCTAAAATGGCTTGTGTCCTCTCCTTTTTAATCCGGTTTGTTTGCTCACCTAAGGAAACTTTTACGCGGTACATTTTGTATGCTTTTCGGTTTATCTACTGTCATACTTCTTTGGATCTCAAAAACGAAACCTCTTCTGTTTTGTGTCAAATTAGATTCAAATTAGCCTGTATGTCCCCCGGAATAGGCCTGAAGACACAATTTGTATTATATTAACTTGTTTGTTTTATATTTCAAGCTTTGCTTTATTGCACTGGTGAGCTGCTTGTGCCTGGGAGTAAAACTCTAAAAGCCACAGCAGTTAAACCCTAGGGCAACTTCCCTGCCTTGCTTGTTTTTTTCTTCTTTTGTTCTTACACTACTCGAGAAACACAGTCGTATTGCAGCAAATTCTCCAGGCTGGTAAATATTTGCCTAGAGCAATGTACAAAGAAAACATCCTTCTGTAGGATATGGCTTGCATTTGGAATCTGTCTGTTGTATCAGGTAACCAATTGTCTACTGTTTAAGAGGGCTCAAGTAACTGCAGTTATACAATTACAGCTTTTGATATTAGCCCATATTAAAAAAAAAGCAATAATAGTACAGTTTTAAAACCCATAAGGATTTTTAGAAGTTATTTGTATAATATCCTGTTTAATAGGAATGTGTAAAATTGCCTATACACTTTCACATATGTTAATACAAATTACATGTTCATTTTTCCAATAAAAGTTATTAATATACCACTGAACAAAAATACACAACAAAAAAGTTGGTATGTTGTTAAAATGTTCAATGGTAGAAAGTATCATATAGTTAAAAAATAGCACAACATATATGATACTAAAAGTCCAATTACTGGATTTTCCAGACTATGAGTTGCAGATTTTTTGCCACCTAGTAAGCATATAAACGTTATATCTTATAGAAAGCAGTTACAGGTGCAAAAATTATTTGGATGGATTTACTTACTCAACATACATACAAAAATTTGTACAATTAGTTCATTCTTTCTCTTGAATTCTTGATTAATAAAATGTAAAATAAGATGCACTTGCAGAATGTCTGAAATTATAATAGATTTTCTTACTTTCAATGTGAGAAAATTACATATATTTCATCATATATAAATATTTTTCAATTCATGAATGCACATACAACAGTTCCAGTATCGCATGTTGTTGCCATATGGCAACAACATGCGATACTGGAACTGTTGTATGTAATTAAATTTGACCATTTAACAAAATACTCAAAATCTATAACAAAAATAAATGTTAGTGTTTAAATTTATTCCTTTAAGTAGTTTTGCCTAAATATTGAAAAATCTCATTTTAAGAGCCCTAGATGATGGCCTTCATTATGTCATGTGATTGCAGAAAAGGAAGTGCAAACAGCTCTTCCTGGTCATGTAAAATGGCATTTTTTGTTATGTCAAATTGTTCCCAGTTTCATAGGTAAATAGTACTTTTGTATTATTACCTGTTAAAAAAATAAGAAAAATAAAGATTTAGGCTCTTTTAGGCAGTTCTACAAATTACATTTACAGCTTCAGTACTTTATTAGGCTACACTTTTAACAAAGAAAAGAAATAAATCAGTGCAATAAATGTGCAAACATAAAAATATGTGTATTACATTGCACAATTTAAGGAGAACTCTTACTAAAATAGGACTGAAAGTGCACGGCATTTAAGCTCATGCCTGTTAACAGAACCCTTTTTATACCTCAGTGTCTGCTTAGCCTTGGGTGAAGGCTACTATGTCTACAGAATCATCAGGGTGGTTTGTCTAGGATGATAATTGTCACGATTTGGAGGTTGAGGCAGAAGCAGTCGCAGATTTTTAAACATTTAATATAAACAAACAGACTACTAAACAAACACTAAGTCAACTTGGCAAGAGACTATGGCAAGAAACAAAACACACTGACATGAAAGACAGGAGTCTCAGACAACGAAAGACCAGGAGAGAGTGCAGACAAAGACTATATATACACATGGGTGCTCATTAACAAAAACATGTGGTGCAGTGTAGTGGCTGATGGGAAATGGAGTCCAGAGTTCCCAGATACGTGACAATAATGATTCGGGAGTTGACTAAAGTTTCCAATTTTGCACATAGACATACTAACATACCAACTAACCATTTCATTTTAAATATTTTTGTATTCCTCTGAAATAACCCAGTATAGGCTGATTGGCGTGTCTACAGTGTCTGTAGTGTATGAATGGGTGTGTGAGTGTGTATGTGATTGTGTCCTGTCCAGGGTGTACCCCGCCTTGTGCCCGATGTTCCCTGGGATAGGCTCCAGGTTATATTTAGCGTTTTATCTTTCCATTCACCATACACTACTGACACACCAATGGTAGCACTCCACCAAGCGTCGGAGCACGGGGTTCTCCAAGACACTGCATTGGAATCACCGGAATCGAACCCAACCTATGATTAGTGGACAACCCGCTCTACCAACTGCGCCACAGCCGACCCTGAAGCAGGAGTAAGTGGTAGAAGATGGGTGGATGGATGGATGGATGGATGGATGGATATACTATAGAATCAGAGCTCTGTACAATGAAGACATTTTGAAAAATAATTAAATATTGAATAGTATACAAAATTTTAAAAATGGTGTGCCATAACATATTTATATTCCCAAGAGACCATATGAATAAGCTACAAGTAGTCTTGGTGAATGTGTCTGACACTTTGCAAGATGCAGTGAATATATTCAAGCAGATAGCAAATAACTGAAGTCTACACTCATCCATTTTGTGTCCCAGAATGCATGAGAGTGATGTGAAAAGGCTCCAATCAAGGCTAAAATAGTGGCATGTAGAAGAGATTGTGCTATCAGTCCTGCGCTCTGCTGTCATGTGTGACATGTTGGAGTGTGTTAACCATAGCCCTTGGAGATATAATAATGAAGAGAGTTTAATTAAGGTTCCACATACACTACATCAGGACCGCCTTTATCTTGGGGGATGCACCGAAATAGAAAATGTTTCATTTTTTTCAAGCGTGGGAAAAGATGAGACAAAATGTTTAATCAAACGAGGATCTCAAAAGCCTGATAGAAAAAAAAATGTCTTGTTGTGCGTTTGAAAGATATTTGTATATTCTTGTTTTCTGAATTTTTTTTTCATATGCTCATGCTGGGTTTCCTCACAATGATTTTGTTCTCTACCATTATTTTAGCTGTAATAGACTTTCCTTAATAAGGCTGCATGCAATGATGGATCAAGTGGCAAAATTATCTCTTGATGTTAGGAACATAGGGACATTTGGCTGTTGCTCATTAGGAAAACTGTGGCTTTTGTGCTCTCTGATGTTTACTATATACAGACATGCTGCTTAAAAGCGAAAAATCAGTTTCAACGTTAACTAACCTAATGTACTGTATATTAAACTAAATTCTTGATTCTGATTGGTCAGAAGGTGTTGCTTAAGTTTTTATAACAGTAGCTCTGATAGTAGTTCTAGCTGCAAGCAGTGTTGCCAACTTAGAGAATTTGTTGCTAGACTTGGTGAGATTTTAGACCACTTCAGTGATTATAATAAAATAAAGAGCATAGGAATATTAACATCTCTCCACTAACTGTGTTGCAATTTCAACCAATCACTGGTCACCATTGTTCCCAAGGACAGATAACTGATCAATACTGTTTCCATATGATCGATCACTGGTCACCGGTGTTTCCCAAGGACCAATCGCTGATCACTTGCTTTCAAATCCTCAGCAGAGGCTATCATGGGCACAAGCTCACCCAAAATGTCATTAAAACAAATCACCTGGTCTTTTTCCAGTCTTCAACTGTCCATCTTGTGCCCATGATGGCCTCAGATTCTTGATCTTGGCTGACAGAAGGAGAACTAGGTGTGGTCTACTGCTATTGAAGTCCATCCACCTCACGGTGTGATGTCTTGGCATTCTATGCCTTTCTGCTCACCACGGTTGTAAAGAGTGTTTATTTGAGATAATATAGATATCCTGTCAGTTCAATCCAGTCTGGTCATTCTCCTCTGATCTCTCTCATCGATGCTCGTACAATGTTTTTTGTTTTTTTTGGACCATTCTGTGTAAACTCTTGAAACTGTTGTTTCTGAAATACTCAAACCAGCCCATCTGGCACTAACAACCATGCTACAGTTAAAGTCACAGAGATCACACTTTTTCCCCACTCTGAAGTTTGATGTGAACATTAACTGAAGCTCTTGACCTGTGTCTGCATGATTTTATGAATTGCGCTGCTGCCACACAATTGGCTGATTAGAAAACTGCATGAATGTACTGTATGTTTTGTTGTTGTAGTTTTTCTTTAAACACTGCTAAACACTGAGAAGAGTTGTCTGTTAAGCTATATTCATGTTTGTGTAAGCAGGGTAGAGCTGTGTGTGTGTGTGTGTGTGTGTGTGTGTGTGTGTGTGTGTGTGTGTGTGTGTGTGTGTGTGTGTGTGTGTGTGTGTGTGTGTGTGTGAAGTTGTGTGCCCTCTACTTACTATGAAATGGGGCAGCACTCCCTCTGATGCTCAATTACCACTCCAAATCATTCATATAGACGTGTGTGTGTGTGATGAAGTTGGAATATAAAAAGATGGAATGGTACTTCTTAATCTTTCTGACAAGAGAACACTGGGTTAATATGAAAGAGAAAATATTGTGTGTATGGGTAATAGGAGAAAACAGGCAGATTGGGAGAGATAAGTTCGGCCTCTGAAAAGAGCCAGTGTGTGTGTATGCGCGTGTGCTTGTATTTTGCTTGTATTTCCTCATTAGTAAGCCGTGCTGAATAAAAGCGCCTACTAAATGAATAAATGTAATGTAAATCTAAGGTGTGTGTGAGAGTGAGAGTGAGTGTGAATGAGAGCAACAAGTGAGAAGAAATAAGGACCAGAGATTTACAACGTGTAATAGATGTACATCTGTCTAAGTATTTGGGCCAAATGACTTAACATCAGTCAAAGACGTCATGCAGAACCTGGCTGTTTATCACAAGACCTTAATGGTGGACTGTCTGTATTGCAACTTGAGGTAGACTCTCTGAACTAGCTCATTCCATCATCTCAGAGAGCAAGGGAATGGTGGACGCATTCTCAGGGAACCTATCCATACAGAGCCAGTGATACAACACATGCAGGATCGAGCTCATCTGATGTGAATGAATATCAGACATGCCATGACATGATAGCCCTGTTCATGATGAATGCGTTCAGGCAAGTTAACTCTACACCTTGGTTTACCAAGAGCAAATAATCAATCAGAAGATGAATGAAAGAAATCTGTGTGTGTGTGTGTGTGTGTGTGTGTGTGTGTGTGTGTGTGTGTGTGTGTGTGTGTGTGTGTGTGTGTGTGACTGGAAGAGTGTTGTTATCAAGCTTCGACAGATTTGTGTGGTGACCTGTGAAACACCTTCACATGGTGAAAATGTGAAATTCTCTACTTCCTGACCTGAAGTTGGTATCTTATTCATACGTATCTCATCCATAAAAAATGTGGCATTTTAAAATCTTGTTGCCACCAAAAGAAAAAGAAAGAAAACTGCATTTAAAGATTTCATTCATATTTCACTGACAGATGCCCTGCTTACCCCTACAGTGATGTAAAAAATCATTTGCTGATTTCTTCTGTTTTTGTGTATATCTCATACTAAATAGTTTTAAACGTTAAAACGAAATACAACACAAAACAAAGGCAGTCTGTGTAAACACACAATACAGATTTTATTAATTTTTTTTATTGAAAAAATATTATTTTTAAAGGAAGTACTTCCTTTGATGTTGCCCTTGGCTCTTTTGTGACTTGCTGGATGAGTCGTTGCTGTGCTCTTGGAGGAATTTTGGAAGATCGGCCACTTTTGGAAAGTTCACTACTGTGAGTTTTTCCATTTGGAGATGATGTCTCTCACTGTGGTTGTTTGGAGTCCCAGAGCCTTTGAAATAGCTTTGAAGCCCTTCCCAGACTGATGTATTTCAATCAGTGGTGGACAATAGTGGCTCAATGGTTAAAGGCTCTGGTTACTGATCAGAAGGCTAGGAGTTGAAGTTTCAGCACTGCCAAGCTAACAATGTTGGGCCCTTGGGCTAGGCCCTTAACCCTCAATTGCTCAGTTGTATAAATGAGATAGATGTAAGTCATTCTGGATAACGGCGTCTGCCAAATGCCGTAAATGGAAATCACACTCTTCATTTCTGGAATTTCTTTCAATTTTAGCACAGTGTGTTACTGGGTAAGACCTTTTAACCAACTTCATGCCATTGTAAAAATTTCTATTTAAGTGTTGATTCGATTGAACAGGGTTTGCAGTAATCAGGTCTAATCCAGCTGTACCCCATTATGAATGCTGTTTCATCGATTTGGGGAATTAGAAACTACGGGAGCAAATACATTTTCACACGGGCCCCAGGTGTAGTTGGATAACATTTTTGCTTCAATAAGTAACATTATAATTTAAAAACTGTATTTTTGTTTTTACTCAGGCTACATTTTGTGTTAATTTCTGACACAATTTAGTATGAGATATACACAAAAACAGAAGGAATCGGGAACTCATTTTTCACAGCACTGTACATTTGTAAACTATTCTACTTATGGAAAAACTTCATTACTGCCAATTTGAAAGAATTCTAAATTTACACTGAGGAAATAGCTCACCACTTATGTACTAGTAAGTGAACACAGTCAAAAACCCACAAGAGGACAGAAAACAAAGTTTTAATTCATTGTAAGTTATGTCAGCCAGCCAGTTATACTTGTAATGCTCTCATCCTCCTGTCTGTCAATCATGGCAGCAGTGCCACTGTCTCAGAGTGCTTTTTTAGTTGCAATGGGATGATCTTATTTCATTGGCCATCATAGCAGAATGACTAAACATAACATTAGATACTGTACTTATTAAAACATCTCTGCACATTTGCAACACTATTCAATAGACTAGTAGCACTGTCATTAGTAACTAAAATGCTAAAAAAAATATATATAATGCCAAGATTGCATGTCCTATTTTTATTTATTTATTTTTATTATTATTTTTTTTTTGCACTTGCACTGATTACAGAAATACAGTCCGTATGTAGATATTGGCTAGTCTGCAAAGACTTTTTATTATTTCCATTTACCCCATGCAATCACTAATTGGGCTTATCAATAGTCTTGGATCAGTGTATATTTTCTCTTTGAATCTCACCAAATGTTACTGGAAAGTGTCCTCTGCACCAAAGTACCACCCTAAAATTAATTCGTTCATCTCATTCTATCCTGGCCAGGGTTGTGATGAATCTGGAACCTATCCCAGGAATACCTGGACATGAGGTAGGAGTACAGCCTAGATAAGATGCTAGTCTATTGAAGGGCACCATGCACAGATATTCATAGTTTAGTAGCATGTTTCTGAAAGGTGGGAGGAAACTGGAAAACCCGAGAGGAAACTTAAGTGGACACAGGAAGAAAACGTGAAGCTCTGCTCGGACAGTAACCCTAACTCGGGATCAAACTTGCGACTTTAAAGCTGTGAGGCAGCAACGTTATTACACTCTGAATTACACTCTGCATTTGACCAGTGTGCTTTGGCAGGACTGTATTATGCCATTTGGGATTCATGGTGCCCCGTGACCTTCTAAAGATATCATGCTCCACCTGCTATAACCACTCTGCTTACTTCTCTGGTGTTCTCCTTTCCTTGGAAGACTGGGTGGAGCATTTTACATACCTCCAGATGGTGCTTGGCAACTTCCGTGAGGTAGGACTAACTGAAAGAATTCTGTGCCTGCCATCTGTGGATAGAAGAAGCATGAGTGGCCGAGTTGTGAGAAAGAAACATTGAAGTGGTTGGTTTCCTTGCCAGATAAAAAATAATATATATATATATTGGTTTCTAGTGTTGGCACCTTATAACAGACAATTTGTTACACACTTTTCTACCTTTTTAGCCAGAGAAGATAGAAACTGGCCTCCATTTATCCTTTAGCCCGCTGTTTATCCTTCGGAAAGATGTGGTATGGACCAAGTCTTTGAAGCATGCAGCAAACCCCACCCCCAGACCTTGTACCTCCTCTGCACTATACAGAAAACCAAACCTTTTAATAAAAGGTCCCCTCCAGGGTTCATGGTGCAGTATGTGCTCAATATCATTTCATCAATAACATTTATTCTGTTGCTAGCAATGTATGTGAACCTGTGGTCATTTTGAGTTGGAATCGAAAGGAATATCAAATAAATTCCACCATTTGACATGCAGGTTTGTCAAGTTTTTTTTTTAGTTAGATAAAAGCATTTGCAGTACGATTTGAAAAAGACAAATTGAGAGTATTTTGTGAAGAGGAGACTAAATTCTTAATGCAAACGACCTTTTAAAACACATACACACAACCACACATACACCAACAGCCAGTGTGAATGTTAACACTGCTACACATGTTTCAGGACCTTTTGAATGATATTCATATGTGTGGACGGAAGGTGAATCTGTGTGCATCAGTGTGTGGGAAGGTGTCTGCCCTTGAGAGGCCCTTTTTGTGTTTGTCACTATGAAATGAGGACAGCATTCCCTCAGGTACACCTTTGCCATTCCAAATAATTCAAGTAGACAGGTACGAGCTTGTGTTTGTATGTGTATGTAGGTGTGTCGTGATGATGGAAATCACAATATATGGATTGGTGCATCTCTCTGATGACAGATCGTCAGGGTTAATATTATGGAAAGAGAAAAGTGGTTAGGGTGTGTAGGGTTAATGGGAGAGAGGAAAGTTTAGAGAGAAAGAGAAAAGATAGGGATTGTGGGAAATGAAAAGGGTAAAAAGGAAGTACTTGTACAGCTGTCTAGCTATTTTACCCACTCTCATTTGTCACTCCATTTTCAATAGTAATCTACAAATAAATGAATCAGCCAGGCACTCCAGCTCACCCCATAAGCACTTAATTTTTGCTCATGTTCTGCCCATACCTCAAATATCACTGCCTTCTTTCTCTTAGTTAGAGCTTTTCTACTTCTGCAGAAACCATCGTAAAAAAAAAAAAATTACTACAAAATTGTTCATCGTAAAGAGTAATCTGTTGTCTGGCACAGTGGTGTTAATACACACCATCTATACAACACAAGGATGGTGGAAAGTTTTTGCACCTGTGTATCATTGCTCTAGTTGTGATAGAATAACACCACATTTGCATTTATATACTTCACACATCCATTTTCTGATGTACTCTTTGTAGAGTGTAAAATGTGTGTACATACACGTATAGCAAATGTGTGCATGTATGTATACTGTCTGTATGTGTGCATTCATATAAGAGATTGCATGCACACAGTCTCATTTGCATTGGAATTGCTGTGTTTATCTGCGATTGGCAATGGTATGAAAAGGAAAGGATTAATAAAAAACGAGGTCAGCTTGGTGGAGAGAATACACTTCAATATATATCAGTTTCAGTTATCTGTCTCTGTTTGGTTCTTCCACTGGGAGCCCAAGCAGGTCTTAGAGTAAAGGACATAAAAAATTCATCAGTCAGCATTACCTGTACTGGAAAAGAAAATCTTGAGACACATAGACATCTATTGAATAATAAGCACAGTATGTACCAGGATGCTCATCTAATAGAAAACAAACCTATATCCCACTTCACAAACACCCTGGTGCAACATACACACACTCAGTCACTGAAAGATAAGGCAATGGCTGCATTTCTCCAGGGGGGTTGTGAAACTCACAGTCATCCTGTGGAGGTATTAGCCTCAGATAGATATGTTCCCTCTGTCTCCTGAGGAGCAAGGACAGATTGGGTGGCAGGTATGGAAAAAAAAGAAAGAGGGAGCAAGTGCGATGGGTGGGAATAAAAGTGGAAGAAAGAGCACACAGACAAAGAGAATCAGAATGCAT
The DNA here is from genome assembly GCA_012411365.1 of Ameiurus melas. Taxonomy (NCBI): domain Eukaryota; kingdom Metazoa; phylum Chordata; class Actinopteri; order Siluriformes; family Ictaluridae; genus Ameiurus; species Ameiurus melas. Next base: position 18,946,957 of record CM022766.1, on the reverse strand, counting down.
TGTAGTAACAAGCAGAAATTTGTAGGATGTAGACTGGATGTGGACTAATAACACTCCTACTACTTCTACTACTACTACTTGTCACGGTTCCCCCTTGAAGCAGCATGCTCTCGTGCGGTTGCGCATGCGTGTTGTGACATTTGAACATGTGCCCTTGTTTTCGTTTCTGTCAATGGCTGGGAGGCCACGTGTGTTTTGTTTATGTTCGTCATGACCCCGCCCCGTGTCTGTCATAGGTTGTATCCCCACGTGTGACTGTATTACTCCCAGCTGAATTCTGTTTAAGTTAATTCATGCCGGTTTATATACTACGTGCCGTACTACACACGGCGCGGTTAATTAAACATATTAAACATAGTTCCTTTTTAGTTATAGTTCACGCTGGGTTATCCGCTCCCAGATCTTAGTCATAGTTCACGTTCACGTTCATGTTCATGATTATGCTTATGCCTCTGTTTGTTTCTCGACCCTGTTTTCCGTGCCACGTTGTTGATATCTGCCTTGCCCCAAGTTTATGCCTGTTTGCCGTTCGCCTGACCTTCGCTTGTTTCCTGACTACGCCTTTGGATTACGTTTTGGATTTGTCTGCCTGCCTCTTGTAAATAAACTACACTCGTTCTTAAGTACGCTTACCTCCTTCCTTCATCCGCTCCGACACTACTACTACTACTACTACTACTACTACTAATAATCATAATTATTATTTATTATTATTATTATTATTATTATTATTATTAAGTGTTATAACACTTGTTAAGTGTTATTAAGTGTTTAGCACATTTTCCTCTCACCTCCAGGGTTGTGGGTTCGAATCCCACCTCTGCCCATTGTGTGTGTGTGTGGAGTTTGCATATTCTCCACATGCTTCAGGGGTTTCCACTGGGTAATCCAGTTTCCTCACCCAGTCCAAAGACTCCAAAGTTCCAGGTTCCCCTGCAACCCTGTGAAGGATAAGTGGTATGGAAAATGGATGGGAAAATATTATTATTATTATTATTATTATCCATCCATTCATCTTCTACCACTTACTCCTTCTTCAGGGTCGCGTGGGAACCTGGAGCCTATCCCAGGGAGCATTGGGCACAAGGCGGGGTACACCCTAGACAGGGTGCCAGTCCATCACATTATTATTATTATTATTATTATTATTATTATTATTATTATTACTACTGTTGTTGTTGTTGTCCTGTGTATTTATTATTCTGTTCTGTATTTATTATCCTGGAGAAACAACATTTTCAGCAGAAATTGGTGTGTTCTCTTTCTTCGCAGCTTGCAAACAGTAATTGGTTTGACAAAAATCCTGTATCTAAACCACTGAGCGCTCACACTATAAATTGAGTGATCATGGGTCAGGGAGCCTACATAAGACTGAAGAAAGTCTAACCATGACCAAAGCCTAAAAACATGAGCTATGACTACATAGGGCTTTCTAACCCAGTCCAGCTTTTCGATATACACTTACAAATGACTCTGTGCCAGTCTGTGCCAAGTCTCTGTAGCCCTGAGTTATAAGCAGAGTACTGCTTATTTTAATATGAATATATATATATATATATATATATATATATATATAGAGAGAGAGAGAGAGAGAGAGAGAGAGAGAGAGATATCAACAAGATATCTACAGGATGGTTTTTTTTTCCCAAAACACACTGATTTTATTGGATTGATACAAAGTCAACACACAGTCACGTGGACTTATGATGTTCTGTAGATATAGAATTTGCAAGCATTTGTCACAGTGTGTGTGTGTTTATGTGGGTCTGTGTCTGAAAACAATATAAAGGTTATCTCAGTGACTGCTGCCATCTGTCCGCAAAGCTCTGAGACCACATGGAGTGACAGGAAATATCTCAACCATCTCAGCTGGAACTGTGTGTCTGTGTGATATCCGCTCATGCTGCGGCTTGTGTCCAGGTCAGGGGAAAATTTAACCACACCCTACTGCCATTATTGAATCTATTTCTATAGCACTTCAGCTAAATTGTGATTTTCTGCACCATCTCCTGGCCTGCTTATCCATATAAGTAATGAAGGTTAAGATGTGAAGTAAAAAAAAACAAAAGTTTTTTCACTACTGTGGAGTTTTTTTTTAAGAAAGAGTGTCGGTCATATTTAAGGTTTATTTCAAGATATTTCTTTAGAGCTTTTATTTTGTTTCTGCCACTCATGAAAGATGTGAAAGTATAGTCATCAAAGTATAGACATGGCCAGTGTAAAAAAGCTAGATATGGTCAGCAAATAAAAAGGAAATGGGGCAATATAGAAATGTAGAGAGGGGTGATGAAAAGGTTAGAGGAGTCCAATGAGGTAGGGTAGAAATGGCAAGTGAAGCAGAAGTTTAGATAGGTCCTGCAGTAAGGACTGCAGGTCCTGCAGTAAGAGAACCAGTGAAGAGGTCTAGCTAGGGTCAGCAAGTGTAGATAGGACTAGCAAAAAAAGAGTTGAGATGGTATGCACTATAGAAATAAAGGTACTATATAGAACTAACTAAGATGGTACAAGACAGTAAGTAAAGGAATGTAGATACAGTAGGATAACCAGATACAGCCAGTAACCAGCCATGAATGTTACCAGGGTGGAAGAGATGAAAGGTAGGGAACTTGGGAAGATGGTTATGAGGAACCTTTAAAAAAAAAAAAAAAAAAAGAGTGGCCCAGTGAAGAAGCATAGATGGGGCTGGTGTAGACGGGTCTGTAAATGTGTAGAGAGAATCAATGAAAATTGTAGAGGGGACGAGTGAAGAAGAGAAGATAGAATGTGACAAAAAGTAGATGGTTCAACAAAGAAGAGGGGATTGAAGAGAAGAAGTATAAAGAGAACCATTGTAGTAGGCTATATAGGGACAGAAAACAGACTACATAAGATCCGCAAAAGGGGGTAGTTGAAGATGAGAGAGGGCCATCAAAAAAGAGGATTGATATGAAGAAGGGTAAAGAGGGGGCAACTAGATAGAGTACACACGACCGGCAAAGATGGGTATTTAGCTCAGTGAAGGAGAGTATATATATAGAAGACGGTATATATAGAAAAGGGGTATATAGGACCAGCAAAGACAGGTCAAGATGCCTAGTATAGGAAATAGACTGGGGCAATAACAAAGTGTTGACAGCATATGTGAAGAAATGTGAATGGGGTCAGAGGAAAAGGCAGATAGTCTGTCCACTCTAGATCTTATATTTTGTTTATGATCTACATGAAAGATGTGGAAGTATAGCCAGCATAGGATATGGCTTGTGAAAAATACTAGGGAGGGCAAGTGAATAAGCATTAAGATGAAGAGTAGAGCTGGTTGTGAAGGCCCTATAAAGAAGTGTAGGGTGGACCACTGAAGAAGAGTAAAGAGGGCTAGAGAGAATAAGTGAAGAAGAGAAGAAACATTAATCAAAAAGGATAGAATAGGAAGGATCATGCAAACAAGGGTGGCTCAAAGTGAAGAAGGATAAAGAGAGGCTGTGAGGAAAGCTAGATGGGGGCAGCAAACAGAGTATTTAGGACTAGCTATAAGAGGTAGTTAGGCCTGTGAAGAAGGCACTGAATTTAGGACTAGAAATGACAGGTCAAGGCGGCTAGTAAGGTAGTGTAGATAGGGCCGGTAAAAATGGGTAAAGAGGACAAGTGAATGAATGTGTCTGGTGCCAGTGAAAAAGAATAGGTAGGCCATAATTTAATCTTTTTTTTGTGCCCTATATGAAAGGATAGAGAGGGCCTGTGAAGAAGAGGAGGGCAGAAAAAAAGTTTAGAGACAGCCAGAGATGAAGGGTAAATATAAAGAACCTGTAAAGAAGAGAGGTGTGGGCCAGTGTAGATGGGTGAATTGGCCCAGTGAAAAGGGTTGAGGGGATGATTGTGGAGGGAACACAGATTAGTACCTAAACTATGTTGATACCAATGCTGAAAATGCTTGAAAGAAATGAAAGGGAAAGATTTAAAAAGGGTCATTGTGCATGACTTCCCAGATGGAGTGCATTTTGTGTGTGTGTATACGTGAGTTTCGTTTCCCTTCTGTAAGAGGAGCTCAGTTAGAGATCAGTGACTTATCTCTGAAAGCTGGGCTATGTCTGTGAGAAGTGTCTGGCTCTATTGATCTCAGTCTTTTTCCCGACTGTCTGTCTCTCACATTCACATGTGCCACACGTCTGCCGTCTTTCTTATGCCACACAAGTGGCATATAACCCCCTTCACTTATAGAGTGTAGAAAATCTTAAGTGTTTGCTTTCTCGAATGAATGCATGTGTGACAGTTAAAAGATAATAGTGTAGAATAACATAAACAAGCTAAATAGAAATTAAAATTTAAAGGGTGATCAAAATGCACTTGTATAACCAGGTACTATATAGTACTCAGTTCAGAAACAGACTTATAACAGTAGGTTTATCATTAGAAGACCTCATCTGGAGTAGAGATTCTAGTCTCTGGAGAGTAGAGATTCTAGTCTCTGGAGAATTCTCTGGAGAACGAAATACAGGTTGTATTTCGTTCGTTAATGTACCTTATCTATGTGGGGAAGTCCAACCCAAATAATTATTTTTCACCACATATGCAAATGCTTAGCACAATTAATGGAGCCCGGTGCTTTTCACTCATAACAATTCAAGTTTCAATCCCATTGTGTGGACAATGATTTGTTAAGGCAAGTTTTTCTTTTCTTACTTCAGTGACCCAATGCATTGTGTAATGGTAGTCAATTATATGTTGTGAAAATATACGTTTGTAATGTGTAGTTAGAGGCAAGTGTATAACCTAAGTGCTTTATTGGGGCAAATCCACGAATCATAATCCAAGTTCAGGGGTCAAATACCGTCAAAGTTAACAAGGACATTTCATAATCAGTGTCAAAACAGGCAGAAAACAGAACCAATTGGAAATCAAGAAAACAGACCTAGAAAATCCTTGGTACAAACTTGAGCCTTGATACGTATTTACACAGTAAGATCAACAGGGTAAACATAGAAAGAAATACTCAAGGATTGGCACAGAACAGGTGAACACAATCAGGTAGCAAATTACTGACAGGATGTGGCAGAGACAGGACTTGTCACTATGGGAACTGTGATACTGTGATGCTAAGTGGAAAACCATGGCAATATGTCACTGTCTTGTCCTTGCTGCTTTCACTGTGGCCCTGTGAAAACATTGCCATATATCTTTGTTTTTCATTTCAGTTCCTGTTTTGTTCTAGTTTCTTATGCATGGAGTTCTTATGGACTCTGACAGTGATTTTAATCTTCATTTAATTTTCATTTTTATCCATGCATAAGAATATACAGTCTCAGGTTCTGCTCATCTCCTCAGCAATATGTTACAAAGCCAGGAAGACTGGGCTTCAAATGAACCTGGATTGACCTACAGAACAGTGTAGATCCATTCCATTTAATGAGCCCAAGTCGTGAGAAAATTAGATGAGAAAAGGAGAGAAGGAAAAGCATGAGGTAGGTAGATATTTATTATCCGATACTATCAAACCACACCACAATGATCTACAGTCTCCTCAGAGGTTCTGGCATCCTATTAAGGCAGTGCAGAGAGCAAAGATGTAAGAATGAGGTTTTTAAGTCAGAATATACTTTTATAACACACCAGATGGGTTTGCTGCATAGTAACAGAACATCTACATGTATTTGTGAGAAATGGTAGGGTTAAAAATAAACTTTTAACATTAACTGTGATTTGTTTTGTGTGGACCTCCCTTACATACATCTCTAACATCATGGCGTAATAGTCAAAACTAACCTTTATCTTCAAATACTGTGGTTCTCAACAGGTGTTTGCAGTGATTTAGATCATAGTCAAAGCCTATCATTGTTTAAGTATTTTTTTTTCTTTTTTTCTTTTTACATTACAGCTATAAGTCTATACCATTCAACCATTTCAGCCATTGTTTTAACCTAAGAACAATTACAAATGTCAATATGACTCTAAGTCCAATTTTAATAAACCTGGGATGATATAGTACAAATTGCTTCTACTTGTTAATACAGTGTAATTATTCTGGCTTCTTCTTCATTAGCTTGCTCTTAATCTCCTACTTACTGAACTCATCTGTTTCCTGTCAACTCTCCTTTACTCTCCTTTGTGGCAACTCGAAAATATGATTATGTACTTTTTCCTAATATAACTAGCATTTCAGTAGTTAGGTTCATACAATATATCTGTTGCAATCTTTATTTATTTATTTATTTATGTATAATTTAAGTGTTCTTTGAATGTGTTTCTAAAGGTGTTCAATTTGGAATTCTAAAAAATGAAATTCTCAACTGCAGATTTCTTCACAGAGACTTTTATGGATTCTCTAAAGGTCCAAGCCAAAGAACCCTTAAGGGTCCTAGAGGGAACTTTTTTTTCTACGAATACAAGTGTCTGATTCACCCACAGTCCATTTCTTTGTTTCTAAGGAACACACATCATCAAGTCACAAGCTGAAGGATAGTGCATGCACACACGCCCACAAACACCTTCGGATGCATTATAAATGCTGACATTAAAGAATTCCTCAAGGGTTCTTCAGATGGGTAAAGGCTGTATCAAAAGTAAACTATTATAAAAATGAGTCTATTCTATTATGAGTCACACTGTTCCTTTACTTACATGATGGCTTATAGACCATTCCTATAATTCCAATACATGTATGTAATTGTCCATCATTTCAGTATGTACTGTGTGTTCATAATGCTCTACACATAAAGCTCTGAAAAATGTTAACATTATGTAGTACTTATGATAATAATTGTGATAATTAACAAACATACAGAGGCAGAAATAGTGAGCTGGAAATATAGTTAATGATAATGAAAACATATTTGGACAAGCAAACAGTGCATATTATTAAAGTTGATATACTTGAACAAAACCACAAGGACAAATAGATTTTTCGATCATTTATTCAACAGAAATATCAATAGATTTGATATTCTTCTGTGGAGAAGGTAAGTACACCCTTGTCCGCAGAAGCTAGTGTTGCCCCCTTTAGCAGCTTCTCGTAGGTGTTTTTGCTTAATTTCCCACCAGGCTTGCTGGAATTTTTGACCACTCTTCCATGCAGTATTCTTTCAGTGGCAAGATGTTTCACGGTTTTCTTGCATGTACTGCCTGTTTCAAATCCCCCCACAACAGTTCAGTGGGATTCAAATCCGGGCTTTGTCTAGGCCATTCCACAACCCTCCATTTCTTCTTTTTGGGCCATTCTTTGGTGAATTTGCTAGTGTGCAAATCTTTTTCTGATTGTAGAAGCATGCACTTTGACACCAACAGTTGCAAGACTTACAATCAGATCCCGTGATGAAATTGTGGGGGTATTGGAGACTTCTTTTTGCATCAGACATACTGCTCTTGACTGAATTTGCTGGGGCCGCCAGTCCTGGAAAGATTGGCAGTCATTTGAAATCTGTGCCATATGTAGATGATTTTCCATACAGTGGAATGATGTATTTGAAATCATTTGGAGATCTTTTTAAATCCCTTGCCAGACTCATAGGCATCCACAACTTTTTTTGTGAGGACTTAGAGAACTCTTTAGATCTTGGCATGATGACATCGCACACCTCAATAACAAAGGGAACACCATACACTAGATACAGTGCCTTGCGAAAGTATTCGGCCCCCTTGAACTTTTCAAACTTTTGCCACATTTCAGGCTTCAAACATAAAGATATAAAACTTTTATTTTTGGTGAAGAATCGCCAACAAGTGGGACACAATTGTGAAGTGGAACGAAATCTATTGGATTTTTGAAACTTTTTTAACTAATAAAAAAATAAAAAGTGGGGTGTGCAAAATTATTCGGCCCCCTTGTGTTAATACTTTGTAGAGCCACTTTTTACTGCGATTACAGCTGCAAGTCGCTTGGGGTATGTATCTATCAGTTTTGCACATCGAGAGACTGAAATTCTTGCCCATTCTTCCTTGCAAAACAGCTCGAGCTCAGTGAGGTTGGATGGAGAGCGTTTGTGAACAGCAGTTTTCAGCTCTTTCCACAGATTCTCGATTGGATTCAGGTCTGGACTTTGACTTGGCCATTCTAACACCTGGATACATTTATTTGTGAACCATTCCTTTGTAGATTTTGCTGTATGTTTGGGATCATTGTCTTGTTGGAAGATAAATCTCCGTCCCAGTTTCAGGTCATTTGCAGACTCCAACAGGTTTTCATCCAGAATGGTCCTGTATTTGGCTGCATCCATCTTCCCCTCAATTTTAACCACCTTCCCTGTCCCTGCTGAAGAAAAGCAGGCCCAAACCATGATGCTGCCACCACCATGTTTGACAGTGGGGATGGTGTGTTGAGGGGGATGAGCTGTGTTGCTTTTACGCCAAACATATCGTTTTGCATTGTGGGCAAAAAGTTCGATTTTGGTTTCATCTGACCAGAGCACCTTCTTCCACATGTTTGGTGTGTCTCCCAGGTGGCTTGTGGCAAACTTTAGATGAGACTTTTTATGGATATCCACTCTTCCATAAAGGCCAGATTTGTGCAGTGTACGACTGATTGTTGTCCGATGGACAGACTCTCCCACCTCATCTGTAGTTCTCTGCAGTTCATCCAGAGTGATCATGGGCCTCTTGGCTGCATCTCTGATCAGTCTTCTCCTTGTCTGAGCTGAAAGTTTAAAGGGACGGCCAGGTCTTGGTAGATTTGTAGTGGTCTGATACTCCTTCCATTTCAAAATGATCGCTTGCACAGTGCTCCTTGGGATGTTTAAAGCTTGGGAAATCTTTTTGTATCCAAATCCGGCTTTAAACTTCTCCGCAACAGTATTACAGACCTGCCTGGTGTGTTCCTTGGTCTTCATGATGCTTTCTGCGCTTTCAACAGAACCCTGAGACTATCACAGAGCAGGTGCATTTATACAGAGACTTGATTACACACAGGACGATTCTATTTATCACCATCAGTCATTTAGGACAACATTGGATCATTCGGAGATCCTCGCTGAACTTCTGGAGTGAGTTTGCTGCACTGAAAGTAAAGGGGCCGAATAATTTTGCACGCACCACTTTTCAGTTTTTTATTTGCTAAAAAAGTTTAAAATATCCAACAGATTTTGTTCCACTTCACAATTGTGTCCCACTTGTTGGTGATTCTTCATAAAAAAATTTATTTTAAATCTTTATGTTTGAAGCCTGAAATGTGGCAAAAGGTTGAAAAGTTCAAGGGGGCCGAATACTTTCGCAAGGCACTGTATGAGGGGTTTAAATATGACCGGTTCCACCTGCACTCCCTAAGCAGGTCCTAATCACTGGCACCCAATCTTCAACACCCAATTCTAATTGTGTATTTGTGTAATTGTGTATTTGTGTACATGTATTTGAAAATGTGATAATTGTAGGGCTATACTTAGTCACATACATTTTCCAAATGACTGATCTGGGTTCTTTTTGTTCATTTAAAGTGTGAAAATTACTACAGAATGTCAATTTTATGTCATTTGATAGAGTGTATCACGTTTATTAATAAGCACTTATTTTGTCACATGACGCTGGGTTTCCTCTGGGTACTCCAGTTTCCTCCCCCAATCCAAAGACATGCGTTATAGACTGATTGGCATTTGCAAATTACCCATAGTGTGTGAATTGGTGTGAGTGTGTGTGTGATTGTGCCCTGCAATGGATTGGCACTATGTCTAGGGTGTACCCTGCCTTGTGCCTCGAGTCCCCTGGGATAGGCTCCAGGCTCATTACCCAATGTAGGATAAGCAGTACAGAAAATGGATGGACAGATGGTAAGAACTCAACACCAACATCATCAACAAGTACACATCCCCCTGCTGAGATGTCTAGTCCTTCTTGTTACTAATTTGTATACCTGAAAAACCCTTAAAATATACTTCCAACAGGAAAGAATATATGACCATGACCTTGTTTGGATCTTATTCCAAATTCTAATCAATCTACCTGCTTGGTATAGTGATACGTCCATATATATATACTATAAATAAATCCTTCACCCTCTCATTATTGGAAATTCGTGCTAATGATAATCTCAGATGGACTGACAACCCAGAAATGGCGACATAAGAAATTAATAATTGATAAAATTCTGACTATGAAAATGCAACGTCACTTTACAGATGACTGCACAGAGAAGTATGCGTTTGTTCTCCAGTTTCAATTTAATATCAGATGTCTCAACTGTCCACAGCACATAACCACTTCAGATGAATGTGTCTAATCTATACCCATGAACTAACCAATAAAATGTGTATTCTGTTCAGTCATGGTAGTACTTATCTAGACCTTATCCAGCTATGAATGCTGTGTCATTTGGACAAAAGGTGAAAAATCATTTATTACCATCCATTTATTCGTTCATCTTTTAGGGAGGCTAGGAGTACTTGCATTAGTTTCAGAAGAAAGTAATCATACACATTATTTTCTATTTTATAGTGAAACTGTACCAACCTTACATGAAGTAGCTGGGACTTGTCTAGACCCGGGTTTCTCAAACATTTTTTCAAACACTTCTTTAACTGTTAAATTAATTCCACCTAGCCGCCTCAGAACAGAATTTTTTATTATGCTAATATTGTGGCAATTTATTGGCGCCATTGTGTTTTTAATTAAATTAATTTTCCACTGAAGAGCATTCAATTCCAGCTGACAGTATGTATAGGACTATTGGTTTTTGAGTTAATATAATGTGTTCACGTAGCCAGCTAAATATTATAACAACTGTAAGAACTCCATAATAAACCTCATAACTTTAATAATGGTTTGTTGGGATTTCCATCACTAAAACCCGTGGCTATACTTCTGTGAACCACTTGTCTAGACTTTTTTTAAAGAGGTAACACTGTTTTCTCCTGGACCTGGTTTCTCTTACCCTTTCTATTTCTGTCTCTTGCAGACATTCATGGAGGGGACCATCTGTCATCCATACACAAAAAATACAGTAGGCAGTGTTTATTATAGATGATACATGGACAAGAAAACAAAAAAAAACCCAACAACAACAACAACAACAACAAACACGCACTCATTATACTCATGTTTTCAGATCAGTATATATTGTTTGTTTTAGTCTGTGTCACAAAGCTTTAACCATGGAAACTGACTCTGATGTGATGAAAGGAACAAAATACTGCATCTCTGTATGACCTTAAACACACCTGTAGCTGTATGCCCTCCCTCTTTCTCTCTGGGAGCAGCTGAGCAACAGCTGCTTGCTCTGAGAGTGACATTAAGTGACTGGAAACTGGAAATGGATAGACAGTGGAAGGGCTCCTTATTTACAGCACTGTTACTGAGCTCTGTCCTTGGCACAACACCTTGCTTCCAGAGTGGTTATTCGACAATTTGACAATTGTGTGTAGCAAAGAGGAGAAGGAAATTTAATGGTTAGCTTCAGACACAGCTGAGAAATCAGACAGCCTGAGGAAATAGGAGAGAATTAACCCATGCGAGTGTGCAAGTCTGACAAGCATTTAAACATAATTTGTATTTTATGGTTTTTAAATTTGGTTTAGTTTTGGTTTTAGCTGGAAACAATGGTAAAGATTGCTTCCGAGAGTGCATGTGTATTGAAAAAAATTTAATAAATAAAAGCACACAGACCCTCTATTCTCACTAGATTTAATTGATTTTTTTTCTTTTACCAACCTGTCAATTCACATTAGATGTACAGTATATAACCTGGGGTTATTTTCACTAGTTATTTTATAGAAGGTAAAATACAGCGTAATCTGTCTAGACACACAAAAATTACTGACGTGGCAGATTTGAATGTGACGAAAATGTCTGGGATAGGCAAGCAATAAGTACATCATCCCACGTCCCAATGTAAAGACCAAATAGGACTGTAGTGTGAAAGTGTTGGAGGCAGGACACAGGTCTGTAAATTCAGCATGTTGTTTACTGAGGTCCACAAAGTTCACAAACACTGTCATAGATCACAGCAGGGGTCAAAAACAGTCATCAGGAAAGTCATCAATGTAAACACAGGTGTGGGTCAATAGCAGGGAGTCACATGTGGAACATAGGAATATTAACAATAATGAGGCTTTGCATTGAGACAAAAACACAACAGGGTATAAACAGCCAAACTAATTAAGAACCAATTCAAAAAGAGATGGTAATAATCAGGAAACTTGGAAATTATGGCACCGTGGGGTGGGGGGGTAGGTCGTAGGCAGGATCAAACAGGTTCTCCAGAAGAACCGCGACTGGTGCTGCAAGATGCCCAAAAAAAGCTCATTTCCTTATAAAACTGCACAAATTTTTGTCACACCAAATATTGAATTTGTTTCATTTACTACTGTTTACTGCTCTTTATGTTAATTAGGTTCATTATTTTGATGGCATCGTTGCTCTACAGCATTTCTTTGCATGTGCCAAAAACTTTTGCACAGGATGTATGTGGAGAGAATAAAAGTCCAGATGTTGACGGGCTGTGTCTCACCTGAAGAGATCATTTTAGTTGAGCAATGCAAGGGATCATGCCCATGAACATCTGAGTCCACAGTCTCGTGTGTGTGTGTGTGTGTGTGTGTGTGTGTGTGTGTGTGTGTGTGTGTGTGTGTGTGTGTGTGTGTGTGTGTGTGTGAAATGTGCTTGGGTTTCTCAGACTGCAAAACTAGATCATACAGTCACTATTTTTGGAAAAGATGTAAATGAACTTTTCCCATATGACATATTTTTTGTTTGAATTTTTTAACCAGATCTCATGAGATGTTACCGTGAACTCGAATGGCAATTTTGCTACCAGTGTAGGAAGAGAGAAAAGCAATAAAAGAAAATACAAAAATGACACTGCTGACCTCTGTCCCACAGTCATCAACAGAGAGCGGGAAGAAAATAGAGGTCAAAGGTGATTGCTCTCCATCACACTAATTCAGCAGCCAGTATGAAGTCATGGTAGCAAGGTGTGAGATAATGACTGAACTCAAATTGTTGGATAGTGTGTGTGTGTGTGTGTGTGTGTGGTGTGTGTGTGTGTGTGTGTGTGAGTGTAGATTGCCTAGTGGATATATTGTGTCCAATGTGCTTTGGATGTTATAAATATCATATTACAATGAGAGTTAACCCCTTAAACTCCCAGGACCCTCAGTGATTTAAGTATAAACTTAAATCCTCACTATTATAAATACAGTGAGGGAAAGAAGTATTTGATCCCCTGCTGATTTTGTACGTTTGCCCACTGACAAAGAAATGATCAGTCTATAATTTTAATGGTAGGTTTATGAGAGACAGAATAACAAGAAAAAAATCCAGAAAAACGCATGTCAAAAATTTATTTGCATTTTAATGAGGGAAATAAGTATTTGACCCCCTCTCAATCAGAAAGATTTCTGGCTCCCAGGTGTCTTTTATACAGGTATCGCGCTGAGATTAGGAGCACACTCTTAAAGGGAGAAAAAATAAACAGGCTGGAGAAGTACCACTGACAGTCCACCACAAAGTAATACGGATAACCGAAAAAGCCATCATACCGATCAGGCAGGTCCTCGAAAGTCCTTTGTGCAAAATTCATAGAATCCAAGGCGGGGATACTTGGCATAGGCTCCCGGGTTCGGTGTCCTCTCCGTTCTCCTGCTTCATCCATTATGAGGCGGTTAATTCTGTCACACTTCGTGACGTGATGAAGTAAGGGACAGATGCAATCGCAGTTAGAACGAGTGTTTTATTTAAGAGAAGAGAGCAGACAAATCCAAAACATGATCCAGAAACGTAATCCACAAACAGGCAAAGGTCAGGCAAACAGGCATACACAGGGCAAGGCAGAGATCCAGGTCGGAGTCACAGAAAATTGGGTCGCGATACTAAACATGAAACATAAACAGGAACATGAGCGCTGTGTGTGCGGAGTTTACATGTTCTCCCCATGATGCTGGGGTTTCCTAGTGGTATTCCAGTTTCCTCCCCCAGTCCAAAGACATGCATGGTAGTCTGATTGGCGTGTCTAAAGTGTCCGTAGTGTATGAATGGGTTTGTGAGTGTGTATGTGATTGTGCCCTGCGATGGACTGGCACCCTGTCCAGGATGTACCCCGCCTTTTGCCCGATGCTTCCTGGGATAGGCTCCAGGTTCCCCCGCGACCCTGAAAAGGAGTAAGCGGTAGAAGATGGATGGATGGATATCATATATATAATATTAAAGGTCTGCTGGTCATCGTATGTAAAACTATACAATGAGAGTCCGGGACAAAGCCTATTAGCTAGCTATCATTCTGACACTCCCATCCACACTTCCTCTCGTTTTATTTGATGTTTTCCTCCATTGTCACACCAGAGGCTACTCACATAGATAGGGCAGAGGACCTACACTGCTATCTATTGTGTCTCCATTTAGCCCTGGGAATTCAGGAGGAGAGAAATCCACAGTCTCATCTGCAAACGTTTTGTCACTATCCATCTTTATTGTGAGTGTTCTGAAGGCTCGCCCCTGCTGCATTTTTCAAAAACACTGAGAGGTAAACTTGATCTGAAAGAGGGAGGTTTCATGACCCTTTAAACATTTACACAATGTAAAGTGCAGGTTATATTTTCTAGTGGTGTTGAAAAGGTGCACATTAAAGGGTTTCCTTTTGACTGCAACTGTATATAACATGCATTACTTCAATGGCTCTTAGGTTAACACACACTTGCACAAATCATGTCCACTTTTCCGAAGAACTGTTGTTTGCAATGATAAGTTCCAAGGATTGTTAAACCTGTTGTATAGAGGTCAAGAATTCTCAAACACCAGCTGCTTTTAATGCTTCATGACGTGATGGGTTTCATTTGTTATGATGCTTTATGAGCCTTTAGAGACAGGCCATAATGGTACAGACCTCTAAACAAAAATGCATTCATGGATGAACTAAGAGTTAATGGAAAAGCCAATTTGTAATGCAAATAACCTTGCTTTCAATGTCCTATGCTATAAATAAGCAGCTTTACAAGGCGGATTTTAATCACTACTGTCAGGGATGTAGTGGAGGGCAAACACATGTAAATGTCATTCATGAACCTCTTTTAAAAATGTTTTTCATTTTTAAAGACGTTTATGCAACTCAATTCATCAGTTTTTCAAAGTTTACTTATTCATTGTTGGGGGATTAATAGAAGTTGGAACAAGACGAGCGAAAAAAGGAAAAGGTGAAAAGGTTTCTTGAACCACACTGCATTCATTCTCAACGCATTGCTCAGTTTTTCATCAGCATAAAGTGAGATTCTTGTAAATTACCACTTATTACTGAAAATGATTGTGTTCAGGCGTCTTTGCTGCCAGTGTGAATGCTGTGAAATGTCCACAAAAGAAATGTCTTTGTAAAGTCTACAAAAGTACAATAAGCTTTTGTATTTCAGTAAGCTAGCTTGGTTATGTTCAAATATTTCATGTTAAATAACCTTCAATAAGCAAAGATTACTGTGTGGCTTGTAAACATTTTAAATGCATCACACTTTCTACACGAACGGGTTGAAGAAATGACACAGAGTTATTATTCTAACAGAGACTGGTAAGATAATGAAATGACATGGGGAGAGATGTGGAATTGTGGCAGTATGCTAATAAACATAAAATGCTAATTACGCTCAACAACAGAAAATATACCGTGGCATTGTCTGGAAAGATTCCTGGTAAATAAATTCTTTAAAAAAAATAAAATAATAATCAAAAAAGACAGTAAAAAATAACACTTAATCTAACACTAAAAGTCATTAACCAGAATACTACAAACAAAAACAAATTAGCACTAACAAAGTGTAGTATCACATTGCTACAACATACTAAGCTTTACTAAAAACTTCAGTTGTATTTAAATCCAATAATCAAGTCAATTGACTACTGTGGTAGTACACAGGTTACAGCTTAATCTCACTAATCATAAAGACTGCTCTGTGCGCAGTCATCTCAGGAGGCTTATTAATGATATACTCATACTGAACATCCTTTCAACATGCTTACTATACCTGCACCGTGCTAACCACTAAGCCACCATGCACCACCAAATAAGGATCCAAACCTTTCAATTCAAGTCCAAAATAATTATACCACCTTTGTGTGTTACAGTACAAAGCAGACATTTCTGGGAATGTACAGACCTGCATGAGTGGGAATTTCTTAATCCTGCGTGTGCAGCTCTGTGCACTACTGAACATACATTGCGTTTGAGATTTCATACGACATTTGCATGCACACAGGCACATTCATTAGTTTCTATAGACGCTGAATGGGAATGTTTGGTTGTTATAAATTAGCGGCTACACTGTCTACATTGATCACTAATCTGTATGGACTGAACAGTATGTAAAGTAAAATAAAATACAATGAAATAAACACCCTGAATGATTTGTGTATTAATCTTTATAAATAACGTGATCTTCAGTGGAATCCAACATTTATTTGTAATGAAATTGTCTTTTTCTTTAGTTTAAACCTCTTTCATGGACATAATTGTTTAGGTTTACTTTGGTTAACCTTTTCTTAGGTTACCCACAATGCCCACTGAGAGTGGTGCAGTGGAATCCAGGCCTCATTTTATTTCTACCTAAAGAACGCAATTGAGAAGTGCTTTAGTACTTTAGTCTGTCCAGCTCTCTCTTCTCCTGATCTGTAGACTCAATCGCTCAGTCCTGCCAATCAACTTCCATCAGCACCAGTCCCACCTCTCTTAAATTGGCAACAAGCTGAGTCTCTGCTGTAACTCTGTGCAATTGCGTTGTATTCTGAGTCCAGTGTTAGCTGTTTCTACTACCATAAGCAACACTGGATTTCTCATTAATATGACATTGAATTTTGCTGGAAAATGTAGAGCGAGAAAAGACCTCATCATTATCCCTTATGTCTGAGCTTGTTTTCTCCTATTTACCACTATTGTAACTGTACATGTGATGCAAGACCATGACATGACCACTTACTTCTCCCCGGTACAATGAAAATACAGTGCCAACCAACACATTAGCATCAGAACAACCAAAATATTCCATGATACATAATATTGTGTTTCAGGACGGACTTTTCCTTTAATGTTAATTCTACAAACGACACATCGAGTCCAAATGTTTAAGACAACATGTATACTAAAAGCCAATCAGACTTGAAAGTGTGTGTTTAGTGTCCTTTACGGTTTTGTATTTGTGAAAAATGAAATAATTCTGGGTTTCTTAAATGCACAAAGAAAAAGACTTCAGAGAATCATCAAAAGGGATGGATTAACACATTTATAAGCGGCTGTGTCATTTCTTGACTAGTGTCCAGTTTATTTTCCTCTGCAGGAAAAAAAGGAGGATTGTTGAATGTTAGCAGTGTGGATTATAATGTTTGTTCACTCCAAACACACAGTTCCATCTGTCAGTCAACCCTGAAGACCAAGAGCCACAGGCTTTAGCCCTCTGTCACTCATGCAGTCTGCTGCCAAAGACTCCAATGCTGAAACAGACAGCATTAGGCATTAGAGAAGCAGAGCAAGACGGAGAATGGTGGATTTCAAGCAACAGAACAGTCTCTTAACTCGCCGTAAATGAATGCCACACCTGACTTACTTATCTAGTGTGTTCTTAGGCCTGTGTCATACGAGACCAGCCAGTTGCACCGTCTCTCCCCACGTGGCCATTTATCAGTAAGAGCCAGTTATCAAGTGCATCCTTCTTTCAAATCCTCTAAATGGTTTCTCAGTGCTCACAACACACTGCCATAAAATAGAAACTTTTATTCCATGCCATCCAATGCAGGATTTCTGTTGCTTTGCGTTTATCTCTGGAAGGGCTGATAGAGATTTTTTTATGTACCTATCAGTGAATTGTCTTATCTCACTACAATTCTCTATCAGTTTCTTTTAGTATAACCCACTGCACTTAACCCTCCTCTGCCATTCTCTACATAGCGATGGATATTTTTGTTGTCTGGGCCATCGATAAGACTTTAGAACAAACCACCTGAATAGCTTGATTTTATAGCACTCACTATGTCTTACTATTATCTAAGTTATCAATTTACTTTTATTCAGTAGAATGTCATTTTTTGGTGCTTATCCTAAGGAACATGGGACACAAGGTGGGGTACACCCTGGAAGGGTTGACAATCCATCGCATGGCACACTCACATATTCACACACCCATTCATACACTACGGACACTTTGGACACGCCAATCAGCCTACCATGCATGTCTTTGGACTGGGCGAGGAAACTCGGGTACCTGGATAAAATCCCCGTATCACGGGGAGAACATGCAAACTCTGCACAGTCATTGGCAGGAATCCAGCCCTCAACTCTGGAGGTGTGAGGCAAACGTACTAACCACTAAACCACCATGCGCCCGAAAGAATGAGCTCATGAATTACTAGCAAAATAAACAAAATGTGTACAGGTGATGAACTATATGTGAAAAATACATATTTACTGACATCAAATGAACATCTAGATTTTGGCTAGAGTGAAAGCTTTTCTCTTTTTTTCCAAAAACATAGCAATGTGCTATTGTTTCTGTATTCAAGACACCAAACTGTACACCCATCAGCTATAACATTAAAACCACTGACAGTTGAAGTGAATAACATTGATTGATGTTGCCACAGTGGCACCTGTCAGGAGGTGGGATATATTAGCCAGCAAGTGAACAGTCAGTTCTTAAAGTTGATGCATTGGAAGCAGAAAAAATGGTAAAGCATAAAGATCTGAGCAACTTTTACAAAGGCCAAATTGTTATGGCTAGATGTCCGGGTCAGAGCATCTCCAAAACAGCAGGTCTTGTGGGGTGTTCACAGCATGAAGTGGTTAATACTTACCAAAAGTGGTCCAAAGAAGGACAACCAGTGAACCGGAATGGGCACCCAAGTCTCATTGAGGTGCACGAGGAGCAAAGGCTAGTCCGTCTGGTCCAATCCCACAGAAGAGCTACTGAAGCACAAATTGCTGAAAAAGTTTAATGCCGGCTGTGATAGAAAGGTGTCAGAACGCACAGTGCACCACAGCTTACTGTGTATGGGGCTCACTCAATCGCAAATTCATAAGAATCTACACAACCACCTGGTATCAAATGTTACTTGGTTAATGTTAAGATGAAATGTGCAGTTAGCACTTGTACTGTATGAGTGAAACATGTGTTGCCATCCCAACTGCGCTCATTCACTGGAAAAGAATTTAATTGCTTTTTGTATGAATTTTGTATGTGGTCTGGGCCTAGTGTTCCCCAAAGCATCAAACAGTTCAAATAATCCTAATTAATCAATGTAATTCAATTTTAAATTCAGTAAGCACCAGGCAGTCTTTTTGATTAAAGCAACAATTCGTAGGTGAGATTGTCCACTGAAGCAAGGACAGGTTATATTCCTAGGTCATAACTGATAGTGAGAGAGTATTCATTGTGATCCTCACTCTACCATTAACAATAATGAACTCTGTGCTGTGGGACTCAGACGAGGTGGTTATATATTTTTCATCTTTATACCTCAGGAAGAGACTCTGCATATAATAAACATATATTGAATCGTTGAAGTGATAAATACAGAATACAATACGGTTTAAATCAATATCTCACTCAAACCCTTGATCAAATTTCATGCTACTGTAATTGAAGAACTCATAAGAGAAAAAAAATACATACATTGAGCTTTACCTTAGACAGCAAGGCATAATATTTCCTGTGATGTTCAGAAAATCGTTGGTTTGAAATGTATCACTACAAAGAAGAACTTGATAACATATTTTGGTCTGATCTGGAGGGGAACAGAGCGATGAATGGAGCGTAAATATAGTTCAGAAAGCATTTCTTCTAGCACATTCTTATCATACTCTCACTGGAAGGAGGATTATTCTTAGTGAAAGTGTTGCTTAGCTGACAATCTTCAGTCTTTTCTTACTTTATTGTTTTTTAATATTTAGTATTTTCTTACTTTATTTTTTCCTCTGTCCCATTTGTCTATCATTGCACTAGCTAAATAACTTTTTATTAACATCTAGGTTTTTATTTATTTATTTTGTAGTAATTGTGGCAGGGCAGAACACAGACAGTGTTCATTTATGTTCAGTTAGCAAGAGGTGGGAAGGTGAGGAGTGCAGTCCGCAGTCTTCCTGGCCTGGGAAGAGGCGTAAGAGAGAGAGGGGTGGGGGGTGGGGGGGTGAAGAGCAGCTACTCCACTAATTTGTTGCCAGCCGTGTGTGTTTCTGCTGCCCTGCCTTGCAGCCATGCGCTTCCGTTCTGTCCAAAACACTCGAGGTGCTGAAATGGCGCTCTCAGTTCAGCACACCCACCGGCAGTTGCGTGAGGAGTGTGTTGTGTTCGGTGTACGTGGGCTGTAGGCCCTTTGTAATTAAAAAGTTTATTCCATTGATCTTATTACACTGGCATATAACTTAGCTTTATCTTTCAAGCATATCTTTCTATGAAGAAGAAAAATATTCTGGAAAATATTCTACCTATCCCTCTTTTCTTTTCTCTCTTCCAATTGCTACCTTCGTTCTATTGTTATTACTCTCCTTCAGTTCCAACTGCTTTGCTGAATCACTGTCCCATCTCTTATGTGTGACACCAGTGTCTCCTGGCCTGAGGGCTTTACCACTGAACTTGTCCCCAAAATAGGATCTGTGTTCTCCATGATCAGACCGAACCTGCCTGTATCCCTGGGGTAGCAGACTTCTAACCTGCACAGGCCCCCATAATGACCGCTGCTGCTCTGTGCATCACTGACCAACATAAAGCACATAAAGCAGAGACACAAAAGACTCAAGGAGTCCAGCTGCTCCCTGTGGAGTCTCTCCGATCCTTTTCATCAATTCAATGAAACTCTCTCTCGGTGGTTTCCATTTCTGTTTCATTTTCCTTTTGTGTTATGTGTCGTGGCATTGAACTGCATAGAACATATTTCTAACGCTGACACACACAAGCAACAGTTCATACACATCCATGTAAATCTAGACAGTTTTGAAACATGGTTACTCTTTGAACAAATTACTCAAATGTTGTTGTTTTTTTTCCATTATACAGTGGCTATAAAAAAAGTCTACACACCACTGTTAAAATTGCAAGTTTTTGTGATGTAACATAAATAAATAAATAATAAAGTGAAAAACAAATAGAAATGTTTTAGAGGGGGGAAGGAGAGTGCACACTCTTTTATAATGGGGCACATGACTGTGTTCAGAATGAACCAATCACATTCAAACTCATGTTAAAAAGTATCATTTATTATCATGCACCTTTCATCAATAAAGATCAGATGTTTCTGTAGGAGTTTCTTGGTTTCATCCAACTATGGAAGCCATGATCAGCAAAGACCTTACAAAGCATGTATGACATCTCACTGTTGAATTGTATTGATCAGGAGAGAGGTATCAAAGTGGTCATCATCAACAAGAAAAGAAAATGGGGAACGACAGTGACTTTACCAAGAACATGACATCCCTCCAAAGTATCATTTAAGGACAAGAAGAAAACTTATTAGGAGGTTTCCAAGAGACCTACAGTAACATAAGAAGCTGCAGGAATATCTGAGAAGTACTGGTCACTCCTTGAATGGAAAACAATTTCTTATATTCTTCACATGTCTGGGCTATGGGGAAGGATGGCTAGAAGGGCCGGAAGCCCTCTCTTTAAAAAAATAAATAAATAATCCAAGTGCTTCTAAACAACCCCAATGAGATCAAAGTAGATCTTTTTGGGTGTAATTCTAAAAGATATGTTTGGTAGAAAAACAAAACAGTGTGTCATTCAAAGAATACAATGGCTACAATGAAGCATGATGGTGGCAGCATCATGTTATAGGCTTTCTGCTCTTCAGCTGCGCATGGGGCTCTAGTCAAGAAAGAGAGAATCATGAACAGCTCCATATATTATTTCATTATAGTTGGTGAACTTCAATAACATTGGAATAATATTCTTACTCCTTGAGCCTCCCCCCATTCCCACCCAAGTACACACTGCTCCACCCCAGAATTATAATTACCAAGGACTATCAAGACTATTTCAAGCGATGAGGTAAGCTGTTTATTTACTAATACAAGACACTGACGTACTTCATCATTTAGTTATAGATGTTAAAAGTACCTATGTTTCTTATATATACATATTTAAGCACAGCATGCATTTTCAGCTGGAATTATCCGGCTGTGCTGGCTGATGACTGATCAGCCATGTTTTTTTTTTGTTTGTTTCTGAACAAACTGAGCAGTCCAACCTTTCCCACAGTTTTCCCAACAGGCTTTCTCCAACACATAATACATTTGTGCTGAGCCTATGGCTTCAACAGCTATTTTTTTTAAGTTCTATATATTCTCCAGTTGCCAGATTCTAGTAAGATTTTTTATTTTTTTTAATGAATATTGTAAAGTACAGTGGGAGATGAGGTGTATGTTCACCTGAAAGAGCTGTCTCAAAGAATTGTCTCACTTGCGAACGATTCATCACCAGAACACAATGAGTAGAAAAAGTAATGAATAAAACCAATTTGTATTTATAGTCCTAACTCAACATAAATGCTTTTGACTTATAGAAGTGTTAGATTTATAATTACGATGCTTAACATAGAGCATATTTTACAGTTCTAATCTTTAACTGGAGGTCATTGCTAGATTATAACTGAAGAAATACTGCTGTCATTACTGTGCATGCTCGGCTGGTTGCTCGTGACAACTGGCTGACGGACAGCGAGCAGAGGAGCAATGAGTGTGAAATAGAAAAAATCTATTAAAAGAAAGAGAGAAAGGGGGAAGAGAGAGAGATGTAGTCTCAGCTAGATGATCGGTGCTTAGTTGCTGAAAAGCAAACAGTGTGTGTATGTGAGCAAATGAAAATTGAAATGAAATCTTTCATTCCTAGCACACTTTCTACCAGAAAGAGTGAGTGTGTATATGAGAGAGAGAGAGAGAGCTGTCCTGTTTGTTCCTGTTCACTGGGCTTGACTACAAACTGACGTAAGATTACATCTTTACACCACCTCTCAGCCTGCTGCTGATGACAGCATGCTGTGTGTTTGTGTGTTTTCAGCTAGAAGATAACATTATTAGCTCGTTCAGTACATATTCAATAGGTTCTTAGACTGTTAGACTATCCATCCATCTTCTACCACTTACACCTTTTCAGGGTCACCCTAGACAGGGTTCAGTTCATCGCAGGGCACACTCACATACACACTCACACACCCATTCATACACTACAGACACTTTAGACACGCCAATCAGACTACCATGCATGTGTTTGGACTGGGGGAGGAAACCGGAGAACCCGGAGGAAACCCCCGCAGCACGGGGAGAACATGCAAACTCCACACACACACGGCCCCAACGGGAATCGAACCCCGGACCCTGGCGATGTGAGCTGAACGTGCCAACCACTAAGCCACCGTGTGCTCCTGTTGGACTATAATATCCCCAAAAGAATACAATTCCCAATGTTGTTACAAATGTTACTCACCCAACATTCTCAGTCAGACAAACCTAAAGTTATAAACCTAAAAAAAAGAAGCAAAAGATTGGAGTGTAAAGAGAGAGTGTTCAGCTTTTCCTCCTCAAAGCACACTATAATTTCTCTCTCACTGGAAGTGAGGATTATCCCTGAATGGTTTGATTAGCTGGCTCATGTTGGATTTTCCACTTCATTCCTTCATGTTTTCTCTGCACTGTTATTGCATCCTTTCACTAATTCCAAGCTTGATTTTTTTTTTTATTCGATACTTTTGCTTATTTCAAGAATTTATTGCTAGAAATAAGCAAACATTTCAATCAATGTAACAACACGATTTCAAGCTTGAATATAGAAAAGAAGCTTAATAATCTTAGGAATACATAAGGAACATAACAGAATAGGGCATCCAGTTATTGGAAAATAATCAAGGGCAGGATAGTGTGATGCAGCCTGACTTGAACCGAAGTTGCTCTCACTACCCTAAAATTCATTATTTTCCTATAATAGAAGTGTTTTGTATTGAGTCTAACTATTAGAATCTTGTAAGTAATCTTTTTTATTTATTTATTTTATTTTTATAGTTATGTTTAATGCTGTGGAACCTCAAAAATGAGTTCCTGTCATCACTCGCATTATAGCAGCGATTAGGTCGTTTCCTCACCAGCCTCTTTTTCTTTTTGCCATCTCTCTTGAAGTTAATTTGACTAATAAGTGAAGCTTGCCATGTTACCAAGAAATCATAAAGCCCTGTGTCCTGAAAACTTTCCTATGGTAGAAAACCTAAAGAAAAATGAATCTTTCTACACTGGAGACTCCACGTAAATTCAGCCGAAGTACTGTCTACGCAGCTGTAATAGAAAGTTAACCAACACCTTCTGACCAATCAAAATTGAGAATTAAACAGTAATGTAGTATAATGAGAAAAATTCATTAAGAGCTTATGTTTATTTATACGAGTTGTATGGCAATCTAAAATGTACATATTAACATTCTTGAACAATAAAATGTTATAGCAATGTTGTAGTCGTATCTACAGAAGAAAAAAAAGGGGTTGGGGGAGGTATGGGGCTCAGAAAACGCTTTCAGATTGGACGTACTTTAAACCGAAGGTTGTCCTAACTGAAAAATAAAAAATGTTACCTGGGTATTTGCTTGCATTTGTGTGTGTATGTGTGTAGCTAGCAGATAACGTTGTGGCCCAACACAATCCTTGTGCTGAGAGTGAAAGATAAAGAGCGTGTTACCATGCACATCACCCACAGTGCTATCGCCAGCTGAAACACATTCACACATTCGTACACTGGTAGAGTGATCATATCATTGCATAAACATCACTCGTGGACTTCAGAGGCGGATGAAATGACCTATTTATCTCCATTTCTCCATTGAGTTTCTGAGCTGTGAATAGTGGCTCTCTAAGAGAACGAATGGCTTTGCCTCTCTCTCTCTCTCTCTCTCTTTGTCTGTCTCTCTCTCTCTCTCTCTCACTCTCTCTCACTCTCACTCTCTGTGTGTGTGAGAAGCAGAAGATTGTGTTCTGTATGTGCAGGTCTCAGTCGCCGATGCAATATCACAGCCCATTAAGGAGGGTGTGAGAAACTTTGATCCTCTTTGATTCCCGCTGGACAGGAGCATTAGTGTCCTACATAAAGGCCCAGGTCTGTGGGAAAGGTGTGTGTAATGAATGTCGGGAGGAATTCAGAAGTGATTGTACATGCTGGAGCACTAGACTGCTAAAATGATGGCACTCTTTTTACACAGACAGTATGCTTTTAAGGATGTGTGGTATGTGGTTTGGGTGTGTGTGTGTGTGTGTGTGTGTGTGTGTTGTCCTGAACCAATGACACATTTTAAGGTCTTGGTGCCAACTATGACATTATTACAGGATTCACTACCAGCACTAGGGACCTACCATATGCTAGCAGAGGACAACAGCATATGTCCTAGTGCAGGTCCACACACGCACACACACACGCACACACACACACAAACACACACAAACACACACATTGTACTTAATTAATATAAACTTGGAAGAAATTTGCATAGGAACATAAGGGACAATTTGAACAAAAGGAACAATTTACTTGAATCCAATTGAATAAGATTTAAAGACAATATGTTTAGCCCTTAGATGCATGAGTGGGTCTAAAATTACCCGATGTGGTCATTTGTTTGCAATATCTTTTAAATGAAATGTTTTTACAATTTCATACCGTAGGTATTCCTTAGAAAAAAAAAAGTTTTGATGTCATTACATAAAATTTTTAAGAAAATGTTTTTGTATTACTACCCCACTCTTCCGTAAGTGGGTCAAAAAAGACCTGCATGCTTTTCTAAAGGAATTTCATGGGAACATTTGATTCTTATCAACTGTTGCTGTCAGGAATATATCCATCCATCCATCCATCTTCTACTGTTTACTCCTTGTTCAGGGTTCAGGACACAAGGCAG
Source organism: Ameiurus melas (assembly GCA_012411365.1). Classification (NCBI taxonomy): domain Eukaryota; kingdom Metazoa; phylum Chordata; class Actinopteri; order Siluriformes; family Ictaluridae; genus Ameiurus; species Ameiurus melas. Next base: position 18,921,185 of record CM022766.1, on the reverse strand, counting down.
GATACACCCTGGACAGGGTGCCAGTCCATCGCAGGGCAGGAAAAAATATTTTACACAGTAATATCTCATTCATGTAAGTATGTCATTTTTTTCTGTTTGATATACAGTATTTCAACAGTTTGTGTGTGTGTGAAAGTAGCAAAAAGAAAAAACCTAAAGAAATCACATCTAAAATAAGACCAAAGGAGGTGTAGACACCATGGACCAGATGGTTGGCACCTATACCTGCAAGCACCAAACACAGAGGTGGTCCATGGCGCTATGGTACAACCTCCTTGACATCGCTACCCTGAATGCCTGCACCTTTTTCACAGCTCAGCACACTGAATTCCACAGTGGCATCACAAATGCACGACGGCTCTTCCTCAGTGAGCTCTCAAAGGAGCTTGTCACCTCATACATGATGAGTGAACTATAAAGCTGCTCACAACTGCAAACCCTGATCATTGAAGCGATGGGAAGGTGTGGAGTCACAAAAGCCATAACTCAGCCACAGGAAAGAAGCAGAATGGACCAACCAAAAAGGAAGAGGTGTCAGATCTGTCCAAGTTCCAAAGTCAGTAATAGTTGTGGGAAATGCAATAAACCTGTGTGCAATGAGCACAGCCAGAAACAGGCTGTTTATCCCAACTGTACACAGTGAGGATAAACACAACTCTCTCTCTCTCTCACTCACTCACTCACTCACTCTCACTCTCACACACACACACACACGCACACACACACGCACTCAAGCACGCACACACACACACATGCACGCACACTAAATGGTTGTTGACATTTTCGTATATCTGTTCTGTTCAATTCACCAGTTTGTGAGAAAACGTTTTAAAAGAATGTGTTGGAAATGTTTTCAAAAGGTTAAGAAGTGAAAAAAAATTAATGAATTTCAAGCATTAAAAAAATTCCTGTGTTGACCAAAATTTTATACGGATAAATTATCGTTTTTTTTTTTTTTTTATAAATGATTATGCTTGACTAAAATGTCCAAAAGTATATAAAAAACTTATAGACCCACTTATTTAAGAGTGTAGGGTCCAATCACTCATGCATCTAAGGGTTAGAAGAATGGGCCAAAATCACACCTGAATACTGCAGTCAGTTCATTTCTTCATCCAGGAAGTGTCTTGAAGCTGTCATTACAAACAAAAGCTTCACTAAGTATTAAATGCATTTCAGTTAGCGTCTTCGATACATTTTTCCTGTCAATCCACTTTATTACACATAACATCATTTATGGACTTTAATGTTTAGATTTCTGTATGTGCATGGATTTTTTGAGTTAATATCAAAGGCTGGTGAAAATTTAATGTGTAATCTGTCCAAAAAAATTGAACTTACATTTTTCTGGTTGTGGGACGGGGGTGGGGTGGGTGTGGTGGGGTGTTGAGGGGGGGTGCAGGGTTGCAGGGGCTTAGTGGTTAGCATGCCTGAATCCTACCTCTGCCTCATGTGTGCAGAGCTTTCATGTTCTCCCCATGCCTCAGGGTTTCCTCCCCAGCACAATGACATGCGTCGTAGGCTGATTGGCATTTCCAAATGGTCCATAGTGTGTGAATGTGTGTGCGATTGTGCCCTGCGATGGTCTGGCCACCCATCCAGTGTATCCCCCGCCTCATGCCTGAGTCCCCTGGGATATTCTCCAGGCTCCCGCATGACCCTGTGTAGGATAATCAATACAGATAATTGATGGATGAATGTTATTAAAGATTGACAATGACATAGTCTAGAGAGCTACAGAAGTGTATGTTCGTTTACATCCTATATTTTCCTAAAAGATAAAACAAATTCTTAAAATGACTGTCTATACATGTGGACTCTATGAATGAAAGGGTTCATTTTCTAGAACAGCATGGCTTTGACAATAGTTCTGGTTGCAAGTTACTTCTAATATGCTGAAGTTTTTGTTTTTTTTATATAGTAAAAACTTATAAAAGGACTTGTGCAGCTGACATTTAACATAAACTAATGTGTAATTGTTTTTATGGTGATGGTTTATTTAGCATTTTTTGAAGGAGTCTCTAGTGTCAGGGCTTTATTACAGCTGTTCTTGTAATAGCACACCCCATCATGTTAGAATCTTTGTATCAACATTTGCCTTCAAGTCTTTTCTGCTCATTCTGTACTATGTACCAACAGGCCTTGATATGGTTAATATCCAGACCATTCACTCTGACCTTGAGATAACATGGATGACACTCAATTTGGTTTGAGCCCTATCGTCTCAAACAAAATTCCCCCTGGGATCATCCACTCATATGGTCCTTCCATTGCTGACACTCTATCAGTCAGTCCTTTTCTCCAGATGTTTCAACAATCTCATGGAGAGATTGTCAAAGATCATTTTAACCTCCTCACATTCTCAAAGATGATGCTCTCAGTTCATTCAGCCATCTATCACTATCACTATCAATAAAGACTGTCGCAGTCATGCAAATGCACTCTGTATATCATCAGAATGCTCAAAGCTTATCTATCATGGCATGCAGCTCAGTGCTTGTTCATCATCTAACATCTGGACTGCTGCAGCTCAATATTAGCTGGCCGTCTAGCAGTCAATGTGAAACTGCACTTGTTACAGGTCATGCACTCTATTTGGATGTGCACATAGTGAGGATTTAATACAAAAACTGCACATGTTGTTCACCTGACTTTAGACACAAGTGCTTCTCAAACAGCTGTGCAGGATTTATGTGAACCAAAAACGTGGTGTGCCTCAGTTACACGTGATTCTGACCTTGGACCAGTTCAATTTTTCTTGCACAACATAAACTCAAGCGAGAAGCAGTATTCAGTATAGCAGTACTATATGACAGTTTGATGTATTCATAATATATTACATTGAAATGTATTTTGGGGCTGTAAATGCACTTAAAACATATGTAATGCCATTTGAAACTAATAATATGAATATTATTTAATAGTATCCCTTTAAAATCTGCAAAAAGGATTTTTAGAAACACAGGGTTAGGGTTACAGTTGGAAGTAGACAGCATATGGAAAAATATGGATAAGAAGCTGTAAGTGTAGCATATGAGTACTCACTTAGCTTAATTTTCAAACTGTAGATCAAAATGAATTAAAACATTGGCAATATTTGATTATATTTAAATTTATAGCGTTTGGTAGACAACCTGTCACGTAATGGGGGTTTGAATGGATGCAATTGCAGTTTAGTGCTTTAATGAAGATTATAATATCCAGAGGGCAAGACAAAAAAACATAAACAAAGACCGGCAGTGGTCAGGCGATCAGGCTAGAGTATGTAAGGCAGAAATCATCGGCAAAGGAGTAAAAAAAAAGTCAAAACCCAGGCTAACAAACACTAGATTAAGGCTTGGAACAAAGACATTGTGTATGAGAGTCTCTTTTATGTGTGGTGTGAGTGTAAATGTCTGTAATCAGATGTCTCTGATTAGTCCTCAGGAGAAGGTGACATGTCTGTAGTTTTGGGAATTGTAGTCATTGACTATGTTTGTAGTTTGCGGTGCATTCTGGGAAATGGAGTCAAGAGTTTGCCACGACATGAAACACCCTTACCCAGAGCAACTTACATTTATCTTTTTTTTTATATTGACAACTCAAAATACTGAATTCATTCAAATTAAAGCAGCCTACAACCCATTCAAACATTACGCTTACATTTGACAGCAATGGAAAAAAAGCTGTCATGGAAAAAAATCTGTGTAAGTACTTGTGTTTAAACCACACACATTTCTGATCTGCCTAACCTGAATTGGATGCCCATATAATCAACTTAAGCATGTGCACACTATGTGCTCACATGTGAATACGCTTAACGTTCCCTGTGTAAATAATGACACAATTGTGAAGAATAATAAAAGAGGAATTATATATTCATGTCTGTCTGAACTCAGCATTTAATTCTTAAAATTCTTTTTCAATGATACTGGCTGACTGTTTTTCACTGGAAAAATAAAGCAATGCAAAGTAAGGTTTTGCTTTTCAGTGGGGCATGTTGTCCTCATGTCACAAATGAAAAACAATACCATTGGTGTATACACAGTACAATCGCTAATGTTGAATTAACACCCAGGGTGTTCATTTGTGTCCAATGGACATAGATAAACACTGTAGTGTCTATATAAGTGTGTGATTCAACATTCTGTGTGTTAAATCAACACTGGGGAGTTTGCTGTATAGCATTTAACTTTTCCCCCTGGTGTGAATACTTTGAATTTAGCATGGAATCTTTCCCATAAGTGTGTGACTGATTAAGGACCATGAAATATATACTATTGTCCCATGCCAATGTATGCGTATTTGTCATTTTACTTATTCATTTCATACAGGCCATTTTCAAATAGATTCAATGTTCTGTATTGCAAGGCTCTGGTTTGGATTTGTGTTATAGCAATGCATTGGTATAGCAATGCATGCAAGAGGCATACAAACCTGGCCTTGAAAGAGGAAGAGGTGATGCTGCAGATGATGGTATGGGATGGAAAAGAGCACAAAGGATGAATGGCTGAAGCAGGTTGACGAATGCTATCAACTTTGCTACATTTCCAACATATGTCATACACTATATGATCAATAGGATGTGGATACTGGCTCTGTCCAGACCACTCAAGTTCTTCTACTCCAACCTTGGCAAACAATGTCTTTACAGACCTCACTTTATGCACAGGGGCATTGTCATGATGAACCTGGTTTGGGCCCTTTAGTTCCAGTGAAGGGAAATTGTAAGGCTACAGCATACAAAAACACTCTTCACAATTCTGTGCTTACAACTTTGTGGTAATAGAACGTCCACATTTGGGTGTGATGGTGTCCACAATATTTTACCATATAGTGTATATTACAATGCTTTGTTGCAGTGCAAAATGTTGCTGATATTATAGCAAGAAGTACAAAGGTTTTGCTGCATATGGTGGTATGACAAGGGGAAGAGCACAAAAGATGTATTGCTGAAGCAGGTTGAAGAATGATTTCAACATGGCCATATTTCCAACTCATGACATAATGGTGTTCAGAAAATAAAAGAGAGCCAGTGTCAAGCAGAATTAATGAACAGATAGCTAATGAGAGGAAGAATAAAGCAGGGAAAAAAAGTGTTCTGATAAGCAGAGCACAGTAAGGAGGTGATGAGGGACTGGAGAGAAGGGGGAGATGTCAAACACTGACAAAGAGAAGCTTTGGCACTACTGGGCACTCAGCACATACTCTCTGGAGGCTGGCACGCATGTGTGTGTGTGTGTGTGTGTGTGTGTGTGTGTTTTGTGTGGGTGGGTGGGTGGGTATACACGTGTATGATTGACTGGCATGGCTGGAGCTATTTCAGGCAGTGGTTGCAGCTGTCTTTAAGGGGGACAAGAGACTGAATGGTTTAGATAAAGATCTCACTGATCACACACCCAAACTCCACACAAAGATATGCATGCATGATTTCATCATGAACTTCAAATCATGTCCTGTTATCAGTAAGCAGAGAACAAGATACAAAAGCCTCACAATACAGAACTTTTTTTCTTTACAAAAAGTGTAACTCAAGGAGTTCTTTGAGTAGTTAAGCGTTCTTAACTTCCTGAAAGAGTCCTAATTGGAAGCGTCTCTGTTAGACAATAATTTCTTTTTATGATTTTATCTAAAACCTTAAAACAGTTCTTTCAAATAGATAATCTAAGATTCAAGGGCGTAACCATGGTATGGGCATTGGGGGGGTCCAAGCGCCACCCCCACCCCCAGCAGGGGGGATGTGCACGTGAATGTACCGTTAATGGTCAAAAACTGGAACTGACGTTAGCCTAGATATTTAGGTATCTAGTTACTGAATGTCTGAAAAAAGCTTGTATACTCTGCTGCACTTTTCTACACTTGGCTGCTGTCTCCATTTCTTATAGACGGAGCGGCTAAAATATATCAGTGAACTTGCGTTGCGTATTAGCAAAACCAAGTGTACAATTGGGGGGGGGACACACACCGATTTTCCTTAACAAACGGAAATATATATTGAAAAAGAATAGACAGAAATAAATAGATAAATAAAATAAATATAATAGATGAAGAAAATACAGATCTGTTGGGAGGGAAAATTTAAGGGGGATATATAGAAAATATTTTCTCTTGTATATTGGGGGGGACAGATTGGTATATCTCAACATTGGGGGACACACAACCCCCCCAAAGAGTACGTGGTTACGCCCATGCTAAGAATGCATAAGGGTACTAGCAGTGCTACATGTTCTGTCTATGGGTATGATAATCCTGTACTTGTACTATATCTGACCTACAAAATCATGTTCAGCACCATGGAGAGCACCCCCACGGATTTAAAACAACATGATGTGCAATGAATACAGCAAATGTATAAGAATTTGTAGGGATCGATTTCCCCAAGTTGGGGTTGGGGATGGGATCAACATTCATAATTTTTCAATTGACGCCTTTTATATGAAAATCCAAGGCAAAATATCACCACATTACCCTTACTTGTATGAACACTTACACAGTTTTGCAGAAGATCAAGGCTCGGATTTGTCCAAATTCTGGTCCTGGAGTGCCCCATGTTCTGCACATTTTTGTGTTTTTCTTGCTCCCAACACACTTGGTTGAAGTAATCAGTTAATTAACATCCCTTACTGAGTTGAAGTGGCTGTCTTAGGGCAGGGAAAACGCTAAAATGTGTAGTACAGGGACTTCTCTATGACTAGGGTTCATAAGCTGCAATCTAACTGAAAGGTGAATGCTCGATATAATGGTCATGCTACAACTTGAAATAACAATAATTATAACATGATGCTTTTGGAAACCCGGGGCAGATTAATTGATTCAGTTTTTAACATTTTTTAAATGATAGGTGAGGTGTATTTCCCATAGAGAGTCCACGGGTGTACTATATAAGTAAACATGGATAAACTCCATGAAGTTTATCCTATATAAACTCCATGGAGTACCCCCATCCTGCACATTTTTTGTGTTTTCCCTGCTCTCACAAACCCACTTCAACTCAAGAAGTGTTATTAGCTGAATAATTAAACTGTTAGAAGCAGGACAAACACTACAATGTGCATACAGTGGGTTCCCAAAGACCAGCAACCTGGGAACCTGTAATATAATCAGTAGAGTGAACATTCAGTATGATACTTACTGTACAATTCTCTGAAAGTCTTTTGATGTGATGCCTTTTGAGGAACTAGATTCATGAATCAGACCAACTGTTCAGTTGTTGACATATTGAAGATGACAAGTGTGATGTACAGTATGTCCCAGGCAGAGGTCTGAGGAGCAAAGGTGTCCTAGATCGGTTAACAAATTCCAGCCATCTTAAACAGAGCATACATAGCCAAAAGTCAGACTGGTTTTGTGCCATGGAGCTGACAGATTCTGAGTGACTGCCTAGAGAATCAGTGTCAGTTCTCTGCTTTGGGCTATTGATTGTAAATTTCTGAGTTCAGATCCCAGCTCCACCAAGCTGCCAATGTTGGATCTTTGAACAAGTGTCTTACTCAAATCAATTCAGTAGTATGCAGTTTCAACTGTAAGAGGCTTTGTGTGTGTGTGTGTGTGTGTGTGTGTGTGTGTGTGTGTGTGTGTGTGTATACTGCTCAAAAAAATAAAGGGAACACTAAAATAAAACATCCTAGATCTGAATGAATGAAATAATCTCATTAAATACTCCTTTCTTTACATAGTTGAATGTGCTGACAACAAAATCACACAAAAATCTTCGATGGAAATCAAATTTATCAACCCATGGAGGTCTTGATTTGGAGTCACACTCAAAATCAAAGTGGAAAACCACACTACAGGCGAATCCAACTTTGATGTAATGTCCTTAAAACAAGTCAAAATGAGGCTCAGTAGTGTGTGTGGCTTCTGGCAAATGCCAAACGTCCTGCACGGTGTTGGGCTGTAAGCACAACCCCCACCTGTGGACGTCGGGCCCTCATACCAGCCTCAGGGAATCTGTTTCTGACCGTTTGAGGAGACACATGCACATTTGTGGCCTGCTGGAGGTCATTTTGCAGGGCTCTGGCAGTGCTCCTCCTGCTCCTCCTTGCACAAAGGCAGAGGTAGCGGGCCTGTTGCTGGGTTGTTGCCCTCCTACGGCCTCCTCCACGTGTACTGATCTCCTACTGGCCTGTCTCCTGTTGGCGCCTCCATGCTCTGGACACTACGCTGACAGACACAGCAAACCTTCTTGCCACAGCTCGCATTGATGTGCCATCCTGGATGAGCTGCACTACCTGAGCCACTTGTGTGGGTTGTAAACTCCGTCTCATGCTACCACTAGAGTGAAAGCACTGCCAGCATTTAAAAGTGACCAAAACATCAGCCAGGAAGCATAGGAACTGAGAAGTGGTCTGTGGTCACCACCTGCAGAACCACTCCTTTATTGGGTTTATTGGGTACTCCTTTATTGCTAATTGCCTATAATTTCCACCTGTTGTTTATTCCATTTGCACAACAGCATGTGAAATTGATTGTCAATCAGTGTTGCTTCCTAAGTGGACAGTTTGATTTCACAGGAGTGTGATTGACTTGGAGTTACATTGTGTTGTTTAAGTGTTCCCTTTATTTTTTTGAGCAGTGTGTATATATATATATATATATATATATATATATATATATACAGTGGTGTAAAAGTGTTTTGCCCCTTCCTCATTTCCTGTTCCTTTGCATGTTTGTCACATTTAAGTGTTTCGGAACATCAAACCAATTTAAACAATAGTCAAGGACAACACAAGTAAACACAAAATGCAATTTGTAAATGAAGGTGTTTATTAATAAAGGTGAAAAAATCCAAACCATCATGGCCCTGTGTGAAAAAGTGATTGCCCCTTGTTAAAACATACTATAACTGTGGTTGTCCACACCTGAGTTCAATTTCTAGCCACACCCAGGCCTGATTATTGCCACACCTGTTCACAATCAAGGCATCACTTAAATAGGAGCTGCTTGACACAGTAAGGTCCACCAGAAGATCCCTTAAAAGCTACACATCATGCCGAGACCCAAAGAAATTCAGGAACAATTGAGAAAGAAAGTAATTGAGATCTATCAGTCTGGAAAGGGTTATAAAGCCATTTCCAAAGCTTTGGAAATCCAGCGAACCACAGTGAGAGCCATTATCCACAAATGGCGAAGACATGGAACAGTTGTGAACTTTCCCAGGAGTGGCCGGCCGCCTAAAATACCCCAAGAGCGCAGCGACAACTCATCCAAGAGGTCACAAAAGACCCCACAACAACGTCCAAAGAACTGCAGGCCTCACTTGCCTCAGTTAAGGTCAACGTTCATGCCTCCACCATCAGGCAAAGACTGGGCAAAAATGGCCTGCATGGCAGAGTTCCAAAGAAAACCACTGCTGAGCAAAAAGAACATCAAAGCTCGTCTCACTTTCTCCACAACACACCTTGATGATCCCCAAGACTTTTGGGACAACATTCTGTGGACCAATGAGACAAAAGTGGAACTCTTTGGAAGGTGTGTGTCCAAGTATATCTGGCGTAGAAGGAACACTGCATTTCATAAAAAACATTATACCAACAGTAAAATATGGTGGTGGTAGTGTGATGGTCTGGGCTGTTTTGCTGCTTCAGGACCTGGAAGACTTCCGCTGATAAAAGGAACTATGAATTCTGCTGTCTACAAAGAGATCCTGAAGGAGAATGTCCGACCATCTGTTCGGTACTCAAGCTGTAAAACGAACTTGGGTTCTGCAGCAGGACAATGATCCTAAACACACCAGCAAGTCCACCACCGAATGGCTGAAGAAAAACAAAATGAAGACTTTGGAGGCCTAGCCAAAGTCCTGACCTGAATCCTATTGAGATGTTGTGGTATGACCTTCCAAAAGGCCGTTCATGCTCGAAAACCCTCTAATGTAACTGAATTAGGACAATTCTGCAAAGATAAGTGGGCCAAAATTCCTCCAGGACGCTGTAAAAGCCTCATTGCACGTTATCGCAAACGCTGTTGCTGTTGTTGCTAGCTATGTGTGGCCCAACCAGTTATTAGGTTTAGGGGCAATCACTTTTTCACACAGGGCCATGATGGTTTGGATTTTTTTCACCTTTAATAATAAACACCTTCATTTACAAATTGCATTTTGTGTTTACTTGTGTTGTCCTTGACTATTGTTTAAATTGGTTTGATGGTTCCAAACACTTAAGTGTGACAAACATACAAAGGAACAGGAAATGAGAGAAGGGGCAAACATTTTTCACATCACTGTATAATATATATATATATATATATATATATATATATATATATATATATATATATATATATATAATTAAATGAAACCCTCTATGTGTTTCATGTGTTAGACACTGTATAACCCAATGAAAAAGCTTATGTTGCCGTTATCCAAAATGAAATGTAAACTGGAAATCTGGGTGAAACTCTAATTTTGCATGTGTGTTCTTTTTGAGCTAAGACATCATTGCACTACAAAAGTGAAACTCACTTGATTTGGTGGAACAGCACAGAAATGGCTCCCAAGCAGTGTTGTGTAAATTACTCAGAAAAAAAGTAATCCACTACAAATTACTAACTGCTACTTTAAAACTGTAATTTGATTACATTACTGATTACGGCATGTAAAAAGTCATCAGATTCCTGATTAATTTACTTTCACCGTACTTTCACCTATCAAACCTACAAACATACACTATAAAGTGAAATTCACAGTTATTTCAGTAATTTTCGTGCCCATCAATGTATGATCATTAGCTCATTAGGGATCAAAATTTACATCCAGATATCCACATATGGTTATATGTGCCATTAAAGTAAAATTTAATTGGATGCATAGGGCTGCACTGAGCTGTAGCATGCTAGCAGATGGCTATAGTGTTGGTGATGTTCTGTACACTGTGTGCTGCATCTGCTCCTCAGCTCTGGTGCTGACGAACAGAAGTTGAGGGTGGTAGAGAATGTAAACACTCTGTACGTCCCTCAAACACACACTCTTTGCAGCTAACTTTGCAGCTTCCATACCATGCTGGATGAATTATGGGACTAACCCCACAAAGTAGGTACTTGGTTCACTGGAAAGCAAATATTGGTTATTAATTAGTCTCCTGAAGTATTCAAGCTCTCCATTTTCATAAATTGAGTATTACAAAAACGCTAAAGCGTTCCTGGCTGGTTGGACATGCAGCATCTTGATCATGATTTGCTAGTGGTAATTCTGGTTGGCATCTTGTCAAGTACTGTCAAGTCTGATAATTAGCCATTCTATTTCTTTCTCTAAATATAATTCACACTAGTTCAAGAATCAAATCTAATAACAGGTCCTACTGTGTCATTAATTTATACAGAATTACTTAACATGCTGATGACAGCAATATGAGAGTAAATCAGAACTCTATCAAGCAGCTCTTAAATTAATTATGCCTCAAGTTATTTTGATGTAAGTTATGATTGGCCATTTGGACTGATTTCCTGGAATGAAACTTGATTTATTGCATCCCAAGGAAGTTTGTCATTTCACATAATGCATTGAGCTGAGTAATTAGATAGAGGTCAGTCACATCCTGGCATTCTGTTTGCTAGTTAAGAAGATGATGTATGATGTTTTGCTATTATTACTTTTCATAAATTGCATAATATAACTGTAGAACAGTTTAAAAAAAAATATTTTCACGTCTCAGCGAGTCTTGCTAAATCAACAGCAATGCATTCCAATGACCAGGTATTTCTTTCAGAACAGTATTTAGAATTGTCCCATCCTAAAATAAATCTTTCACTGCGGTTTTCTGACACATGGATATTTTCTTCCAATCATCATTCAACACTGTATTTCAGACACTTTAAATGCATGTTCAACATTCTGTATTTGTTTCCTCACTGTGTCTCCTGTCTTGTGAAAATAAAACTGGATTCAGCACCTCATGAAAATCGATCAATTCTCATGAAAGCAGTCCAACTCATTTTTTAAGCTGATGGTTTTAGTGTTTACACACATGCATTAGTATTCACTTCTTCAAAGTTTTCACATACTGAAATGTTATGACCTTGATAAATTTTAAGGTCTTTAGTTTGTGTCACGATGCCATGCCTCTGCCTAACAGGAAGCATGACCTTCAGATAGAGTATGTTTTTCCTGTCTGCCAGACTTTTATCTCTTGTGTATATATGTCATGCCTTTTCAAGCATTAAACTAAGAAGTTTTGCACTGAACTACTGTTTTGTGTGACTTCTTCTCGAGCTCGGACGAGAGGAAATCTGCCAGGGCAGGGTCCAAATTCTGGTATTATGCAAGAACTTAACGGTTTCCGGGTGTCAGAAGTGGAGATATCTGGACGGAGGTAAGTGAATGGTTTGAATTCTTTCTACCTCCGTGTAGATATCCTGATCAATCTTGGTTGAAATATCACATTTTGGCTCACGGTGTCTTTGAGATGCTGTGCATACGTGAGAAGACAAATTCTGACTACTTCAAAAGAAACCACGTAGGTTGAAATATCACGCTGTTTCAGTCCACGGTGCTTTGTGGGCGTAGGTTTTGTAGAGATTCTTTTACCCCGTGATTCAGCAAATCGTTTCATACCCTTTATTGATTGAACTGTCTGATATCCCCTTGTGATTACTCAATTGTACGCTGTAAGATATGGGTGGAAATGAGAGGCCTAAAATCACACCAAATCAGTGGATGTATGACTATGGTAAAGCTGTTTTTGTGCAGCCTTTCGTCAATAATTTAGCAGGCTGGACAGAAGGTCAGCCTCAGTTCCATACCTACCTTCGTGATGGAACTTTTGACGAAGCACATTTACTCGCGGCAGATCTGTTTATGAGAGCTGGGGAGATACCGGCTGGGATTATGAATACCTGAAACGTGCTATATCTGCATTGAAAGATGGTAAAACCCCATGGGATGATGAGCACTCTGATAAAAAAAGAAAAATGGCTAAATACACGAAGTCTTCTAACAAAGAAAAAGTCGATAAGGTACAAATAGTAAAATTAGTAATGGCCTTTAGTGTTACGTAGCTACCCGTCTAGGGTTAGGGAGCCAGTAACAAAGTAAAGAAGAATGAAAAGAAGTAATGAAAGAAAAAGATAACATAACATTGGAGAGAGACGGAACCTGTATGTCCAACCTCCTGTCCCAGAATTAGCACCATAGACCCCACTTTATTATTTAATTTTATAGTTGCAGAAGATGTCAACCACAACCATCACAAAACAAAATATATATATATATATATATATATAAAAAATAACCAAAATAACCCTCGTTCCCTGTCTAACCATAAACCAGAAGTAAAGTCAGGAGTAGCAACAAAAATGGCACCTTCCCCCTACATTCCCCAAATTAAAAAAAAGAAATATTGATTAAACACTTCTGCTATGGCACAAACTCCTGAGATCACTCACTCAGAAGCAAAACAACTCAACATATAAATCAACTCTGGATTCTGGGTACCAGGAGGAAGACCTCATCCTCATCCTATGAAAGTCTCTCTCTCTTCTCCACGGATCCGATGTGGCTTATGTCTCTGCTCCTCTCGCACACCATCCAATCACCGATATACAGTGCACGCCCACCAAATATCGACATAGGAAGAAAAAGACCTACCACAGTTATTGAGCAAACTGAGCCCACAGTGGATAAACCGAGCTCTGGCTCAGAGCCAGAAGGAGCCGTAGTGTGCTTTAGTGCAGATTCCAATGTCACTGCACCATTCATACAAGTAGGGAAAGGTTTTACATTGAAACCTCCAAGTATTATGGAAATAAAAGCAATATGTGATGTTTTGCCTTCATCAAATAAACCTGCTCACTTTGTTGATTCACTTAAACAGCAGACCCGATATGCTAACAATGGTTGCTGCTATGGCGTTGAGACTGCATTTACCACATATAGTTTTGCACTCAGGTCTCCTTTAGTGAACAGTGAATTAGTTCATCAAACAGACTTCATATAAAAACCATAATGAACTTACTTTTATTTTTACACTATCCGTTGTTACCCAGATGAGGACGGGTTCCCTTCTGAATCTGGTTCCTCTCAAGGTTTCGTCCTCATATCATCTTCGGGAGTTTTTCCTTGCAACCGTCGTCGTCGGCTTGCTCAATAGGGATAAATTCACACACTTAAAATCTCTATCCTGTGTTTATATGTTTCTGTAAAGCTGCTTCGAGACAATGTCCGTTGTAGAAAGTGCTGGTCATGACGTCACCGAAGAACTTTTAATTGTAGGCATTGCCACACTAGGCTTAACTCATGACAGTGTCCAGGGCACAGGTCAAGCAAGTAGGCTGTTTGAATATGCCTGGGCTGACCCGGATCCTCTCGCTTACTTTTATACCGAGTTATGCACATTTTTGCAGCGAAGAACTCGAGATAAACAGGATATTTCACATGTGGTTAACACCAAACAGCATGCCCTCGACTCCCCTAGGTCATTTTTAATTCGCTTCCAGAGTAAATAGGGGAAAAAATTCCGTTTTATTTACTGTAATGTATCACGATGATGGTGCTTATATTTTAGGGGGGCATTAGAGATTCCATAGCTGTAGTGTGTTTGTGCCTGCAGTGAAATGTAATCAGGAAGTTCTCACATTAAAAACGTGACACTGGAGTTCAGATATGCGTCTCGTGTGTATTCTTTTTAGTTAATACATCACATTTAAAAACACATGTTTAAACAATATGTGTATCGAGTGCGCTCAACCCATTAGAATTATGACACAAAATCTGCAAACAAAGATAGCACGTGAAGAAATGGAATCCACCAGGGATTTCAAAGCCTCTGTCAAACAAAAAATTAAACATGTGATGGTCTCTACTAATGCCAACGAGAGATCCTTCACGCCAGCATAAATGCAATACGAGAGGCAGACGGCCAGATAATTGTCATTACTGTCGTGCTCCAGGTCACTGGGAAAGGGAGTACCATAAAAAGAATAGGGATTTAAAAAATAATCAGCCATAATCTGCCCAGTCGCCACGAGGTCGAACCACAAACCGGCCCTGTGGCAATTTTAGCAAAACCTATATGGATTCCGACAGAGTGAAGGAACTCCTTCTATGCTTTCTCTCGTACTGAGTTCTCATTATGACACACTGCCTATTATTTATCTTTGTTTCGAGGGTAAATCATACCCTTTTATGGTTGACACGGGTGCCACTTGTACCTTGTTTAGTAGACAGTACGAAGGGAGAGTATCAAGCTGTAGCATTAACTCTGTGGGAATAGATGGGGTTCTTGTCACTTGTCCAAAAACACACTCCTGGAATGGAACTAAAATGAACTGAATGTGTCTGTGCTATGACTCTAACACGTTCAAGTTCTTGGGTTTAAACTACTCCAGTATGCTTAGGGTTGTTGTCTTGTTTAAAGGTGAACATCTGCCTAGTCTGAAGTCTCCTAGAATAGTTTTTCTTTTAGGAGTGCCCTGTACTTTGGCTCCTTCCATCATGCCCTGTTTCCCAGTTTCTGTTGATGAAAAGAATTTACACAACATGATGTTACCAGCACCATGCTTCACTGTGGGGATGGTGTCCTCAGGGTGATGAGCAGTGTTGGGTTACCACCAAACATAGGATTTTGGACTTATCAGACTAGAGAACGTTTTCGATATGTTTGATGAACCTCCAACATGCTTCAAACGGGAGTGGCTTGCCACTCTTCCATTAAGTGTCCTTTTCCACTAAGCAGCCATTAGCTAACTCATAATCCCCTAGCCTTAACTCACTAGCCATTGCGCTAATTCTCCCCGAAGAAAACTACCACATAATTTTAAACTGCTGCTCATACAATGTCACAGGACAGGTATACAGTACATGCTTGGAGATGGGTACTTATTCCATATACTACTTAAATTCCATATACTACCCCTGGCAAAAATGATGGAATCACCACGTTTAGCGGCTGTTCACCTAGCTTTTTTACTGATGTGCAAATAAACAAATCGCAGATATGACTGAACAATCTGGCTTCGTAAAACATATCTCAAACAAATTAAATGAATTTATTTTAAATAATGGCACTTTTTTTTCCCAAATCAAGTAGAGGAAAATAATATGGAATCACTCAATGTTGAGGGGAAAAATGACAAAAATTACAAAAAGAAAAATCTCAATTAGTACTTTGTTGCTCCTCATTTGGCTTTTGTTTTCTTTGAGGCATGGACTTCAATAAATAAAAAACTAAATTCCCCATCAAGCTGGTTCCAACTTGAATAGATCTTGAATAAGATCAACTTTGCAGAATGGAGCCTTGTCATGGACTATTTATTATTATTATTATTATTATTATTATTATTATTATTATTATTATTATTATTATTATTGTTATTATTTCCACCATAAATTTTAATCAGATTGCGATCCGGACTGTTTGCTGGCTAGGTCATTGAGTTGATATGCCTTTCCTGAAGAAAAGCTTTAACACTCTTTCCTC
Organism: Ameiurus melas; assembly: GCA_012411365.1. NCBI lineage: Eukaryota > Metazoa > Chordata > Actinopteri > Siluriformes > Ictaluridae > Ameiurus > Ameiurus melas. The sequence goes on along the minus strand of CM022766.1, from coordinate 18,904,797 downwards.
TGAGGAAACATTATCATCCTGAAAAATGACTTCATAATCACCAAACCTATTTCCTGAGAATGAGAAAAGTGTCCAAATTTTCAGAGCACATCAGTGCAGTGACTGTTGAAGTCTCACCTGGTCCTTTACCTGACATGCAACCTCATATCATTAATGAGTGGGGAAATTTGAATGTTTTCTTCAGGAAGTTTCATTACAATGGCACCAGACAAACATTCCAGCATCATCTCATTGGCCATTGCAGATTTGTGATTCATCATTGAATATCACTTTCATCCAATCATCCACACTCCATGATTTCTTCTCTTTAGCCCACTATAACCTTGTTTTTTTTCTATTTAGGTCTTTGTGCTGGTTTTCATTTGGCTTTTCTATACCTATATCCAATTTCATTCATCTGATTTCTTACAGTTCTGTCACAAACATTGACTCCTGTATCCGCCCATTTGTTTTTCATTTGTTTGTTGCGCATAGTACTTTTGTTTTCTATCCTGACGCTTTGACGTCTTCCTTGGTCTACCTCTATGTTTTCCTTTTATAACCTTCCCATTCTGTTTATACCGGCACCAAATTTTAGACACAGCTGACTGGGAACATCCAAAATCTTTTACCCCGCACTGTGTCATATCTCCTTCATGAAGGAGTTGTATAATGCTTTCCAATGTTATCATTGACAATGCTCTTATTGGGGCCATGTTTCCTTTTAATTACCCAAGTCCAGCAGCTCATTAAGGTCTGTAAGAACTCTCTTTTAACTGCAGACTAATTTGCATTTTTATTTTAGTCCTGGTATTTGCTTTAGAAATGCAAATTATAGGGTGATTCCATATTTTTTCCCCTCAACATTTGATTTGGAAATAATAAGCCATTAATTAAAATAATTTCATTATATTTGTTTGAGGTATGTTTTACAAAGCCAGAATGTTCAGCTATTATGCAATTAATGTTTTCTGTCATATCTGTGATTTGTTTATTTGATACGAAAAAAAAAAAACAGGTGAACATCATTTAAGTGTCATGATTCCATAATTTATTCCAGTAAATGCTCTCTTGGACTCATGACCACAGGTGTCTATGTTATCATCAGGGTTTGAATGCTTTACTCTTGCCTCAGTGCACCCTTACTCAAGCACTCAAGCAAACATGTTCTGTCTATTTACTGCAGCACTGCATCAGAGCCAGTGCGTTTGTTCAGACCAGAAGATAGAGACATCTAGTAAATGTTTTGCCACTGTATGTCAGTTGAATCAGGGTGTATAGCTCAGCCACAGAAAACATAAATCAATTGCTTTAGGAGCCGCCCAAAGGCCCTGTTCAGCAGATTGCATTACAGCTTTTCATGCTATGCTGCATTGATAAGGCTCTAGTTCTGAAACAGAGGAAGTACATGATTTCTTTTCAACCTCCCTTTTATTAAATATCAGTAACTAGATATGCATTCTACTTTTAACCCTTCAAACAACCATGACCCATTGCATGAACAGACTGCATACTTTTTCTATAAGTTTCAAATTAGTTAATGGATCATTTATAGTAGTTACTGAATAATATATATATATATATATATATTATATATATATATATATATATATATATATATATATATATATATATATATATATATATATATATTATATATATTGTATGGGGGGCAGGGATCTCCTCAACCACCACCTGGATGATGCGACAGCAGCCATATTGTGCCAGTACGTCAACCCCATACCAGCTATTAGTGGAGAGTAGAGTAGAGTGATGTAGCTATTTCTGGGATGAAGATTATTAAGGGCCAATGGGGGGGATTTTTAATGACCACAGACAGTAATCCCTCAGCCCAAAGACTGTTTTTACAGTGTCCCCATCACTATACTGGGGCATTAGGCCTCTACAGACCAGAGGTTGAGCACCCCTTGTTGGCCTCATTAGTACCACTTCCAGCAGCAACCTTAGTTTTCCCGAGGAGGTCTCCAATCCAGGTACTGTCCAGGCTCAACCCTGCTTAACTTCAGTGTTAAGTGATAAGTGTTCCATAATACTCATGCACCCATTGATCAGATCATATAATTAATCTGCAATTCAAGGCTAGCAGTACATCTCTATTCTAGGCTAGCAGTTAATGGTGACTGTGGTGTGAACACAGGGCTGGGCAAAAAAAGGTATAGGTGTTTATCAATGTTACACCTTTATAGGTAATGATAGAAAAAATGGTCAGTATAATGTTCAATACAATGTAAACAGACATGAAGTTTGCGCCATCCCTGGATCAAGCATGCGCCGTCCCTGGATCATAAACAGCCTGTCATTTACCTTGATAAAGGCGTATGCTATGAGTGACAAGCAAACAGACAATAATAAGTTGCGAATCTGTGGAGTTTAGTTGCGCTATCAGAACACATGAACACATGCGAAAATGTACATGAACACATAAACAAGCTTCGAGAGACGTGTAGTGCGCATCCCCAGCATTCACACATGTACAATGACTGTGAACAGTGGGCAAGGAAGAAATGTGACATTTTGCCACTTTTTGTGTTTTCTGTTAAAATGTGGGCTCTGGGAAAGACAGTGAGTGTCCTCAGAGCAGAAGCTCGACTCGACAGTGTTATCCGGAAGTAAGTGTTAAAGTGGAAGTTTTATACGAGGCCAGGTTAACTTTGCTAACATGCTGAGCACAAACCAGAGCACCAGGAGTCGCATGCTGCACTATAATGCGATGTTGATCTCCCTTACCATGGGAGGCTGTGGTTCAGGTGGTAGAGTGGGTTGTCCACTAATTGTAGGGTTAGCGGTTCGATTCCCGGCCCTCATACCAAAGTGTCCTTGGTCTTGTCCAAGGACACTTGCCCAAACTGTACTCCAAGTTGCTCCCAATGGCAAGTTAGCGCTTTGCATGGCAGCTCTGCTGCCATTGGGGTGTGCGTGAATGGGTGAATGAGACACGTTGTAAAGCGCTTTGGATAAAAGCTATATAAGTACGCAGTTGACCATTTACCTTAAAGTTTGCTTTGATTGTTCTACGTTTACTCTTTTACACTGCACATATTTTGTAACATTTTATTTATTATAAAGTGTCCATAGTGTATGAGTGGGTGTGTGAGTGTGTGTGTGATTGTGCCCTGCGATGGATTGGCACCCTGTCCAGGGTGTACCCCGCCTTGTGCCTGATGCTCCCTGGGATAGGCTCCAGGTTCCCTGTGACCCTGAAAAGGAGTAAGCGGTAGAAGATGGATGGATGGATGTACCACCCAGCCCTATGTGAACATAACCATAAGTGCAACTGAGGCTTGTCTTGACAAAAACATCAGGCTGTAAAGGATCTTAAGTCTAACTGACAGAAGTGCACTATTGTTTCACGTTCATTCTCTGAGCATATAGGTCCAATTTTTTTTTATCCTTCTGATCCATGGCAGCTGTGGCACTGATGCAGTGTTCTTTGAAACTCCACAGCCTACAAAAGGGACCTTCTGGACCAGGCAGTGTGATGAATGAGTAGTGTGGCATGTTCGCTCTGAGAAGCGTTGTCAGGTATGAAAAATGATGTTATTACAGTCAAACAGCAACCATGAAACCTGTCAGTGTGGTTTGAATAATATCACCAGTGCTCTCGATGACCACACAGACTGTGTTCTACATTCTGTTTGGGTTGTGTGTGGCAGACAACTCAACAGGATTAGCATGTTCAATCAGGAAAACATTTTTGTTTGATTTTTTCTTGACTTTTTCCACATTTTTTAGTATTACATCCTGGAACTGAAATGGACTTAATTGGGATTATATACCATGAATCTACACAAACTATCCTGTATTATTGAAGTGGGAGAAAATCAGTGTATTTTGCAAAATTATTTAGCAAAATAAAACACTACTCATCACCCTGAGAACACCAACCTTTTCATTACAGTGAAGCATGATGGTGGTAGCATTAGATTGAGAGTTTCTCTTGGCCTCTTGGTTGTTTCTTGGACTAATTCCCACCTGACTTTATCACTGACTTTTGTTGGACAGTCTGCTTACATGTTTACAGTAATACATTTAATGGTTCTCTGCAGGATGTTCAAATGTGTTTGAGATACGTATATATATACACACACATATATATATATATATATATATATATATATATATATATATATATATATATATATATATATATATATATATATATATATATATATATATTTATATATATTCATTTATTTATTTATAACTACACCCTGATTGATACTTTCCTGGACTTGTTTTAATATCGTCTTGAGCTTCATGATTCTATTTGTTCAGATATGTTCTCCAACAACTCTGAAGGCAAACATATGGGCAATGGGAATAAATAATTTTATGTTATTATTATTATTATTATTATTATTATTATTATTATGTCATATTGTAACTATATTGATATTTTCCTCATTCCATATTATGCTCTATTTTGTTTAGCTCCATTCCAGTTCTAGGTTGTAACTCTACAAAACATTTTTTTTAATCAGGGTGAATACTTAAATATTTATCTGAGGCACTGTACCTCCTTATATTTGCCATTCAAATACTAGACGTTAGAGCACTGTGATCTCTAAAGCTGGAACAGCATAATATACATTTAACATAATGGAGAATAAATTCACACTAATCCTTTGAATTGGCACATCAGGAGTTGTAGGGCACATATTAGATTCACATTCAACCATAAAGAAAGACTCTTCAACCAGCAAAAGATGCTATGGCCTCCACAGAGCTGCATTCATTGGGGTGCCTGAGATTTTATCTGCAGAGACAGAAAAACATTTCTTGTGAGGTAGTGAGTTTCCTGGATGCTTGGAAAAAACTACCATAAGAGTTCTGATAACATTATGCATATGGCCAATCTTTTGTTGTAAATCTTACTATCAAATAAAGATTTATAATCCGGTGTCACCCGGTAAAGGATGGGTTCAGTTTTGAGTCTGGTTCCTCTTAAGCTTTTCCCCCTTACCACTGTTACTTCCAGTTCATTTGGGATCTAGATCTACGTCCAAAGTTCTCTAAAGCTGCTTGTGAAATATGTATTGTTAAAAGCACTAAAGAAATTAAATTGAATAGACTTGAAATTATTGTATTTTAAAACAACATGATTTTAATATTTTAATTTATTATAATAATAATAAAAATAATAATAATAATAATAATAATAATATTATTAATTTTATTATATATCCTGTTCATTGGTATCTTCATAAATATCTATACAGAATTAAACTTTGAGTTTTTGCAGTTCAGTTGGTTCCATTTCAGTTTGTTATGTATGTTACATGTCTTTTTGTAATTATTATTTTTTATGAATTATTATAATTCATTGTTATAATTATTTAACATTATTATTGTCATTATTAAAATTATTTTCTTCTTCTGAATATTTTTACTCAACAGCATCTTCGAATATTATTTAGATAGATATTATTTATATATTTACATTCATATTATTGATGATTTTATTCATGTATAATTATTATTACTGAGATATTTACATTTGATTTGAGCTTAATTCAGTTGTGTCACTGTTTGTTATGCAAATAAAGCACCTTGAATTAAATATAAATTTAAATGAAGTAGATAGATAGATAGATAGATAGATAGATAGATAGATAGATAGATAGATAGATAGATAGATAGATAGATAGATAGATAGATAGATAGATAGATAGATAGATAGATAGATAGATGATCATTTGTTGAAGATGTCTGTCCTAAAAAGACAGTAAAAACACTTAGGATTTGCTGGTTGTTGATGTAAGGTGACCCTGTGAGAAACAGAGGAATCAATTTTCTTGTCTTGTGTTGGTTATTGATTTTACAAGCCGTGGTGATGATGGGATCATTTAACTGTGACTTGTTTCACAGTCAGAAACAAATTCCGGCACTTACAGCAGCTCTTCAGTCAGAAGCGTGAGCAGTGGAATCATTTCCCAACCTCTGTGATGAGTTAAAAGATAGCATATGTTTGCAGACATGTCTGGCCCACTGGACTGAAATAGATTTACTGGTAACCATGGTGACACCACAGGCTGCCACATTTTTCTGTGACTTGGCCAACAGCCTGAGGCGGAAAGACACAAACTAAATACAACTAAACACTATTTTGGTTAATTATAATAAAGAAGACTGAATATGCGGTCACGGACAAATGGACCAAGAAAGTCCCACATAAACCTCCACCAGTTAATCTTCCTCTCCTAATTTTCCCGAATTTTAACACTTGCTTCTGTGTGGAGAAAAAAATGTGCAATTATAGCACTGACATTTCACTGCTAGGATGCAAGTGTGCAATAAAGCATGAGGTCCAAACTGGTGGCCATATTTCATTTAAACACACTGAGATAGAAGAGGTAGAATTAATGCACTTCATTCATGCTGCTGTGTAGTATCTCTTCACTCGCTCTCTCTATCCTCCGCTTTACCCTGTGGTTATACTAACTCATTTAGCTTGTACTTTGTCTCTTGTAGCCATGTAGTTTCCATGACTTAAGATTTACTAGCTTCATGTGTCATGCAAGTTAAGATTTACAATCTCTCTCTTGATTCTCCCTCTTTCCTTCTTTTTAAATCTCTCTGTTCTCTGCCTGTTTCTTTCTCTCTCTACTTTGTTACTATGTCTCTCTTTTTTCCTCTCTTCTTTTGTTTGCACCTATGTATCTACAGTATCTCACAAAAGTGAGTACACCCCTCACATTTTTGTAAATATTTGATGATATCTCTTCATGTGACAACACTGAATAAATGACACTTTGCTACAATGTAAAGTAGTGAGTGTACAGCTTGTGTAACAGTGTAAATTTACTGTTCCTTCAAAATAACTCAACACACAGCCATTAATGTCTAAACCGCTGACAACAAAAGTGAGTACACCCCTAAGTGAAAATGTCCAAATTGGGCCTAAAGTGTCAATATTTTGTCTGGCCAACATAATTTCCAGCACTGCCTTAACCCTTTTTGGGCATGGAGTTCACCAGAGCTTCACATGTTGCCACTGGAGACCCCTTCCATGACAACAGCACGGAGCTGGTGGATTTTAGAGACCTTGTGCTCCTCCACTTTCCATTTGAGGATGCCCCACAGATGCTCAATAGGATTTAGGTCTGGGGACATGCTTGGCCAGTCCATCACCTTCACCATCAGCTTATTTAGCAAGGCAGTGGTCGATTTGGAGGTGTGTTTGGGGTCATAATCATGCTGGAATACTGCATACTAATCATTCTCTGCTTCATTATGTCGCAGTACATGTTGAAATTCATGGTTCCGTCAATGAACTGTAGCTCCCCAGTGCCGGCAGCACTCATGCAGCCCCAGACCATGACACTCCCACCACCATGCTTGACTGTATGCAAGACACACTTATCTTTGTACTCATCACCGGGTTGCAGCCAAACAAGCTTGACACCATTTGAACCAAACAAGTTTATCTTGGTTCCAGTAATCCATGTCCTTAGTCTGCTTGTCTTCAGCAAACTGACTTTCTTGTGCATCATCTTTAGAAGAGGCTTCTTCTGGGACGACAGCCATGCAGACCAATTTGATGCAGTGTGCGGCATATGGTCTGAGCACTGACAGGCTGACCCCCACCCCTTCAACCTCTGCAGCAATGCTGGCAGCACTTATTCGTCTATTTCCCAAAGACAACCTCTGGATATGACACTGAGCACGTGCACTCAACTTCTTTGGTCGACCATGGCGAGGCCTGTTCTGAGTGGAACCTGTCCTGTCCGGTCTTGGCAATCTTCTTATAGCCTAGGAGATCGTTATGTAGAGCAACAATTCTTTTTTTCAGATCCCCAGAGAGTTCTTTGCCATGAGGTGCCATGTTGAACTTCCAGTGACCAGTATTAGGGAGTGTGAGAGCGAGGACACCAAATTTAACAAACCTGCTCCCCATTCACACCTGAGACCTTTTAACACTAACAAGTCACATGACACCGGGGAGGGAAAATGGCTAATTGGGCCCAATATGGACAGTTTCACTTAGGGGTGTACTCACTTTTGTTTATCTATCTATCTATCTATCTATCTATCTATCTATCTATCTATCTATCTATCTATCTATCTATCTAATCTATCTATCTATCTATCTATCTATCTATCTATCTATCTATCTATCTATCTTTTTCTTACTCTTCCCATCTACTATATTAATTCTGTGCCCCTCTTTTACTCTCTCTCTCTCTCTGTAAATGTATCTATCACTTGTGCGTTCCTTCCTTTCTGTCACCCTTGTTTCTTATGTCTTCATCCTTTTATCACTTTTATTATTTTCTTTGCTCTTATTCTCTCTATTTCTATATTTTCCTCTCTTCTGCTCTCTTTCAATATTTTCCTCATTGTCACTTTCTCTCTTCTCTTCTCTTCTCCCCCTCTCTCTCTCTCTCTCTTTCTCTCTCTCTCTCTCTCTCTCCCCCTCTCTCTGTTACTTTCTCCACTACTTTCTCTCTTGTAACACACACACACACACACACACACACACACACTCACTCACTCTGGCGCAGCTGTGCTGGCTTGAAACTCAGTCAGCTTTAGCAAAATGGCTCAACTCCATTGGGAGTCAGGGATGAAGAAAAGGAAATTCTCCAGAGACGAGTTTGTGCACAAATCACAGAAACCTCTAGTCAGTCACACATGAGAACGCTCAGTTGATTTCACATCTCCTTCACTATTATACTGATAGAGTCAGGTTTATCACATGTCAATGAGCCTGTGGTTCGTTAGCTCTGCTGTCATACACACCGCGCTTACAGCTGAGTTGTTTGGGGTCATTAATTATCACATTCCCATGCACTAACATCTGTATATATATATATATATATATATATATATATATATATATATATATATATATATATATATATATATATAGAGAGAGAGAGAGAGAGAGAGAGAGAGAGAGAGAGAGAGAGAGAGAGAGAGTAGATAGATAGATAGATAGATAGATAGATAGATAGATAGATAGATAGATAGATAGATAGATAGATAGATAGATAGATAGATAGATAGATAGATAGATAGATAGATAAAATAAGTAGTTTTCCACAAAAAAAAAGCACAAAAACTCAGTAGCATTAGCAAATTTTGGCCACAACACGCACAAACAACATCCTGTCAAAATCCTGCATGGACTGATTATATGTAATACTGTAGCTCACTCTGAAAAAAAAAATTGTTATTCAGTCCGGTTTATGTTTCGCCACTGATAAGGGATTTCCTAACAGGCAGTTTGATCTGATGAAGGGAAAAATCCCCACAATTTAATCACAGTGTTTAAAACAAACCTGTTACATTGACACCAGGGTCCAGAGATCTGAATTGGTTTGAAACAGCATTGTAGGTAGGTGATAGATGTTGTTAGATGGTGATATAATGCGCACATGTCCTTAAAGGCATGCCCTTTGTCCTAGTTTTAGGTATAGCTCTCACTCCTGATCTGATTAAACTAACCTTAGCTGTGTTAGTCTTCTCAAACCACTTAGCAGCCGTAGCAGTGAGTTTGTTGGTGTCAATTTAGTGAGCTTGCATTTTAATTCCATTATTTTAAATGGTAACATTAGCCTTGTCTTTGTTTTAGCTGGATACAGCTCACTTCAGTGGTGCTAGATAAAGCTGTCTAAAGTCTGATGCTTGCTGCCTAACAATCTTGGGTAAATTCACATTGCTAGTTCAAAGTAAATGACCTAAACTATGATTAGTAATTCTAAAGAATCCATCCATCCATTTTCCATACTGATTATCCAACACAGGGTCACGGAGTAGTGTGGAGCCTAGGCAGCGTGACACTGTGGACAGGGTTCTGATCCAGCGCAGTGCACATCACACACTACGGGCAATTTGGAAATTTAATTCAATTAAATTTTATTTGTATAGCGCTTTTTACAATAGACATTGTCTCAAAGCAGCTTTACAGAAATATCAACACGCTATACAGATATTAAAGGTGCGAATTTATCCCAACTGAGCAAGCCACTGAGTGGCGACGCTGGCAAGGAAAAACTCCCTAAGATGTTTTAAGAGGAAGAAACCTTGAGAGGAACCAGACTCAGAAGGGAACCCATGCTCATCTGGGTAACAACAGATAGTGTGAAAAAGTTCATTATGGATTTATATCAAGTCTGTTTGGCCTCAGAAGCAGCTGTAGTCCCAGCAATCTGGAATTGGAGTAGATGAGAGCTCCATCCAGAGGCAGGACATCCAAAATGGATAAGGCAGGTCCGGAGAGCAGAAAGGATCAGTATCTGTGGATCTCCATAAAATCGTGTGTGGCTCGGCAGAAGGAGAGAGGGAGAGAAGAGACTGTTAGGGCTGTGCTTAGCATAATAAAAAGTCAGGGTAAGCTTGAGTAAACAAATACGTTTCAAGCCTAGACTTAAATACTGAGACTGTGTCTGAGTTCCAAACACTAATTGGGAGACTCTATAAGAGAATTGGGCTCTATAAGAGAAAGATCTTCCCCCTGCTGTAGCCTTCGCTATTCGAGGTCCCATCAAATAGCTCGCATCTTTTGATCTAAGTAGGTGTGACGGATCATAGAAAACCAAAAGTTTGCTTAGATACTGTGGCACGAGACCATTTAGTGCTTTATAGTTTAATAATAGTAATTTATAATTAATGTGAAATTTCACTGGAAGCCAATGCAGTGTTGATAAGATCGGGGTGATGTGGTCGTATCTTCTAGTTCTAATTAGAACTCTAGCAGCTGCATTCTACACTAACTGGAGTTTGTTTATGCTCCTACTGGAACATCCAGACAGTAAGGCATTACAGTAATCTAGTCTAGAGGTGACGAATGCATGAACTCATTTTTCTGCATCATGTACTGACTATATATTTCTTATCTTAGCAATATTTCTGAGATGAAAGAAAGCTATCTTATTAATATTATCTACATGAGCATCAAATGATAAGCTGGAGTCAATAATCAGTCCAAGGTCTTTTACTTCAGCACATGATGAAACAGAAGACCATCCAGAGTAACCATGTGATCAGAAAGCTTACTTCTAGCTACACGTGGGCCTAATAAAAGTATTTCTGTCTTATCAGAATTAAGGAAATGCCAATCAGGTACTACAACGCATGTATTTGGACTAGGAGAGGAAACCAGAGTACCCAGAGGAACCCCTGAAACAAGGGGAGAACATGCAAGCTCTGTACACACTGGAAATCGAAACCCCAACAACGGAGGTGCACACTATGCCACCATGCCCCCTATTATACAGAACAGATTGGTTTTAATGTTAGTTATCTGATGACATTACACCATATTTTTTTCACATAATGTTAGATATCTATAATAGCAAAATAAGATAAGATAAATAAGAAATAAAGTACTTACAGAGTTATTTTTTTTTCTTGCTCACCCTTTCACTTCATCTGTCACCTGTCAGTTCATCATCAACAGCTTTGTTTCTATCCAGTGATGTTGCAACAATGAATTTGACCCAAATGCTGTAGGAGTTATTACATTCCAGGGAAAAAATTAAACCAAACAGTGACTATGTTTACATGGACCGCAGTAATCTAATTATTGACCTTATTCTGAATAAGACAGTATTGTGATTAAGGTGTTTACATGAGTTGCTTTTAGAATACTCCTTTCATGTTCCTGTTTTACATGTTATAGAAGGTAGATCGATCCATCGTACGATCACGTGCGAATGGTCGTATCAATACTACACTGGATATCGTGATAATACAGTTTTGGGTGTTTCAATTTTTATTTTACGGTTAATTATTTGTCATGCTGTACGTGCTAATAGACGACTGCTTGAAGCCGTGGGCTGCGTCCCAAACCGGGTACTTACCTTCTGTATCGTAGCTGAAATACATGTATTTTGCATACTATATAGTAAGTACGTGGTTTCGGATGCAGCCGTGCTCTGTTTGCCATCACAAGGTTGAGCGCTGTCCGTGTGTGTACGTGTCCTGTTGCAAAATGCGGTGAAAACTCCCACACGACGTTAATAGTGTGATTAAGGTGTGTACATGTCTGTAATGCACTTCGATAATGTGACTAAAACATTAATACTCCACAATTCAATTTGTGTTTATTCGAGTATGACCTTAATTGGATTAAGGTCATCAGTAATCGCTGTTTACATTCTGGTTTCTTAATCAGGGTATCGTCTTAATCGGGTTAATATCGGAGTATTGTTGTCCATATGAACATACTGACTGGGTTTTAATGGAAACACAGCCATTTTCTTGTCGTAATCATGTAAAAGTAAAGTAACATGAATTAAGGCTGCAGAAAATCCGCCCATCACAGCATTTGGGTTATGTAAAGAATCCAGACTTTTTAAAGTGTTCCTAATGCTCAAGGGATTTGGATAAAATATCTACAAGACAGTAATGCTTGATATGAACGCTGCATAAACTGCATAGAATTAATAAATCTGTCAAAAATGGGATTAATTGAGGTGGCAATATGAGCCTTCGATGTGGCCACACCTCTTGTATTTGCATTGCATTGCTCTAAATATTGGCCTGATGGCAATTTTATATGAGGATTAAATGGGAATGGAAGATTAGATGATTATTTTCTGCAGCATTCCCATATCCATTTAGTCCATTAATAAGATTATGTTTAATAATGTGTTTGATTTCCTCTCATGCAGTGCTGAATGACAGATTGCCTACATAAGCTTTCCTGAGGTTTCCAGTTGTGTGCTGACAGAGTGACTGGATCAGCTAAAAGCACACATTTCTTTAATGGTTTATTTATGTTTTCTTGTTTTTTCTATTTATATCATATCCTATTGTTTCATTTATAACACATTTTGAATGACTTACTTACCAGTTCGTTTTTATTTGGTTTTATCCTATTTTACTCTAGTTTCTGATTGTCATTTATTGTTCGTAAACACTTTAATTTTATATTTTATATATGATATATGGATAATTTTGCTCAATCACTAAATCTAAAAACTTTAATGTTTTTGCATCATTGGTTTAATTCGGTTCTCCTTATCTAGTTTTAGGACTTAGATGAAGATCTGATCACATTTCAGGTCAAATTTATGCAGAAATACAGAATGTTGTAAAGGGTTCATCAACTTTCTTGCGGCAATCTCAATTATTGTTTTCATTTCAATTGTTGTTATTAATCACTGGTAAAAACAAACAAAACAAACAAACAAACAAAAAAATAAAAGGTCTGTAGGGTGGGACAATGTGATGATGTGCCCCTCAAAAAAATGTAGTGCCATATAGGATATGCCTTCTTCCAGTGGAGAACACATGATTCACTGCCCCATAGAGAGCCCATGTTAGAAAATGTGATGCACTGCCCTTAGGGTGCCCTGTGTGTAAGAAAATGTGGTGACATTTTCCTTAAGGTGAAAGAAACTGAGAGGAAAAGTGAGTATGTGCCCACCAGGGTGCCCTGTAGTGGTGAACATGTGATGCAGTACACTATAGGGTTCCCCAACATGCAAGGAAATATGATAAAGTGCCCTACTGGGTGTCTTTCAGTGGAGAAAAGACATTTGCATTTCCAGCATTTGGTAGATGCCCTTATCCAGAGTGATTTACAATAGCGACAGTTTAGTGGTTTGAACTAACAACCTTAAAAACTGAGCTATATCTGCAAATAATAATAATAATAATGAAAAAAACATGCAGTGCCCTCCTGGGTGGCTCTCTGGCCTATAGGTGCCCCTCAGACATCCTATGCCCACCACCTCTTCTTCTTTTTCTTCTTCTTATTATGATGATGATGATGATGCCCTCTGAGACCTGTCTCCATCTAGTGGTCCCGCGCGCATCATGAATCAACGTTCCCTCACCGTGTAAATATCCGCAAACCCATCGCGCTTTTGGTTCAGGTTGCGCATTATCGTGCCGCTTCCCCTCCCTTTCACTTCCCCATTTCATTACGCGTTTTACATTTCAGTCTGCCGTATAACGGGAACGATTTCAAGCACGTGCACTTCCCTAACCCTGCACTCCATTTCCCCCACCTTTGCGTGGTATTGTATATTTAAAATTAACGCGCGCGCGCCGCACAGTTCCTCAAGAGCTCCATTCTTCCCGCAGGAGGTACCCGGTGCGTGGAGCACGTGACTCTTCTGGAGCCACAGAGCAGCTCGCGCTCCCGCCGCATGCGTGCATTTCTCTAACGGAGTCTCCAGCTTCAGTCCGATCATTTGTTGCTGCTCAGCTATTAACCCGGTCCTGTTTTCTTTTTCATCTCCTCTTTTTTGACTCAACGCGTTTGCTTTTCCATTACGGATTTAGTCGTCGCCCCCCCTCCTTCTTCCATCGCTGTGAGAGTGAGTGGAGTCGAAATGCAGCGGTGACAGATGCGGAGAAGAAGGTTGCATTATTTTTCCACGCTTACACCCTGAGCACACTTTCATCAGGGTGGTCTTCTGCATATGGCACCGCTGGCACACTGCATCCTGGCACCACGGAGTGTACTACTACCAGCATGCACGCGCTTGGCTCACTGCATCTGAACCTGTTTGAGACTGTCTGAGTGCTGAACTTGTTGCTGTAGAGCGCAGAACACTATTTGGGATACTTTTCTGTCATTTCTGTTCGTTCTTTCAGTCAATCAAGGAGTACAGGAGTGCATGTCAAGTGCACGCGCTGTTTTCTTCTTTTGAGCTCGAGCGTATTTGTATGGAGGTAAGACTGTTTCCTATTTCCAAGCGCTCCAGATAAAGTGCAAAAGCGTGCAATGCACTGCACTGCTCACTGAAAAGTGAACGGAACTCGCTCTGCGCGCAAACCCGCAACTCTCTGGCTTTCAAACGGACCGACTTCTCTCCTTCAGTCTGCTTATAGAATTTGCTAGACGCTTATAGTTTGCGTCCTATCCACAGATGTCCGTTTACTCTGTCGTGGATCTCTGAGCGGGGAAACGGAGCGTCGAGTCAACCCAAGTTGGACGAGCTTGCGCACCAGCTTGCGAGGTCAGCATGGCGGCCGGAGTGGCAGCCTGGATACCCTTCGCCCGTGCCGCGGCGATCGGATGGATGCCGGTAGCGAGCGCTCCTATGCCCGCTCCACCACGGGACAAGAGGCGCGCGCAGGACGGCCTGATCATCCTAAACGTGAGCGGCAGTAAGTTTCAGACGTGGCGGAACACGTTGGAGCGCTACCCGGATACACTTCTGGGCAGCACGGAGCGCGACTTCTTTTACCACGAGGAGACCAATGAATACTTCTTCGACCGCGACCCGGACATCTTCCGGCACATTTTGAATTTTTACCGCACCGGGAAGCTGCACTACCCGCGGCACGAGTGCATCTCCGCGTACGATGAGGAACTAGCCTTCTTCGGGATCATCCCCGAGATTATTGGAGACTGTTGCTATGAAGAGTATAAAGACCGACGGAGAGAGAACGCCGAGCGGATTCAAGACGACGAGGACACCGAGAACAACAAAGACCTCGTGCCGCCGGACATGACGTTCCGCGAATCCATGTGGCGCGCTTTTGAGAACCCGCACACCAGCACCATGGCCTTGGTGTTCTACTATGTGACAGGTTTCTTCATCGCTGTGTCGGTCATGGCCAATGTGGTGGAGACGGTGCCGTGCGGCACGATGCAGAACCCGAACCGCGCCAAGGATGTATCCTGCGGTGAACGTTACGCGCTCGCCTTCTTCTGCCTGGACACGGCCTGTGTCATGATCTTCACCGTCGAGTACCTGTTGCGCCTGATCGCCGCACCCAGCAGGTACAAGTTTGTCAAGAGCGTAATGAGCATCATCGACGTGGTGGCGATCATGCCTTACTACATCGGCTTGGTCATGGCGGACAACGA
The DNA here is from genome assembly GCA_012411365.1 of Ameiurus melas. Lineage (NCBI taxonomy): Eukaryota > Metazoa > Chordata > Actinopteri > Siluriformes > Ictaluridae > Ameiurus > Ameiurus melas. The sequence continues at coordinate 18,889,019 of CM022766.1, read as the reverse complement.
GGACGTGAGCGGCGCCTTCGTCACCCTCAGGGTCTTCCGAGTCTTTCGGATTTTCAAGTTCTCGCGCCATTCGGCCGGCCTGCGCATTTTGGGTTACACGCTGAAGAGCTGCGCGTCTGAGCTGGGATTCCTCCTGTTCTCCCTCACCATGGCCATCATAATCTTCGCCACCGTTATGTTCTACGCAGAGAAGGGCTCCAACTCGAGCAAGTTCACCAGCATCCCAGCGGCCTTCTGGTACACCATCGTCACCATGACCACTCTGGGGTAAGTGGCTGCGTCGATGTGTGCGGGTGTATGTGTTACGTGTGCGCATGTGGATTAACAGCGCAATGCTCAGTAGGTGACATGAAAGAACCGCGTTTTCTGAAAGTCACATGACCTCCAGATAATCCGGCCTCATGGGAAATTATCTGCAGTCATCAAACTGGTTCAGAGTAATATCATCGCAGCTGCACTGGGAGGGAAATTAAACTATAAATAGAACGCATTTGAAGGGTCTGGGAGAATCAATAATATGATAGAACTCTCTGTAACTGCAATTCGCACATCATCCCAAAGCCAAGAGGCAGCTGGAACCAGGCGTGGAGCTATTTCAGTAATCATCCCATACGGATGTGTTTTGTTGCTCTGTGCGTCAGTGCGCTCTCAGTTGGGCTGACGCGCTTGGCGCGCATTAGCTCGTAGTTCTCAAACGCTTTACGCGCTTTTCTTGCTTTACTAACTCACAAGTCGGGAGACTTCCACACGCCCACGCAAACGCTGTGTCACCTTCCGGGCCAATCATAAAACTGTGCGCTCCGACACTCAGCCGGCGCTTTGATCAGCGCGCTTTGCAAGCGCAGTGCGGCTGCTGTCATAACACGACCTGCAAATGACAGTGCGCCTGGGCCATGATGACAGACTACTCATAACGGGTCAGCGGGCTGTAATTCTCATTTAAAGCCTTTGAATGTTAAGCTCACTGAAGTGTGCGTGTTCGTGCTGCTGACAAAGGGGTTTTCCCCCCTACCTCATATCTTTCTGACTTCCTGTCGTTTCTACAATGTGGCTGCTGTTACAACTGTGCAAGGGTTCTATTTTGTGTTTGATATAAATTGTCAGGCAGTATCAGGTAGCATTGCTGTCTCACAGCTCCAGGGTCTCAGGTTCGATCCTGAGCTCGGGTGGAGTTTTGTTCTCACCCTGCTCAGGTGGGATTCACCCAGGTTCTCTGGTTTCCTCCAACCTCCCAAAACATGCAGATGATGCAAAATTTCCCTTGAAGGTGTGTGTGTTTGTGAGTGTGCACATGGTGCCTCATGGTCATGCCCAGTGTTCCTGAGAGTGTCACCGGATTCCCCATCACCCTAACCAGAATAAAGAACGTATTGATGAATGAAGTAGAGCTGCAACAACTAATCGATAAAATTTGTAATTAATCGATGATGAAAATCGTTGTCAACGAATCTCATTATGGATTAGTCGGTCTGCGCGCGGCACAGGGGGGATTTATTCATTACTTTACTTCTCTTCCGAAAACACGCTTCGGAGTCCCGAATGATACTATACTATATAAATACACTATCCATAAATACACTAGTGTGTGGATTTTAGAAAGGTAATATCATCTAAAACGGAACACGAGCGTTTTTTTCACTAACCGGAAGTATAAACCGCTTCCAAGTCAACGGCGCATGACGTCATACGCACATAATGCGACGGCGCTAGCTTTAGCCTAATACCCAGAGTCAGCGTACATGGATTTCTTTTCTCTCAATGACCATCAGACGGAGGTGAAATCATCAAGTGACTGAGGAGGAAAATGTGCGAGCTCCAAGTCCTCCAAGGCAGAGGAGTATTTTGTATTAAACACCGTGGAGAAGATCAAACTTTATAAAGAGGAGTTTGTGTAGCAGGGAGACACGACAGAGTTGCTTAAAAGGTTTAGTTTACATGAAGTAGTGAATGAATGAGTGATGTTGCTTCTCGAAAAACATCAGTGGTACAGGTTTCTTTGGTGGACATTGAATATGGCACTTACACAAGACATCTGCATCACATAAGTGACCATCTGTTCCAATTCACACCACATGCATGCCATAAGGTACAACATCATGCTTCAATTTTAGAAAATATATGTGTAAATATTGGCCATACATACAGTATAGCAGCAACTACAGTATAATGCACAGGATGACAGCAGTCAGTTCACCTAAACACATGGCATGAGACAATGGGACACTACAGGTACACAGCATATTTCAGTTACCCGTCATGGTGTGAGTATTATTACTGTATAAGCACTCAATTTTTCAGCTGCAGGATTCACATCATTGCATCATTAGTTCATATCATAAGGACACAGCAGCATACATGCTGCGGAGTTTAAAGCACAGTTCGGACATATCACTGAGGTGGTGTTAACTTAAAGACTGGATATTCAGTGGACCAGTAACAGCTGGGAGACGGGAGGATAAAATCTAATACCGATCAATAGGTCGAAAATAAAACACACATTTAGGAAGCTGCATGATGTTTCATACTGTCTATAAGTGTTTCCTGCCTGTAATGCTCTACAGACTTTTCAATGAATACTAATCATGGTAAATAGAAAGACTCGAACTCTTTCAGTTGCCATTTCGTGTAATTTGTACTTTGATTGGATAATGTGTGCTTAGTCTACACACTTTTAATTTTTCCTCCAAAGACATTTTAAGGGGAAAAAAGGATGATGGTGTAAATAAAGTATGTCACATCTGCCTTCTCAATCACTGCTGATGACGCTATGCTTGCTGTTGCCAGCAAAGATGGTGGATGAAAGCTGATGTATAGCTCAAATATTTGCCCATGATGATAAACTGGCACTGATATATCTAGTTTCAATGGAGCCGCATCAATTTTGTACTGCCGAGTGATACGGATACGTTTAAAATAATGATCAAATGTTAGAGTGAAAGAGAAGTAAAACATGCGGGATAATGCTGAAACTGTGAGAATGATCAAGGAGGATTGCCACATCTCATTGGGCACAGTGAAAGCGCTTCCTGGCTGTCAGATTGGATGATATCAGTAAAGGAAAAGCAATTATAGTCCCATACTCAGCAGTGAGTTAATGGCAGGAGCCTGTGTGTGTTTGTGCAAGTGTGTAGGTCTTCGCCACTTGGGAGGGGGAAGTGAGTCACAAGGGCTGGCTGCTAATGAACTGTGTCTTCCAAACAGCCACACAGCTGCAAGACCTCAGTGCTGCAGCCCCTCCTTTCATCTGCCTTCCACTCGGACTGATCACAATGCGCCATTACGTCTTTCAGACCTCCTTTCCTTTAGTTCCTCAGCGCCCGTCATGGAGGCTGAGAAAGGAAGAGGAGGGAGACACTGCATCAAGGCACTGAACCTCTAAATCAAGGGTTTTCAAACTTCTTGCAGTCAGGAACACCTTAACTGTAAAAAGAAATCCCAACGCAGCACAGTTTTATAAGAACGGAATTCAAGTATTCAAATACTGGGCTTATTATTTAAATGTGTACAGTAATAATTTTGACTATTTAGTAGATAAATGAAATAGATTTTTCATAGTAGACTATGAAATACAGTCGCTGATGTACCAACATAAACAAGGTGGATTAAATACTCTATTATACTTATTTTTTTTCATATACATTTTGCACAAATTGCACAAAAGGACAGATGAAAGTAAGATTGGTGTTTTTTTTTGGTTTAAAGGATTTTTTCAAATGAATTTGAAGGAATCACAGCATGAATCAAATAAACAATTACAGACTTTAAACACTTTTAAATTAGAAATGATAAATGTAGCTGCCTATGTGATTATTGTATGCTGCTATTAAGTACATGGTAAATGGCACACTTATATTGCGCTTTTATCCAAAGCGCTTTACACTGTGTCTCAATCACCCACAACACTCACACCAGTGTCTTGGGGTTCAGTGTCTTGCCCAAGGACACTTCGGCATGTGGAGTCATGTGGGTCGGGAATCAAACCACCAACCCTACGATTAACGGACAACCTGCTCTACCACCTGCCCCACAGCCGCCCATAGATCTTGAGTAGATATTTAATGGCTCAACCCTAATAATTTGACTGTCAAGTTACTGATATATATTAGGCTTTAGTTCTCCTTTTTAATATTATGACTAGTTGTCACTCATAGGAACTATGGGAATAATACATATAATACATAATGGTGGGTTGTGATTTCCACCACTGTAATAAAAAAAAATAAAAAATCTAAACTGCTGATCAGGTTCTTGTATCCATTATCAATGGGGAACCCAGAATGGAAATAAATAAATAATTAATTAACATTTCTCCGTAAGGCCAGGATTCACACCAGCGACGTAACAGCTTGCTCTCTGTGTTAGAACTGGTGTTATATCTTATTCTTGGCAGCACTCCACTCCATCTCTTCAGTTAATACAGCATGACACTGTTTTTTTGACTGTTGCTCCCAGACCGCTTAGAAGATCAGAGTGGTTGAAAAGCATACCGTCTTTAAAGGCAATAGAGCAGCCCATCAATGCCCTCGTTTAAAAGTTAATCCATTACACTTTCACCCATTCCTGAGCTCCCATTTTAATCCTAACCCTCTTCAGAATCACCTCAGAAAGTAAAGAAGGACTGCCATTACTAAGCGCCTTTGCCCACTTGCAGATCTGAAACGCACAGAAATGTCCATATTGCATTTTATCATGGCTTTGTAAGCTGGAAGCAAGAGGAAATGAAACTATGCATGTGCAGTAGTGCATACTATAAACTCTTAGGACTCCTAGGACATGCCTCATTCTTGCAACTACCTAGCTTTTCTATTAGTTTCATCATAATTACGGAATAGTTCTTAGTATAATAAGCCAATAAGATGAGATTTTAAGCATTATATTGTGTGTTTTGAACAATGGGACACTTGGTTTAAGATGAAGATTAGAGTAAAAGTATGTGTAAAGATTGGGGTAAATAGTGGTGTTACATAGTGGTGCACGTTTTCGCAAGATTTAATTTGAAGGAAAATTAATAAAATCCAAGCACAGTGCTCTGACCAGGAGACTCCTGCAATTAGCCGCAGTTTCCTGGAAGGAACCAATTAAAATCAACCAAATTTTTTGTTTGTCGTGCAAAACTGTGTAGTCTGGTGTTTTGAGTGCAGCACGAGTGCTGATGAAATGCAAAAGACGTACTCTCTGAATAATTTTGCTTTACACCTCATGTTCATCCTCCTGTTCAACTACCTCGTGTTCTTCTACATGAAATTTGAACAGTAAATTCATAAACCTTAGACTTGTGAGACATAAGAAAACGTGAGTGCTCATGGTGGGCAGAAACAGGAATCACGTTCCACACCATAATGGATGCGTAAACATAAATGGATAAAAAAAACAGTATCAATTGTTGTTCATTAATAAAATAGAAAATTGCAATTGTTGGCAAATTGCTGTTGTGTAAAAGGGAATAAAATACTTCAGGACTTGCTGTTATAACAAAATAATCAAGTCCTAGAATTGGTTATTGTCCTGTACCAGCATAACCAATTGTGTTTTATTCCTTACTTATGTAACCCTTCATTTGCACTCTGGAGAATTGAACCACAAGGTGAAAAATGTGTTTTGACTGCTGCTTTACCCAAAAGCAAACATTAGCTTATTTGTAATGGTGTGTTCAAGCTGTGAGACATAATACACATGAACTGCGTGGAGGTTTATCAGGTGTTCTTGGCAAGCTGTTCTGTTGATGAAAGATATAGAGCACTGTGGTTGTTACTGCTCTGTTGGATAAGACCCAGATGTTTTACCGTAGTGCTAAAGATATTCTCATTGCTAAAGCTGGTCTATCTGGTCATCAATCATCTAGATAAGGCCTCTGACTACACACTATCTAGAGAATGCTTTTGCCTGTTAGTGACACATCTTCTATGAGATAGCTAGGACAATGCTTCGAATCTCTCCTTTCTGTTGTAGAAACAAGATAGGTAGGATAGGGTCTGACAAAATGTAACCGTAGTCATTCTTTTAAAGCTCTTCTCATGATGTCCGGGAAAGTGCTTTTGCACCGTTCACATTCTGTTAGTTACAGAGCACCAGTACAACTGACATACACTCTGTACACCTGCTCATTCATGCAATTATCCAAATCATGCAGATATGAGACACCAGCTTATTTTTAAAAATACGGTCTTCAGCTGTGTAGCTCTGCCATCTGTTTTGACACGTTATGCATTATGAGATGTATTTCTGCTCACCACGGCTGCGAAGAGTTGTTATTGGAGTTGCCTTCCTATCAGGAAGCAGTCAAGTCATTCTCCATTGACATCTCGCATCAACAATTTATTTCTTCCTGTAGAACTGCCACTCACTGGATGGTTTTGGGTTGTTGTTTTTTTCACCTTTCTGTGTAAACTCTTGAGCATCTTGTGTGTAAATATCCAAGTAGATAAATAGTTTTGGAAATACAGCAGCAAAACCCTGCTGAAAAAGATCAGTAGAACCCATCACAGAAATTCGAATGGTTTCCACTACAAATACCATTACAAACCATCAGCTAACAATTAAACCAATTACCATTGACATGATTGGGCCTTAATTGTATCCACTAGACATAAAATGCCACCAATAGAAGACAGCAAAATTACCAGTATAGACCCACAGGGATTGTTAGAGTTTCCATTAAAGCCAAGATAAATTCCCATTATATATAACCATTACAAATCCTATGATGGTTTCTATTGTTTTTTCAAGCAGGGAAAACATATCAAAGTCACAGAGATTACATATTTTTCCGTATTCTGATGCTTGATCTGGAGCTTGATGTTCTCCTGGGGGTACTTCCAGGCGTTTCCTCAGACACTTCGGTTTCCTTCCCCACTCCAAAGACATGCATTAAAGGCTGATTAGCATTTCCAAATTGTCTGTAGTGTGCGAATGTGTGTGCCCCACGATGTATTCGCTCCCAATCAAGCGTGTCAACCCTACCTTGTGCCCCGAGTTCCTTGGGAAAAGCTCCAGGCTCCCCCGTGACACTGTGTAGGATATGCAGTATGGAAAATGGATGGATAGATAGAAGTGTAACACCATGATTCTGGGGAATTACTCTTTCTTCGTAACATTACATCTGTATGTAGAAATGACAATAAAGCCTACTTGACTTGATTCGAACACTGACCTGACTTCCCCATAACATTTTAGTCTCATCCCAAGCCTGGTTTTTAACCTCAGCTCAAAGTTTCATTCATTAAATGGAGCAAATAAGCCATAGTGTGCATGTACTGTATCGCACCGGTCTGAACACCTCTCATCTTTCCTAATAGAGTCATTTCTGGCCACCTCAATTAAATCAGCGGTGCTTTAATTGACTTATTCACTGTCAAATGCATCAGTTATGTGAGCAGCTGTCACTGTTAAAGTCATGCAGAGAAAACGAGAAAGATAATACGATGATGTATGAGCAGCAGGAAAGAAGAAGGTGAGAAATTAAGTGCATCAGGTGCAGATGATATATACTATAAAAGTAATGTCACTTGCATTTGTCCTACATTCATCCGTCATTCTGGAAAATGCCATGTAGTATGTAGTAGATCTTGTCTCTGAGTGTCTCTCTGTCTCACTCATTATCTCTTTCTTCCTATAGGCGTTTACAGTCACTCTGCTGCAGAGTTCATAAAGTGACATAATGAAGGTAGATTAGAGAGCGTGCATAATGGACTAAACATGAGATCATTCCACTTTTATTAACTTTCACTGGGTCAGAGTAGGCCAGCCATCTGCAAAAAGGCATTGAATGATCATAAGGCATTTAATCATTTTCTATAGCAGCAGCTCTGACAGACGTTTCATGTGCAAGGTTTATATTAATGCACTCGTTGTAATACTTCAACAAGTTCACACTTGTGAAATCAAATTGACTGATTTTAAAACAGTAGTTGATAATGTGAGTTTCTTTCTGAAGAGACATTTGTATGTTATTTTTCCAAAGGAGTCTCAGTGTCAGCGCTTTGTAACAGTCAGGGGTAAAGTTGTAACTACTTCAGAACAGATGGCTTTGCAGTTTCTTATAAACATGACACAGGCCTGGTGAGGGAAGGACCATTTTATCTGTTTTAATATAAGTGATTACAGAGAGTCACTTTTTTCACAGATGTTCCACAACATTAAACTGTAACATAAACTGTAAATGGAAGAAAAAAAATTGTTCAACATAAATAAATATATAAATATTGGCAAACTGCTGAGGTTTAAGAGGAATAGAACAGTCAGGCTTCATCAAATCATCCTGTTGTTGATTACTTTCCTAGAAACAATATCCTCTGTCATGTTTTTGTACTTTCATATTAAACTGTAGTGGACGATTAAAGCTATATCCAATTTAATCTGGATAGATCTCAAAACTGCACTTTCGTTTTTAAAACACTCTCCATCTACACTGGCTTTTTCAAACATTTCCAAAAAACTGCTTGTCCACGCTGAAACATCTGAAACAGCTTACATCGCTATACTGCAAATGCGTAAAATCGTAAAAAGCTTTGGCCTGTGTCACTATCTTCAAAAAACAGCGAAAAACCCACCTCTTCTGTGAACACCTAACCAACCCCTAAAATGCCAACCCCACATTATCACAAAAAAAAAAAAATATCACAAAAAAAAAAAACGCTACTCTGGCACTTTGCGTTCTAGAACTCAATGAAAAGGTCTTGTATTGTAGCACTACTTGTATTGTTTTCTGCTTGATATATCGCTTTGCTTGTATTTTCTCATTTGTAAGTCACTTTGGATAAAAGCGTCTGCTGAATGAATAAATGTAAATGTCATTTCTATCAGGCGTTTATTTAACAAAGCTATCAAACTGGATATCAGGCACAACAACTGCAGTACAGCATCGTCCACCATATTGTTTGTTTCGAGTTAAATGGGTTATATGACTGCATCACATGAATAAAAATACATCATCGTTTTTGAATATCTCTATTTTCATAGTCCACACTACAACACGAAAACGGCGTTTCCAGATTTATCCACTTGGAAGAACGTTTTCAAAAAGCTCCATTTCCACTGGACAACAACGCCGTCTCAGTGTAGATGGAACGGCAAAATATGTTTTCAAATTTATCTGGATTGATGTGGATTTAGTCTAACAATGGATGTAATGCTCGGAGAGCTAGGTTCCTTCAGAGGTAGCACGAGGGGTCAGTGGTGAGCTCACTGGAGTCGTTCTCCGGTTAGGGCACGGGGTGCAGTGTGAAAGGGGTTCATTAGAGTGTCTGACAGGCTGTTCTGGTGTGGGATTACTCTCATTAGCACACCCTGATTAGCCTGGGCTTAAAGAGACATAGTCCACAGAAAGGTAATAATGTCATCTCTATTATTGATAACCTCTCAGAGACTCATATCATGGGACACTGAAACAAGTAAACTTGTATAATTTTTTGTCACAGTACAGGATTTAAAATGGACAATTTTGTTGTAAACATTCCGACAGTGGTTACACAGTTGTCCCTTGAGCACGATTCCTCGCATTAGGTAATGATGACGTTTCCTTTTGAAAGCACTATAGTCTCCCCAGGGACAGATGATTTTGTTCAGGCCATTGATTAGCTGCCTCACTGACTAATACAGATGCAAGGCACCAAATAATTCGAAAGATAAATAATAATACCGAAATAAACATTGTTGTAATCAACAATGTCTCCAATGAGTGTCTATCCTGACTAGGATACAGGAGCAACTTGTGACCAGAGATTCTGGTGGAGCAGAAAGTTACATTTTTATAGATACTTAAAATAGTATATTTAAAGATACATTAAATAATGGCATAGACTCAATGCTATTTAATTGACTTATGGTACAGCCTAATATCTAGGGAATTTTAGTGGAACTCTGTAATAGGAAGTTGTGAGTTGACAATACTTGAATGAACTTGAACAAACTAGGTCAGGGGTGTCAAATCTTATCCGCAAAGGGCCGGTGTTGGTGCAGGTTTTCATTCCAATCAAGCAGGATCCACACCTGATTCCATCTGTTTAATCAGTTCAATGAACTCAGGTGTGGCTTCTGCATGGTTCGAATGCAAATCTGCACCCACACCGGCCCTTTCCGGATAAGATTCGACACCCCTCAACTAATTATATACACCAATATTCAAAGAACAGAAATATGTAGTCGTGACTAAATGCCAGAGCCACCAGCAAAAGACGATTAGTTTAACAAAGTGTCAAACAATACAGCTCCCTATGTTGATCTGACATTACACCCTTCCACCTCACAGTTTAACTTACATCATTTGTAAAAAAAATTTACCTTGCCGTTTTTTTCCAGGTGCAGTATGTATGAAAACTTTTGGGAACTTTCCGTACAAAGGTGACCCAATAAATAGAACATCAGCGTTTGTTAAATGTGTTTTTTTTTTATTGTTGGTGGCTCAAAAGAGGTAATTAATATTTCAGTGAAATTAAAAATGTATGGAGTTGTGAAGGAGGGCTTGATAAGGGCTAACGTTTGTTGAATGGCTGATATATATGGTTTAGTTCTGCCTCACCTGCCCCTATGGACAATGCTAGGACATCAACAGTAAAATGTTTGGACAGATTTTGCAGATTATAGTAGAGTTTGTCTTTATTTCACTCAGTAAGACCCCATTATACTTAAATAAGCAACATTTTATTATAGCGTCTGCATAACTTTATTTTTCATAATCCATCCATCCATCCATCATTGGTTCAGGAAGTTTTTCCTCACTACCATCACCTCTGGCTTGCTCATTAGGGTTGTAAATCTAAATCTGGATTTGTGTAAAGTTGCTTTATGATGTCTATTGTTAAAACTGCTATACAGACGACGTTGAATTGAATTATAACAGTGTCACAATATTGATGGACATTAATATGACAATGATATAACAACTGTGACATTTGCTGATGACATTTGCTATGTTTTGATAGCAATCCTGCAGAAAATGATAATTAATTAATCTCAAATGCTAGCTTGGTGCCAGAATGAAGCTAAGCTGAAGCAATTAGCAGATGCTTAGATCACACTGTGGCCCAGTGGCGCAGAAGGTACTGTTTATCTGTCACAACTCCAGGGTCCGAGCTTGAGATTACTGTCTGTTTGGAGTTTCACATGTTCTTCTCATGCCCATGTAGGTTGGTAAAATGGTAAATGTGCACTTATATAGCGCTTTTATCCAAAGCGCATTAAGATCCCGCTGCTAACCAAGGTTCCCTTTGACTTATCTGATTTGGTCCCACTGTCCCAAAACATGCCAGATTGGCTACTTTACATTGCCCCTAAGTGTGAATGTGTGTGTTGCACTGTGATGGATTGGCATTGGATTCCTTCAGTGCCAAGATAAATTGCTTACTGAGGATGTTTGTGTGTGTGTGTGTGTGTGTGTGTGTGTGTGTGTGTGTGTGTGTGTGTGTGTGTGTGTGTGTGTGTGTGTGTGAATGACTTGCAATGTATTTTATCTAATTCCAGCTTTGATTTGAGAGAGGAAACGAGAGCGCATAAGTGTTCTCATGAATGTGATATGTAGACTATGAGATGTATGTTGGCTTTTACAGGATTAGATGGTTTCTAGATTTTCGGATTGACTTGTGCATAGCTCAGTCGTGGCAACACAGAGAGAACATAATGAAGTAATTAAAGTCTCTTTGTCATGCGGAATAATCTCTTCCGGTGCTCACTTGTGACTGCGTGGATGTTCATCCATCCGTATGACTCCTGCACCACCACTAAGAGTCTAAATAGGTTCCTTCTCTCTCCTTTTTTTAAGTGTGTTGGGAAATATGATGAGCCACAACTCAATTTCTATAACCGAATAATTTTATATTGCTTCATCTTCGGTGTATTAAGTTTACAAACTACTTGTGTTACATGTTTTGCTAATATTGAACTTAAACGTTTTGTAGTGCTCGGCTAGCTCAGTCGTTATAGGCATGAGACTCTTAATCTCAGGATCGTAGGAGGGACAATGGAGGGTTGCATAAGGAAGGGCATCCGGGGTAAAAACCAAATCAAGTATGTGGCTCATAAAACAGATTTCCATAATGGAGCCCAATGATCCATTGTGGCACCCCTAAGGGGAGCAGCCGGAAGAAGAAGAAGATGAAGAAGAAGAAGAAGAAGAGGAACCTTTTTTGTCCATTTCTTGCTAATGATATATTAATAGCAAACCTGAAGCTTATAATGCACATAGCTAAAATGATGTCTGATCAAAGGTATGATGTGTAATCATTGGCAAATTGCTGCCGTGTATGCAGAATAAAACACTTCATTACATGCTATGATAGAAAAGTCATCAACACAGCCTGCCTTTCCAAGTCTTGAGCTAATGCTTACTTGATTATGCTTGTAAATGCTAATAAGCGAGCTAATGTACAGTAATGTCAGTTGTCATGGTTGCCTAACAACCATAGGATAACTTGTCGTTATTAAAATGGCTAATGGTAGCATTATTTAGAATTGAAGTTAAGACACCAAGTTGAGAGAAGAAATCATGGATGGAGCTTTCATGGAATAAAGATAAAATCCATCCATCCATCCATCCATTTTCCATCTTACTTATCCTACACAGGGTCACGAGGGAGCATGAAGCCTATAGCAGAGAACTCAGGGCACAAGATGGGGAACAACCTGGATAGGGTGCCAACCAATTACAGGGCACAATTGCACACACATTCACACACTAAGGACATTTTGGAAATGCCAATCAGTCTACAACACATGTTTGAACCGGGGCAGGAAACCGGTGTGCCCATAAGAAATCACTAAAACATGCAAACTCCACACACACCGGGCAGAGGTAGGATTTTAACCCCAAATCCTGGAGGTGCGAGGCAAATGTGCTACAAATAAGCCACTGTGTCCCCTGTAAAGATAAATGGGAGCCTAATTGAAACTGTCTCGGCTACTAATCAGATAAGGATAAGGTTTCTTCTGTAATTTGACCCCTGCTGTCATCCATAAGACAAATTCATTCATTCATCTTCAGTAACTGCTTTACCTTGCTCAGGGTCACCTTAGATCTTATCCCAGAAACACTCAATGCAAAACAGAAAGACAGTTCATCACATGGCATTATACACACTCAAACCTAGGGACAATTTAAAGTCAATACACCTAACAATGTGTTTTCAAGAGATGTAAGAAGACCTAAATGGAACAATGCTAAACAATGCACAGTAACCTGAGCTCAGCATCGGCTCCCAGACCCTCAAGCTGTAAGACAGTAGCCCTACCTGCCATCCAATCTCACAGCCTAAAGCACAGATTGATGACCGTATATTAGTAGCAGGTTTGCTGAAGATTGTGAACTCGTGATGCACATGCTTTACCTGGACATGGAAATTCATGGTGTGTAGCATCTGAATTGGTCAGAAACCCTGACGGTCAGGAACGGCCTTTAGCAATAAAAAGAGTTCTCTAAACTGCACACTATACAGTAATACAGCCAGGAAGATTTGATTTAAAGGTTAAAGATAAAACTGTGAAAAATTTGAATTCAGGCGTAGTGATGTGTGAAAGGTTTTGCCAGGCCATCATATTTTTTGGTACAATTTTTAATGTATAGTTTCTTCTTTGTACAGTATGCACTTTAGAGGATGCAGCATGAGACAGTCTAGCTGCACAGTCTCTCCACAGACACTATTTTAACCTGAATGTCTAATGAGGGTGCCTAGAGAAGTGTTCAGGACAGGAATAATGAGTTCACCTAGAGAGAGAGAGAGAGAGAGAGAGAGAGAGAGAGAGAGAGAGAGAGAGAGAGAGAGAGAGAGAGAGAGAGAGAGGCATAATGACCTTGGTTGTATTCCAAGAAGGAAGAAGGAGTGTTTTCATAAAGCCTGACACAAATGTGTGTGTGTGTGTGTGTGTGTGTGTGTGTGTGTGTGTGTGTGTGTGTGCGCATAATGGACTGGACATGCTGAAGAGGAAGTATGCTCAATATTAATCAAAATTAATCAAAACACCAGCATTTAATGTAAGTCTCAATAGATACTTGAGAAAAAGCCCTAAAGCAGAGACTCATGAGAATCGCAATCCTTATCCTACCTAGCACTCACAGTGTGTGTGTGTGTGTGTGTGTGTGTGTGTGTGTGTGTGTGTAGGATAGCATGTGTGCCTTCACTATATTTAGTACAATTAATATAGAAATCACATCAGTTATTTTCAACAGTAATAATAATTCATGTTGGTGTTTCTATTTCGATGTGCGAGGCTTTGTGTGAGCATTTCCGTTTCCCAGCCTGAACAAATCACACTTTCTTTCATTGTCAAGGTGAATCTGGTTGGCTGCCTGTTTGTTGATCTGTGTGATTTAGGCACAAATGGAGCGAATCAGTGGAAGGACACTGTGTAACCAGTGCAGGTGAAGCAAAACACACACACACACAGACACATACATACAGACTTGCACACACACACACACACACACACACACACACACACACACACACACGTCATTAGTGGATGTGTGGACTTACGGTTTACTTTAAAAGGGTACAGTGAGAGAAAGTTCCATTTTAGATCAAATGTTTAAGTCTGCCTAGTACAGCATGTGTTTCCCTCAGTCTCACTCACACACCACACACACACACACACACACACACACACACACACACTCACACGAGAGAAAAAAAACAAAACACCCCAGTGGATGTTATCTAGAGATGTTTAATATCGATGTTGTGAAAACATCAATCAGTCTGTAAGTTTACTCGTTCTGTGCATGACTCATGCTAAACTGCTCGTTAATGAATTAATCAGGAAATAAAATATCATGCAAATAATGAATATTTACTATATTTATCTAGAATTTGACTCGCTGCCTAGCCAGTTACATTACCTATCAGAATCGATGCAAGTCTTTACCTGGAATTAGCCTAGAAAACAGGCTCACTTCGTTTATCCCGCCAGTTACAGCTAACAAGTTAGTGATACCTACCTCAGCATGCTGGAGTCTGATGGCTTATCCATAGCTGTAGTGTTTATTACACTGCGTATTCTGAGAAGGTCACCACGGATGACGACTTGGCAGAGTTCTTGATAGTTTGGTTGCTCTTTCAATTGAAATGTTGTATATAGAGTAGAGTCATTGGCTGGATGAGAGGAAAGACCTTTGAAATTTATAACGAGCACTTTGAAGGTTCAAAACAACGTAAGGATCGAAAAGTATGTTTTGATTTTTTTTTTTAGAAATGTAATTAAGTAAGAGTACAAGCATTTAATTTAACAACACTATACCTGTGGGAAATAAACGTATACGGGGAAAATACAATTCTGACAATGACTACCATTCCTCAGCAACTGTGTATGATAAGAATGTGGTATGAACATGGAGATAATTGCCCCTCTCTTGTGTTAGAGAAACGCCTTTCTTAAGTTTCCAATCCATTTGCCTTGTCAAAGTGCCAGAATCGACAAGAACCACGGCAACAATTACTACTGCTCTTGTGTGGGCAGAAAGTGCAACCTTCACATTCAGTTTTCTACATGCATCATGAATTCAATTTCTTCCAATATCCTAGTTTTTTTTCAAAGCTTTATTTAAGTTTCTTCTATGAAAAGGTCAATATCTTCTATGTATTGGATGGCTGAGGAGTCATTTACATCCTTAGCAGCCAATTATAACGTAACGACACTAGAATGCTATGATAAAAGGTTTATCCCAAGGGTTGGGTGGCATCATGATTTACTCAACACCGCAGTGCCTTTGAATTCTCCAGTTGATTGGTGTCCATTAATATAACATCTCTGACAGTGTTTTAATTATATGTTGGTATTTAATAATGAAAAACTTCGACTGGTCTTTTTCCACTCTTCAACCATGGTTCCGTTAAGCCTGAGTCCACTGGAGTGGAACCCAATGTGGTCTTCAGCTTTTTGACATGTTGTGTATTCTGAGATGTTTTTTTGCTCATAGCGGTTGTAACGAGTGGTTATATGAGTTACCGTCACCTTCCTGTCAGCTCAAACCAGTCTGGCCATTCTCCTCTAGGTGTTTCCATCCACACAACTTCTCCTAACTGGATGTTTTTTTTTCACACCACTCTTGTAAAATTGATAGCCTGTTGTGTGTGGGGATATCCTAATAGATCAGCAGTTTCTGAAATACTCAAACCAGCCACATCTGGCACCAACAACCATTCTGATATTTGACCTGAACCAAAAAAAAAAAAGTATAAAATTGCTGTTCTATTTTTTCTTACGCAAATTAATTTAAGTCAGTCACAGTTGGAGTAAAGCACATACTGAGGTGGTGACTATGTGGAAATGCATGCTCTGATGATCGCTGGTAATCCTGTGGTGTGGTTAGTGGACCTCACCAAAGTTTTAATCTTCAGCAAATAGCAACGAAAATGGTAGAAAAGCACGTATGATAACCAGTGAACGATGTCCAGAGGTATATAAAATTTTATTCTGATGTAGATTGTCCTAATATTTACTCATGACAGATGAACAAAGTATGCTGGCTTGATAACTAAGGGTCTGTTCATATGGGATGCTTTTCAATGCTTTTTGTGTGTATGTGTGTGTGTGTGTGTGTGTGTGTATTCACACCCACGCGTTAAACGCACGCAACAAGCTGAATGAAAGTACAAATTCACTCCTTGACAATAGATGGCGCTTATTGAAAAGCAGAAATACCCCGGTACACAAGGTGGCGCTGCACAACTTTCCATTTCTGACACCTGCTTATCACTGAGACGAAGAAGAAGAAGATGTAGAAGCAGACAGCCAGTATTTGTGTCTTTAAGCTGTTCACACACTTTTGTAAGGTAAGGTATTTGGTGATTTGGCCATTGCAACAAATTCTTCTTTAAAGCTAAATCCTTAAAGTTCTAATAAACAATATACTCTTTTTAAATAAGTAGTCATCTGAATTAATTCAAAGTCACAGCAATAGCATTCACATACTTATGGGAAGGCCGAGATTATGTTAATTTTTTTTTATCACATTTTTGGGGGGAGGAATATAAGGGTATATAAGGCATGTATAAGTATAAGGCAACTATTGTTGTGCCCAAAATTGTTAATGTTCCTGTAAATTGATGAAATGTTGACTTTGAAATCGTCGACTTTGAAATCAATAATGGGGCACTTAGTTATTTGAATAAGAGGTCAAGAATGCTTATATGTTCATATATATACCAGGTGCAAAATAAATACAATGGGCTATCAATCAGCGGATTATCATTTGCATATTTGCAGGGAAGAGACAAAGAATGAAACAATGCTATTTAGTGTAGAAACCAACACTGAAAGAATTAAAGGGATCACTTTTTTTTTTTTTTAATTGGATCGCATTTCAGCGTCGTGGAAAAAAATAGACACAACATAAGAAATCTTCTTCGTCTTCCTTTTTGACTTCTTCTTCGTCAGCAAGACAGTTTTGTCCTTGCGCGCCATCGAGTTGTACTTTTATGTAACTTCAGTGGCTCCGGGCACGTGAACAAAAGCGCAAATCTCATTGGTCGGCCAGTTTTTGAGATAAAATTTTTTTGAACCTTTGACGCCACGTGTTTCACACCTGGGTGTGAACACTTCCATTGACCGCCACTGGGGCGTTAAACAGGGACCGATTTTCTCAGCAGCAGGGCTTAACTGGTTCACATAGATGTTTCCTGTGTATTTAGGTCCATTTTTGTTGAATCCAATTGTTTTATTTAACCACTGTTAACTGCTGTTAACCACTTCCCCTGCCACAGATGTCCTGCTGTAACTCGCGATTAATCTAGCCATGAGATTAAAGGCAGTGGGGGTCAATGTGGACAGAGGGACGGTAATAGGAGAGTGATTGAAATGAAGCGAGAGGGAGGAAGACAGTGAGATGGAAGACGCTTAGAGTGTTATATGTCACTGGAACATGTTCCCCTGAAGACACAGAATCCACTTACCATCTAATGTCCTCTCTCTGGCCCTCTCCCTTGCTGGTAGATGACCTGTGTTTGTGCACACACACACACACACACACACACACATGCACAGCCAACTGGAAGCGACGGACACTGTGCGGATGCACTAAATAAACTGCCAGTCACAGTATACAGTCAACACATGGGCACGGGAAATGGGGATTGGTTGAGTCAGTCTGCCACACACACACACACACACACACACACACACACACCCCTCAGTACAGCCCGTTATATCTCGTAATGCCCTTGACACAGGAAGAGTGCAGCATCTTTAAAGGTTGTTCAGGTTGTGCTCTTTAATCCCTGATAAGTCTACTGAAAGCAAGCAGAAAGAGGCTGAGAAGATGCAAGGTCTCTCACTGACTACTATCTCGACCTCAAACTTTAAATATCAGCCCTCGTTTTTCTCACCACCTCACAGTCAACAAACTGGCAAACTCTCTCCATCTGTCCGGCCTTGATAGTGTCTACCACCTGCAAGATCACTCCGGTAACCTAATTATCATACATACACTCACACACACATGCACGCTGACAAATCACCTTCAGAAAATGTTCACAAGCATTTGCCTCAGCTTCCCAGGGGGAAGAAAATAAGATGTGAACATTTATTACCAGGAGCATACAAGCTATTTTTAAGAATGCACTCTGGGTTATTGGGGTTCTCTGTGTGTTATTAAAAACTGTGCATGTATGTTAGATGAGGACAGTAATTATATTAGTGCAACTCAATGCCCTATCTTACTCTGTTATTAAGTTGGTTTTGGTTTACAGTGCATGAAAACACCAGTCTTGTTTTGTTGTTGTTGTTGTTGTTGTTGAACTAGTGCAATGCAAATGTCTTCACACCAGCAGCAGTGACACAGTTTTAAGTGAAGTAGGGCGTGAAGGTTCTGTAGTAGAGGTAGAGTATGCAGCAATCTGCCAATGCATTGTACTTAGGGTCTTATTTTAATCTCTACTCTAGAAGAGCTAAACACGGACAATTCGGTTGTGTGCTTAAGCTTGCTCAAGAAATCCATAGAAAGCCATCGCATTTTCTACACTTCTCTGTTGTTGTTGTTGTTGTTGTTGTTGTTTTGACAGCATTCGGACCAAAAGTGAATAAGTTTCACCTATCGGGAAAGGATGTTGTATGTAAGTAACGTATGTTTGCTTCTGGTAATGGTTGCTTTCACTTCATTATCAAAGTAAACTTTGACCACTAAATTCGCAAGTCTTGTGAGCCAATGGAATCCAAGTGGGCAGAACTGTGGTATCTTTTATTTCAACCCCATTTTCTCCCAGTTTGGTGATTTGCCAATACCACCTTCTAGCTAGCTCTCTATCACACAGCAGACAGCAACCAGGAAGAGTGAAAGCTAGCACATGCTTCATCCGAGAACCATGAAAGCTACTTCTTTTCAGACTGCTGCTCATGTTACACCACAGTGCATTTGAACACACTCACAGGCAAGCTCTATCTGCCCTCTACAACATAGATGAGCTTACAGACACCCACAATTAATTAGTGTCACTGTGATTAACAGGCAAGAGAGTAATGCCATCCTGCCCACTCGGAGTACATAGCCGATTAGACTATCTTAGACTTGTGGTCATGGGTAACTGTGACGTCTTTGGAAGATAACAAACAGACAGTGGTTTCCTGTTCGCTTATAAGAACACGATTCAAGTAAAACCCCTTCATGAATCTGAGAACTCAACCATATGTAAGTGTACTATGTACTCTATATACTATCATCCATCCATTTTCAGTACCGCTTATCCTACACAGGGGACCCTGGAGCCTATCCCAGGGAACTCCTAGTGAATAAAGATGGTGGGCCAACCTGGACACCCGGAGCCAACTCATCACAGGGCACAATCACGCACATTCACACACTATGGACAATTTGGAAATGCCAGTCAGCCCACAACATGTCTTTGGACTGGTGAAGGAAACTGGAGTACCCGGAGGAAAATCCTGAAGTCTCTGCACACACAGGGCGGGAATCACATCCCCCAACCCTGGAGGTGCGAGGCAAACATAACATAAACATTTAGATTATATATGCTGTTATACCAAAGATCCAAAGCCAGGTGTAATACACAGTCATAAATTATGTCCATTTCTATCCAGCTGTACAGCAGTGTCATTTTATCTTTACCGGTAATTGTTCTTATAGTCGCTGTAATGTTAGATGTAATAAAAGATTGTGATGCGTGTGTTAGCAAAACACTATCACTAATGCAGTCATCCTGGCAAGTGCTTGGTATCGCTAACATGACAGTACTGCCAAACTTACTAACGAATTCAAAAAGACTGGAAGTGTTGCAGACCAACTGACCCACTGTATTATTGGCTATAAACTGTCATTACAGGTCATGACAGCATATAACCTTTTCCAAGACAGGTTTATGATGGTTATGGTAAAATCAGGCTTACAATGCAGGATTCAAGTTACAGGAATGAGCTAGTGATAACGGCAAACATTACATGACACTGGTCCTAAATCATTATTAAAACTTATGACAGTGTATGATGTTTATGATTGTGTTATGTCAGTCTTATGTCGCTGGGTTGAAGTAAAGTGCTGCTGTGATGTTCTCTATTATCATATTCACAGGGTAATTTAATGTATTTTATTCACTGCTATAGTCGTTGGTTCCCGTTTGGGTTGCAGATGTGATTTGTAGCTTGCAATTGGCAAGCTATGAAGCTGCTAAGAGACTGCTGATGTTTGTATATGTGTGTGTGTGTGTGTTGGAACAGGAGATATCTTTTCTGATATCTCTCTCTCTCTCTCTCTCTCTCTCTCCCACTGCATGCTTCAGTCCCCATCAGCCTTTGTGACGACTCAGCCAAAACCGGCTCAAAAACAATTTAGCCGAATCCTCGACACGCCTTTTAGATACAAGAAATGAAATAATAGCAAGGCTGCCAAGGATCATTGATCCACAGCCACCTCTGAATACCAATGAAATGCCATTATGTGGGTTTAAATACATTGCTTGACTGCTGTGGGCTCCTCACTACACACACACACACACACACTCATAGACATATATACACACATATAGATCAAACCCCAGGATGAGACAGCAGCTGACAGAAAAGCATTCGGAAGCAATAGAGAAGGACGGCCCACGGTTTCGAGCATTTGGCAGGAACATGTGCTGTTTTTATGCTTTTCTATTCTGAGAGAATATTGTGATCATCTTGATTTAGAAGTGAGTTTTCTCTGGGGTTTGATCCATCGTTCAGGTTACAGAATGGCATTTTAAAAACTTCTGAACAAATAACCAAAGTATTTCATAAATGCTGGAAATATACCATATAAGTACAGTGCACCTAAAGCAATGTGAAGTTTTTGGAAGCTCTGGACATTTTGACGTATCTGTGACAATGATGGCTTCAGAATATCGGCAGAAAGAAATGTGCTGTGGCTGTTGGGGGGGATTAAAACTTCATTTTCTTTCTATTATGAATATAAAAGTGTGTCTTGTTTATGAGCAATAAACAGATTGTTATGAAACCCAGAAGGCAGTGTAAAAATGCCCCAATTTGCCTTCGTAAAGGTTAAAGGTTAATGTTAGTAGTGTTCAAGGGGCTGAAGAAGTAGCAAGGTTTATAAATATTGTAGAAAAATGTGCTTGGGCATTATTCAAATCCTTAGCCTCTGGCCAGCGTTACAGATTTTACTCTTCAGCTAGTATCAGATATTGAGGTTATTCTTACCCAATTGCTGTGGTTCAGTAGACTGAAGACCTCGTAGGTAAGAGCTTGTTTTTGTTTTTTTTCCACGTCTATTGTCCACCTTGTGTTGGTGAGTGTGTAAGCAGAATGAGCCAGTAAAGCAGTCATATGGTTTGTGATTTAGGTCTCTCTGAAATGCCATTATGGCTGCAAGGCAGTGCGAACCTCTGATTCACTATAAATCTGTGGCTTTAAATCATCAGTGCTCTTGCTCACCAGTAGAAGGGCAGTAAAGGGAAAAGGAAAATTCTATGGCTTGTGAGGTTTCTGTAATGTTTATGTGCATACTGTCCAGTAGGTTTGCATACACACACTCTTTTACACACACACGCACACACACACACACAAACTAGGTTGTTATATAATTTATTTTCTTGATCTGCTGTACTACATGTCATTTTCAGAGAGAAATCAAACAAAAATAGAAAAAGCTTTAAAACAAAGTGCTTAACAATACTAGTTTGTGAAGTTCTGTGCCAAAGTTTAGGTGAAGTTCTCTTTAAAATCATCAGTCAGAAGAGAGGATCACTCATTCATTCATCGCCAGTCCCCATCATCTCTCTGACTCTATTCCCTACCTGTTTTCACTATGAACTAATTAAATCATTAATGTAGAGTAAACACTAGCAGGAACAGTATGGTCATGTTTTAGGACCGCAGGGAGGGAGGTTTTGAGCTTCAGTTTAAAACTGGAGACAAAGTTCAGCTTTGGGAAGTGTGCAGGTTTGTAGAATGGTTTAATAACACCACATATACCAGCCCTGGCCATTGATCCTGACTCTCAGAACCTGGTGGTTGGCAATAAAGTACCATAAAATTTACAACTGTGAACGTTTTGTCAAATAAACAACTGGAAAATATATTTACAGTGAAGCATTGTAATATCTTACATAGCATAAAATAACCCATAATGCAGTACATTTGCTCATTTGGCTGATGCAGGATACAACTGAGCTGAAGGTTAACAGTCTTGCTCAAGGACCCAGTCATGGCAGTTTGGTAGTGCTGGGATTTAAATAAATCATTGTATTAATACAGTTGTTTACTCTAAAGTTAAAGGTTCCAGTTAATTACTGTAAAATTAACAGCAATTTATTTTTACACTGTGATTAATTTTCATACATGTGAAATTGCATTTTCTCATTGAGACAGTCACTGTTCCCCAAACTACATGACTTTGAGCTATAGGTCTTCACATTAATATAACATTAATATTTGAATCTATTAATATACTCAAACAATCCATGATGGGGTAGTGTAATGCATCCCAGATTTACTGTTGCCACCATGAAGTTGATCATTATTCAATTACTGCATGTCCTGAAGTGTTTTATTCCTCTTATATCATGGCAGTTTGCCAACAATTAAAATTAGAATTTATTAAAGACTTTTTATTCAGTTGTAATTAAGCTTTAACGTTGATCAGTGTACGCAAAACAAATTCCTGTCATTACTCATGTTATAAACACTTACAGCAGCTATAAACAGATGTTCCTTTACCAGCCTCTATTCTTCTCTGTCTTGAGCTTAATAAGAGAAAGAATGCAGCTTGTCTTGTTACAGAGAAACCGGAAAGCCCTTTCGTATGGTGGATCGACTTTAGCACTGACTGTTACAAAACAATGACACTGGAGACTCCTTCCAAAAATGTTAAAGAAACATCTTCTCAGGAAAAAAAAAACATCTATCAGCATTTTCACATGTTTATCCATCCATCCATCCATCCATCCATCCTTACTTAAGTGGACCATCAAGCACTATATAGAAGTCGTTACTATGGAAATGAGCTCTATGAAAATGTCAACAGGAATATATTTAAGGAATAAAAAACACATTATGAGCTTAAAGAGGGTTCGAAGCCATAAACAATATAATTTCAAGAGGTCCTGAATTCTTAACTATGACCCTGACTCGAAAGTGGCAAGAGGCAATAAATAGAAAAAAAAAAACAAATGATGCAGCTGAGCTCTGCTGCTACAGATGTTTTATTGAGGGAAAGAAGTAGGCATGTTTTTCCCATAATAAAGCTAGGCATGTAGTCTTCTCTGTAAATCATCCCAAGAGAGAAGGGGAGAAAGTGAGATTCATTCTTCTCTAATCCTCTGGGGCATCCAGGAGACAGAAGCCTCCTGCTGATCTATATTTATGACCATGGTCAGTGAGCAGTAATCTCTCTGTACTTACACTCATTCATAAATGCATAAGTAGCATTCTCCGTAGTAGTTACCCATGTTATTAAATAGCCCCCACACACAGAAAAGTGCTGACAAATGGACACACAGTGTGGTTCTGTATGCAAAGGTGTGAGTAATAGCTGGAAATGGGTCGTGGATTGCTGGGCCAGTGTTTGTGTGTGTGCCTGTGTGTGTGAGTGTGCCTGTGTGTGTGGCATGGAGGCTGATGAATACGCCAGAGCACACATTTCAGCACAACTCAGCGCTTTTCTCCTGACGTTAACCCGCAGACAGCCAGATTAATGAATCTCCTCAAAATCAGATTAAAGACTTAAAATGCATCCCAGAAACCCAGAGTTTGCATCATGCACCAGACAACCATATTGGTTTTCCTATCTTTGTGAGCACCTACTTTAAGGTACAACTATCGCTATAGCCAATTAATGATGTCTTCATATAAAACAAACTATATGACATATAAAATGGACATATATTAGCTTTTAGTTTTTCAAAACTGCATAAAGGGAGATATAGTGATTAGGGCGTTTGCCTCGCACCTCTGGGGTTGTGGGTTTGAATCCTGCCTCCACCCGGTGTGTTTCCTCCCCCATTCCAAAGACATGTGTTGTAGGCTGATTGGGGTCGCTAAATTGTCTGTAGTGTGTGAATGAATGTGTGACTGTGTAATGCGATGGGCTGGCACCCCCTCCAGGGTGTCCCTGCCCTGTGCACTGCGCGCTGAGGGATTGGGATAGGCTCCAGGCTCCCTGTGGCTAAGTGGTACAGGAAATGGGGTGTGTGTATATATATATATATATATATTTATTTATTTAAATATTTAATATATATGACATGACATGCTAATGCTTTGTGGTCCTCCTAGAAGGCTCAAATCAAGTCATTTTACAGTCAGGTCCATAATTTTTAGCACCTTTCAGGAGAAATGACTGAATTACAAAACAATTAATGTTTTAGACTCAAACAATTGGAGAAACATCTTACTTTTCCTTCAACAAAAATCATTCTCATCGATGATTTGTGGCTCCATGTCAGAACAGACACACACACAAACACACACACAGTTCATTATGTAGTCTATAATTCAGGTCAGGAGTAACTAGTAACTTGTAGTCTTCTCATCGTATACTTTAATACTCTTACTCAAGTAATTATTAATATTATTACTTTTACTTTCCACCACAATGTCTTTATGCCCACTGTACAGATGCTCTATAAGGGTTCAGCTCTAACTGACCAGCCGACCTACATGTTGGAGGTGTGTAAACGTCTTGTCCAAAACAATAGTAGGAATTATCCATACCTGACCCCAAGCACAGGTGCAAATGACCCATAACCCTAGGCCCACACAAACCCAAAATGTGGAGGCCATTCCACTGAACTACCCAAAAGATATTTCAAATGAAACAGCACGAAAAGTTTACAAAAACAAAAGAATGGCATAAAATCCAGAGACTCTATTTGCAGGTCTCCATAAGGATGGCAGCACTAGCAACCTAATTTTTTTACATGAATAAACCAAATTTTCAAACTTTCCCTCTGCTGAAAGAAAAGGCATCAGTGGGGGTTTGCAGCTAAAAATAAAAACACGAGGAAGACACAACAATTGTCAGCATCGTTATATAAAAAATGTGCAAAATGTAAATAAAAACAGAACGCAAGGATTTGCTAATCTCATAAACCCGTATGTTATTCACAATAGAACGTAGAAAACATATCAAATGTTTAAACTGAGGAAATGTACCATTTTAAGGGGAAAATAAGGTCATTTTGAATTTTACAGCAGCAACACGTCTCAAAAAAGATTGGTGAACCTCTGCCCATCTTTACTTCTGAGAGACTCTGCCTCTCTAAGAAGTGGAACTGTTACAGCTCAGAGAGATGGCCATCTCTCTATACCAGGGGTGCACAACTAGAATTCAAAGGGAGGTCCAGTCACTTAAGGTCCCCTTGAGTCCCCCCTTAAGGTCCAAGCCATTAAATTGTCTAATGTACACTATGATTTTGGGGCATATGTCATTCCGTTATAAGTATAGCTAATAAACACAGTACTACATTTCACTAACATTTCAGCAATATTTATTGCACATTTTCAACACATTAAACATGAGGTAGCATAAATATCCAGCCTAATCATAAATAAACGTAAGCCTGTCACAAATGTTCTCATCGAAGTAAAACAAGACTGCATCTTTACAAAAAATAACAAAGGTGTCTTTTGGGCAGTGAACGCATGGAAGAGGTTGACCAATCATACTGGGCTTTGAATTCGTTTATTTTGCGTGCCCTCACCTCAGACTGCTCTGGATATGTTTGCTCAAATGATCTGTGCAGAGACAGAGAATTCTGTCTGAATGATCAGTATTCTCAGTATTCATAAATCAGTAGGCGATAAAAACCTGGATGACCTACTGCTTCCGCTTTGAGTCTGCCATACGGAACCTCTGGACACTGTGGATACTGCGCTATCCCATAATGCAACGAGACTGGCGTGGAAGAGCTGTCAGACTCCGAACCGCATTTTATGTCCGGATTGTATTCATGTTTACCACTTGTACTGATCAGTATGTACTGTATCAACGGCCGAGCAGTAGCTACCAAATTGAATGTAGTATGTACTGTCATAGTATGCGATTTTGGACACAGCCATAGACTTCTCTGAATTTGAACCCTATTACAAACCTGAGGTCTGAATTGAAGGGAAGAGTGAGTATGTGCAAATCGAAGTAGATAAAGGAACTCCAAGTGGTGTTAGAGGAAAATTCTGTGTTGTTATTGTGCCCCTGGCTTCATTCAGTATTAAACGTAGGGTTGCCAGTCCCATGAATTATGTATTGGGGTGGAAACAGAGACTTAATTATTGAAAAATTGCATTTAAATAAAACAGTGTCTATACTCAACTCCAAAAACCTGTCAGGAATTTCCTATATAAATTTTCATACGGTCATTTTCATAAGGTCACCACACAAGAATTTTTGGAATAACTGTAACTGAGCTAAAATGATGTAAAATAGTATATATCCTATTAACTGGATTCCATTCATGGCTGGACTTTTTCCTGGAACTCTGTGCAGCTTCTTCTAAATTAAGCTTTTACACTCAAATTATTTGATGCTCAAGATATCAGGAAAAAAAAACTTCACAGTGCCTTGGTAAAGTAATCTTGTGCTTCCAATAACACCTGCTGTTTTTGTTCTTTCGTTCTTTTTTCTTTTTTCCCAGAGGAACGTGCGCTTTTACTGTTCATATAAAACTAATTCCTCTAGACGGGTGCGAGTGTGTGTAAATGAAACACGTTCTGGTGTCTGTACTCCACTCAGCTTCGAGAGTGTTAGCCATGCCTAAAACTTGTGTTAATCTTGTGCTTGCTGTTTCTCCCTCACACTTCAGATGAGAAATGGCACCTTGTTCCCAAATCAGCAAACCAGGGAATGGGGATTTACACTGCAGGATGTGTATATGGTAAATGGAGGTAAACAGTTATTTTTTCAGTGACTGGTCTAACGTGATTTATTTCCAAATGGTGCTAATTATTACTTAAGTCTGAAATGAGGACCTAGACTTTGGTTGTGCATGCATACCTTCGTTTGATTTACTTTAGCTCTCCAAGGAGTTAAAGGAACACAACAGTAATTTTGCTTTGCTGTGATTATGGTGCCTGTATTTAACTATTAATATGGTCGATGCTGTTCTCTAAAGAAACCCAGAGGTGCAATTTGAGTCCAAATATGGTAGCATTTACCAGAATTCATTTTCACAGATTTTTTTAGCCATATAGCTTACATGAGCTTACCTGACAGAATTTCTGAACAGGTTTCTGACAGGATTAAGCAGTGCTTAATTTGTAAATCTGCAGGTCCCGGAAAACACTAAAAGGGTAGTGATCCCACTGGTCTGGCGGCACATGAAAGGTCACGGTCCTCAAACAAACAGACAAGTAATAGTTCTTCCAAGATCTCACATAGCCAATGATATGCAATGCTGATAAGTAGGCTTATGTAATTGATCACACGGGTACAGCGATGTAATAGCATACCAAACTTAATAGCAGTGAGTATTCTCAGTACAAAGGGAAACATTTATGGACTGCACATTCTATCAGCTTATGTGCCTTCAGCTCAGTTAGCTACAAAACACATTTGCCCAAAGCACTTCGAAAACAAAGCTACGTTTCATACAAGAAGCGTACTTACAATAAACTACATAACATAATCAAGAAAGAAATCGTAATACCTAAGACAAAATATTCCACAAAGCTGTCATGTCAGTGTCCTCCTACGCTTCCCTGTGCCCCTTAACTATTCATGAGCGCACAAATGGCTTGGAATTGAACTTTGTAAGCAGTGGACCCATGAGATGGTGGGTATGAGAATGGATGCACGCTCCAAGCTACAAATGAGATTGATTTTGGACAAACCCCGCTCGCTCTCCACTCAAGACACTCGGTGGTGTTGTGCTCACAGTAGCCAACATCTGCCTTAGTCCTTCTGGAACTATTTGAGTTCTTTTTATCTATTTTTATCTATTCTTTTTATCTATTTGAGTCCTTGTTCTCCCTGAAAGCCTGAACAACTGTATGTGGGCTGTTAACTCCATTCAATTCAGCGCAGTCAATCTCACTTTCGAAGCCATGAGCAGGTTTACAACGTTTAGCGTTATCACTGCTAGTCGTGGGAATGGTCACCAAACTGCTTCATCAGTGAGCTGCTGCTGCTCGCTCTCTTGGACTCTGCCGGTAATGATAACTGCTTTCTTTTCGCCATGACACACTCTTAAAAGCGTGCTACGTGACTGTAGTCTTTCCAATTCAGGTGACCTTGGAACTTGAATTGATTACGTTATGTGAAAGAAGCTATTAATTGAGTTTTAGCAATATTTTAGCATTTCTATTGCCATTTATTGTTGTTCTGATTTACTTTTGGAGAAGTAAAAACTAAAACTATTTGTTTTGATAATATTGGCAGACTTTACATCCAGCTGCAGAGATGCCGGATCCACATAGAAAAGGTTCTGGAACACAGGTGTGCTATATTTTAGAGGTGGTGGATCCTGTTCTGGCTGGATCAGGCTCAAATTAAGCCCTGGGATTAAGTCATATTCATACATGTTTACACATAATCTTCACGGCTAACTCTAGCTAGCTAGCTAGCTAACATAAACTGACCAGGCAATATTTCTGAGAAGATTTTGAGGCAGATTCATGTTCATAATATTCATTGCTAATGATAGTTACTTAGGCAACATGCTAATTTGCTATGATTTCTGGGTAATTTTTCTGTCACATTCATAGTTGTTCATAATGTTCCCTACGAGTACTAACTTGCTAGCTAGGACAAGCTAATGAGTCAGAAAGTATCATTTCTCAGATGATCGTATGTCATATTCATCATCGTATTCCATCATTACTGATGCCAGCTAGATATTATGAGCTAACCATAGTCATGTTTTAATGTACGCCAGCTAGCTAACATGAGCTAACCTGAGTAGATATCTGGGGGTGTGTATGTGACATTCATAGCTGACTTACCTTTATCTCATTTATACAACTGAGCAATTGAGGGTTAAGGGCCTTTCCCAAGGGCCCAACAGTGGTAGCTTGGCAGTGCTGGGGCTGGAACTCCTGACCTTCTGATCAGTAACCCAGAGCCTTTAACCACTGAGACACCACTGTCCCAACATGAGTTTTTTATTTTATTTTATTTATTTATTTTATTAATTTCATTAATCAATGTGTGTATGTTGACTAACAAACCAACCTGAAAGGACTTCTGGGGGAATTTTAAGGCAATCATATGTGGACAATCTCTATTGCAAGGATTGCTAGCTAACATACATCTATCAGGAAAAACCGATTGACACACACACACTCATACATATGCGCACAATTTTGTAAAAATACATCGAGAAGGTCAGCTGTAAGTGTTTCTCGTTTTGAGTGTGAGGTCTGTACACTTTAGATGAGCAGAGAGGTTAGAGCTGTTCAGAGAAGAGACAGAATCTTTAAAAATGAGTGACCTTCTGCTTCGACTCGGTCTATTTGTAAGTGCAGCAGGTAGTGTGTGTGTGTATGTGTGTGTCTGTACTAGAGAGACAATTTGCTAGCAGATGGAGGACTGTGAAGTGATGGAGTTTGGCTCACTTAGTATCCACAATGGGTGTACAAACCTCAAAAAGAGATTCTGGATTTGTGTGTCTGTGTGTGTGTGTGTGTGTGTGTGGTGGGTGTGGCATTGGAACACTGCCCAGAGATGTGAACTCTGCTTGGGGAAGGAAAAGCCCTTTCAGGGGGCTCATGGTACAAGCCCTTTCAAACCCTGATCATTATTAAATCACTTAAGTCTCTTTCACTCTCCGACCATCACGCTCATTTTTTTCTCACCCTGGGGTCTCACAAATGTAATACCCCTCACACACACACACACACACACACACACACACACACACACACACACACACTCAGCTGGATATAACAGGATAGCACCCTCATTTTCTGCTCACTCCTTAGCAATGAGTCTCATTGACCCAGAACATCCCATTAGACTTACAGCAATATACAGTACAATAAATGTAATATTTATTTCAAAATAACCAATGTAATATTCCATATCTCAAACACTAACAATATAAACATAAATTAGATATAAAAAAAATATTAATAAAAACATTTGCCTTATATACATCTTTCCCAAGCTCATTCATTTTCAAGCAGTTGTGAAAGTAAAGAAAAGACTGATGGACGTGACCGCGTCCAAAATTCATTTAAAAATCAAAACTCTCTGTCAGAGTGACCTGAACCTAATCCCTACAGTATGTGAACCAAGCACATAAAGCTGTGGAAATAAATGAGTACGTTTTGACTATGAGTGGTGTGTGGGTTCTGCAGGACACTTTGTTTATAACTGAACAAGCATAAGAGTGTTTGAAGTGAACTGTTCGACATTATCAGACAAAACAGAACCTGTCACTAGCTCTGTTCAGAGGCAATTCGTTTTTCAGGATGACGGCTGCAAGAAAAAAATAGAACATTTTTATTCTTTGTGTTAAAACTTGTATAGGGAAGGATTTAAATGAACACTGGGGAGGGCGTTTCCAAAGCTTCTTTTTTTCTTTTCTTTTAGAACCTGAATGTTAAATTGGTTGATTCTTTAATTGTACTGGTCAGAAAGTTAACAGTAGTTCCTGCTTCAGATAAAGTCGCAGGTTATTTTAATGGACTAATGGTTCTAATATGTTATCTTTTCTATAGTAACATCTAATTCTCACTGGCTTGTATGGCAGATGCTTTACATAATCTAAGAGTGGTAATTAGGATAAATAACAGTCCTTTAATTAAGAAAAAACTATCATTTATGCTTCGAAATGATGCACTTGTTAGGAATCGTAAGACTTTGGAATGAGCTAATAAACAGGAGCTGCTTAAATAGTCTTGAACCAGGAAGTAACCATGAAGTGATAGTAGATGTCAGACTAATACTCCAGTAACCGTGACTTCTGCCCCAATGATGTTTTATGTAACTTGGCTTCCCAGGTTCTCTGTAACATTTATTTTTATAACTTCGAGAGAGATGCATTCTATATGTTTTTATATTTATTTACGGTAGCACTTTAGAATACGTCATTAATGATTAACTAAACAGGAAGAAATGTATAATATAATATTAACATTCTAGTAACTACTATTAACTAACTAGAAACTCTGATTAATGAATTAGTAAGTAATAGCACACAGATGAATGCGGTAGCTCACTATTAGCTAATCAATAACTATTATTTTTGTTTTTATGCCTCTTGGAGAACTACAATGAAAATATATACAGTTTCATAATTAATGCGAAACCGCTACTGTTAAGGAATTGACCAGATTGTTTACATAATCAATAGGTAATAGCAGACTTATGATTTGGGTAAGCTGTTTATGAGGGACCAAGGCAGTCAATTCACAAGGGACACAGTTTACAAAAAAAAAAGAGCTTAATGAATCAAAATATATATTTACAAATAAATTCAATTCAAATAATCAGAATCCCTAAATTCAATTGATCAAAATCCCCATCAAAAGGGCTAATAGTGAACTACCGCATTCATCTGTGTACGATTACTTACTAATTTGTTAATCAGAGTTTCTAGTTAGTTAATAGTAGTCGCTAGAATGTTAATATTGCATTGTTAATTTCTTCCTGTGTAGTTAATCATTAATGATGGATCTGTATTGGTCGCATGTGGTTAAAGTATATCTACGTTTAGCTGTTTGGGCCTTACTGAAAAGCAGCTTAAACCAGGATGTATTTTTATATATATATATATATATATATATATATATATATACTCCTTTGTGTTTCACAAAATTATTTCCAACTAATGTACAACTGTATGTCCCACCTTATGTTTCTACATGTTTTCAATGTGTCTTTTATATTTAGCTTTGATCACTGTTTGAGCATTACATTTTTTAAAAACTATGTTAATATTTCCAGCTGTGCTTGACTGTTGCACGGTTGCATCTTTTTGTCTGAATACATAGCCTTTCCCTTTTATGCTATCTCTGATCAGTTGTTCTTCAATGCAGGAACTGAGCCTCATCCTCAGTCTGCAGCTGTTATGTGTTCTGCCACCACACACCCTGTTTACTTTAATGCTGTTCATTTTGGTGTCACTGACAAGGTGATTGGTGCTGTCAAACGTGCTGTAAGCAGCCAGGGGAGTGGTGTGTATGAGTTGCACAACATGCCGAGCATGACTTTTTTTTTTTTTTTCTTTTTCTTTTTTTTTAGTTGATACTGGATGTTTTACAAATCAGATGTACATCAGTGTCATCTGCTGAACGCTGTAAATGTAAACTTAATACACTTTCACAGCCATTGTATATGGAAATAGCGCACGGTGGCTTAGTGGTTAGCACGTTCACCTTTAATTCCCGCCGGGGCCATGTGTGTGCGGAGTTTGCATGTTCTCCCTGTGCTGCGGGGGTTTCCTCCAGGTACTCCGGTTTCCTCCACCAGTACAAAGACATGCATGGTAGGTTGATTGGTAGGTTGGTAAATTGTCCATAGTGTATGAATGGGTGTGTATGTGATTGTGCCCTGCGATGGACTGGCATCGCAGTGTGCCCGATGCTTCCCGGGATAGGCTCCAGATTCCCCGCGACCCTGAAGAAGGAATAAGCGGTTTAAGATGGATGGATGGATGTATTTGGAAATAGTTCCCTACCTGGGGCATGGCTTTGGTATAAATAGTAACTACTTTGTACATCCACTGATATTCAAAATCCGTTCAGAAATTGAGCTGCGTTCATTCATATGAAATTCCATGCTTAGTTGCAATGACATCAGGGACAGGAATTACAACCAGATATGCTACATTGGCACTGTAAGTGGGAACTTATGGTCTACAGAAACTGTACAGATGATTGCTGCTCATTTTAGAGATAGAGACTGAAGCACTAAAGCTCTTTTTCCTGGACCAGAGTCTAAGCACTTGTAAGCTTGACTTGTCAGAGTTTTTCTTGCTGTACTAACCTCTGTCTAACAGGATTTTAGCTCAGTATTCGTACTAGCATGAGCACTCCAGTGACCACGACCTCTTTCCCAATGATGTTTCCTGTAACTTGGCCACAGAAGCTTACACAGAGTCGGCATGAGTCACTGTTGGTTATTTGCTCGTACACTAATATCATAATGAAAATGGACAAGTGGGATTTGTGCATATGTAACTCTTTACTATCAACCACAATGCCTTTCAGGGGACAAGCTCTTATCTTTATCCTCTGGGTTCTTTGGTTTGGATTGATTTGCCAAATGGATCCTGAAATGGCCGCAAAAGAACATTTAAGCAGTTCTTTGTTACTAGAGCACCACACACACACACACAGATTACAACACAATATAGCCATCTCTACCTCTGCCTAACAATGAAGATTAAGCTGGTACGTAGCAGAATACAGTCTGACTTGTCTCACTAGAATAATTCAAACCCGAATAGATCAATATCAGTTTCATGAGAGATCCATTTGTGTTAGTGTGTTTGTGTACACTAATCCGACTAAAGCTGTTTATTTAGCAGTCAGACGTCTCCCCCGTGTGATCTATCATCATCATCACCGTCACTGTAATGTTTTTGTTTATGGAGATGCTCTCCACTTCCATATATTAAAGCCGAAAGCTCGATGATGCATTGGCCAAACTTCACTCCTCACAGGGTAATTACATTCCCTTCTGTGCTCCATAACTCGCACTGATAGAGTCACTGAAAGGCTTCTTCATTTGCTGCCGGGTTTCAGGAGGAGAGAGAGACGCAGGGAGTGGAGTAGAAAAGCCACAGCCGTCTGTCATCTGAGTGGAGTAGTGCAGAGAAATTACTGAAGAAGGCAGTGAGCCTGAAAAACACAAGTTTTAAAACACATGATTTATCTCAAGTAACCCAGAGTCGGGGCATCACACAAGCACAATCCAGTAATCACAGGGGAAACATGCTCCTCATGTCTGCAGTATTTAAAAATAAATAAGGCTTTATTCTTGGCTCGCACATCAGATTATTTGCTGTTAAGAAGATTATTATTGACACCAGTGGTCATAAGAAAAATACACAGAATGGTATGAAGAAGTGGGGCTGGGGCTGATTTCCTTAAAGCCCAGAATGTAGATTCATGCAGCAGATCAGTGATTGTCATGTGGTCGGAGTGAAAGATTCAATCTCCTTTGAGCTAATATTTTTTTTACAGACACATCGATAATACATGAACACGTGAAGTAAGATTATTTACTTATCAATATCAACTTTTTTTTTTTTTTACCCAAAAGGCCATTGGAGGAGAAATTTAACATCGACTATACATACACTGTCCAATCAAAGCACAAATTAGTCTCTCCAGGATTTAGGGATTTTGCCATCATAGAAATGAACCCAAAATCAAGCAAAGTACACAATATTCTGAGGATCTTGCCATTTTTACCACAACTTTTCTGCAAATTTGGGCTTAATGTGGCTTCATCATAACACGCATTCAGCCAAATTGTGGGTCTCATTTCCCCACAAACATCTCTGCAAAAGACCATGCAAAATTTTTTTTCAATTTCATCAATTCAAGTAGTTTTCTGCAAAATAACCACAAATAACTCCACAAGTTTGGAAAAAAGGCCGCAGTAACATCAAGTATTTTTGGTCGCAACAATTTTTTTAAGAAACTTTGCGAAATCCTGTACAGACCAACAAATTACACAAAAGAACAAACAACAGAACCATATGTTTATTGTTGTTTGATTTGAATAAAATGGCTGCAAACCATTATATTTATACTACTATATTTTGGACTACTTTAGAGTCCCAAAGGGGCCGAGTTAGATTTAAGTGCAAGTCCTTAATAGCTGAGTCCGAGTCGAGTCCAGAAAGTAATTAAATTGAAAACTCGTATTAAATTCATATTTTAACCTTCACAAACCATCCATCCATCCATCCATCTTCTACCGCTTACTCCTTCTTCAGGGTCATGGGGGACCTGGAGCCTATCCCAGGGAGCATCGGGCACAAGGCAGGGTACACCCTGGACAGGGTGCCAGTCCATCGCAGGGCACAATCACATACACACTCACACACCCATTCATACACTATGGACACTTTTAGGCACCGTGCATGTATTTGGACTTGGGGAGGAAACCGTAGTACCCGGAGGGAACCCCCTCTGCACGGAGAGAACATGCAAACTCCGCACACACACACACATGGAATCGAACCCTGGACCATGGTGATGTGAGGCGAACGTGCTATCCACTCCTTCACAAACCAATGGCAACATAATTGTAACAAAAATACCACTATTACATTTTACTATTTCATTTAATATTTTTATTTCATGTCATCAGCACCTCAACTAGTTTCCTATCAAAAAGGTTTAAAAGAAAGAAAGGGATATAGAGTTATATGTCGAACTTTTATTATATTACAAGTGTATGAAAATACAAATGAACCTGTTTTGTTATTGTATCACACTGTACTGTGTCCTCCAGTTCGAGGTGACATTTCAATGATTGGATGCGTCTCCTCCACAGTTATATATAGGCTGAGAGAGAGAGAGTACAGAGTCGAGTTACATTTAGCAGCATGTCATAACAATAAGCGTCATGCGTTTTACTGCTTTTAATCTTTCTATGAATCACAACAAACTCATTTCTGAACACTGCTCTGTTCTTGTAACTTTGTTCATTTAAATTCTTAAAATGAAAAAAAGAAAAAAAATAACCCTGTCAGCAGGGTTTATGATATTTAATACATTAAGAAGTACATTTCACCTTTTATGTGAAATTCAAGACGGGAATAAAAAATGCTAATGTTTAGGGGTGCTTGATATGACTACAATTATTATTAAT
This sequence comes from Ameiurus melas, assembly GCA_012411365.1. Taxonomy (NCBI): domain Eukaryota; kingdom Metazoa; phylum Chordata; class Actinopteri; order Siluriformes; family Ictaluridae; genus Ameiurus; species Ameiurus melas. Next base: position 18,852,835 of record CM022766.1, on the reverse strand, counting down.
GATACAGATACATTTTCTCAGGTAGGTCTATCAGTAGTATTTGAGTAGGAAATACAACAGAAATTGAATGAAGCAATTAAATGTAAAATTAAATAAACTTCACTGCATGATATATACCGGGATTCTTATTAAATTCATTGAAGTTATTCAGTCAAATGAGTGAGTGAGTGATTTTGTCTTTGTGCGTTTGTTTGATGAACATAAATGACACAGACAGCAGCAGGTTTATTAAACTGCTGTCCCTGTAAGACCTCAGGCAGAGATCCAAACTGTATTGACACAGCTCCGATATTTTTCTCCAACTGTTTACATTCACTTAAGTCATAACCGGCCGTGTTTGCTTGAAGACTCGGCTAGACCTGCATTTTGACATGATGTGTGTGTGTTTATTTGACCGTCCGAGCGTAATAAGCTGCTAAAGAGAACTCAATTCTGTACTCGCACGATAAGGCGGCTTTCCGTTTCGCACGCTTCAAGCGCATTATCTTAATTTTATGTTGTTGTTTATTTTTTATCTTTCTTTTCATGTTCCACATGACGCAGAAAAATTTCAGTGGCCAAATCTAGTTTATTCTATTTTATAATCTGATGAATTAACTTAATTACAGTAGTAAAAGTAAACCTACTATACTCATTGTTCTAAGATGAAATATATAAGATCAAGTCTGTAAATGATTACATTATTGTTTGCACTGACTATTACCTATTTGTAGTCCTGGCTTATGATGTTCAACAAATTCTTTGAATCATTCAGTAATTACACTGAAACTAAATGGAAAAAGGTGTTGCTTCAAGACTGAGGAGTGGGAGCATTTAAGAGGTTAACCATGCTGCTTCCAGCATGTAAGTGATTCAGTAGGTGTCTTGTGTCTATCAGTGCATGGCTGCGTCCAAATATCCCTCCTACCCTACTATAAAGTAGGTGAAAAGTAGTACACCAAAGAAGCACTATGTCTGAATTCTCAGTATTCAAAATACAGTAGGTGAGAAATACCCGGATGAGCTACTGCTTCCACTGAGACTCTGCTGTATGGACGCAATGCACACTGCGCTATCCCATAAGGCAACGGGACTAGTGCAGAAGAGCTGTCGGAATCAAAAATGGTGGAAGGCAGCGTGTCGGGTCCTTTTAAATTGTAGGACACGTGACCGTGCCAACATGGCGGATGTAGTATTTCTGTATTGTATTCATATTACACACATAGACTGATCAGTACGTACTGTATCAGTAGGTAGTGAATGGAATGCAGCAGGTACTGTCACAGTACACGATTTCGGACGCAGCCCTCGAGTGTGTGTACATGCTTGTCTGCTCACTCGACTTTAGTTTAGCCTGCATTTAAGGACATAGATCACGTTCCTACACAAATCTTGTAAATACTTAAACAAGGGGCAAAAGCTTATTCATCCTTTTAAGGCTAATGAGCTATATGTTAATTGGATTCACATCCAAGCGTATTTGGTGTAATTTAAATGCCAAGACGAATTATCACAGTAAGCAAAGCAAGACATTCTGCCCGTGCTTTGCAGTGATATACAAACGGCTGGAACTAGCTGAGGGTGCTAATCAGTCATAAGCCGTATATTTAAGCCCTATTTAGCAGGCCTTTTGTTCCATGTGGTGCTTGCTCGAGGGTACCCCATTATTTTGTTTGTTATTAAATGTTTGCGCTTCCCCTACAGAAACTGTGCGTATGGTGGTGTGTGTCGAAGTGTATATGTGTGTGTGCACTCTAGTGCTCGGATCTGATGGATTGTCAAAGGATGCAATAAATGCGGGCTGATTTCTTCCCTAAAGTCTTTCTGTCATGGTGGAGGATGAGAGGCCCTGCCCGATTCTCCTTTCCAGCAGCTGCTGGGGTATTTTTAGTAGGCATTGTATGTGTCTGGCCTGTGCTCAACCCCCTGATAAACATCTAGAAAGAGAGAGAGAAAGAGAGAGAGATGGGCCCTATGGTGTAGAACAAATCCTGCTTATATTAATGTTGCATGTTTGCATTAATGTATATCATGTTTGCATTTTTCTTTTTAAGTCCTGACAAATTTAGCTGCTTTCT
>CM022766.1:18695778-18845778 GCA_012411365.1 Ameiurus melas | reverse complement strand
TTTAAACTTGCTGAACTGTTAATTATTCAGATAACTAAATAATTTATTCATCCTTCCATAACCAAAAATTAATTTGTTCTTTTCAAAAATTAAAAGAAACATGATGTATAGTATAAAGACAGTCACTTTTATTCCGCTGTACCTCCGGTTCTCTTTGCAAAACAGAGAATCCTCGCTGGCCAGAGCTCCCAGACCAATATTTCCTCTACGCTTTCGTTAATTTGTCTTATTTGTTTCTGTCCAAAATAACAATAAAGTCATGGTCACATGATAGACAGCATTTATTTTCATGACGAAGCAGGGTTTTGGGCATCAGGTGTGCTTCATATCGTGTAATGTGCAAACTTCTCAATAAAATGTCCACAATAAAAGTGATGATTGAAGTCTAAAGTGTAGTTGGAATTGTTAGCGTTTCTGCCATCGTGAAAGTTGTGTAGTGTGCACTCAGATGAACAGTTAGACGAAGGCATGAAGAACGTCCAGTGAATGTTCTAGACATTGCATTCTGCAGAGAGGCCTACGAATACGCACAACATCTCGAATGTCTTATATAACATAGTCTCACACTAGTAAATATGTAACAGTTCACATAAATAATATTGATAAAAAGGCACAAAGGTTATGGTTAGGGTTAGAGGCGGGGTTAGTTCTTAACTTATAACTTCAATACTTCATGGTGTGAAATCAAACAAAATCAATCCACACCATCCTCATTTATTTACAGTTTCACAAGATTTCACAAGATCAGGTTTGTCGTATACTGTAAGAGATATTTACAGGTCAGTGAAAGCCATTTGCTCTCAATATGTACACTGTCCTGTTATATAACAGCACATAATACGATATGCATAGCATTCAGCTCATTAGTGCTTTTGTCACACAGTACTACCACATGCCAACAACTGAGACTGAGAATCTAGCTGTTCGGTTGCTACAGTTAATTCAGTATATGTATATAATGAAGCACATATACATCCAATACTGGCCTTCTATGCAACATTGCTATTAAATGCAGGAATAAATGTGGTGAGGCTTCATTTTCTTATCATCTTTATGAGGTAACAAAAACAAACAAACAACCCTCAATATAAGCTCAATATAAAATTGGGGAAAAAACCCACTGAAAACATCTTTAAAATTTTTGCATTTAATTAAAGTGCATTTTCTCCCTTTGCATTTATATTTTCACTTTATTCCTTTTGAAGTACATCCTTAAATACATATTTACATTTTCACTTTATCTTTCATTTTATTTCTTAAAGAACGTACGTCCTTATTCTTTACAATTATTTACTGTACATTTTTATTTCATTTTCTATGATATTCTTTTTAATTAAATGCCTTCCTTGTTCTTGTTATATAATGGTTAATTAATTGGTTTAAATGGTTCTTACCACTTAATTATACATGTTTATTATATTCCTACTAATTACATTTCATTGTTAATATTTACTCAAAATGTAATATTGAACACCTAATATAGACATGTATATTTCATCCAATTTGATCAAATTACTTTCCTATATATTGCTTAAATTTATTTTAACTTTCATGTTATTTTAAATTAAATTGCTTGTTTATAATTCATGTTTATGTTTTCATTTAATTCCTACTAACAAAAGGGTTTCTTTGTCCTTCGTATTTTATTTTACATTTTTTGGTTTTAGTGCTTTCAACTTCTATTTTTGAATTCAGTTTTTAAGTCTTTGAATTTATATTTACTGTTATTATTTTATTTCATTTCAGTGTACTAATTGATAGGTGTGTGTGTGTGTTTGTGTTTGTGTGTGTGTGTGTGTGTGTGTGTGTGTGTGTGTGCGTGTTGGCAGCACCTTTATCCAGATGTAAGGGGGTGCCTCATGTGAGCTTGTTTGTCGTTGTTACACCTTGTCAGTGTGGTGTGAATGTTTTGAAGCATTGAGATTTGGCACAGTTTTAGCTAGAAATAGTGTGTGATAGCACATCATCCACAGCAGTGAAGAATCCTGAAAGATTTTGAGTGCAAAATTGTTAAAAAATAGTGTCTCTCTCTCTCTCTCTCTCTCTCTCTCTCTCTCTCTCTCTCTCACTCACATACACAATGCAGCACCAGGGTGTGTATGGTGATGCACTAGGTTTGCTGGTAATTAAAAAGATGTAGCAATCTACAGCTCACACAAAATTCACAACAAATCCAGCAGTGTACAAACCTGTCTGCATTGTAACACAGAAAATAAACCGATATATTGGACATAGAGTGGCCACACAAAGCAGATGAGGCAAGTGCGCCTTAAATAAAACAGTTTTCTCGGTCTCTCGTATCTATTCAGTCCAGTCTAAAGCAAGCCGAGTGCTGGAGGAAGTCTCCACAGTGCAATGTGCCACATTTCAATAAGCACTCATGATTGATCGACTCGGCCTATGGGAACTGGGGGATATTTCTACCCACCACAATAACAGCATCTAATAAAGCGCAGACGCATCGACACAACGGGCATGAGGAATGTGACGAATAGAAAGAAAATGCCCTGCTGTGTGATAGACGCTCATAATTTATTAGATTACCACTTTGAAAAATGGCACAGAAATCTGTCAGAGCGCTCGCACAAAGTCCAGTCTATGCTAACAGCATTAGCTGATGTGTTATTGGCATCTGTTGAGAACCCAGTGTTAATTAAATATGATTAGAGCTTGTGTCTCGTCATCGCTCTGACGGTGTCTCTCCGGATCATCTAGTTAGTGTGTCCCCAGTCAGTCTGCCTGTCTGTCTATCTGTCTGTCCTCTTTCCAGTGACCTGGTTATTGTCTGCCATGCTCTATATGTCTGGGGAGGATTTCCAGCTCTGGCGTCCAATTGACGGAGGATGATTCTGGCTTCCTGTGTGTGTCTGTGTGTGATCGAAAGAAAGAAGTGGATTGATTCAATTTTATTTGTATAGCAAACAATTTTGACCATAGACATCGTCATGAAGGAGGTTTACAGAAATCTGGATGAAGATATAGATCTCTAATGAGCAAGCAAGTGGTGACCGTGGCAAGAGAAAAAAAAAAAAACTTCAGACAACATGAGGAGAAAACGTTCCTCCCATCCTCTTCTGGATGACATGAGAGTGCGATTATCCGGTGAAATTTGGAAATGTAAGAAAAATCAGATGAAACATTGACAATGATATAAGGAAAGTAGGGAAGGAAACAGACATGGGGCAGAGCACATAATCCAAAGAGAAATGGCTGTGCTGGACTTAAGGAGACTGTGGCATCCATACACAGTGCCCCCACTAATATTGGCACCCTTGGTAAATATGAGCAAAGAATGCTGTGTGAAAATTGCAGTTATTGTTTAACCTTTTGATCTTTTGTTAAAAATAATCACAAAAATACTCTGCTCTCATGGATATCAAACAATTACAAATAGAACACAGGTTTATAAAACAAATATATCTGTGTTAAATATAGGTGTGCAACAATTATTGGCACCATTATGAATTCATGTCAAAAAAGTATATTCCAATTGATATTTGACATATTTTAGTACACCCTGCTTCACAGGGATATAAATATGAGGCAACACACAGGTCAAATTCCCTTAGTCATTCATAACAATAGTTAAGACCATGGAATACAGCTGTGACGTGCTGCAAAAGGTTGTTGAGCTTCACAAAATGGGAAGTGGCGATAAGAAAACAGCACAAGCATTGAAAATACCCATTTCCACCATTAGGGCAATAATTAAGAAGTTCCAGTCAACTGGAAATGTTATGAATCAACCTAGAATTGGACGCGTGTCTATAAGGATCACAGCTGGAGATCAATGATCCAGCCCCCTGGAAGGGGAAACCCCTGGAAAGAGGACACCCTTGTGCCTTGAGTTCCCTGCGATAGGCTCTCCGTGACCCTGTGTAGGATAAGCGGTAGAGAAAATGGAGGGATGGCTAAATTCATATATAAATAAATATATTTCATATATTTTATATGCAGCTCAAAGTGCTGTACAGTGTTAAAAATAACAAGAAGTAACTAAACAAATGTTAGTCAATAATAAAATAGTAAAATTACTATAGCTTCTTTGTTAAGTCCAAACTTTTCACACAATGAGAAACCAGTTTTGTGGCATCCTAAAATAATATTAGACCCACTTAGCAAGGGGAATTAAACACAGAGTGGCAGTTACGATGAAGCTCGAGTAGGACAGGGACCAATCAGGCCATTATCTCTTCACAATTTACAATTACCAGCTTCTTTAATCTACCCAAGACAATAAGCCAGAGCCTTAATAGCATCACTCTTGTTTTACATTCTCGCATTAATTAGTGTAGTATTCCAAATAGTTCCAAAAACTTTGATGGTGAACATTGCTGTGTTTGTTCAAGTCTGGGATTTGGGGATATACATCAGGGTGTACAACCTGACGAAGGAGAAAACAAACCTCTGCTATGTGACTGGAATTGCAAGCTACTCTTAATCTAGGCAAGTTAAACTTGCTGAGAGCTGCTTTCATAATGCAGGCTTATTGATTAGCTGTAATCTCCCTTTATCCTTTCTCCAAAAGTCTCTAAAATGTGTTACAGAAAGTTTAGGTGCTTTCCCCAATTTGGGATCATGTTCAGAGTTGGCGACTTAAGTATAACAGTTGCTTCAATAATAGTCATATTCAGAATCATGATGCGTACCTGCTTATGAAAATTTTCTGTGCGTGTAGTTGTGTGAGTAGAGGTGTGTGAGACAGGGTTTGTCAACAGCAGCTTTAAACACAAGCACTTGCCTTTAATACCAAAAAATGGGAGATCGATGGAAAATCCTATTATGTCACCAATATGGCTTTAACCTTCATTATTCAGGAGTTTGTAAAATAGTGCTTGCTCCAGTACATTCCATAATTTACATATGATTTTTTTTTGTATCATGTACAGTCATGGACGAAATTATTGGCAGCCCTGGAACTTTTCCAGAAAATGCACCATTTCTCCCAGAAAAGTGTTGCAATGACAAATGTTTTGGTATACACATGTCTATTACATTTAAGTGCATTGGAACAGCACAAAATAGCAGAAGAAAAAAGGCAAATTTGACATCATTTTACACAAAACTCCCAAAATGGACTGGACAAAATCATTGGCACCCTATTAAAACATGTGCTGTTCATTTAAACTCACCTGTGGCAAGTAACAGGTGCTGGAAATATAGAAATCAAAACTGAAGCCAGTTAGAGTGTCTAAAAGTTGGCTCAACCTTTGTGTTGTGTGCCTGTGTGTGCCACACCGAGCATGGAGAAGAGAAAGAAGAGCCGAGAATTGTCTGAGGACTTAAGAAGCAAAATTGTGAAAAAATATCAACAATCTCAAGGTCACAAGTCAATCTCCAGAGATCTTAAAGTTCCTTTGTCCACTGTGCCCAATATAATCAAGAAGTTTATAACCCATGGAACTGTGGCAAATCTCCCTGGACATGGACGGAAGAGAAAAATTGATGAAAGAATGCAACGCAGAATAGTTGGTGGATAAACAGCCTCAGTCAACTTCCACGCAAATTCAGGCTGTCCTGCAGACTCAGGGTGCATCAGTGTCAGCTCGAACCATACGTCGTCATCTGAATGAGAAGAAGCGCTATGGCAGGAGACCGAGGAGAACCCCACTTCTGACACTGAGGCATAAAAAAGCCACACTGAAGTTTGCAAAAATGTACCTGAGTAAGCCTCAATCCTTCTGGGAGAACCTTTTGTGGACAGATGAGACTAAGGTAGAGCTTTTTGGCATTCTACTGTTACAGAAAACAGAAAGAGGCCTACAAAGAAAAGAACACAGTACCTACAGTCAAACATGGTGGAGGTTCAAGGATGTTTTGGGGTTGTTTTGCTGCCTCTGACACTGGGTGCATTGACTGTGTGCAAGGAATCATGAAATCTGGAGACTATCAAAAGATTTTGGCCCATAATGTAGGGCCTAGTGTCAGAAAGCTGGGTCTGCGTCAAAGGTCATGGGTGTTTCAGCAGGACAATGACCCGAAACATACCTCAAAAAGCACCAGAAATGGTTGGAGACAAAGCGCTGGAGAATTCTGAAGTGGCCATCAATGAGTCCGGATCTAAATCCCATAGAACACCTATGGAGAGATCTCAAAATTGCTTTTGCGAGAAGGCACCCTTCAAATCTGAGAGACCTGGAGCAGTTTTCAAAAGAAGAGTGGTCCAAAATTCCAGTTGAGAGGTGTAGAAAGCTTGTTGATGGTTCTAGGAAGCGATTGGTTTCAGTTATTTTCTCCAAAGGGTGTGCAACCAAATATTAAGTTGAGGGTGCCAACAATTTAGTCCGACCTAATTTTTGAGTTTTGTGAAAAATTGTCTTTTTTTTGCTGTTCCAATGCACTTAAATGTAATAAACATGTGTATACCAAAACATTTGTCATTTGTCATAACACTTTTCTTGGAGAAATGGTGCATTTTCTGGAAAAGTTCCAGGGGTGCCAATAATTTCGTCCATGACTGTAATGTAGCAAGTTTAGGCTGCGGCGGTTTGAGTACAGACACACAGGAGGCCACTTAGGTGCAGAACTTGGAGGATTTATTCAACTGAGAGTGTGTGTGGGTGAGGAAAAAGGTGTGGTGGGGTGAGGTGCTCAGTGGTTGGTGTCATCCTCGGGGTTGTGGAGAGCGTGATTCTGTCTCCCAGAGCGGTTGAGGCTTGGTTTGGAGGTCAGGGAGCTCTGGTGAGGCAGCCAGGGAGCAAAATCCTATTCTTTGGCCATGTAACAGAAGGTTAGTAGTATTTTGGAGACCATCTCTCTCTTTGTTAGAGGAAGAAGGCCATTTTATGTTCTCCTGCCTGCTGCTGGATGGTGAAGAGCTGCCGTGCTGATCATTAGCTGCCAGCCGTGTGTTTCTGTGACCTTGCCTTGCAGCCACGTGCTCTACCGGTTGTCCAAAACACTAGTGGTGCTGAACCGGAGCTGTCCTTTCAGCACCCCGGCGACAGTTGCTAGAGGAGTGCTTTTCCTCTTTTGTGTGCCGGCTGCCAGCCTGTCGTCACACTATCATGTGTTATTCTCTGACAGTCAGTTGGGCTCATGAGATGTCATGGAATCATTACACGTTTATGCAAATGGAACCATGCCCATGGTTTAAAGGATAAGTTGACCAAGCATTCATCTGCTATGCTTACTGAACACTTAAAATTGTTCTTAATTTAATCCTTAAAATAATATTGTTCCTTGAGACAAGCAATGAAAAAAAAAACCTTTCATGACTACACTATTAGTACTAAGACAGTGGAACTGCACGCTATTCGGAGTCTTGGCAGATTAACCTCGCTGTGAGCTGCTTTCCTAAAGCAGGTTCTCCGATTAGCTGTAATCTTCTCTCTTTCTCTTTTCTCCAGAAGTTTCCAAAATGTGGTTTGTCTCCACATTCAGCAAGCTCAGATGCTTTGCATAAAGTTATGTAAATATTTACACAGGGAAAGTTGCTCATATTCAGAGTTGGGTTGTGCGCAATTTTGGTAATTTTAGAAACTTGTCACAACACACATGTAACTGAATGCTAAATATGATCCTTTGATAGGATGTAGGTGCTACTCTGTGAATTTGTGGATGGCCAACAGATGATAGATGAAAGAAGCAAAAAGCCTGACCATCATCCCAGATATGGCTTTCATCCATATAGGAGATCAGCTGGGCTTTTCAACATACCAGGTCACACTACAAAGAGTAGTTCACTTTTATGGGTTTAATGGATGCTAAATCATATCACAAAGAGTTCTACATCAAAGTGAAGATATGTTTGTGCACCATACAGTCCTCAAGCGTGTACAAAAATGCATTTTGACTATATATATATATATATATATATATATATATATATATATATATATATATATATATATATATATATATAAATAATCATGTTTATATAAAGAGTGTATTGTGGCAGATGGAAATACAGCAGGAAATTTTATGAAGATGATGATAGGTATGACTATGGTTTGAGTGTTGAGGCGTAAATATGATTTTCTTAAATCATCATTCTGAGATGATGGAGATTACATTACACACATTCAGAGTGTGTCTGAGCAAGTTGTCTCTAAGTGATTTTAATATATTTTTTCCCAGTCCCACTGGATGTCTATTTTAGCATTATTTTCTACACGGGCCGCACTGAGCTTTTTTGGCTGCGCTGCCTAATCAGCGTGAGAACAGCTAATGTCCTTACTGAGACTCATCGCTGTTTTGACACGTAACCAGACAAGCAGTGACTCATCACTTTCAATCTGTGTCTATTTGGCCTGTTTGTCATAAAATACTTCCAGCTCGAAATACAATAACGTGCACCCGGGCGAAATCCACCACGTTTCTTCAGTGCTTGAATGTCCAATTTCCTCAACAGGTTTATGTATGGGTAGGGAATGAGCTGTGCTGTGTCTTTTTACCAGAATAGTGCATCAATATGTCAGAATGAAATTTAAAGAATTGCCCACAGACACAGAGTGGATCTCATTAACGGAGATTGAAATGCATAAGCATAGATGGCAAGAAAAGATGTAGATGTTCTTCTGTCTCTATCTGTGGAAGATTCTGGCCCAACATAGTCTCAAGTGTGCAAATTTGTAAAGATTTGCCCAAGTAAAATTGTAGGAAAAGTTACCAAGTTTAAGGTTAGGATAGGGCTGCACAATTAATCAAATATCGATTGCGATTACGATTATTTTGACTGCCCATGATTAAATGAACATGATCGACTGCGATATTGCCGTTTAAAGTTCGTCCTCGGCTCATAGAGAACTCCACTACAGATCAAATCAAGCGCTTCCTAAATTTGCAGCCAATCACCATAGAGTGGCGCAGGGATTACGTCATTTTGTAGTGCCAAAACAAATTTAATGCATTTTACCGCTCGAGCTGCCAGCTTCGATTCGAGCTCCAGCACTTGCGCGAGGGGAAATCATGACACTAGCATGATGCTAAATGGCACTACAGAGGTTGTCGGGGACATTAAATGTCATCACCCCGAACAGGAAAAAACTTTGCAGATAATCTCAGGGCTCTACAGTGCGACCATTTCACTCGCATTTGTGACTGAAAAGTATTTTGTGACTGTGAATAAATATTTATTCGCACCGGTGTGAGTGACCTGTTCGGAGTTGGACAATACAATCGGGATAAAAACTACAGGAAGTCCAAAATGCATCTACACCACGCAACAGTTACTTTCACACTGCTTTTCATCCCTCAGTCAACTGAACAAGTGTGGAAATACTGCAGAGAAGCCATTATGATGAAGAGTAACACTGAACAATTTCACAAACCACCATCTTTTATTGAACTCGCAAAATAACTGGAACTTTCACCTGCTCGTGTAGACACAGTGGCGTCGGGCGGAGTAAATTAATAATAATACTAATGCTACAAGATGGGTTTGATTCAAACTTCTTTATAACTGGTGAGGAATTATTTAATAATCAAGAATGTGCTTAGTTATAAATAAATCATTTAATATAAAAAATAAATATTATAATAACATCATAAAATGATAAATGTATATAAATATATACACAATATACACAGAGCAGTTCGAGAACTGACTCCAGCCCAGAACCATGACAGTGGAAAATGTCTAATAGTGTAGCTTTAAATATATTTAAGAGGAGCAGACTTCAAAAAAACTCAACTTCAACTTAGCTCCTAAATTTTTGTAATTATTATTAAAGAAATTGTCTCAGGTCTCTCCTCCTGTAAACACTGTCGTTGCCTTTTCTGCATTCGCCTGAATTGTTTTCATTTGGTTGCATATTGTTATATTTGATTTCATATTTTCATTTGGTTGATGTCATTTTTATTTTTATTTATCCTATATTTTGGGTATTGTTTATATTTTGCATCTACGAGATGATGCACTTTAAGGATCAGTCTAATTTGATGCAAAGATTTGTACATTATCAGGAATGTAGCATAATATGGAGCAATGTAGCACAGCAGCACTCTCTTTATTTAAATGTGAAATCCCAATAAAAATATGTTGTCACTAAAATCAATGAATAATCATGATAAATAATGAAAATCTCAATATTGATCAAAATAATCAGGATTATCATTTTGGCCGTAATCGTGCAGCCCTAGGTTAGGCTTGGGAAGGGTTTATTGTCTGTAACTTCCTTTGTAGGAAAATGTAATGAAATGTATAATTATATATATATATATATATATATATATATATATATATATATATATATATATATATATATATATATATATAAATATACACATGATCACAAGAACACATGATCTTGTGTGTTTGTTAGAACTGGAACAAATTTCTTATGAAAGAAAAATGTAAGTTTTCTTTAAGGTGTTCTTTTAACTGTTAACAATTCCCCTTAAATTGCCACATGGAACCTTCCATTTTTGTTTTCAAGTCTGTGTGTCGTACATCCATCCGAGATTATATTTAGTGTGATATCTCAAAAATGAGTGGTTGAACATCTATAGGATTTAAATGGATCTATTATTGTAACCAGCAGATGAATTGATTAGCTTCTGGAATTGCTCACAGCAAGGTCACAGCAAGGTGAAATTTCTGAAATAGTTTTTCTTCAATCGCTTATTTCCTGTTTGAAGTGTAGTTTAAGGGCATATTAGGCATATACAGTGGTGTGAAAAAGTGTTTGCCCCCTTCCTCATTTCCTGTTCCTTTGCATGTTTGTCACACTTAAATGTTTCGGAACATCAAACCAATTTAAACAATAGTCAAGGACAACACAAGTAAACACAAAATGCAATTTGTAAATGAAGGTGTTTATTATTAAAGGTAAAAAAAAACCAAACCATCATGGCCCTGTGTAAAAAGTGATTGCCCCCTAAACCTAATAACTGGTTGGGCCACCCTTAGCAGCAACAACTGCAACCAAGCGTTTGCGCGATAACGTGCAATGAGGCTTTTAGAGTGTCCTGGAGGAATTTTTGTCCCACTCATCTTTGCAGAATTGTCCTAATTCAGTTACATTAGAGGGTTTTCGAGCATGAACGGCCTTTTTAAGGTCATACCACAACATCTCAATAGGATTCAGGTCAGGACTTTGGCTAGCCCACTCCAAAGTCTTCATTTTGTTTTTCTTCAGCCATTCGGTGGTGGACTTGCTGGTGTGTTTAGGATCATTGTCCTGCTGCAGAACCCAAGTTCGTTTCAGCTTGAGTACACGAACAGATGGTCGGAATATCTCCTTCAGGATCTCTTGGTAGACAGCAGAATTCATAGTTCCTTTTATCACGGCAAGTCTTCCAGGTCCTGAAGCAGCAAAACAGCCCCAGACCATCACACTACCACCACCATATTTTACTGTTGGTATAATGTTCTTTTTATGAAATGCAGTGTTCCTTCTACGCCAGATATACTTGGACACACACCTTCCAAAGAGTTCCACTTTTGTCTCATCGGTCCACAGAATGTTGTCCCAAAAGTCTTGGGGATCATCAAGATGTGTTGTGGAGAAATTGAGACGAGCTTTGATGTTCTTTTGCTCAGCAGTGGTTTTCTCCTTGGAACTCTGCCATGCAGGCCATTTTTGCCCAGTCTTTTCCTGATGGTGGAGGCATGAACGCTGACCTTAACTGAGGCAAGTGAGGCCTGCAGTTCTTTGGACGTTGTTGTGGGGTCTTTGTGACCTCTTGGATGAGTCGTCGCCCGCGCTCTTGGGGTAATTTTTGTGGGCGCGGCCACTCCTGGGAAGGTTCACCACTGTTCCATGTCTTCGCCATTTGTGGATAATGGCTCTCACTGTGGTTTGCTGGATTCCCAAAGCTTTGGAAATGGCTTTATAACCCTTTCCAGACTGATAGATCTCAATTACTTTCTTTCTCAATTGTTCCTGAATTTCTTTGGGGTCTCGGCATGATGTGTAGCTTTTAAGGATCTTCTGGTGGACCTTACTGTGTCAAGCAGCTCCTATTTAAGTGATGCCTTGATTGTGAACAGGTGTGGCAATAATCAGGCCTGGGTGTGGCTAGAGAAATTGAACTCAGGTGTGGACAACCACAGTTATAGTATGTTTTTAACCAGGGGGCAATCACTTTTTTACACAGGGCCATGATGGTTTGGATTTTTTTTTCACCTTTAATAATAAACACCTACATTTACAAATTGCATTTTGTGTTTACTTGTGTTGTCCTTGACTATTGTTTAAATTGGTTTGATGTTCCGAAACACTTAAGTGTGACAAACATGCAAAGGAACAGGAAATGAGGAAGGGGGCAAACACTTTTTCACACCACTGTATATTAGTAAAAAGAAGGACTAGACTAGTTGGTGTCATCCCTGTCGATGCCAATGGCATCAAGTACTTCTTGTTCTACAAGTGCTATTCTACTGAGCACAGTATGATTAATAATCCAAATTCAGAATCTTAACTCTAGTAACATTAACAGCAGCAGCAACAATGGGGGAGTTTCAAGACTTCAAGTCTTGACATTAGGTTTTATATGAAGAACAGAATTTGTAAAGTGGTGCAGTGGTTACTTGTTCCTCGGTTCGATCCTGATCTCAGGATGTTCACATGTTCTCCATGTGTTTGCATCAGTTTCCTCCTTGTTCGCCAGTTTCCTCCCACTGCTGGTAGGTGGATTGACTATGAGAAATTGTCCCCAGGTGTGAATGTGTGTGTGCATGGTGTCCCGCTGGTGTCCCATTCGGGGTGTATTCTCAGCTTGTGCAGAGTATTCCCAGGACAGGCTCTGGATGGGCTCTGGATTCGCCATGACCCTGGCTTTGATAAAGCTACAGTTACTGAAGATGAAAGAAAGACTGAAGAAACAGAGACAGCAAGAGTTTTTTTTTTAATTAGTGTGTATTTATAAAATATCATGGAAGATCATTATTTTAAAAAAAAATTTTAGACCTGCATTTCATCCACACTGTTATAACGTGCAGTAACTGCCTTATACAGTACATCAAAATCAGAGCTGAATGTAACTCAGTAAAAGTGTCTTTTCATATGTACAGAATTTCAGAAGCTTAAACCATAATCCCAGTTAAAACTACTCTGACAACGACGATATTTAAAAATAAATAAATAAATAAATAAATAAATAATGCCACTCAAAACTTGACTAATATGGTCGTCTTGTTTAAAGCACACCTGTTATGGTTTTTCAAATATTACCTTTCATGTAGTGTGTTATAGAGCTGTTTGTGAATATAAAAAAGTCATGACACATGACAAACGGAGTTATTGACTCCCAAAAGAAAGAACCAATTCTGAAAGTTTCCTGTACAAACCTATGTAGGTTTGTAACAAACATCTCGCCTCTGGTCTTTATGGGATGCTCGTGAACAGCTTTGACCTGCCCTCAAACACTATAGTAGTAGTTGCCCTGAAAGAGTTAGGTTCCTGTTGTCGCCATGCCTAGAAGACACTGTTTTTTGTGCCGCCGAAGTAAAACCACTTTGCATGGACTACCTAAGGATGAGGGTATAAAGTGTCAGTGGTTAGAATTCATTTTTAAAAACATACCACAGCAGTTCAAGTCCGACCATCGTTTGTGAGCTTCACTTCTCAAATCTGGCTGAAGTCAACACAGGATTTTCAAAACAAATTATTCATTAAACATGGGGCTGTACCCACTTCATTTGGACCATCTTGCACCTCTGGATCACAGCCTGTAAGTATGTTATGTAAGTTAATTAAGTTAATTATTTATGCATATATTTTCTGCTGAGTCTTCCAAATGTGTAGTTTTGTGTTGTATAAATGGACAGCCAGTGGATAACTGTAAGCCTGTTAGCTGTTAATCTCTGCTAACCAGATACCCCACATTATTCTCTAATCAGCCGTGGGCCCAGTGTTACCTACAAATGGTGGTTCAGGTTTATCTTCCGATGCATCGTTGTCCGACTCAGGCTCAAATTGGTAATGTAAAACAGACATTTTTTTGCAGATGGAGCTGAAACTTTATTGGTCACATATACATTTCATTACACAGTGAAATTATTTTTCTTCACATATCCCAGGAGGTTAGGGTCAGAGTGCAGGGTCAGCCATGATACAGTGCCCCTGGTGCAGAGAAGGTTAAGGGCTTTACTCAAGGGCCTTGCTCATCAGTGGAAGCTTGGCAGTGCTGGGGCTTGAACCCCCGACCTTCTGATCAGTAACCCAGAGCCTTATCCATCAAGCCACCACTGCCCCAAATGGAAGTGGGTGTCAGGGACATCTGACCAATCAGAACAGAGTATGCTCTCTGAAAGGAGGAGTTTAATCCTTTAGTTAATCCTTTGAACGGATCACTGAACGAGTCATTTTTGACACTGGGAAATAAAGGTAATGCTGTAATTTAAATTATGTGCAAATTAAAGTATTTTTTGACCTTGGATACATGCAAATCTATTACAGTATATGAGACAAAAAAAAATTAGGCACATTTCAAAACCATTATAGGTGCACTTTAAAACTAAGTGTCTACTTTCATATGTGCCAGTAACCCCAACTGTGGAGTGTGACATCACAAATAAATTCAATGCTGAACACAGGAACCCCCAAAACAGGTGCAAATTCCACTTTTTGGCCTCTGATAAAAAGAGTTAAATAACAAAATAAATTGTTAATTTTGTATTTATGAAACCTTCCAGATTCTCCAAGTACTATCATTGCATATTTAACAGGTTTGTCTTTTTGTAGGTCCCTCATGCATAAACATTTCTATTTTCTATCTTACAGCATCCTTTATGTCTGGAGAGGCCCAGTAGGAAACTCGTCAATTAAACAGAATATAGCTAGTAAGGAAGAAAGGTTTGATTCAGTTTAAAAATTCATTTGTATTTTTAACTCCAGTCATATCAGCCAGTCAGAGTTAAGTCTCTCTCTCTCTCTCTCTCTCTCTCTCTCTCTCTCTCTTCTCTCTCTCACTTTCCAATTTACACCTTGTCACTCAGCGCCACAGTACGACTCTCCGCTACAGAACTGAGCCACCCCAGCTGGTCGATTCTCACACAAGCATTTATCAGGGCTAAACTAACGCTCAGACAAAGCCACACATGCATATTACTGATCATAAATTCACGCTTGGGTGTAGGGAATGGAGCGTGTCTAGTGAGCGCAATGACTCTAAAATATATGTAATGAATGGAATTACAGAGTGGTAATGGATTATTGTCCAATAACAGCAAATCCTGTCATGTTATATACCTCTTACTCCATGTCGATCTGCCAAGGATGACAATTTTTAATTCATTAATGAATGACATTGTGCTTTTAATTAATGTCATGTTAACCATTTATAGTTACATTTAATGTCATGGAATGTCTGCAAGGCAAGTTTATTCCTGTTATTATCTATCTTATAGCAGCTGTTAGGAAGGTTCATGGTACCATTGTTCTTCTTGCTTCCAGAAATCACTTTTAAGCCTTTTTTTTTAGCAAATAAGGCAATGTTGATTGTATGTATTATTTGTATGTATTTTTTCCTTAACTCTGCTAGCCTATTTATAGCAGTTGGTCTTGTACATGTTTTTCTGAGCCACACTGAGACATTCCTCAGACACCTACCTAGCTAAATGTCCACTCTAAAGTCTCCTTGGATGCCTTAAAATCTGTTGGCTGACAGCGGTGATTCCATAATGCATAATTCAGAACTCGTGTGCTGTGTATAGTCATAGTCCAGGTGATTGCACCTGCCCTGTTTGGATCCTCCATCCATCACACACAGTCTTGTAGATGTTGCAGATCAAAAGAAGAGTGCAAGAGAGGCTGGGAATAAATTCATTCACTTATTTCAAAAAAGGAAATCCTGCAGCCGCTCAGCCAGTGGACAATGTGCCCACCAGGCAATATTGCTCTATCGATACTCCTGTAATTAAATAGCATTGGCTTGGCTGTAATAATGGTTGAATAATACGCTGTTCCATTTCTGTCAATATGTTTTGCTGAGATTGCATTGTGACCTGCCCCCTTTTTTGTGCTGCCAGAACCAAATTGAATTGGAAGTGCAAGGAGGTTAGAGAGGAGGTTCTGGGGGTGAGTTTGGGGTGGGGGATATAGGAGATTTCTTGGATAGCCATTTGAAAATGGAATAAGATTAGATAGTGGACTCCTATTTTGATTTCTTCTGAATTGAAGGAATTTGACTGTATTGAGAAACTGTGTTTGGGGGGGGATATATAATTTAGGAATATGTGTGATTAGAACATTCAATAAGAATTCAACAGGTTTAAGAAAGTAACACTCCTGCAATGTTCTAAAAATATCTTCTGTAATAATTTGGTTTGTTCACAGTTATTATGATATTGTCTTCACAGTTAGATTAAAACAAACAGTAATTAAAAAAAAAAAATGATAGCGTTAAAGTTTCTACAACTGAAATTCAAAATGTAAGGTGGAGGTACCACCCTGAAGCTAGTTATTTTCCTATAACTGCATGTCCTGAAGTGTTTTATTCCTCTTATGCCACAGCAATTTGCTAACACATTTTTTATTTATTAAAGAAAGGCATATCATTTTTTTTTTTTTAATATTTGTAGGTACATTTTTGTGGAATGTCCATATAAAGAAGTTAGTTCTTGTTATAGCAAGTATAACTAATCTTTCCTTTACTTTCTGTTGAACTTAGTAAGAAATATACAGCTCGTCATGTTACAGAGAAAGCACCATGGCAGAAAACTTCAGCACCTTCTGACCAATCAGAATCGAGAGCAATGTAATACGAAAGCGATTAAAGAGGATTAAATTGGACATTTTATTTATTTATTTATTTATTTATTTAGATTATATCATAATGTAGTTATGTGTGTGTGTGTGTGTGTGTGTGTGTGTGTTTTTTTTTAGTAGTGCGTGCCTGTACTCTGTCTAAGCTACCGGCTGTCTAAGCTCTCTGAGCTGTAGTTATCTTTTTACATAACCTTCAGATTTAGCCTCAGCCTTCAAGTGTGTGTGTGTTATTGTAATGACTTGTAACGACTTTTCTCAGAGGACAGCGGACGTGTAGCAGGTGTGTGTGTGTGTGTGTGTGTGTGTGTGTGTGTGTGTGTGTGTGTGTAAAAAGATGTAAAAGGAAAGTAGAAGGGGACCACTTTGCTTATCCCACTATTCCTTAACAAACACTTCAAGTGTGTACTATTGTAGAATTCAATTATTAGGACAAATAAAGTCAAAGTTACATTGAAAGACAACTTTCTTATAATTATGGATATTGTACAAAGAAATGAAATATTGAACATAGACTCGTAATTGCAAATGCATCATATACCTGTTTGAAAATCCTTCACAATTATTAGGTTTAGGGTTTAGTACACCCCATGGAATTTTTTTGTTGTTGTTGTTTTTGTTTTGTTTTTTACTTATTTGAACAAGAAAAAATTTGATCATCTTTGAAACAGGGCCTATTAATGAAGTTGGTATACTTGAACAAAACCACAAGGAAAATTAGCTTTTTCAATTATTTATTCAATGTAAATATCAATACATGGGATATTCTTCTGTGGAAAAAGTAAGTAGACGCTTGACCTTAGAAGCTAGTATTGCCACCTTTAAAAAAAAAATAACAATAACTTTGCATAATGTCCACCAGGCTTTTTGACCACTCTTCTTTGCGATATGTTAGAGGGTTTTCTTGCATGTACTGCCCGTTTCAAATCCCCTCACAACATTTCAATAGGATTCAAATAAGGGCTTTGACTAGGCCATACCATCTTTTTTTTTTTTTTCTTTTTGAGCCACTCCTTGGTGGATTTGCTAGTGTTCTTAGGATCCTTATTCTGTTGAAAGGTCCACTTTCAGTTCAACCTCAACTTTTAGACAGATGGCTTCACATTATCTTCATGCACTCTTAATTCTTAGCACAGAATAATTCATAGTTATTATTGAATAAAATGCTTCAGGATTAAAAAATTAAACACTAATGTAATATTGGCCAGTGCTGTCTAGATAACCATGAATGCGATATATCAGTGTTCCAGACAGCTTGAAGTGCAGCATCAATACAGCTGGGAACATTACAGAAGTCCATTTAGATCCCTTGAATCGCCATTAAACCACAGCCTATTACCCCTATTACACACCACTGCGTTCCCATAGGACATTTTTCCCCCAGCAGGGATTCTACACTATTCAATTCCCCTTTGAAAATGCGATGGACCCAAACCAAAGTGGCGTCACACACTCATGCAGGTTCACTCAGGTGGTTTTGTCACACTGTGTCCTGTGGGTGGCCTGTAGCACTGCCTCAGAGGAGACAATAATTTAGAGAAGTGGAGATTTATTCCGACAAACTTGGCTAAGCTCCCGCAGAGAGGAAGTGAGCTATAAAGGTCTTCATTTGGGGTTCAGTATAGAACCTAGAAAGACTCTTCTTATCACTCTTGACAAGCTTTTGTTGCAGAGAAAGTGTGGTGGAAGGAGAAACAAGAAACCATTGATCATAAGGAGTGCCGAAGAGGAGAGGGTGGCAAGGTTGAAAAGAAAAGAAAAAAACCTCCATGTCTTGGATAGTAGATAAACCTGTAGCACAGTTTGCTAGAGTCCTGCTTCTCTGTGCAGACATGGGATGACAATTTATTTTGTTATTTGAAAAGTGGAATTTGTACCTGTTTTGGGGGTTCCTGTGTTCAGCATTGAATTTATTTGTGATGTCACACTCCACAGTTGGGGTTAATGGCACATATGAAAGTAGACACTTAGTGCTTTAAGAATTTCCAGTCTTTCATTTACACTTACAGAATTTGGCAGATACCCTTACCTAGAGCAACGTATATTAATCTCATTTATACACCTGAGCAGTTGAGGGTTAATGGTCAAGGGTCCAGCAGTGACAGCTTGGCAGTACTGGGATTTGAACTCATGTTCTTCTGATCAGAAGTCCAACATCTTAACCACTGAGCTACCACTTTCATGAGTATTTCTTTTTTTTTTTACCTAGCCTACTAGGTTTAAAATTTATCATTTTGTTGTGGCAGTTGTGTATACAGTGTTTTTCTATCAATTTTTTTCTAGTCCGTTCTATTTCTGTATCAATGTTATTGTGGATAGGTGTGAACTGTTTGTCCAGCAGGAGGCTCACACCCCTCCCGTTTCCAATCACCCTGCTCTCCATCAGCTAAACACATCATGATACTCTACACACAGAAACCCAATAGTCTTTAAATCTTTTAATCTTTAAACAGACTTGCAGCGATAAAATAATTCATGTTTATACTGATTAAAAATGTCTGTTAAGTCGATTTCCATTTTGCCGGCCAAGGATTGGTTAAAGGAACAGTACTTGCATATGAATCTGTATAATTAACATCAATGTGCAAGAAAGATATATTTTGAATTGAAATTCAGAGGCTTTACTGTTTAAACGGTCACATTAGTTAACAGTTACGTAAATGATCTGCAATGCAGTTCAACTACCTGCTACCCCCAGTAGTGTACTGGGATTTTAGTCCTTTAGTCTGTTCAGCTGTCTCACTGCTCAAACAGATCAGGTTCAAGAGTAAAATGCTAAAATGATCATAAACACCATTGTGCTTGTCATCACTGATTAGTTTACCTAACTCTCTGCTGTAGCACTGCATTCTGGGAGTCCATCTACTTCTACATTTGATTTCTCAATTAATATGACGTTCAGTCTGGCTGGAAAATGAACACCGAGAAAAGAAAGCTCTTGCTCTTTTATTCTCTTACAAAACCTGAGTGTTTAAGAAAAAAAAAATCTTCTTTTCAATACCAAGACATCAGCATGACACAAAACCGCCACAGTGTCACCTAACTGACATGAACATCTGTCATGGTACACTTTTATCCTTTCCTTTCCTTATATTTCTGCTTCCCCATTATATTTTGGGGTGACTTTTGTGCTCGGGTTATTGTTGCTGTAGGCACTAGATGAAATTGTGTTTCTGTCTCTCACCTGGTAGAGTGTCATGCAATGTTTATATAGCATCCCCATGCTATGTCTAGATTAGCCATTTTGTTTTTATATTTCTAGTTCTACCTCTCTGAGCAGTTCTTGTAGTGTGATGCATTGTTGTTAAATGATGTGTGTGTACACAAGAGCATAAAGGTTATGACAGTGTAAGGGTTTGTGATGATATCAGTAAGATTAAAGGCTTAAAGGTTAAGTGTTTTCTGTGTGAAAAAATTCCTCACTTTGAGTGAGTGAGTGTTATATTTGGGCCACACTACAAGATTTACAGCATCCTAACCAGTGTTGGAAACATGGGAGACTCCAGATATAATGATGGATTTCAGAGATTGTTTTGTTCCTTGTGGTCCTTCCATCATCAAACTCTCCATTCTACAAGATCTGCCCACAACATATATACCTTTAGATTATGTTCATGGATTACAGGCTTCTTGAGCAACCAGTGATCCTGACTCTCGGAAACCAGGGACCTTGCAAAATTTCTTGGGAACAAAGATGACTTTAGATCAAAAACAAATATGGTGGCCAACAACCAGACAAAGCTAGCTCTCCTGTCCTAATTACTTGAAAAAAATGAAAAGGAAAATAATAATAATAAGATGTAAATGAAGTCGTGGTTTGAGTCAGAATTCAAATTTAAGTACATGCTGTATACGAGAGACATAACTTCAGCTACATAAACACTCGGTACGTTTATATGGACAACAATAATGCAATATTAACCAGATTAAGACGATACTCTGATTAAGAAACTACCATGTAAACAGCCATTTTTAATTACCTTAATCTTATTAAGGTCATACTCGAAGTAAACACAAATCGAATTCAGACGTATGGAGTATTCCTGTTTTAGTCGCATTATCAACGTGTATTACAGACATGTACACACCTTTATCACACTGTTAACGTCGTGTGGGAGTTTTCACCACATTTTGCGACAACCCCACACGTAAAAAAAGCAGATGCTCCTTACCTTTTGGCAAACAAGAGAGCATGCGCGTCCCAAACCGGATACTTGCTACTATAGGCGAAAAAAAAAAAAAAACTATATAGGCAAAGAGAAAAAAAATCTTGGTACTATATAGACGGTAAGTACGCGGTTTGGGACGCAGCCCATGGCTTCAAGCAGTCGTCTGTTTGCACGTACAGAATGACAAATAATTAACCACACTTGAAGCGTTCATAAAATATTTTAATAAAAACACCCAAAACTGTATACAGTACCATAGCGAAGACGAACTGTATGTTGATACGTGACATTCTGGAGGGACGTCGGACGGCGTGGCGTGGGGACGTAATGATGCATGCTGTTAATCGATCTATGTTCAATAACATGTAAAATGGGAACCGGAAAGGAATATTCTAAAAGAGACTCCTGTAAACACCTTAATCACAATAATGTCTTATTCAGAATAAGGTCAATATTTAGATTACTGCTGTCCATGTAAACATAGTCACTGACTGCTTCTAGTCAGCAGGCTCTCATTGGTTAGTGATCTTTTATGCGTGATCTCTAGATTTTGTTTCATATGATACTTCAACTTGTGTCTCGGCACATATTTTATTGGGTTGTAAATATTGTGATAGTTTAATATTTTATTATATTCACCTCATAATATGGGAAGATAATAATATAAGACCTTTTGTGAATGTTGATAGGGACTAATCTTTCTTTAAATGACCTGATGGACAGAGATCAGTGCTTGTTTTGATCAGAAATCTCCTGATTGGAAAATTCATTCAAGTAGAATTGGATGATGTGTGGATACATGGGGTACAATTAAACTCGTACAATTAAACTCTGGTGAAAGCAAGTTTTTACTCATTGCTATAGTTCGCTGCGTATATGTCAGCATACTGTTCTCACTGAAACACATTTTGTTAACGGTTGCCACACCACATTTAACTATTTAATATTAAAGCGTTTTAAATAAACATTTTTGCTTGTGCTTTAGTAGCCCAGACTGGCAAGGCTAAGTGTTGCCAGATCATTTTATTTTGACAGGTAGCTTTGCTTGACTTCCTGGTCCTGTCTTAACCACAATCTGTAATTGGGTTGTTACACTGAAATGCTCACCTGCTTCCTTTAAACTCTCATTTATCTCAATGTATATATACCAGTTCATGTGCTTCATTCTGCAGGCCCATCCATATCGATCAGCTTTGGAAAACATTTTATATTAATGAAGCTTCATGGACCTCATGAGAGAATCCATGCTGGACCTGTTCCATAACCATAACTCAGTGCATGTGATGTGTGTCAGCAAAATGAGTAACAATCAGTTACACCCCGGCAGATATTCGAATGTTTTCTGCCATGTTTAAATGACCAGTCCTATCTATTCTTTCTTATAGGCTTAAATTTCACTAAACCCCTACTGTCTTCTGTTTACATTTCAAAGATGTTATTTGGTTAGTGACTGATTAGGATCGTGTTCGTTTGTTCATTGTTTGTTTGTTTGTTTGTTTGTATTTGATTGTTTTATTTTTTAACTTCAAGAGAAATAAAAAAGAGAGGCTGGTGAGAGAACAACTGTTTAGAGCTGCTATAAGCAGGAACTAACTTTTGTTTTGTGGACATTACATGTAAGTAGAAATGTATAGCTGTAATGTGTCATTCTTTAATAAACATTATTAGTATTTTTTTATTATTATTATTATAAATTTTGCATTGTATATATAAATATATATATTCATTACATTATATTTTTCATTATTATTAAATTAGGTTAAAAAATACAATTAAAAAACAAGCATTTTATAACATGGTTTTTATTTGATTTTTTAAAACTGTATTTTAATGTATTTTTAGTACTTTCTATCTTCTATATATTCCTGTCTTTCTATAATAAGAAGAAGAAATGAAGAAAAAGAAGAATGATAATAATAACAATAAATTATTATTATTATGATTATTAATGTTTTAATATGTTAATTAATATTGTTCACATTATATTATTATTATTAATGGTTTAATACTTGTATTAGTATTGTTTACACTTATATTATTATTACAATAGATAAAAATAAAAACTAAACTAAAATAAAAAAAACATTTTATAAAATACTTTTTTATTTTACTTCTAAAAATATTTTAATGTAATTATTTTGTATTTTCTATCTCTTCTACCTATGTGTATGTTTCTATGGTCATTTTAGCTTTTCTTACGACTCTTTTTTGAATTTTAATGAGAATGAGTGATTAAGTTTGGATCTATATAATATATTTATTTATTTTTTTCCCTCTCATAATAATAACAGATGAGACCAAACAGTTTGTAAATCTTGCTAAATCCTGGAGCTTTGTGGGATGTGTGTTCACACTTGAGGCCCAGTAGTCCAGGAGGAGAGAGGATGAAGTAAGCTCTGTCTAATTAGCCTGTGTTATTAGCTTTCACCATTCCGGATGGCATTCATGTAGTGCTAGTTTGCATGTGTATGTGAATCTGACTTGTGCTCTCATTTCTAAGATAGTCTCGTATTCAGATAAGCATAGGCCATAGCCCAGGTGAGATTTACCAGCACTGCTAGTGGTGGCATTGAGTTCTGATTCCACTCGCTTTTTTTGTCTCTTCACGGAGATGTGTGTTAAATATTAATCAGTGTTTCTCCTGTGAGAGAGCTCTCAATGTTTGGCAGCTGCAGTATTGCATTGTATACTGAATCTCTCATCTCTCTCACTCTCTCTGTCTCTGCCTCACTTTGCATTATGTTTATCTACCTTCCTCAGAGGACGGTGCTCAAAGCGAGACAGTCTGAGCACAACCCTGATAATTTAACACTTTAGTAATTACACCTTTTAAGCCTGCTTTTGTTATGGGACCACAAGACAGATCTCATGCTATTTAGGAAAAGTCTGGATTCAGACTCAAAGAAGGAATATTTATCTTTATTATACCACGGCGATGTTGAATGCTTGATTCGGATCGGTCTGAAGGTAACAGCAGGTCCACGGTAGTTCCAGCTGCAAGTCAAATCACACATTTGTGTTAATGCGCTTACTTATAGTAACTTATACTTACTTATAGTAAGAAGGACTTCATATAAACCGGTTAAAATGTTATATGATGATATGCTTTTCTGTGAGGAGATCAGTGTAACTTATTACCTCCGGGTAGCTGTGCGATTAAAAACCAGATCAGCTGCTTTTTTTTTCTTCTTCAGTCATTTTAAGAGTGTTATCAGAAACACAGGAACCACTTCTCTTCCTCTTTTCTCGTCCCCTCATCGGCCACAAGAAGTGTAGTCGAGGGTACTCCTCATATGCACTCAGACAAAGCTTAACCCACTTTACATATAATGTTAGCCATAGAACATCTGAAAAAGATGGAGGAGGAGAAATGAGGAGAGGAAAAGGGTAGAAAAAGCATTAAGAGCGGTATGAGAAATGAAGATGGGGAAAATAAAGGAGGGGAGAATGGAAGAAAGAAGAAGAGAGGAGGAAAAAGGATAAGAGGAGAAAGGAGGAAAGGAGATGAGAAAGGAGGAGTTGAATAAATGAGAAAGGAAACAGGGAGGAGAAACGAGGAGAGGAGAGATGAAATGGGTAGACAGAGTAGGACTAAAGGGAGATGAAGATAGAATAAAGAAAGATAGAAGAGGACATGAAGGAGGAGAGGAGAGGAGATGAAAAAGGATACATGTAGAAGAAATGAGAGAATAGAAAGAGAAAGAAGGAGCGAATGAGAAATGAGGTGTGGAGGCAAAATGATCAGAGGAGAAAGGAGATGAGAAAGGAAAAAGGAGAGGAAACTAGAAGAAGAAAGGAGGAGAGAAGAGGAGAGATGAAATGCATAGATGGGAGTGGATTAAAGAGAGACAAAGAGAGGAAAAAAGAAAGACAGAAGAGAACACGAAGAAAGAGGAGTGGAGAGGAAAGTAAAAAGGAGGAGAGGAGATGGAAATAGATAACGGTAGATAAAATGAGAGAGGATTGAAAGAGAAATTAGGAGAGAAGAAGAAATGAGAAAGGAGGTGAGCAGATGAGATGAAGACATGAGAGAATTAAAGAGAGAGGACGATCAGAGAAAGAAGGAGAGAAGAAGACATGAGGAAGGAATTGAGAGGAACGTGGAACGTAGGAAAGGGCAGGAGGAAGGATGAGAGCAGACCAGAGAAAATAAAAGGGAGGAGAGAGAATGAGAAAGGAGTGGAGGACAGGGCATGATGAGGAATGAGAGCAAACGAGAGGTGGGTAGAAAGAAAAGAGGACAAGTGGAGGAAAGGAGAAAGGAGGATAGAAGATGAATTGAGCAAGGAGGAGAGGAGGAGATTTCTCCCAGTTGCTGTTGGCTGGGTGGCGTTTCACATGGACGATCTTGGCACAGTGGGATGGACACTGCAAATGTAATCACTGCTAATATCTCAGCACCATCTCTCTCTTTCTCTCTCTCTCTCTCTCTCTCTCTCTCTCTCTCTCTCTCTCTATCATCATTTTTATCGATTTATTGTTTTACAGCAACCTATAGTGCGAATTATTGGATCTGATTTCTCTTTGTCACAGTGGCTTAGTGGTTAGCACGTTTCCTTGCACCTTTGACGTTAGGATTGGCATGTTATCCTGACGTTTTAGGGGTTTTCTCCGAGGTACTCCGGTTTCCTCCCCCAGTCCAAAGACATGCGGTGTAGGCTGATTGGCATTTCCAAAATGTGTGAATGGGTGTGTGATTGTGCCCTGCGATGGGTTGGCACCCCATCCAGGGTTTACCCCGCCTTGTGCCCCAAGTTTTCTGGAATTGGCTTCAGGCTCCCCCGTGACCCTGTGTGGTATGGAAAATGGATGGAAAAAGCCTGGTATCATGAACAACCTGTAATCCATCCAAGATGCTTAAAACAATTTCTAACCCTGTCCGTCATATAAATAAAAAAATCTTAAAGGTTCACTAACTTTCAAGCACCACAGTACATATATTTCATACTTCTTATCTTTAATGTAATGATAAAAGTCACACAATTAGGTCTCACTTATGTATAACGGATGGGTTCCTTTTTAGACTGTAAGGTTTTTCCTTGATTTCTTTGAAGCTGCCTTGGAAACGGCTAAAACTAAGGAACCCTGGTTTTAATTACTACTAAACATACTACCAGGATCTTCGGCTTAGAATCACAGTTAATATTTGCAAAACGTATCAAACATGAAAGTAAAACAGAAGGGTGTGTACACACAAGCTAATGAAACACAACAAGAACCAATAACTACTAACAGGTGCAAGCGATCCTGAAGGTCAGCGCAAAGCCGGAACACAGGTGAAAAACCCTGAAGCCGGTATGTACTGAGATCTTACCACGCAGCAGCTATAATCTCAGGGGTAACCACCAGCCTGTGGATATTTATTGTGTGTATTGACAGAGTGTGGGTTTTAGTGTAGCGCTTCTGCATTTCCTAGGCAGCATATGGGTCCAGTGCAGTTATTACCAAACCAACACAATCATCCTTCACTCTGTCTGCTCGAATGATGCCGCAAATGCAATTACAACGTGGCCAGCGAGGGGAAAAGGAGGAGGGCTTCCACGTAAAAATTTAATTAAAATATACCATATTTGACTCCCTTTTGCCGGATAATATTATTTCACAATGATCTTTCAGTTTCACATAAATCTATCTATCTATCTATCCATCCATCCATCCATCCATATATACGTCCATCCATACATCCATCCATCCCAGTTGTTTTTAACCCGAAGAGATAGGAAGGGGGGGCATTAGTTACAAAAGGTTGAGAACCTCTGATCTATATAATAGTTATAAAATCACAGGTTTATATTAATGCGCTCATTTTTGTAGTAACTACTTGATTAACAGACAATCCCACTGGTTAATTCAAGCCTAGCAATAAACAAATTTCTCCATCCATCTTCTATACTGCTTACTCCTTTTCACGGACACAGGGAAACCTGGAGCCTATCCCAGGGAGCATCGGGCACAAGGCGGGGTACACCGAGGACAGGGTGCCAATCCATTGCAGGGCACAATCACATACACACTCACACACCCTTTCATACACTACAGACACTTTAGACACACCAATCAGCTTACCATGCATGTCTTTGGACTGGGGGAGGAAACCGGAGTACCCGGAGGAAACACCCGCAGCACGGGGAGAACATGCAAACTCCGCACACACAGCGCCACGGTGGGAATCGAACCACCGATCCTGGCGGTGTGAGGCGTGAGATGAACGTGCTAACCACTAAACCACCGTGCGCCCTAAACAAATTTCTTAAACAAAGAAAATTATTTTTATCCTTTCTGGAAGAAAACATTTATTTTAATGTTAATTGAAGGAGTCTCTATTGTCAGTTTTCTAATTACCAAAGTTTCTGGTCAATAAACTTTATTTCAAGCAGCTTTTACTGTAAATACTAGTAGAGAAGTAGTCTTAAGTAGAAATATCTTGATTATAGTCAAGTTGAAATAATATTTTTTTCTTTATTGCATTCATCCATTCATCCATCCATCTTCTACCACTTACTCCTTTTTCAGGTTCATGAAGAACCTGGAGTCTATCCCAGGGAGCATCGGGCACAAAGCGGGGTACACCCTGGTCATGGTGCCAGTCCATCGCAGGGCACAATCATATACACACTCACACACCCATTCATACACTACGGACACTTTAGACACGCCAATCAGACTACCATGCATGTCTTTGGACTGGGGGAGGAAACCTGAGTACCCGGAGGAAACCCCCACAGCACGTGGAGAACATGCAAACTCCGCACACACATGGCCCCGGCTCGAACCCCAGACCCTGCTAACCACTAAGCCACCGTCACCGTGCGCCCTTCATTTATTCATTTCTAGAAAAAAAAAGGAAATCTACTGATTGAATAACTATTTTAAGCTGGAACTGATTAAATATGTCTATAAACATACTTAGTGGTCTTATATTTGTTATATATAGCGATGATCTCATCAGGGATGGAGAGGTGAGGCGCAGGCAGACTAATCCAAAACATGAATCACACTCAGAAACAGGAAACAAGAGATCAGGCAATTTGCAAAGAATTAAAACTACTGTAGGTAAAGAGCACTAATGAAAAAATAGAACAATATCAAGAACTGGGAAATCAGAACAGAGAACAATGGCTTGGTAAAGACAGGCGAGTAAACACTAAACAACACTGAGATGCATCATACTGAGACACAAGGGTTTAAATATACAAACTAATCAAAGGGCAAACTGAAACAGGTGCGAGTAATTGAGACACATGAGGGAGACAACCAATGAGCAGACATGAGTGGAGACCAGACTTGAACAGGGTTCTACAGTGTGACCATTTCAGCCGCATTTGTGACTGAAAAGTACTTTGTACGACTGTTAAAAAAATATATAGGCGCACCAGTGCGAGTGATCTGTTCGGAGTGACCTGTTACAATCAGAATAAAAACTACAGGAAGTCCAAAATGCATCTACACCACGCAACAGTTACTTTCATACTGCTTTTCATCATCTCGGTCAACCGATCAAGTGTGGAAATACTGCAGAGAAGCCATTATGATGATGAGTAACTCTGTACATCATCTGCTTCTCTCAACCTGCCGATCTCACAAACCGCCATCTTTTATTGATCCCGCAAAATTGACCTGAACCTGCGCCTGCTCGTGTAGACACGGTGGCGTTGGGTGGAGTAAATTAATAATAATGCTAACACTTCAAGGGGGGTTTAATTCAAACTTCTTTATTAAATAATACCTCACCAATCATAATCAAGAGTAGAAACTGTTCAGTCTGTAAACATACAGTATACTGCCGCTCTCCATTCACCAACTCTAATAGCGCATTCACTTCATTTAAACTCAGGGTTGCCAGATATCACTAGAAAAGTCAACTCCAGTTTTCATGTTTTGATTTAAACCCCCAGAAAATGCAATATTATCAGCAAACATGGCAACACTGTACTGGAGGAACCGATCTTTTAACGGAACAACTAATAAACAAACAAACAAAAAACTAATAAGTTGCAAAGACAGAAAATGTGCTTAGTTATAAATAAATCATTTAATAAAAAAAAAACAAATAGATATTATAATACCTTCATGAAATATAAATAAAATGAGAAATTAAATGTCTAATTACTATTGGTTGCACTTTAATATCAATTTGACATTAAGCTTAGTAAGCTATTTCCTTCTGTTTCCTAATATGGATCATGTTTGTGTTAGTCTACCTTTTAATTAGGACTCTTTATTGTTTAAGATACTTAAAAAATAAAAATTTTATGCGTGTTTATCAATTAGGCAACAGTATTTCTCATTGCTATTATTTTAATTCAGTTAACAGTTCAATTCAATTCAATTCAATTTTATTTGTATAGCGCTTTTTACAATAGTCATTGTCTCAAAGCAGCTTTACAGAAATAAAAAAAACAGGTATAAACAGTCAGAAACAGATAAAGAGAGACAAACAGGAACAGATAAACAGAGACAAACAGTGACCATGAGCAGAGAGCTTACATTTAACTGTTTATGACGGACGTGATGATTAAAGCTTAAACAAAAAAGATTGGTATATGGATTGGTTTCGGTCGATCAAGATGATAAGAAATTGGTATCGGCTGTAAAAAATCCTGATCGGAGCACCCCTAATGAACACCATTAACCTAACGCGCTTTGCATCTGACAGGAAAGTGAACTCACCCAATCACATCCTATGAGATTTTTCAGTTATATACACAATATCCACAGAACAGTTTGAGAACTGACTCCAGCCCAGAACCATGACAGTGCAAAATGTCTAATAGTGTAGCTTTAAATATATTTAAGAGGAGCAGACTTCAAAACCTGAACATTGAGGTTTATTGTATTTGTTTACAATGTAGAACAGGTGGACCGCACGATTGCTTAGTGGTTAGCACCTTTGCCTCACACCTCTGGGGTTCGATTCCCGTTGGGGCCATGTGTGTGCGGAGTTTGCATGTTCTCCCCGTGATGCGGGGGTTTCCTCCGGGTACTCCGGTTTCCTCCCCCAGTCCAAAGACATGCATGGTAGGCTGATTGGCGTGTCTAAAGTGTCCGTAGTGTAGAATGGGTAGTGTATGTGATTGTGCCCTGCGATGGACTGGCACCCTGTCCAGGGTGTACCCCGCCTTGTGCCCGATGATTCCTGGGATAGGCTCCAGGTTCCCCATGACCCTGAAGAAGGAATAAGTGGTAGAAGATGGATGGATGGATGTAGAACAGGTGAATGGTTGTTTTTTGCATACAGTCTGTAAAATTAACTGAAAATATGAAATTTAGTTTATCAGAAGGTAAATTAATTTGTCATGGCTCACACTATGTTCCTAAATTCTGCCATAATTGACCAGCTCAAGTTCTCTCATGCCTATTTGTGTTATATTGTGACACATTAACGTTACAATCTCTAAAAAAATAAAAAAAAAATAAACCTCAACCGTACTCCTAAATTTTTGACTGTGCTCCTAAATTTTTGTAATTAGGTCCTAAAAGTGCTCTTAAAAGAAATTGTTACCGTCGAGCCCTGGACATGAACCAAAACAAGAACACATATGGTAATGTAAACAAGCATAAGACAACCTACAAGAGCACACTGTAGCGATGCAGGCTGTTGTGCACATTCAGCATGAAAGTGAAAATTCCTGACAGATCTCGTAATGATAAATATTACATAACTTCTCCTTTACTCAAGACATCACTTGCTATAAGATGGCTATTGTTTAATCCGTTAGATTGTGTAGCTGTGCCTCATACTGAGACTCGTACGAACACCAGTAGTATATTATGCAGTTTTTCATTATCCTAACCTTTACGTACACATTTATATAGACCTAACCTTCACACTCAATTCCAGTCTCATGTCTTCCTCTCTCTCTCTCTCTCTCTCTCTCTCTCATAGCATGTGGTCTAGCTGGCGGCTCAGATGGAGAAAATGTGCCTCGAATCAATTATTGATACCTGAACCTTTTGCCACTGAATCATCATCATCTCTCTCTCTCTCTCTCTCTCTCTCTCTCTCACTCACACACACACACACACACACACACACACAGGAATACATTCGGCCTGAAGTGGACAATAAATGTCACATACAAAGGAATGTCAAGTAGATAACTGTTAATCGTTGATGCTGCAGTTCTGTAACGTTGCCTGTGAAAAACGAGGATATCACATGCTTATGTAGTGCTTTAGGAGTTTAGTACTAACGACATGATTTCTGTTATAATGTAGGACATCTAAAAGCAGAGGATTGTGTGTGTTTGGAATTGAAATCACCGGTGCTCTCTGATAGCGCGTGCACTCTGATGATGCATGCAACTTCCTGCTCAGATGAGAGCAACCATCTTAGTGCTCATGATGGATAACTTGCAGATTGCAACAAATAATAAAGCAAAGAATTTACATCACACGCCCATAAACACACACACGCACACATCACACAGTCAGAACTCTCTTATATTGCACCATAAAAGCAATATGACAGGTTTTAATATTCATAATAAAGTTATTTATAGTAACATGCTCCTAATATCAAGGTTATTTGATGCCACTGGAGCCAGCAGCAGTACTGAATGCTTTAACATCCAGATGCTTGGAACTTATTCTTATAATGAAAAAAGTAAATGCTCCTAAGTGCTGCATAGCATATTGCAGATTACACTTAGGCTGTGTTCACAGTAGTCATTATTCACAGTCTGGAGTGTTCATTATACTGATAACTAAGAAGAAAAAATCATATAATAACCATATTTTTTATTTTACTTCATTTTTCCCCCTCATTTTAGTTCTAATTCCTCCCCTATTATCTAGCTCTCCCTGTATCCCCCTAGCTACCAAATGGGCATAATGTGCTTCCTTGGAGATATGTGAAGCTTTTTCAAACAGCTGCTCATGCTGAACATGCTTGAAGGAAAGTGCTAATTATATTCTTCCATATATACATTTATATTTTTATATATATATATATATATATATATATATATATATATATATATATATATATATATATATATATATATTGGAATGCCTTCCAGGAATAGTGGTACCCTTGGTAAATATGAGCAAAGAAGGCTGTGGAAAATTTTCATTATTGTTTAACCTTTTGATCTTCTGTTCAAAAAAATTCACAAAAATATTTTGCTCTCATGGATTTCAAACAAAGATAACTACAAAAAGATGCGGTGCTGTGAACTATTTTTTCGTGTTTTCAATCCTGTGACAAGACCTTGTTGCGTCAGTTTGTTTACCAGTGCACAAAACAATACTTTTTACACAAAAGTGTGTATATCTGGTGAGATTGCAAGTGTATAAAAGTGTACAGGACACTGCAGGCATGTGAAAAAAATAAGCGCACACTCATCTTTGAAACAGGGCCTATAAATAAAGTTTTTTGAACTATATATATTTGAACAAAACCACAAGGAAAATGAGCTTTTCAATCATTTATTCAACAGAAATATCAATAGATGTGATATTCTTATGTGGAAAAAGTATGTGCACCCTTGGCCTCAGAAGCTAGTATTGCCCCCTTTAGCAGAAATAACTTCTTGTAGGCGTTTTGCATAATTTCCCACCAGGCTTGCTGGAATTTCTGACCACTCTTCCATGCAGTATTCTTTCATTTGCAAGATGTTTGAGGGTTTTCTTGCATGTACTGCCTGTTTCAAATCCCCCACATTTCAATGGAATTCAAATCTAGGCTTTGGCTAGGCCATTCCTTATCCCTCCATTACAAGTTTTTGTTACTTGGTGGATATGCTTAGGATTTGATTTGATTTGTTGCAGAAGTCATAGTTGAATCAATGAATGCAAGTTGCCCAGTCACTGAAGCAGCAAAGCAACCCCAAACCATAACATTTCTACCACCGTGCTTCACAGTTGGTATGAGGTGCTTTAAAAGTCTTTGGTCTGCGTAAAACATGCCTATTGTTACTGTGGTCAAACAACTTTATCTTTGATTCATGTGTCCAAAGCACATTATTCCAAAAGGTCTGGTCTTTGCCTATATGCTCATTGGCAATTTATAGTCTTGCAAAGCCTTTTTCCTTGCACTCCTCCCATGCAGATCAAATTTGTGCAATATGTTTCTGATTGTAGAAGCATACACTTTGACACAAACAGTTGCAAAACTTACAAGCAGATCTAGTGATGAAATTGTGGGGTTCTTGGAGAATTCTTTTTGCATCAGACGGTCTGCTCTTGGGCTGAATTTGATGGGACCGCCAGTCCTGAACAAATTGGCAGTCAATTGAAATGTGCACCATTTATAGATTATTTTCCTTACAGTGGAATGATGCATTTCAAATAATTTGCAAATCTTTTTAAATCCTTTGCCAGACTCATAGGCATCCTTAAGCTTTTTTCCAAAGGCAAAGGGAACACCAGACACTAGACATGACATGGGTTTAAATAAGACTCCCTAAGCAGGTTCTAATCACTGGCACCCAATCTTGAAAACATTATTCTAATTTTATGGATTTGAAGGTGTGATTGGTGTAGGGGTGTACTTACTTTTGTCCATGTGGCTGATCTGTTTTTTTGTTTGTTTGTTTTTTTGTTTTTGTTTTTTAATTGTGAAAATTACTACAACATGTCAAATGTCATATGATAGTGTATCAACTTTATTGCTAGGCACTGTTTCAAAGATCTAATGTTTGCTTGTCCAAATATTTAAATAAATAAATAAAAACATCCAGCAACTTCCATGGGGTGTACTTATTTTTTCACATGACTGCATGTGTGAGGGTCATATTATGCTCTGGTAGACAGGGGAGAGAACAAAAGGATGCCATCCCTGACACCCAGACAGCAGCACCGCTTACACTCTCTCAGACTCTCACAGTGCCACTGCCATGGAAAACACTTTACCATTGCACCAGTCAGGAGCATGCACATTGTAACCACAACAAGCCTGTGAGCTACCTATAAAATATGATGGAGTGGTATGACATGAATCCATGCATCATTCATTCTTTTCATGTTCATGTAAAAACCCAATATTAGAAAATGAAAAAAAGTCTAGTTGTTTCATTATTCATTTACAAATCCAAAAATTAAAAAACAAAAGTTTATTTTTTTTTCCAATCTCATGCTCAAGTTAAAAATAAGAACTTAGAAAATAACTTCTTATTTGTTTTTGATTTGTAAATGAATAATACAATAACAAGCCATTTTTTCATTTTCTGATACTTGGTTCTTAATTGAATATGAAAAGATTCATATTATTGGCTTTATGTTTATAGAAAATTTTAGATTTGTGGTGCATCTGATATAGATAGATAGATAGATAGATAGATAGATAGATACTTTATTGATCCCCAAGAGGAAATTCAAATTGATAGGTCTGCCAAGTCCATGTGAATTAAATGTTAATAAAGAAACAATGACTATGTTTACATGCACATAAATATTCCGATATCAATGTGAATTTGGTAATATTGTATTTAGTATTGAATCATGTAAACGCCGCAATCTGATTGCAAAATTTAGATTAAGACAATATTCTGATTCCCCAAATTCTGATTCCCACAGGAATATGCCTGTTCTAATTGAAATTTGCTGCATGTAAACACCTTATTCAGAAAATGTTCAGCCCACAAGGAATTATTGGCCCACGAAATAACAGTGGAAAGGAAAAGCGCAGATCCTAAAATGTTAGGATCGGCATACTTACAACAACTATGTATACAGGAATATTCCGATGCCTGTATGCATATAAACATCATATTCGGAATATGACTGCAACCTGAATATAGACCTTAAAATGAATTTGATTTGCATGTAAACATTGTCAGTAATTTATTGCACAAGGGCATTAATATAATACTGCGATTTGCCTGGCAGCTGGAACTACAGTGCAAGCTGCTGTTATAGTAAATTAATCAAAACATTTAGACCAATCATATTTGAGCGTTCATGTATTATGTAGAAATAAACATGCTTTCACAATTACAATTTGTTCTTAAAAATTGCATCAAACAAGTATCTTTTTTTAAATTTTTTAATAATTTATTTAAGAATAATTGTTTTTTTTATATAGTAATTCTTACCTTTATGATATTATGTATCAGTACAGTATTGATTTAATTCTTAAGATTTAAGACTGGAGCATCTTAAACATTTCTAAAGATTCATGTGTTAATGAAAACCTTCTCACTGGACATATTT
The DNA here is from genome assembly GCA_012411365.1 of Ameiurus melas. Classification (NCBI taxonomy): domain Eukaryota; kingdom Metazoa; phylum Chordata; class Actinopteri; order Siluriformes; family Ictaluridae; genus Ameiurus; species Ameiurus melas. The sequence continues at coordinate 18,810,803 of CM022766.1, read as the reverse complement.
TGTGTACAGGAATGTGCTTACCAGGGCCTAATCTTTGTACTGACCTTGGGTTAGAAGCCAATGTAAGATGTTTTGAGAAAATGCTCTTGGTGTTTGACCAGTTGAGGACCGTAAAATATTTCACAGTCCATCAGATGAAAGGACACAGGTTAAGGTTAATGCTTGTACGTTTTCTTATGAGCAACCAAATTTCAAATTTGTAAATTTCTCATGAGATTAGATAAAATTTGCACAGGTGCTTGAGGAAAACATATGCATTGTGAACACAGTGTGAACACTCACTATTTGGGATGATGGATAACAAGTCAACTGTCATTTGTCATGTTATTAAGGTCTTTTCAACACTTGAAGTTCCAGACTTGTTCGAAATGACATATTGTATACTATGCACTTACACTATGTACTACGTAACCTATTGTCTATTGTATAAATGGTATAAGGGTAGTATCATCTCAAATAGAACACTAACAGTATTTACTAACGGAACTATAAGCCGGTCCTTGGCAAATAATTTCAAACTCACATAATGTGACACAACTATCTTTAGCAAAATACCCAAAGTCAACGAAAATTAATGTCTTCATTTTACAGTTTATGTCAATGTTCCATTTTATACCCAACATGCCAATTTTTTGATTCTGAGCAAATTTGAGCCAGCGTCAGCTGCTGGTAATCCCTCCCTCTTATGTTACATAAGCAAAGCTATGACCACTGAGTGCATGAAGTGTCCAATATTCCACACTTTGTTTTTTCGGTTGAATAAGCGCATCATTTGGGTATGTGAAGTGCACTTCTTCTTGTTGGAATTTTGAGTGTGAACACACTAGTCACTATTTATACTTCAAAATGGCATAGAATAGTGCATACGTACACGATTTGGGACACACATTGAATGTTTGGTGAAATTTCAAAGCAGATTTTGACCTCGGAAGTGGTTCAGAAAACTGATCCTTGGTCACCTTGTTAACAGAGGCCTGGGAAATGCTTCCACGAAACTTTGATGCAGTTTGCATCAGGTATGAAAGCTATCTGCTTTCTGCACTGCATACCAAGTAACATGGTTCAGCTTGCCATGTTATTTCCTGTTTCAAGTTTCATGATGGTGAGGAAGGGGTTACCATGGTCAGTGAAGGAGACATTTTGATATATTGAACCAGACTTAGGATTGATCATAGGACTGGAACACTGTAATTAGCTCACCTTTGTAGTGGAAATGCTTGCACCGAGAAAATCCGACATCACTTGCCCACCTCTACGATTAAAAATCTTGTTATATACGATAATAAGCAATTGTTTGTTGGAATTCCTTTATGATGACTTGACATGAATCCAAAAAGCATTGTTCTTCACTGCTTGTGGTTTGGTAGCAAATTTAAATAAAACAGCAAACAATGAACATAGGGACGTATGGAATTACATTAGCGATCCACGATCCATACTTGAAAACAGCCTAGAAGAACTAGATTTTCTGTCCACATACAGTATATAATGTACCCCCACCCCCACAGGACTGGGTCATAATCTCCAATGAACATGTGCAATCCCTGACCTTCCTTTATCTTGGCTTATTTACAGTGACTGGCTCCATCTGGTCTCTTGCTGGAATGAAAGGTAATTTGTCCATTCATCCTCACGCCAAACAAGGAAGTGTTTTCTCACATAAGGATTCATTATATTACTAACAAGCCATAGAACAGATGGGCCCAAATCACCAAGCTGAGTAGTGTTTAACCTAATGATAGTGAGAGAGAGAGAGAGAGGCAGAGAAAGAGGAGCTGATGATCAAGGTAGACATGGAGAGGTAAGGAGGAAATGCTAATTGTATTAACAAAAGAGGAATGAGAGGGTATGAAGGTCAGGAGAGAAAGACGAGTAAAGAAAGATGAAAAAGCAAAGCCTGAAAAAGAGAAGCAGAAAAGACTGTGGGAAAGAGCTTCTTCTTTTACCTACATATTGACTTGCAGATCTCATGAGCCGTTGATCAAGTGGACAGCTGGTTTATGAGGGACTTAAGGAAGGACTGAGGGCTTACAAAGGAGAAAGTACCAAGAGAGTAGTCTAAGTTCTCTCTAGAACCAGATTTGTCCTGTCTAGAGGTCAAGTTTCCAAATTTACACTCACTGTTTATCAGGAAAAACTTTCCATACAGATAATTTTGGAGTTCTACATGGTTGTGATCTGTGGTATCGTCGACCATTTGGAAAATTTTCTGTCTTCAAACAATAACTTGAGCCTGGCCTTCTGTATATAATTCTGTTCTGCTTTCCTGCTCACTTGGACTTGTTTCATGTTAACTGGGACATGGACATGTTCTGTTTCTCAATATATTAACACCCTTCTAAATATATTCATCACCCGAAGATTTCCCTGGTCGTATCTAAACGTGTTATATATTTCACTGTGTGATTGAAGGCTTGGCAGAGCTTTTACTTATTCATCACTATCAATAAAGGTCGACTCAATGCATCTGTCCACCATCTAATGAATCAGAACCCATAACATACTGTTATTTTACTGCTCTCGCTCTCTCTCTCTCTCTCTCTCTCTCTCTCTCTCTCTCTCTCTCTTTCTTTATCAATCTCCTAGTGCTGTTTCTAATTTATTCCCCTTGTTAGGTACATAAATCAAACCTACTCAAACCTAATGTAATAGATAAAATAAACCTATAATCATAATTTCAACCAAAAACATTTATGCTCTCAAACCAGGTCCCTATTCTGTCACTGTTCAGTAAACTGGGCGGCTGTGGCGCAGTTGGTAGAGTGGGTTGTCCACTAATCGTAGGGTTGGCGGTTCGATTCCCGGGACCCACATGCCGAAGTATCCTTGGGCAAGACACTGAACCCCAAGTTGCTCCCGATGGCAAGCTAGCGGAAGACACTGAACCCCAAGTTGCTCCCGATAGCAAGCTAGCGCCTTGCATGGCAGCTCTGCTACCATTGGTGTGTGAGTGGGTGAATGAGACACAGTAAAACGCTTTGGATAAAAGTGCTATATAAGTGCACATTTACCATTAAACAGCATGGTGAAGGATGTGAGGGAGGGGGGCAGGGAGAAGGAAGGATATATGGATGGATGGATAGATGGGGAATTAATTTCACTGTCCAAGAATTTTAAGGACGGACGGAAGGAAGGAAAGATAGATGGATAAATGGATGGATGGTGGAACTAACTTCACTTGGAGTGTTGAAGCTTGTTTGTACCTTACACTAAAACCTAATGGGATTTTTTTTTTTTTTTTACATTTTAGTTTATTGCTATGCCATTATATATTTAATATGATATACAAAATATAATTCAGGTATAAATGTGTGATATATAATACAGTGAGGGAAAGAAGTATTTGATCCCCTGCTGATTTTGTACGTTTGCCCACTGACAAAGAAATGATCAGTCTATAATTTTAATGGTAGATTTATTTGAACAGTGAGAGACAGAATAACAACAAAAAAATCCAGAAATACGCATGTCAAAAATGTTATTAATTGATTTGCATTTTAACGAGAGAAATAAGTATATTTATATCAATCAGAAAGATTTCTGGCTCCCAGGTGTCTTTTATACAGGTAACGAGCTGAGATTAGGAGCACACTAAAGGGAGTGCTCCTAATCTCAGCTTGTTATCTGTATAAAAGACACCTGTCCACAGAAGCAATCAATCAATCAGATTCCAAACTCTCCACCATGGCCAAGACCAAAGAGCTCTCCAAGGATGTCAGGGACAAGATTGTAGACCTACACAAGTCTGGAATTGGCTACAAGACCATTGTCAAGCAGCTTGGTGAGAAGGTGACAACAGTTGGTGCGATTATTCGCAAATGGAAGAAACGCAAAAGAACAGTCAATCTCCCTCGGACTGGGGCTCCATGCAAGATCTCACCTCGTGGAGTTGCAATGATCAGGAGAACAGTGAGGAATCAGCCCAGAACTACACGGGAGGATCTTGTCAATGATCTCAAGGCAGCTGGGACCATATTCACCAAGAAAACAATTGGTAACACACTACGCCGTGAAGGACTGAAATCCTGCAGCACCCGCAAGGTCCCCCTGCTCAAGAAAGCACATATACATGCCCATCTGAAGTTGGCCAATGAACATCTGAATGATTTAGAGGACAACTGGGTGAAAGTGTTGTGGTCAGATGAGACCAAAATGGAGCTCTTTGGCATCAACTCAACTCGCCGTGTTTGGAGGAGGAGGAATGCTGCCTATGACCCCAAGAACACCATCCCCACCGTCAATCATGGAGGTTGAAACATTATGCTTTGGGGGCGTTTTTCTGCTAAGGGGACAGGACAACTTCACCGCATCAAAGGGACGATGGATGGGGCATTGTGCCGTCAAATCTTGGGTGAGAACCTTCTTCCCTCAGCCAGGGCATTGAAAATGGGTCATGGATGGGTATTCCAGCATGACAATGACCCAAAACACACGGCCAAGGCAACAAAGGAGTGGCTCAAGAAGAAGCACATTAAGGTCCTGGAGTGGCCTAGCCAGTCTCCGGACTGTAATCCCATAGAAAATCTGTGGAGGGAGCTGAAGGTTCGAGTTGCCAAACATCAGCCTCGAAACCTTAATGACGTGGAGAAGATCTACAAAGAGGAGTGGGACAAAATCCCTCCTGAGATGTGTGCAAACCTGCTACAAGAAACGTCTGACCTCTGTGATTGTCAACAAGGGTTTTGCCACCAAGTACTAAGTCATGTTTTGCAGAGGGGTCAAATACTTATTTCCCTCATTAAAAATGCAAATTAATTTATAACATTTTTGACATGTATTTCTGGATTTTCTTGTTGTTATTCTATCTCTCACTGTTCAAATAAATTAAAATACCATTAAAATTATAGACTGATCATTTCTTTGTCAGTGGGCAAACGTACAAAATCAGCAGGGGATCAAATACTTTTTCCCTCACTGTAGTTCAGGTATAGATGTATGAGATATATGGTGGTTGAGATATAAATGTGATATAGAATATAGTTCAGGTATAAATGTGTGACATATAATATATAGTTCAGGTATAAATGTATGATATATAGTTCAGGTATAAATGTGATCTATAATATATAGTTCAGGTATAAATGTGTGATATATAGTTCAGGTATAAATGTATGATATATAATATATAGTTCAGGTATAAATGTATGATATATAATATATAGTTCAGGTATAAATGTATGATATATAATATATAGTTCAGGTATAAATGTGTGATATATAATATATAGCAGTATAATGTGATCGTAATATAGCGATATGGATCTATAATATATAGTTCAGGTATAAATGTGTGATATATAATATATAGTTCAGGTATAAATGTATAATATATAGTTCAGGTATAAATGTGATCTATAATATATAGTTCAGGTATAAATGTATGATATATAATATATAGTTCAGGTATAAATGTGTGATATATAATATATAGTTCAGGTATAAATGTATGATATATAGTTCAGGTATAAATGTGATCTATAATATATAGTTCAGGTATAATTGTATGATATATAATATATAGTTCAGGTATAAATGTATGATATATAATATAGTTCAGGTATAAATGTGTGATATATAATATAGTTCAGGTATAAATGTGTTATATATAATATAGTTCAGGTATAAATGTGTGATATATAATATAGGTCAGGTATACATGTATGATATATAATATATAGTTCAGGTATAAATGTGTGATATATAATATAGTTCAGGTATAAATGTGATCTATAATATATAGTTCAGGTATAAATGTATGATATATAATATATAGTTCAGGTATAAATGTGTGATATATAATATATAGTTCAGGTATAAATGTATGATATATAGTTCAGGTATAAATGTGATCTATAATATATAGTTCAGGTATAATTGTATGATATATAATATATAGTTCAGGTATAAATGTATGATATATAATATAGTTCAGGTATAAATGTGTGATATATAATATAGTTCAGGTATAAATGTGTTATATATAATATAGTTCAGGTATAAATGTGTGATATATAATATAGGTCAGGTATACATGTATGATATATAATATATAGTTCAGGTATAAATGTGTGATATATAATATAGTTCAGGTATAAATGTGATATATAATATATAGTTCAGGTATAAATGTGTGATATATAGTTGAGGTATATATGTATGATATATAATATAGTTCAGGTATAAATGTGTGATATATAATATAGTTCAGGTATAAATGTATGATATATAATATATAGTTCAGGTATAAATGTGATCTATAATATATAGTTCAGGTATAAATGTATGATATATAATATATAGTTCAGGTATAAATGTATGATATATAATATATAGTTCAGGTATAAATGTGATCTATAATATATAGTTCAGGTATAAATGTATGATATATAATATATAGTTCAGGTATAAATGTGTGATATATAATATAGTTCAGGTATAAATGTGTGATTTATAGTTCAGGTATAAATGTGTGATGTATAATATATAGTTCAGGTATAAATGTATGATATATAATATATAGTTCAGGTATAAATGTGATCTATAATATATAGTTCAGGTATAATTGTATGATATATAATATATAGTTCAGGTATAAATGTATGATATATAATATAGTTCAGGTATAAATGTATGATATATAATATATAGTTCAGGTATAAATGTGATCTATAATATATAGTTCAGGTATAATTGTATGATATATAATATATAGTTCAGGTATAAATGTATGATATATAATATAGTTCAGGTATAAATGTGTGATATATAATATAGTTCAGGTATAAATGTGTTATATATAATATAGTTCAGGTATAAATGTGTGATATATAATATAGGTCAGGTATACATGTATGATATATAATATATAGTTCAGGTATAAATGTGTGATATATAATATAGTTCAGGTATAAATGTGATCTATAATATATAGTTCAGGTATAAATGTGTGATATATAGTTGAGGTATATATGTATGATATATAATATAGTTCAGGTATAAATGTGTGATATATAATATAGTTCAGGTATAAATGTATGATATATAATATATAGTTCAGGTATAAATGTGATCTATAATATATAGTTCAGGTATAAATGTATGATATATAATATATAGTTCAGGTATAAATGTATGATATATAATATATAGTTCAGGTATAAATGTGATCTATAATATATAGTTCAGGTATAAATGTATGATATATAATATATAGTTCAGGTATAAATGTGTGATATATAATATAGTTCAGGTATAAATGTGTGATTTATAGTTCAGGTATAAATGTGTGATGTATAATATATAGTTCAGGTATAAATGTATGATATATAATATATAGTTCAGGTATAAATGTGATCTATAATATATAGTTCAGGTATAAATGTGTGATATATAGTTCAGGTATATATGTATGATATATAATATAGTTCAGGTATAAATGTGTGATATATAATATATAGTTCAGGTATAAATGTATGATATATAATATATAGTTCAGGTATAAATGTGATCTATAATATATAGTTCAGGTATAAATGTATGATATATAATATATAGTTCAGGTATAAATGTGTGATATATAGTTCAGGTATATATGTATGATATATAATATAGTTCAGGTATAAATGTGTGATATATAATATAGTTCAGGTATAAATGTATGATATATAATATATAGTTCAGGTATAAATGTATGATATATAATATATAGTTCAGGTATAAATGTGATCTATAATATATAGTTCAGGTATAAATGTATGATATATAATATATAGTTCAGGTATAAATGTGTGATATATAATATAGTTCAGGTATAAATGTGATATATAATATAGTTCAGGTATAAATGTGATATATAATATAGTTCAGGTATAAATGTGATATATAATATATAGTTCAGGTATAAATGTGATATATAATATATAGTTCAGGTTTAAATGTATGATATATAATATATAGTTCAGGTATAAATGTGTGATTTATAGTTCAGGTATGAATGTGTGATATATAATATAGTTCAGGTATAAATGTATGATAATATAATTCAGGTTTGGGGCAGTAATTAAATTCCAGATCCAGAAGGTCATCCACCCCTTATTCCCTGCCACCATCACATGAAGTGTTCATTTAAGAACATTGACATGTTCCATAAAGGACAAATCACTTACGATAAAGGGAGATCAGGATTCAGTGTACTGAACACGCGACTGTGAGGCTGCTCCTCAGTGAGTTGTTGAAATGAGGCTTGTATTGTTTCCTGAAATCTCGTCAGTCTTTTGTACGCGTGTGAATGTTTAATGAGCGAGTGAATGGTTTGTAAGCTTGGATAAAATTGAAGTATTGAGAATGGTGTTCAGGGCAAATGGTGCTCATGCTTCACTGCGTTTGATGCAAGGATTTCAGGCTTTCATCTAGAGTGTACGCCGGATGTTCCCAGCATGCCTTTATTTCTCAGCACAGCTGTGGAGGAAAACATTCCAGAGTGTTTCTTTTTTATCATGCATTAGTGGTACATGTGTGTGTGTGTGTGTGACCAGATGTATATTTGTGGTACATGTTTAGATCAGACATACAGTATGCCGTCATGTACGTGATCATATCATATATTTCAAGCACACCGGAGATTGAGGCAAATTGCAGCTGCTTTCTCTCTCTCACACACACACACACACACACAGACAGGATTACAAATACACTAGGGCTGTTGGGGAGCTAGCAAGTGTGATATTGACTGCTGAGACGTGCGTTTCTCATGAATGGAGGTCAACAGGGAGGAACGCAGTGAGAAACAGAGACAGCGATCTATTCCAGTGTCCCACTGAGCACCTCACACCCACAGCGCTGTCTCTCTCTCTCTCTCTCACACACACACACACACACACTTGTAGACATACAGTCATAATTTGATTAAAAAATGTATAAGGACCCTTTCACCCCACTGCTCTCTCTCTCTCTCTCTCTTGCTTTCTCTCTTTGTCTCTCTCTCGTGTTCTGTCTAGCCTCAGCCCCTTTGTTAGCGACATACTCTGAATAAGAATGAAAGAAAGAAAGAAACACTGACACTGGAGATTCCTTCATTTAAATATACAGTAAAATAAGCCATATTAGTGTTTATATGTTTTTTTAAACAATATGCTGAACATTCATCATACACCATGACCCTGAAGAAGTAGTAAGCGGTAGAAGATGGATGGATTCATCATATCAGTTCTTGTGGAAGTTGTTACAATACAGACAATAATAAACACATTAATATAAACCTTTTGTTTGCATTACAGTCAATTCTCCTGTCAGACTAGCTTTTAGCGAAAATGAATCAACACGTTTTGACCAATCAGTTTCAAGATTTCAACAGTGCTTCTAATATAGTATTCTAATACAGAATGTGTGTATGTGCTTGGAGCTTAAATGGCATGACCTCACCTCCCCCTCATAATCTTCCATGGCTAACGGTGTACCGCTTCATGAGTTGCAGTTACTATCGACACTTTTTTTTCTCCAGGCATCAGTAGAATCCTTCTCTGTTCTTCAGCTCTTGTTCATCATCGTGTAAGGGCTTGGAAAATAAAAATAAAAACTTTTTTAAAGAAAAGCTTTTCACAGCCTTACAGATTGAATCAATTACGCCCCTTGTGAGTTATTATCACCTCACATTTTTGTAAATATTTGATGATATAAAGTAGTAATGTAAAGTAGTGAGTGTACAGCTTGTGAAACAGTGTCCCCTTAAAATAACTCAACACACAGACATTAATGTCTAAACTGCTGGCAACAAAAGTGAGTACACCCCTAAGTGAAAATGTCCAAATTGGGCCCAAAGTGTCAATATTTTATGTGGATGCCATTATTTTCCAGCACTGCCTTAACCCTCTTGGGCATGGAGTTCACCAGAGCTTCACAGGTTGCCACTGGAGTCCTCTTCCACTCCTCCATGACGACATCACGGAGCTGGTGGATGTTAGAGAACTTGTGCTCCTCTATCTTCTGTTTGAGGATGACCCACAGAGGCTCAATAGGGTTCTGTTCTGTTCTGCTGCATTCTTTTTTGATCTGTTGCATTCTCTTCTATTCTGCTGCATTCTGTTCTGTTCAGCTGCATTTTGTTCTTTTCTGCTGCATTCTGTTCCGTTCTGTTGCACTCTGTTCTATTGCATTCTGCTCTGTTCTGTTCTGTTCTGTTCTGTTGCATGTCTCTTCTGTTCTGCTGCTTTTTGTTCTGTTCTTTTCTGTTGCATTCTGTTCTGATCTGTTCCATTATCTTTTATTCTGCTGTATTCTGTTCTGTTGCAATTTATTCTGTTCTGCTACATTTTTGTTGTGTTCTGTAAGAACCATACAGAGAGGAACAGAAGAGAACAGAATGCAACAAACAACAGAACAAAGTATAGTGGCATGAAGCACAACAGAATAGAACGCAGCAGGCTAATGGTGTTGGAGTCACATGACCTCAGTGGTTCTGGGACTTTTGCAGCTGCAAAAAATGCTTTTGGTGAGTTTGCAGCTGTAATTGCCTGTTTCCCTGACAATTGTTTGGAGTTGTTATGTACAACAGGGTTGTTAATGGGGCAGAAGTGATTGAAGATGCACGCTTTGTGTGAACCTGCTGGCTTTCACCCTCCCCTAGAACTCACACTGCAGAGGCAGGAAGTTAGCACACCCAGAGGACACATCCATGCTCACATACACTTTTATTGCTGATTGTTTGGCCCTTTGCTGGCTGCATTAGTGAAACTATTGCAGTGGCACAATAAAACGTCCCATCTTTCCCACCGCTTTATTTTCTTATTAGTTTCACACACACTGCTTGCATATCTGCTAGGGATGTCACCAAATATGAAGACATTATTCAGAATGAACAGATCGTGTGTTCTCAACAGACAGCAATACAGATATGAAAAGGTATTGTGCTTTATTGTTTTTTGAAAGCTTACCAGAAAGATTCAGATTGAGATTAGATGTGTGCATCAGATCTAGGATTCTGGTAGGACATTCAAAAAAATTTGTGTTGCCAATCATTTTGAGCCGTCAGATATGTGAAATGCATTTACAATGTTTATTCATCCTTAGTAACTGCCTGGTTAGGGTCACATTGATTTAAATTAGGCTACTAATTTGTTTATATTTAAGAAATGTTTTTTTTTTTCTGGTAGGTACAAACAATTCAATGCATAAAATTTACAAATGAGACCAGTTATGAACTCGATAGATGCTGACGATGCTGGTATTTCTACTTCGGTTTGTTTTGGGGGTTTTTGCCCCTGTTATGGTTTAGGCCACACCCTCTTTGGGTTTAAAACAACATACAGATATATTCAAGCATTACCTTACATCCCTGATATATTCAGATTAAGTTTAGTCTTTCTTTTTCTGTCTCCACTCATTCTCTTCTTGTTTCTCTTCACACTCAGTTTCTCTGTCTCTCAGTCCTCTTTCTTTCAGTCCCCTTACAGTTTAATGGAACATTATTGGAACAACTGTGTCAAATACATTTCTTTTTCAATATCAACGCATAGGCAAGAAACATTTTAAACTGTAAAAGACCTAATTACAGCTAGGTGAATAATAATGCTTGGGACATCAGTGCCTCTCATTTTTCCTGCACTCCCTCCCCTCTTGTATCTTACAGCACCAGTTGCTGGGAGGTGTGTGTGAGTTTGTGCACGCTGTGCTTGAATTCCCTGCCAGCTCGCGATTCTGTTCTGGAGAGCTGTTTTTATTTTTACCACCCAGCAAAAATAAATCTGGTTTCTCCGCTCCTGGCGGTACCGAAGTGATCGCTATGGGCCTCGGCTGTCTTTCCCTACTGCGTCCACATGCTCAAGGATGAAACACAGTGCAGGTTTAATGCTCGCCTGGTGGAGAGCTGCTCAGACCCACATGAGTCATTTTTATGCCCAGCCTTCCTCTACCACTGCGAATTTCCTCAATACTGTGCAGTGTTACTAAACACAGGAAGATATAACAATACTATTCACATTTTTCAAGGTATTATTTGAATATTTGGTGCTTCACTTTCACATGACTATACATTTAACTTATTGAGTTAAAACAAAATTCAAGCTTTGGCCATTAAGTGATATAAAATCTCAATTCACTTGAGTTTAATTAAATGTTTTAACAGTAAGAATTGTGAGAAAACCCAAGGGAGGTTAATGCAAGGCAGTGATTTTTTTTTGTAGGACAAAAAAAAAAGAACTTCAGAATTTTCAGCAGTATTGTTTTGAGACTTTTTAATGGAGAATGCTTAGTACAACTAAATTTGATTATTACAAAAATACTGAAAATGTCTTATATACTATAATTAATTAAAAAAAATTTTTGATTGATATATATATTGACATATTATATATCCTCCCCATTTAAAATTTAGCCTTGTTCATTATTATTGCTAATAAATGAGTAATAACAGAATCATAAAACAACAGGTATTGAGGATAATGACATAGTAATAATAGAATAAATGCAGAAGAAAAAAAAAGTCTCATTTCAAATGTCAATTTGTGTATGTGCATCAAAAAAATACATCCTTTTATGGTGTATATAGAATCATGGAATAAAATGTCATTCGTCTATTAGCGTGAATGGAGAAGAAATTACATTCTTTAATAATTCTGTAAGTTTGCACGACTCAAGTGATATTTAAGTTTATGACTTATTTAACATTAAGGTTATGACTATTTTTATGACTTAATTCTTTTTTAAATGGAAAAAAAATCCACAGAAATCATACTCATCTTTTCGAATTTGTATGAATTTTTCATGAGAACAGATTTTTTTTTTAATATCCACCAAGTTCTGATGAGTGCTCTTTTACTTTATGAATGGAATGCGATATTGAGAGTGACACAAGGATTTCTATCAGCTTTTTGACATATGTAACATCTGAAAAATGGATAACATTGTGTATTATTGGAGGATTATTGATCAAGTGTAAGGACATTTCTAAGCAACACTCAGCTCAGGAACATCAGGTTCCAGGTGTTAAGCAAATGATTTGGTTAAGTGCTGCAGGTGCTACACAGGTGCTGCTTCTTTAGTCTCTAATCTCAAGGCAAGATCATGGTTCATCTTTGTCTCTGCTCAGCACTGATCTGATAGTGTGTATGGATTTGGATATAGACTCTTAAGCTTATCTCCCCTATCTGTCATTTGAACATATGAAAATGGAAGCTTAAAGCTAATCTCATCCACTTACTAATAGTCAAGCGTTTGATTGGATGATCTGTCATGTGATCAGTAAGCCTTGCGGCTTGGGCGGCTTGGAGAGCAAAATGATGTGACACAGTTCATTGGTGGTGATAGCACATCATCCCAGGCCTAACAAAACAGTACTGCATACAGCTTAAACAGCTTAAATCCCCATTTTTCAACCAAGGATGGTAAAAAAAATATACAAAGGATGGTGCAAGGTTTTTCCACTCTTCAACTGCCCAATTTTGATTGACTGAGAGCCTCAGATTCTTGTTCTTGGTTGGCAGGAGTAGAACCAGATGTGGTCTTATGCCGTTGTAGCCCATCCATGTCAAGATTTAATGTGATGTGTATTCTGAGATGCTTTTCTGCTCACTATGGTTGTAAAGAGTGCTTATTAGCATTACCATAGCCTTCCTGTCAGCTCCAACCAGTCAGCTCACATCCATACCACGGGCAAAGTAACTGCAATCATATGTATTTTTTTCTCATTCCTATATTTAATGTAATCTTTAACTGAAGCTCTGGACCTGTATCTGTATGATTTTATGCATTTATGCATTGTGCTGCTGCCACATGACTGACTGACTCGGTAATTGGATGAATGAGCAGGTGTACTAGTGTTCCTATTACAGTGGCCAGTGAGTGAACGTGCCAAATAACGTTGTTTTCTAATACCAATAATGATGTTAATGAAAAAAATCAACAAAATCATTATTACTACTATTAATCCATTTACTAATAATCCATTATTAACCGCCATCCATCCATCCATCCTCAACCGCTTTCTCCTTTTCAGGGTCACGGGGGAACCTGGAGCCTACCCCAGGGAGCATTGGGCACAAGGATTATTAACCGCTACAGATGTCAAAATAAAAAATTTCCCTTAGTTTGTTTAATCACATTTTATTGGCTAGCCACCGTATGGTGAGAAACAGAATTAACAAATCAGGATGTTGCGTTTTGCTGTATAAGTTTGAACACTACCCAGCGAGCTACACTATGAGCTCAGGGATATCGAAGAGACAGATGAAGGAGTACTGAAGATTTACTGCAGGAGGAGAAAAAGAAGACTAGATTTGTTTTTATAAGATGAGATGTAATTCCCTACCATTACTTGAATTACTTAATCATTTCAGTGGTACTATTATTAAATATTTGTATTTCCTACACCTATTAATGTTATTAATCCAGCCAGATAAGTTAACAGTAGCCAACCACCACTGCTTCTACTGTTGTCTGACATCCACCCAAACTGCATTAGTTTTACACATATCAATTTACAGATTATGCAGTGATTTTATTTTATTCACCCCTCAAATTAATTCCTGAATAGTACACCTCGGGTTAGTATGAAATGCTGTATATGTGTATGTGGATATCTGTGCTATACTCTGCATTGGTTGTAATATGTCACTGTCTTGCATACTTTTCTTATATCTTCTAGTTTCTACGAAACTTTTCCTGTCCTCATGGGGTTCTCACGTTGTCCTCATTAGCAGAGGTTCAGTCAAGAGCAATCAGCACTTATTGTGGGCCTGGGCTGAAGCATGAGAACTCACTATTAACCTATCTAGAATATAAATGAGGGATTTACATAAACGCTACAGAGTCTGTTCTTCACCTCCTATCCTCGAATGGTGTTTTAATGAACGGCCTTTTTGGTCCAGCCGGTCAGAGAGGCCGCAACCCCATAGCTATAGTATCTGCTTCCTTGACCCTCTGAAACATGGATTGGTTTTCATCAGTTTTCATCATTTACTTCTATTTTTGCAAACGGGGTAGAAAAGTAAGTGTGGAAGAAGTGATAGTATATACAGTATGCACTCAAATGAAAGGCGATTAAAAGGTGGAAAGAACGAGAAGTAGAGGTAAGCTAATCAGACAAGTTGTATAGAAAAAGAATTAGTAAACAAAGGCACCAAGAAAAGAAAGAGAGAAAGAACGAAAGAAAAACAAAAGCTCCATGAAAAGTGTGTATGTATAAATGTTTTTCTTTTTTACACAACACCAAGTTTTTTTTTACACAGTATACATATATACAGTATACAATGCCTTGCATAAGTATTTACATCCCTGGCTTTTCCCATAATGTGTAGTGTTAAGATCCTTTCACATTGAGTGCGATGCAAGAAAGCGAAGCAAATCACAGACAAACGGTGCTTTTACACTGAATGCAAAACAACCAATCACCTTCAGCTAAGTCATTCCTGCACAATAGGTGGCGCCCACCAAGAATGCATTTTACGCCTGCACACTAGGTGGCGCAACCCACTATTCAGCTGATCGGACTATCGTCTTTGACAACTGAGCAGAAGAATCACTTAAATGTTGCCGCCTAGCACCACAACTCAAACTGTTAAAAAGGACAGAAACTAACATTTCTTATTTTATGTGTATTCTAGCCAGAAAGGGAGGAAGTTTTTGTGTGTAATTAAATAAATAAATGAAGTGACAGTTCAGTTCTTTCTATCCCATTATATTTATTACGGACATGTTTCAATAAGAATATGAAGATAATTAACAAATGACATACTGAGTATTGTTTTCTGCTATAAAAAGTCCACCTGTAACATTATGAAAAAAACATTGTTTGTATTCAAACAAATATGAAGTATTTCAGTAAGAAATATCCTTTTTGGCAGCTACTTCGCACCCTGGCATGTAACGACGGTTTGTTTATACCATCTCCATGGTACGTGTGTGTGTGTGTGAGAGAGAGAGAGAGAGAGAGAGAGCACGCGTGCTGAAACAAGTGACGTGAGAAAACAGCACTTTTTAATGCATTAGTAACTGATGCGCACACCATCCGTTTTTCATGCAGTTTAACTTTGCCGATAACAGAAATGCGGAAAAAGTGGATGGAAACTTGGCAAATGATAACAAGAACTCAACACAACACTTTACACTGATTTTCAATACAGTGTTCTGTGCTATAGCGCCACCAATATCGCCCTTTTGTGCTACAGCAGCTGCTCCAGGCACGGGATCTAAATCTCAAATCTAATTTGATGGGAAAAATCGACACATTAGTTGAAAAAAAAAATCTCGCATTGTCGTGAAGCGACTGATCACGACGATGCGAATAGCTCCATGGGGATCTCTTGTTTCGAGTCGAGTGTCATCGCGTCATACATTCACGTCGCGTAATCGCGCTCAGTGTGAAAAGACCTTTAACTGAATGGGTTCACTTGAGATTTTATGTCACTGATATACATCAAAGTGTCTTTATTAGATAGAAAATAGATAATTTTCAAAAGTATCTAGAAATAATAATAATTAAATAAAAAACAAACTACAGACTTAATATGTATTAACCCCTCTGAGTTGACATTTGCTAGAGCAACCTTTTGGCTGCAGTTATAGCTCATAAGTCTCAACTGGATTTTTCATCCATTGTTCTTAGTTACATTTATTTATTCATTCAGCTGATGCTTTTATCCAAAGCGACTTATACATGAGGAAATGCAAGCAAAGCAATATATCAGAGAACAATACAAGTAGTGCTACCATACAAGATCTTTTAACTGAGTTCTAGAGAAGTTCTAGAGGGGGGGGTGTTTGTTAAGTTTTCATGGAAGAGGTGGGTCTTTAGTCATTTTCTGAAGATAGTGACAGATTCTGCGTTCCGGATTGAGGTTGGAAGTTCATTTCACCACTGAGGGACAGTCAGTTTGAAGGTTCGGGAAAGGGACCTCATGCCACTCTGAGTAGGCACTAGCAGATGGCGGTTGTTAACTGATCGCAGGTTGCGTGAGGGAACATAAACCTCAAGGAGAGTGTTGAGGTAGGAAGGTGCTGTTCCAGACAAGGTCTTGTAGGTGAGCATCAAGGCCTTGAATTTGATGCGGGTGGCTACAGGAAGCCAGTGGAGGGAGATGAAGAGGGATGTGACATCGGTTCATTGGGGCTGATAGAAGACAAGGCATGCTGCTGCATTTTGAATCATTTTGATGAACCTGGCCGTGACACGTGGGAGTAGTGCGTTGCAGTAGTCCAGTTTCGACACTACAAGAGCCTGGACTGGGTAGGGTCTGATTTTCTTGATGTTGTACAAAATGAACCCACAGGGCCGTGCAGTTGTTGAAATGTGGTCTGTAAATGTCAGGTTGTCATTGAAAGTCTTCTGTCTGTCCTGGTTGGCTTGAGTATGGTTAAGCGCTAATAATTAGCACTAATCTAGCAATGTGTGAACAGGTCATAGCTACAATTACAGTTACAGCTTCTATCTGACAGCCGATCCTAAAACCAGTTTGAGCTAAAAATCAAGGAAGAAACACTTACCAGCTACTGCCCTGGGTGACTAATCGTTTTTTGTTTTTTTAGTCCAAGCATAATGTCATAGACTCTATCAGCTTGTAGGTGTTTTGTCCATCTTGACATTTATACTGTTTTGAGTAGATCAGTGGCTTAAAATTCCAAATAAACCCATTTTAATTCCAGATTGTACCACTACACAATAAACTCTAAAATAGGTGAATAGTTATGCACCAAACTATAATCTTAACACTGTACATTTCCAGCCTCATTTGCATAGATTTTCTCTGTGTTTTAGCAAACATATTTTAAGACTTTGATTTAAGTCGTTGATTGTGAACCTAACATCCAAACACTGGTTAAAATTAACCTCGTGTGTAGTTGGCACTGTGAAACACACACTACGACTACCACTATGTGTATTTATTGTGTCTAAACAGAGTATCAAGTCTAAAAAAGCATCTAAAATGCACTAAACCTCTGATAAAAAATAAGTTAATAAAGGCCATCAGAGACAAAACCACCAATAAAGAGTGCTGTAATTAGGACGTATAATTCACCCCAGTCCATTCATTCCCATTCAGTTTCCATTAATATGACGCACCAAGAAGTCGACCCTCCAGCTTCACTCACAAGTTCAAATTCCGCTCCTTCAGTTTAATAAATCAACTTCAGTGGTAGGAGAAATAGTCTTTTAGGCATGGCACAGTCGACAGCTCAGTGTGAGATCAAGCCAGCAATAAGTGATGTTTAATAATGATGCTAAGGATGAAGATGATAAAGCTGATGAGGCTGCTGCTGATGATAATGAATATGAAGATGATGAGGATGATCAATGGTCCCCTATCACATTACGCAAATGTGGTGTCAGTTTTAGATGAAATATCGTGAAAAGTGTGAGCAGGTTTGCGGGGGGTTAAAAACAGTATTAGGGCTTAGGCAGGCAGTCTGCTTAGTTCAGCATGATACTCGTTTTCTCTTATTACTTTTTTCTTTGCAAATATTCAGTAATTGGGTTTTGAGCATGGTTTCATGCATTTAATAATTTCTCAAATATTTTGCATGACTTAATTTGTATGAAAAGATTATGTGTATGAAATCGAATACAATTCACCCACATTGCCCAAATTTGTGCTTTTTTCAGGATATAAGTGTTGTTGTTTTTTTAGATGCATTACTTTACCAAATTTAGTTTCATTTCATAGTGTAACATTTCATAAAGGCATAAAAGCAAGTCCTACTACAAGTTTTAACCCTGGCCTTTATCCTGACCTTAATAATCTCTAACTTTTCAAACAAGTTGGCTGAACTTATATCATGTACGTATTTCTCAGTTTTCCTCTTATTCCATGTGCTTGTTGTTTGTTTTGTTTTCTGTTCTAGTCCTGTCTCTACTCCTGTCCTGTAATTAGTTTGTTTGCTTATTGTGTTCACCAGTTCTGTGTTACTTCTTAATCTTAAATATTACTTTGCCTGTTTATATCCTCTGGGTCTCATTGTTCATTACAATGTCTCAGCACCCTCGTTTCTTATTGCCTTGTGTTTTTACCCCAGCTACAGTATGGACTTGGATTACAATTAGACTTCCAATCTATACAAATGAATTCAAATGAACAAGGTTGGTACAAATGGTGACTCTGTAAAAGTTGGGTAAATTACTGCAATTTTTCACAATGAAAACCTTATTGGAGTTATTACATGCAGTCTCTGACAGTAGTGACAGCTTTAAAGCAAATCATAGGTATACATACACTACCGGTCAAAAATTTAGACCCACTCATTCTTTTTTCTCCACATTTGCGCCTGGAGTCTATCCCATGGGACTTTTGGCACAAGGCAGGAGACACACTGATATGGGGTGCCAACCCATCACAGGGCACAGGTACACATACACTCACACACCCATTCACACACAATGGATAATTTGGAAATGCCAATCAGCCTACAACACAGTCTTTAGACTGGGGGAGGAAACCGGAATACCCAGAGGAAAGCTCTGAACATGCAGAATCTGCAGACAAAGGGAGGCGGAGGTAATCGAACCCGACCTCTGGAGGTGCATATTTAACATCTCCAGTGTCAGCATGTTTGAACAGTCAGTGGGTTTTGTCTTATTAACTTCAAGAGAGAGAAGAAAATAAAGGCTAGTGATGGAAGAACTGTTTATATCTGCTATAACATAAGTGATAACCGGAACTAAGTTGTTTTGTGGATGTTTTCCGCAATGTTCCATGTAACAATAAATGAACGTACAAAAAATTGACGTGTCATTCATTAAAATAAAATTTGTAATTGTTGTCAAATTGCTGTAATATAAGAAGAATAAAACATTTGCTGTTATAGTGAAATAATCAGGAAGATGCGTAAGATGCGAGCAGTTGTGAAGCGGGGTTACTGTTATTATTTTCCTCTAACAGCGCATTCTGATGTGTTTTATTCTTCTTACACCACAATTATTTGCTTTATAATGTCTTCCAACTCTGCATACATAATGTATAGAAGAGATTTTCTAATTTCTTATGTACTCAAATCCTTTCTGTTCTTTCCTTTACATACAGTTTCATACATCTTCAGAAATAAAACATTTAAAGTAGCGTGAAATGTGAAACCACACCAAAGTCTGATCCGATTCAAAGTTAGCTCAGCTTTTGCCTGCAGATGCCTGAATTCCCAGAGTAGCAGATTGTGCCACCTGGACTGCATAACACAGATTGAGGTAGTTTAGTGGTAATGGAACATCGGCGTGTCCACCATTCTGTGCTGAAGCAGGTCATCCTTGGAGAACCCTGTTGATCCTATATAGAAACATTTACATTTACATTTATTCATTTAGCAGACGCTTTTATCCAAAGCGACTTACAAATAAGCAAAGCGATATATCAAGCAGGGAACAATACAAGTAGTGCTACTATACAAGATCCATTAATTGAATACCAGAGGAAGCAAAGTGTACAGAGTAGAGGTGTAAGTGCAAGTCTGTGGTTAGGTGTTCACGGAAAAGGTGGGTCTTTAGCTGTTTTTTGAAGATAGTGAGAGATTCTGCAGTCCGGATTGAGATCGGAAGAGCATTCCACCACTGGGGAACGGTATGTGTGAAGGTTCTGGAAAGGGACCTTACGCCTCGCTGAGTGGGAACTACTAAACGTCGGTCGCTAGTCGATCACAGATTGCGACAGCAGCAAGGGCACTTGTAAAACCTGGGTCACTCAACCTTTCTTTTAATGACATACAAGATCAGTGATAAGTGGAACATTATTTGATCTTATAGAACTTTATACTTTTATATCTGTCAGCAGTTCTTTGTTGCCAAATATTGCATGATCTCTCAACAACTCATAAATAATTCAGTATCTCTAAATTAACATTGCCTCCTACATGCTCACACTTTTGGTGTAAATTGGTGGTGTAAAATCAGCTTGAGTGCGTTCGAGCATGTGTGGATGAGTTTCTCTGTAGGCTAATATTCTCTTGAGTTGGAAGTGGGGGACTATAGGCTTATGTAAGCGTGCATGTAAATATGGTAATGACTATACAGTATATATATATATATATATATATATATATATATATATATATATATATATATATATATATATATATATATATATATATATATAAAAGCCTAGGAGAAAGTTATTTATAATGTAGAAAACTAGCACCCATACACACACAAGGAGGCTGGCTTCAGTGTGTATATGTACGTGTTCGCTCATTCGTTTGCATGTTCAGTGGTTGTATATGTGAACTTGCACGTTGATAGGAATAAGCCATTTAAACTTGTACATTATGTTTTTTTTCTGCCTCCCAGCTTATTAAAAACACAAATAGCATAAAAAAGCTTATGTTCAGTATTAGTATCTAAATAAAGCCGCCTTTAATGCGATTCTCGCCTGAAACGTTTGCCCATAGTAAAGAAAACATTTGGCTTTAGATTCAAACTGCAATTCCACTTTGCTTTTCTCCACTTACGAGCAATTTAGAGCCCTGAAAGAGCAGTTAGTCTAAATTTGCTTTCTTTTCCCTTGATTGCTGCATGTTGATTTGTGAAAATCTCTTGCTTAAAACATTTGGAAGGCTGAAGAGAGTGGTAGCTCGGTGGTTGAAATGTGGAGTTCAAATCCCAGCACCACCAAGCTGGTTAAGGGTGTGGGCCAAATGCTACAAATGTGAGAGAGCAAGGGAAGTATTGGAAGAGTGGAAATCATTTGTAATTTACTGCATTGGGGAAAACTGGCAGGACAGGGTTTTTAATCAGGCTGGATGGCACGTTGATTCTTAGCACTGCAGGATTCAAAACAATCTAAGCATCAATTTGTCCCTGTTCTGATCCTGACGTTTAATTTGATGATGATGATATAAATATCACACCAACTTATTGCATTATCACTTAGATTAACGGTGCAAGGTGGAAAACAAAATGTAATAAGATCTCGTGCGTGTATGGATACATTTCTTTGATGTGTTCAGAGAGTCCGGTCCATTCCATCACTGTCCTTTGTGTTTAATTAGCAAGCTTATCAAAAGCCCCCCAGGAAAGGAGTCTCTTTCTTTTACACCACAAAAAGTCTGGTGTGCATTAGTATGCAACCCGACCGGCGAACGAGAAAGCATCCATGGCCAGAAGGGATTTTTTAGAAACTTCAGCTCCTCATAACCATTCATTAAACCTTGATGAGTGCAAATTCCCTAGCCAGGATTTGAGCCAGAATGAGAGTGCATGAGGTCAGAAGTCGTCTTTGAAGGAGAAAATACATAGAAAAGAGGGCAGGGAGATGGTGATTTCTGAGAAGCTGAATCAAAAATCATGATGCTTTAAAAAGAGAGAGAGAAAGAGATGAAAGAGATGCGAGATTGTGGCATGTGAATGGTTCAGAAGCAAGGGAATCACATTCTGAATGAGATACTGAAAGCATAAATGGGGAGGGGGGACAGAGCTGTTGGAGAAAGAGCTTTTCCCTTTCATCATGCTTAGAAAAGCAGAAAGCAAGCTCCCAGGAGATATTTGATAAGTGGATCTATTACAGCATGAAAGTTGTCCCAATTTGAAGCCTGTGTTCACGCAAGAGAAGAAAAAGTTGCTTATGTCACTGTTACCATTTGTGGGCGTAGCTTGAGCCACTTCTTTTCAAATTGACCAAGTTCTGATAATAAATGGTAGTACCCCAATTTTAGATAGGTTACTATACAATTCATACATATTACCATGTTACTGTTGAGTGCAAAAGTTTCTTTTCACTTGATTTTTTGGGTAGGATCCACAAGCAGTGCAGAGAATATGAGAGTGCATATGTTATAACTGTATTATACCACAGCGTTGTTAAATTCTTGATTCTGATTGGTCAGAAGTTGTTGATTTGGGCGACGAGCTGAATGAAAGTGCAAATTCACTCCCGGACAGTAGTTGGCGCTGATTGAAAAGCAGAAATACCCCGGTACGTAAGGTGGCACTGCACAAATTTATGTTTCTGAAACCTGCTTATGACTTAGAAGAAGAAGAGAGCCAATATTTACATCTGTGCAAAAAGCTGCTCACCTACTCGTTCTATCAAAGTTAAAGCACGTATGAACTTTTGTAAAATGTAAGGTATTTGGTGATTTGGCCATTGCAACAAATATTTCTTTAAAGCTAAATCCTTAAAGTTCTAATTTTAAACAATATACTTTAAGTAATAATTTTAATTATATCAAAGTCACAGCAATAGCATTCACATACTTATGGGAAAATGATATATTTTTTTTAATCACATTTCTTTTGGTAGGGGGTGGGTATAAGGCAACTATTGTTGTGCCCAAAAAATTTAATGTTCCTGCAAATTGATGAAATGTTGACTATGAATAGTCTTTTTTTGTGGTCAACATGATAATACAATGACACAATAATGGGGCACTTATTTAAATAAGAGGTGAAGAATACTCGTATGCAAATATATACCAGGTGCAAAATAAATACAATAGACTATCAATCAGCGGATTATCATTTGCATATTTGCAAGGAAGAGACAAAGAAAGAATCAATGCTATTTCATCTAGAAAGCAGCACAGAACGCATTAAATGGATCACTTAGAATATATGCATGCATTTCAGTGTCGTGAAAAAAATAGAGACAACATAATAAATGAGTCATGTAGTTCTCAAGTTCTCATCAGTTGTGAACTGGAATATGGCCTGACTTTAGGCTTTATATATATATATATATATATATATATATATATATAAAACACATTTGCATGTGTTTTGAGTTAATTAGCTGATTAGAGCTCTTCTCGGATCGACATTTCTGTACTATAAATACTTTATTCTAATAATAATAATTTGAGATACTGTATATTTCTTTTTTTAACTGACATCTAGAGTGTTTCTGTATATCAAATTTCTATAGTGGACATCAGCGTTAATCTAATAAGCCATACAGGTGTTCATAGGGGTTCACTTTAATAGAGTTTGCACTTTGTGGTTCTTCTGTACTTGACAAGCTACATGTTTTTTTTTTGTCGAAATAATTTCAGGAAAGAGAGTAAATCGAGAGGTGACGTAGCATGTGTTTATAACGTAGCTGCTAAAACTTGTCACATATTTCCCCTTCACATAGCAGCTCACAGCACTCTGGCCATTATCAAGTATTTGTTTGCCTTGTGTCTTTTGCTTTGGTTCATGTCTTGTCTCCTCCCAATTGTCATTGCTTGTCTCTCTCATGTGTCATGATTACTCTCACCTGTTTTCAGTTTGTCCTTTGATGAATCTTTGTTTTCAAGTCCTTGCAATGATTTGATTGTCGCAAAGAATTCGATCATTTGTACCAGTCACCATGAAGCCTTTGATTCAATGATTGCTTTTGCCTGCCCTATTTCACATTGTTTATTCATCGCATGACCCTTGCTTGAACCTTGACCCTACCTTTGGATTGCATTGTGACAAAATAGAAATGATAGCAGGAACTGACTTCTTCCACAACTTTAAATGTAACTATTATTAATGGAGAAAAATAAATGTAACTATTATTAATGGAGAAAAATATCGTATTGTGTTGGCAATTATTTAATAAAAATAATTATACCTAGTTTTCGATGAACTTTATAACAAAATTATTTGAAAATTATTTTAAACACACGAAGAGTTTTTATTTTGGGGTCAGTAACAAATGTGAGTAATTTAGTATTTAAATATATTTAATATTATTAATATATTAATATTTATAAATGTAAAATAATTTAGTATTATATTTGACGTAGTACAATGAATGACAGACAATACATTTTTTATTATAAATTCACAGTATCGTTTTGTAAATGGTTAAATGAATATAGCTGAATTTAGAAAGCTGACATGAAGGGACTGTGAGTAAATAAATGTCATAAACATCGTGAGATAGAAGTTATGTGACCACACTGAAAAGTGTCATGACTCTGATGCTCACCAGGGTTTTCTCTTCTTTTTTTTTTTTTTATTCTGCATACTTGAAAATGACTTCAACTGACTGCTCCTGTGTCCAGGTGCATCGAGAATGAAATGAATTGCTTTTCTGTCTCCGGTCCTATCCATTACTCAGGCTGTGGGAATATATTACTCTGCTACACTCACATGCATTTTCAGTGAGAATGTGAGACCAAACAGGATAGAGACAGGGATTAGAATATCCGTTTGCATTTCATGTGTTAGTTTTTAAACATTATTCATTCATTCATTCATTCATCTTCAGTAAGTGCTTTATCCTCTTTATTCACAGTGGATCCCAAGACTATCCCAGGAACACTGGGTGCTGTGGGAATGTGTGTATTACTGGACTGAAGACAGAAACAATAGTACTGCTGTAGTAGTGTGTCTTGGAAACGTCTGCATTTCAGTCAATTAGAATTTAAAAGCAGGCACCCAAGCATGAAGTCGTCGCGCAGCTACATGATTGAGACACAGCCGCTATACTCAAGCATGGGATTACCATCTGCTGTATGTATACCTACCTTTTTATAGGACAGATCCAGTGTTTGTGTACTGTGTGTGTGTGTGTGTGTGTGTGTGTGTGTGTGTGTGTGTGTGTGTGTGTGCGCATTGGGGACGTTTCTTGTAGGCATTTTTTTCCATATGCAATTTTGTGAAAACATAAAACAACGGATTCCAATCATTTATTGATTTGGATCTTCTGCTTATCACACTAAATCATTGAGGTACTCTCTCTCTCTCTCTCTCTCTCTCTCTCTCTCTCTCTCCCCAAACTGTTGAGCCTTTTATATAAATCACACAGCTGTAAAAGACAAGTGTGGACCCTCTCACCGAACACCTTTCTCGCGCTCCATCTCGGTTATATTCCCTTGTAAATGCCAGAACTTGTAGAGAGAAAAGCCCTATTACTGCAATAGGAAGAACTAGAATTTGTGATTAGGGACCATTTTCTGTGCCCCAAAGGAACCACTACTGGATCTCTGCCCATAACTCTGTAGTTATTTCATTCCACTTTTACATCCTGCTGCCTACAGGTTTACAACCCAACATTATAATCACCTCCGATATTATTATATGACTTTTTATGTATAATATAAGTAGTGAGTCACAGTGACACAATACATTTATATACACCTGCCATTCTATCATTCCTTCTAGGCCACTCTTTGGTCAGTATGAGGTCCATTTTTTTTCCACATCATGCCCAAAATTTCCTAGATTATCTTGTAGTCATTATAACATTTGCAGTTATGCCACAATACAGTGCTGTTCACATTCTAAGAGTTCATTATGAACACTGATGCATTCGTTATTCTCCAATCTCATGCAGAATTTTCCGGAAGTGAGAGGGGATTTCCTAAGAAAAGCTATTAACATGAAAGCGATTTTTAATGTTTCAGATGAGATGTCTTCAAAATGTACAATCATGCATTCAGTGGGCTGTAAATATCAGCACAAGCTTGCCTTTACTATTAGCCTAACTGTATACTGTAATGGAAAGGCTTCCCTTCTGAGTCTGGTTCCTCTTAATGTTTCTCTTCCTCATGTTGTCTCCTTGCCACTCTCACTTTGCATAGCATTGCAAAGTAGGGCAATTTCACTTCGTCTTCAAGTCTTAGCAAAGACAGAAGCATAAACACAGCCTGTTATTTTAAGGAAAGGTATAGAACCTTCTAATTACACATTTCAAATGGATAGAGAACACAAAAATGAGAGCGGGATAAAAGGAGAGAGAATGACGTCAGAGAAACGCCCACCAAGCTGCAGGTTTCCAAAGAGAGCCAAGAAGAATGAAAAAATGAGACAAGAAGCCAGCATCCTTAGTCAGAGGTAACAAAGAGAGGGGGGAGAGAGAGAGAGAGAGAGAGAGAGAGAGAGAGAAAACAAAAAACCCTTGTCATCTAACACATCTTTTTGTAGCCCTTGAGTCATTTACTTCATTTGCTTTTCACGCTGTATGTCTTGTACTCTCTTTTCTTTCCTTTCCCCCCAAAGGGGAGACCTTTTTATTTGAGATCAATTCTATTTGTATAACACACTTTACTGTAAAGCAGCTTCATAGAGAGCAAGCAGAGGGCAACGGGAAAAAAACCCTCCTGAGATAGCACAGGGAAGAAAACCTGAAAGAGGCCAAGACTTAAATTGGAAATCGTCCTCTTTTGGGTGGCATCAGATAAGCAGTGGTGAGGATTATATGAATGAGATTAAACAGAGATAATAGTATTGTGCAGGGAGAAAGATCCAGAAGATCAAAAGTATTTCAGGAAAAGAAAGTCAAAAGTATTTCAGGTGAAGTGGAACTAATGTTTGTATTTTACATATTCATGATATTAGCAATGCAAGACTTGGCTAGTGGAAGTTCAACAAGTACAGTGCAGATACAAAAGCCCAATAAGGATGTTTAAGTGACATCTGGTCAAGCAAGACATAGGAGTAAGAGCATGGGTACCACAGTTTGCACTAGAAACCAGGACCTTGTATTTGTTTCATATAAGGCAGTAAATCACTAGTAAAAAAATCAGGAACCCAGAGACTTAGCCATTGAGCTACCACTGCCCAAATTGTGTCATACAGTGGTGGGTATGCTTCTGAAGATATTGCCGCAAGTGTATGCCCAACTTTAACTATCTACTCAAAAATGGATAGTCAGAAGGATTTGGCGTTGAAGCATCGATTGAGAATATGGTAGTTGAAGTTCATTGCAGTTGTAATGTACAGTTCAGTTCAGGTTCAGTGAGTCAAAGAAGAGAGCATGGGTACCACACCTGGTTCCTGGAACCATGAACTGGAAATGGTGTCATATCAGCCAGTGCCTTGAAATGATGGCTCAGCTGCAGTAGAAAGTGTCTTTAGGTCATGCACTCAATACTAACCATATTCTTATGTATGTTTGTGGTGTATAGCTCAGACAGTGACTCCATAATAGACATCAATACGAAGCTATGATCAGAAGTTTGCACAACCAATGCCAGTCCTAGCTTCCCAATGAGTAAAAGGAAGTAAGTTCTGTTTGCAGCCCCTTCCCTCCTTCCTGTACCACATTATCAAATGTATACTATACAATATATATACCCATTTTTCAGCAAATCTCTGTCAGAATGTAATGTGGAGTAAAGATATTTGGCTGGGAATGAGAAAATAGGAATGGGAGAAATAAAAGCAAATTGAAATGTGGATAAAACTAAATGACATGCAGTCTTTATGCAAGATAATTAAGATAATACCTTTGGGAAGTTCACATAAGTGAGTCCATTATTCTAGTACCACACATATAACTCTAAAGCATTGGCAATAACATGGTGACATTACCTCAATTAGTGATCTCCTGGTCATTCTGATGCCTTTATCCAAATATTCAGACACCACCACCTCATATACTGAAACAGGACAAGGGTCCACCCGTCCTGTGTGGGTTACGTTTATAGTTATTAATTAGAATTTTCACTTGGTAGTTAGCACGTTTGCTTTGCACCTGCAGGGTTGTGGGTTCGATTCCTGACTCCGCCTTGTGTGAGTGTGGTTTGCATGTTCTTTTGGGGTTTCCCAGTCCAAAGACATGCATTGTAGGCTGATTGGCATTTCCAAATTATCCTTTGTGTGTGATTGTGCCCTGCGATGGGTTGGCACCCCGTTCAGAATGTTCCCCGTCTTGTATCCCGAATCCCTTGAGATAGGCTCCAGGTCCACCGCGACCCTGTGTTGGATAAGTGGTACAGAAAATGAATGAATGGATGGATGGGTGGAGTTCTGCCAGCTGTGAGCCTTTTTAAAAGCTAGTGTTAATAAAAATAATAAAAACCAAACACTCTCTGCTTCTTGTTTGTTGCTGAGGCAACGTAACCTTGTAAGTTCAAATAACAAAGCAAGTGACTTCATGGTAAAAAATTTCATTTGACAAATAGTAACTATGAACACCTTTACCATCTAGTTATGATTCTGATTCAAATATTTGTCAACTCAGGCTTAGTGGTTAGCACGTTCGCCTCACACCTCCAGGGTCTGGGGTTCGATTCCCGCCGGGGCCATGTGTGTGCGGAGTTTGCGTGTTCTCCCCGTGCTGCGGGGGTTTCCTCCGGGTACTCCGGTTTCCTCCCCCAGTCCAAAGACATGCTTGGTAGGTTGGTAAATTGTCCATAATGTATGAATGGGTGTATGTGTGTGTATGTGATTGTGCCCTGTGATGGACTGGCACCCTGTCCAGGGTGTACCCTGCCTTGTGCCCGATGCTTCCTGGGATAGGCTCCAGGTTCCCCGTGACCCTGCAGAAGGAATAAGCGGTTGAAGATGGATGGATGGATATTTGTCAACTCATGTTTAATAAGTCAGCAGACTGCATTTATTAGTTGTCCAGCAAATCTTCAGAAACCACTGCCAACTGTACATGATGCTAGCTAACTTGCTAACCTATTATGAGGTATATTGGCTAAAGTAAAAACATTAAGGCTCACCTCATCTAGCATCAGTATACCTGCAATTGTATTAGATAATATAGCATAACTTTATTTTATTTTTAGCTTATAGCTATTTCTTGAGTACAAACCCTTTAAATTGATTCCAAAGCAACTCACGAGATTTATATTTGGGAGAGGAATAGATTACAACTGCAATTCATTTGGTCATATCCAGTATTCAGTCTATGAGATTGGACCCATCGCGGAAGACATAGCCAAACTTTTTTTTTTGAGTGCATGGCATTTATCTGAGACACAGCACTGAAGTGAAAAGGAAAAAATGAAAAGAAAAAAACCCAATCAATCTATCTTATGTGAATTCTTTCTTTCTCTCTCTCTCTCTCTCTCTCTCTCTCTCTCTCTCTCTCTCTCTCTCTCTCTCTCTCTGGTCATACTCTGATGAGTCCTCTGAGGAGGGTAAAGCAGATTAGTTTTGAGAAAATGTCACCGATAAAAACAGTCCATCAAAAGTGTTGACATTCACTCTGCTCCGTCTAACGTCTTAGAGTCTTGTGAGAACGCAGATATGCCCTTATTAAGTGCAGATGAGAATTTCTGCACATGAAGGGAGGGTGTAATTGTGATAAATAGGGCAATAACACGTACAATTTAGCATAAAATGTTGGAATTTCCATAACAGAAATATGCAGGATAAGGATTGATGATTTGAGATGACGCAGGGGTTTGAGGAAGTGGTGCATTATTGATATTTTCCTATATGTAGGAGTAGATTTTTAAAGCAATTTGCGATTAGAGGGATAATAAACTGGCTGAATATATTGTGTGTGTGTGTGTGTGTGTGTGTGTGTGTCTGATCTGCAGACTAATTTAGAACCATATTATGAAACTGTCAACATCCATTGCCCTCTTGGTAGTGATAGAACCCAGAAAACACCCACTCCATCTCCAGACAGACAGACAGACAGACAGAAAGACAGACAGACATACACACACACACACACACACACATATATATATATACATCACATATAAACATCACATAAAAATCAGAGCCACAAGGAGGAAACTAACGCCTCAGTATGATTATGATTGGCAGCTGTTTGTCCCGAGATGTCACACACACACAAACCCCTACATATCCATCACACAAGTGACATGTGGACGGGTTTGAAATGGAGCTGGAGGGCTGTGTGTGTGTTTGCAAGTGTGTGGGTGGGTGGGTCTGTTTGTTTCTCTGACATCATCAGACTCCATGTGAGCTCTGTCCTATACTGCTCTGGGAAACAAGCAAAGTGGCAGCTCATGCAGAGTAGATGTACTTCTTGTGTGTGTGTTCACATTTATTGATATGTTGCCATGCCCATTCCTGGCCTTTTTAACAATCATTTTGTGAAGTGTGCATGCGTGTGTGTGTGTGTACTTGAGAATGCTTGGCATCCGTGGGCGGTAAATGAGGTTTGCTCTAATTGGATTATACCTTATTAATGTTCTTATAACCGGCTGGTAATTATTATGGTTGAACAGCATGGGCAGAATAATTTCGAGCCTGTACACCGCTCTGTGTGTCTACTTGATGTGTGTATTGTGGACTTGTGGACATGTTTGTCTGACCCCTTGTTCCGTATATTAGGGCTTTGAAATAGGTATGTCAATTGCAGGCAGGTTATATCATCACAGAAACAACCAGACGGTCAGAAGGCACTGCGGTGAGATGTATTAAACAGAGCAGATAAAAATATTTCTGTGATTTTCACAGTTTAATATAAGACGCTCTGATTGGCTGTCAGCTACAGGAGATGAAATAAATCAAAAAGATTCCAGTTAAATGAGAACTGATACATTTGCCTGCAAAATGCACCAAGGAGCAGGACAAAGCATTGTACTTGCTACAAATTTCACAGGAACCAACATCTTATAGCACATGACACTATAGTTGTGCTCATAAGTTTACATACATTTAGCAGAATCCGCAGAATTTTTAGTCCTGCCCTGAATAAACTATTCCACATAACAGGTGTTTACATATAGTCCACAAGACACAATAATAGCGGAATTTACACAAATGAACCAGTTCAAAAGTTTACACACGCTCAATTATTAATACTGTGTCATTACCTGGATGATCAGCGTCTGTGTTTATGTTGTGTGATAGTTGTTCATGACTCCATTGTTTAACTGCCCACTGTTCTTCAGAAAAATCCTCCAGGTCCTACACGTTCTTCGTTTTTCCAGCATCTTCTGCATATTTGATCCCTTTCCAACACTGACTATATGATGTTGAGATCAATCTTTTCACACTGAGGACAACTGAGGGACTCGTACACGACTATTAAAAAAGGTGCAAACGTTCACTGATGCTGAAGAAGGCAACATGATACATTAAGTAAATTGTTATTTTGTTTTCTGAGAAACATGTAAATAGTTTATGTAGCTTCTGAACGGCAATACTAACTGTAAAAAAATAAGAGCTTTAAACAAAATCATGATTTATATTGTTCGTATATTGTTATCATGTATATGTTTATATGGCCCTTGTAATGTGCTCTAGATATCAGTTTTTGTTCCAAGGAGCGAGGACCACCCAACATTACTGTAAACAGCTGTATATCCAAAATGTGTTGAGTTTCATGACACAAAGATGGCCGCTGTAGTTAAATCAAGCATGTATATACAGTATCTCACAAAAGTGAGTCCACCCCTCACAGTTTTTGTAAATATTTGATTATACATTTTCATGTGACAACACTGAAGAAAGGACACTTTGCTACAATGTAAAGTTGTGTGTACAGCTTGTGTAACAGTGTAAATTTACTGTCCCCTCAAAATAACTCAACACACAGACATTTATGTCTAAACCGCTGGCAACAAAAGTGAGTACACCCCTAAGTTAAAATGTCCAAATTGGGATCAATTACCCAATTTCCCTCCCCGGTGTCATGTGACTTGATAGTGTTACAAGGTCTCAGGTGTGAATGGGGAGCAGGTGTGTTAAATTTGGTGTCATCGCTCTCACACTCCCTCATACTGGTGGCGGCAACCAGGTGAGGAGTACAAAGGTGAGTGTGTCTTGCATACAGTCAAGCATGGTGGTGGGAGTGTCATGGTCTGGGGCTGCATGAGTGCTGCCGGAACTGGGGAGCTACAGTTCATTGAGGGAACCATGAATTTCAACATGTACTGTGACATACTGAAGCAGAGCATGATCAGTATGCAGTATTCCAGCATGATAATGACCCCAAATACACCTCCAAGACGACCACTGCCTTGCTAAAGAAGCTGATTGTAAAGGTGATGGACTGGCCAAGCATGTCTCCAGACCTAAACCCTATTGAGCATCTGGTCTCTAACATCCACCAGCTCCGTGATGTCGTCATGCAGGAGTGGAAGAGGACTCCAGTGGCAACCTGTGAAGCTCTGGTGAACTCCATACCCAAAAGGGTTAAGGCAGTGCTGGAAAATAATGGTGGCCACACAAAATATTGACACTTTGGGCCCAATTTGGACATTTTCACTTAGGGGTGTACTCACTTTTGTTGTCAGCGGTTTAGACATTAATGGCTGTGTGTTGAGTTATTTTGAGGGACAGCAAATGTACACTGTTACACAAGCTGTACACTCACTACTTTACATTGTAGCAAAGTGTCATTTCTTCAGTGTTGTCACATGAAAAGATAAAATCAAATATTTACAAAAATGTGAGGGGTGTACTCACTTTTGTGAGATACTCAATGTATAATTTTTATATTATTTTTTAATGTGATTTTGAAATGCCGATACATAGAAATAATCATTCAAAAGAATAATTAGGAAAATGAAAAATGGTCAAGCAACTTGTATTGGACTAGAGATAGAATGACCCCTTTTTGTCGATCAGTCTCCCTCAAACTGAGGTTAAGGCTACGATTATATTTAGCTTTCGATCTAGGCATAGTATTTATTAATTGTATAAATAATTCCCGCAATTCTGGTAAGACCAACGTGTGTGTGTGTGTTTGAGTTATTCCTGCAGGCTGTTTGGAGCTGTATCTGTATTTCTAAGCCATGGGAAACAGAGGGAAGCATGTACTCAATTAAGCTCAAATATTACAGCGGTCCAGGACAAAACATGGCACGTTCCAGCGGGATAGATATGAACCCTGCTCACTCAAAATCCCTGCCACAGGGCACAGTGAGAGATAATGTGTGTGTGTGTGTGTGTGTGTGTGGGGGGGGTGTCGGGGGGGTTATACGCGTCATTGGTGTTAGTGAATAACATTCTATTACCTTCCACAGTGGCACAAACTTGGCAGCCTGGTAATTATAGATGAGGCAGAGAGAGAGAGAGAGAGAGAGAGTGTATGTGTGTGTGTGTGTGTGTGTGTGTGTGTGTGTGTGTGTGTGTGTGTGTGTGTATCTCATATATCACATTGCACTCTTAATGTCACTGTTTAACTGAGAGATGCTGATAATGTATCATTTAAAACGTCTCTGGTGAAAACAGCTATTATAACAGGAGATAATGACCACATGGGAATATCATATCTCTCTCTCTCTCTCTCTCTCTCTCTCTCTCTCTCTCTCTTCTCTCTCTCTGTCTCTCTCTGTCTTTCTCTGTCTCTCTCTGTCTCTCTCTCTCTCTTCCTCTGTCTCTCTCTCACACACACACACACACACACCCACAAATATGTATATGATGTCACTTAAAACTCAAGTGAAAGTCAAGCATGGAGAAATTAACGATGGAAAGAGAGACAAATCGGGAGACAAAAAACATTAGAAAGAGAGAGAGAGAGAGAGAGAGAGAGAGAGAGAGAGAGAGTTTGTTGGATTTCACATTATTCTGAGTGGATGGTGAAAAGCTATAGAGAGGCCTCATCTGCTTTTTCAATCTGCAGTTTTTCCCATCAACTATAGTTAAGCATTGCTGTGTGTGTGTGTGTGTGTGTGTGTGTGTGTGTGTGTGTGTGTGTGTGTGTGTGTGTTTGAATTCATGCATTTTAAGATGCAGGAACAGACTGCTTGACCTACCTGGTGCTTTTGTCTGATTCTGTTAAAGGTTAAGAGCTTCCAGCAGGCAGCCATCTGTATCCCTGATATTGCAATGAACACACACACACACACACACAACACACTCACACACACATTATATCAAATCCATATTCAGCCAAAATCTCCATGCACACAGTCGAACACTCACCACTGTCTGTATTGTAACAGTGAGCAGTAAACGTTCTGAATCATGGTTCCGTCTGCTCACTGCCAAAGGTGCTGATTGAATTTACTCACCATGAGGTGTGAGAAACTCACATACACACACACACACTCACTACTGCATGCAGAGTGCTCGCCGTGTACCAGCATGTGGCTTTAAACTGACGCAGCCAGTGGTTTCCCTTTCCAGACATACCAACCTTGATACATTTTGCGTAGGACATTAATTGAATTGTAACATCGGAGTACATTCTTACTTCTCCTAGCCTCCTTTTTCCTCTTGCATTAATAATCCCTCGTCTTACTGAGAAAGAAAATATCTGCTCATAATCCAAAACATACAAGCTCATCTGTGAAATATGGTGGAGGTAGTGTCATGGCTTAGGCTTGCATGGCTGCTTCTGGAACAGGCTCACTAATATTTATTGATGATGTAACTCATGATGTTGGCGGCAGAATGAATTCAGAGGTTTACCGGAACCCCCCCACACACACACACACACACACACACCCCCACCCCCCTGCTCACCCTAAAAACCAACAACAACTGAAAGAGTCTGCTGTAAAAGCCTGCAAAAGCATCACAAAAAGAAGAAACCAACAATTTGAAGTCAGTAAGCTGCAGACATGATGCAGCTTTTGCAAGCAAGGGATATACTACCAAATATTAAATGGTGTTTACTTCAAGACATATCTGTTCCTATACTTCTGCTAACTCTTGTCTTATATTCCTCTTATGATCTCGAACCCAAATGTTTTTGGCGTATAGCACAAACGAATGAATTGGCCTTATCGTTCCAATACTTTTGGAGGGGACTCTATATGCACACTACAATTTCGTTCTTCACTAAGTGATTTCTGAAAGGTCTATATTGAAAAAGTTTTCACTTGTACCAAATGCACCACATTTATATTCATTATATATAAAATCATGTAGAGGTTTTCTGATGTTTTCCGATTGTACAATGTTGGATACAGAAACTTGGGCTTGAGAGTACACACTATGTTCCAACAATTAATCAAATGACTTTGGGTCTCACAAAATTTCCTCAGTTTCATTTACTAGACGCATTATCAATGGTTCATATCCTTACAGTGCGCCAAAAACCGCATTGTCTTTACAGCCGTCTTAATTGCCTTTGGAATTCTTTGAGTGAGAGAGATGCAGTTTGTCGCTTGGGAAAGTAAAGTTATTAGCCTAAATAATGAGCTTCAGATCTGGATCATTTCTTTCAGTCTTCAAACTGTGGTGTCAGAAGAAAGAAAAATACAGCTAGTACAGTTTGTTCAGTTGTCTTGTTCATTAACTGTTATTGTTAACACGGTAGAGAGTGGTGATTTAAATGCTGATAAAACACTATAGCCAGTCAGAGCAATCTATCCAGAAGTATGAAAAACCTCTAACATTGCCTATCTGTCTAGCTTTACCTCCAGTTTAGACATGTCGCTGTTGCTGGCTTCGCTAAAATAAAATAAAAATTTATGCAGTTTTATAAAAACCCAGGATGACATACATTCCTCCCCGAAAATACTGGAACGGCAAGGCCAATTCTTTTGTTTTTACTATACACTGAAGACATTTGGGTCTGAGATCAGAGATGATAGATCAGAATTTAAGGTTTTGTTTTTCTTTAACATATTTACACCTAGATGTGTTAAGCACATGAATGTCTACTCTTGGTTTAAGCCCAGGGTTTTGCCTATGAAGACTGCATTTGTTGTTTAAAAAGGATAAACCAACATGAAGACCATAGAGCTGTCTATGGGAGAAAAGTAAGGCATTTTGAATCTGAGAGAAGTGGAAAATAGCCATGGTGCACGCATTGGGCATAGCCAGCACAGCAATATGGAATGTCCTGAAAATAAAGTGGTGACTAATAACCAGACATTGAACAGGTCAGCCACGAAAAACAACAGCAGATGATGATACACGTTGTGCGAAAACCCCAAAACAGCAGTTACACGCCTAGAGATTGGGCGGTCTTCCACCTACGGTGCCATGTTCTATGTTGTTTAACACATCTAGATGTAAATATCAGGAAAGTAAAGCTTCTGATCTATCATCTCATGTTCCTATTTTGATCTCAAATTCAAATGTCTTCAATGTATAGCAAAAACAAAAGAATTGGCCTTAATGTTCCAAAACCTTCAGAGGGACTGTGTAACGGAATAAATGAAAAAAGGATCAATGAGCCAGATGAAGTTCCTTCACTTCTTCAGGAAACTGCTTTAGGTGAGATTGTATAATATAGTGTGTTAATACAATATAGTAGCAGTAATGATACTGTAGCTATAATGATCAAGTGTGCTTTTCTTTTTTTAGCAGATGCATACACACACACACACACACACAAACAGACATACGCACCCACATGGCTTTCTCTGTTTAATGATGTGTTTAATATCTTGTTAAACTCATAATGGATCGTTACGTGCCATTATTAGTGTTATTGCTGTTCAGATTTGATTGCACTTTTTAATACCATGTTATTATTACTAACATCATTATTATTAGAATACTATTATGATGTTATTATATAATTATATTATATATTATATTATATAACTGTTATCAATTTTGTTCGTTATTATTATGTTCATATTATCATTCTGTTTTCCAGTAGCTGCTATGTATACAAAACTCATGTATATAACAATCACGCCTGTATCACTCTGTGTGTGTGTGTGTGTGTGTGTGTGTGTGGTGTGTGTGTGTGGTTATCTCAGGTCCTCATTTGCCACCTGATAGCTCTCTCTCTCTCTCTCTCTCTCTCTCTTTCTCTCTCTCTCTCCGGCTATATAATTAATGGCGAGTCAGGGGGTTGACAGAATCGTGCTCGTTCAGCTGACAGATCCACAGAAAGCCCATGTCATGTAGTTGCATGACCTCTGACATCCTAGAAGGATTCTTCAATTTCCTCAGCTCTTCTTCATCTCTTCATCTCTTTATCTCTTTCTCTTGTCTTACAGTTTTACTGGCATCAGGCCACGTTGTCCACCTGTATGGGACAGAGACTTGTATACATGTTACAAGTGTCCTCATGACCAGGGCCGGTTCCAGACATTTGGTGGCCATAGGCAAAATTTAACTAACACTTTTGCCTGTTTTTACTTTAGTATTTGATGCAGTAGATCAGGACATACTGTTAAAGAGACCTAATCATGTGGTTGGGTTTCAGGGACCTGTGTTGAAGTGGTTTGCCTCTTACCTTAAGGGGAGAACTTTTACTCTTACTGTAGGAAATTGTTTCTCATCTCATGCACAGATCTCTTATGGTGTTCCTCAGGGTTCCATTTTGGGACCTCCTATGTTTGCTCTGTATATGCTTCCCGTTGGTCACATCATTCAGAGACACAACTCATCATATCACTGTTAGGGTCATTTCACACTGAGCGTGTTTAAGTGACGCGATTGTTTGATACGATGATGTTCTTGAATCGAAACAGTAGATCAATATGCAACAATTCATGATCATTCGACAAAGTGACTTTTTTAGACCAGTTTGTCAATTTTTTTTTCTGAAACGGGCCATCCAATTAGATTTGACCTTTAGATCATGTGCCCGGAGCCGCTACTGTTGCACAAAAGGGCGAGATTGGTGGCATTATAGCACAGAAGGCCATTTTGAAAACTAATGTAAACACCAAAGAAGAGTATTCTGGAAGAGAGAAAAGAATGAATGTTGCGTTCTTATCATTTGCCAAGTTTCCATCCACCTTTTGTCCATTTCTGTTCTCGACAAAGTCAAAGTTTGTAATATTTGCTGTCTCTTGCCTGTTTCCATCCAATTTGCCTTTTACTGATAAAATGGTGCATCAGTTACTTATGCATTAAAATGTGCCGTTTTCTCATTTACGTCCTCTCTCTACCAATGTGCACGATTGTGTCAAAAAAATTGGTGTCATTCTAGAATCTTGATTCTATGTTGTGTTTTAATAAGCAGATCAATGCTGTTGTCAAAAGCAGCTTTTTTTCAGCTGAGATCTGAAATCAAGAAAAAAAATCAAGAAAATTCTCTGTAAAGCCGGTGCACACTGTGCGATTTTTAATAGTCCTTTGCGAGTGTTTCTTGTCAGACTGCATGAACATGATCCCCGCTGTAAGCCACGTCACACTGTAGGGTCTCAGTCATCATTAATATCAGACTGTACGACATGAAAAAGGATGCACACAAGAAGACTCATACAGAGTAGAGAAGCCACACTACAGGACTGTGCCTCAAATCTTCTGACACTATAGAATTTAATCAGAGGAAACATTTGCTTGCAATGGCCGTTAATCATCTGTCGGGGAACACGTCAAACTATCAACCAACGGCTACAGGTTTTGGCCTAGGATTATCTTTTAGGATTATCAAAACATGTCTCAGATGACCAAATCGTGGCCAAAATCGTACAGCGTGAACCTGGCTTAAGAAGGACCTGGAAATGGTTGTTCATGCTTTTATAACATCAAGATTAGATTACTGTAAGTCAATCTTATTTTGGATTGCCTAAAACTGCTCTAGATCGCTTGCAAATGGTACAAAATGCTGCAGCTAGATCAGGGGTGGGCAATCTTATCCGGAAAGTTCCAGTGTGGGTGCAGGTTTTTATTCCAACCAACCAGGAGCCACACCTGATTCCACCTGTTTAATCAGTTGATCTTGACTTTCAATAGATTCAGGTGTGGCTTCTGCTTGGTTGGAATGAAAACCTGCACCCACACCGGCCCTTTACAGATAAGATTGCCCACCCCTGAGCTAGATTATTGACTGGCACCAGAAAACATGAGCATATTACTCCTGTCTTCACCTCTTTACACTGGTTGCCAGTCAACTTCCGCATTGATTTTAAAATTCTGCTATTCTCTTTTAAAGTTTTACATGGACTTGCTCCCCAGTACAATTCAATTCAATTCAATTTTATTTGTATAGCACTTTTAACAATGGACATTGTCTCAAAGCAGCTTTACAGACACATATAAACACAGGATACAGAATTTAAATGTGTGAATTTATCCCTATTGAGCAGGCTGGTGGTGAAGGTGGCAAGGAAAAACTCCCTAAGATGTTAACAGGAAGAAACCTTGAGAGGAACCAGACTCAGAATTGAACCCTTCCTCATCTGGGTAAAAATGAATAGTCTAAAAGTAAAGGAAAGTTCATTATGGTTTTAACATGAAGTCTGTTTGTTGACACTTGAAACAGTCCACTGTTCAAAGGAGACTCGAGTGCAAAACTGTATGTGGTAATTGCAGTCCCGGGATATAAGCATAGAAGCAACCGTATTACCATCAACCACAGTGAGAATGTCCATCTGGAATATGAGTAGATGAGAGCTCCGTAACGCATCCGAACGGATCAGGCAGGTCCGGAGAGCAGAAAGGATCAGGATCTCTATTATCTCCATAATATCATGTGTGGCTCGACAGAAGGAGAGAGGGAGAGGGAGGTTAAAGAGAGGGAGAGATTGTTAGGTAAGATGGTGCTTTGCGTAAAAGAAAGTCTATTCATGGAAAGCTTGTGTAAACAAATACGTTTTAAGCCTAGACTTAAACACAGAGACTGTATCTGAGTCCCGAACACTAATAGGAAGACTGTTCCATAACTGTGGGGTTTTGTAAGAGAATGCTCTTCCTCCTGCTGTAGCCTTCACTATTCGAGGTACCAACAAATAGCCTGCACCTTTTGATCTAAGTAGGCATAGTCGATCATAGAAGACATAAAGTTTGCTCAGGTACTGTGACGTGAGACCGTTCAGTGCTTTATAAGTCAATACTAGTATTTTATAATCAATGCGAGATTTCACTGGCTGCCAATGCAGTGTTGATAAGATCAGGATGATGTGGTCATACTTTCTGGTTCTAGTTAGGACTCTTGCAGCTGCATTCTGGACTAACTGGAGTTTGCTTATGCTCCTACTGGAACATCCAGACAGTAAGGCATTACAATAATCCGACCTAGAGATGACAAAAGCATGAACTAATTTTTCTGCATCATGAAGTGACATTATATTTCTTATCTTAGCAACATTTCTGAGATGAAAGAAGGCTATCCTAGTAATATTATCTACACAAGCTTCAAATGATAGACTGGAGTCAATAATCACACCGAGGTCTTTTACTGCTGCACATGATGAAACAGAACGGACATCCAGAGTTACTATGTAATCAGAAAGTTTTCTTCTAGCTGCATGTGGTCCTAGTACAAGTACCTCTGTCTTGTCAGAATTAAGTAAGAGGAAGTTAATAAGCATCCAACATCTAATGTCCTTTACACATTCCTCAACTTTGTTAAGCTGCTGTGTTGTCTGGCTTCGCTGAAACATACAACTGTGTATCATAGACATAACAGTGAAAGCTAATACCATGTTTATGAATAATTTGACCTAGAGGTAGCATATATAAAGTGAAAAGCAGTGGGTCTAAAACAGAACCTTGTGGAACACCGAATTTAACCTCAGTATGCGTGGAGAAGTCTCCAGTTACATCTACGAACTGATAACGATTGGTCAGATAAGACCTGAGCCAGGAGAGGACTGTTCCCTCAATGCCAACAACATTTTCTAGGCTATCAAAGAGAATAGTATGATCTATAATATCAAAAGCTGCACTAAGGTCGAGTAACACAAGCAACGAGACTGAACCCTGATCAGAGGCCTGTAGTAGGTCATTTAGTTTTTTAAACAGGGGTTTCATAACTGATCATTTAAATGATTTTGGTTCATAGCCAGTGCTAAGGGAAGAATTGATTATATTTAGAATTGGTTCAATTACGCCAGGACAAATCTGTCTGAAGAAACATGTAGGTAAAGGATCTAATATGCATAGTACATGTGATCTCCTTCACCTGTATAACATCTCTTCGATCATCCAGACAACTAATCCTTTCAGTCCCTCGTTCACGTTTTAAAACTAAAGGTGACCGGGTTTTCTCGGTAGCTGCTCCCGGGCTCTGGAAAAGTCATCATTAGATCTTCCCGCTCTATTGCTATCCATGTTCAAATCTTCTCTGAAGACCCACTTTTATTCGTTAACCTTTAATTTGGTCTGAGGATGTAGCGATTTATTTGTTCACTGGTATTTGGTACTATTAAATGTTTGTTTTAAATCTCTTTTATACAAGTTGTATTTGTTATTTTTCAAATACATGACCATTACTCTAAAATAGATGATGACATCTCACATACCTGCACCACGAGCTGCACTTTCTTTGTGTGCCTGTTTAGCCTTTCGCTTAGCAGCACCCGAAGGATGTGTTCGTTTCAGCGCCATCATAAGTCACTGACTGAAAGTCAGTCAGCTGCAGAAAAGTTTCATTTTTGGAGGAGAGCAGGTATATTGATTATCTATTGCATATATAAACCTATCTACATATAACCTAATCTATAATCGGTTTTAGTGGATGGATGGATGGATGGATGGATGGATGGATGGATGGATGGATAGATGGATGAGATAGATAGATAGATAGATAGATAGATAGATAGATAGATAGATAGATAGATAGATAGATAGATATTGCTTTTGTGTTTTTTGTACTTTCGTACTTTTACTTTTCATAACTTTTATGATTTTTAAAAAATAACTTTTATAAAACTATATAACGGACATGTATAGGTAGTCTTTTTTTATCAGGAAATAAAAACATCAATCCAAATAATTATTGCTGATGACCTGGTGCATTTGCCCTATCAGTGTTTTTGACTCTTTTACATTTTATTACAGGTACTAATACTTAGAATTTCACCTGCACTTAACATTTAGGAGGCTTGTATGAATTCAGTTTGGATCTATAAACTGGAAAACCAGACAACATTCTATATTTCTGCGTTGATATGCGATTCTTAACAATATCTACAGTATACATGTCCTCAGGTTATATTTGACTGCAACTGGATGGCCGGGTTTAAATTTTCAGTAAATTTTCATTCTTTTGTCATTAATCATTGAGTTGGACAGTGGTTAAAATCTTGAACTACTCATTGGAAAGTTGTGAGTTAAAATCTCAGTACTGCCAAGCTACCACTGTTGGGCCCTTGAGCGAGGCCCTTAACCCTCAACTGCTCAGTTGTATAAATGAGATCAATGTAAGTCGCTCTGGATAAGGGCATCTGCCAAAATTCCATAAATGTAATATCTTCTTGTAACCAATATTCAGTTTACTTGGTGTAAAGGTTGGTTTGGAAAGTAATTTGTGTGAGAGGTGAGATTGAGGTAGTAAAGGTAGTGAGAGGTGAGGTCGAGGTAGTAGAGGTAGTGAGATGTAGTGAGAGGTGAGGTTGAGGTAGTAAAGGTAGTGAGAGGTGACGTCGAGGTAGTAGAGGTAGTGAGATGTAGTGAGAGGTGACGTCGAGGTAGTAGAGGTAGTGAGAGGTGAGGTCGAGGTAGTAGAGGTAGTGAGATGTAGTGAGAGGTGAGGTTGAGGTAGTAGAGGCAGTGAGATGTTGAAGTAGCAACAGTACAGGATACAGGATAAGGTGAAGAGAAAGCCAAAGAAAAAAATAATGAAACAATCAAATTCTATATGAATGATATGATTAAGCGAGTTGAAAAGCACTACTTGCGATACAGAAGCACAGAGAAGCCTGAGCGCTTTGAGTCAGTTGGCACTTGAAACTGAATCGACTTCTGCAGTACTTTGATGTTTAAGACCGGTCGTTTATGCCCGTAGCATCTTATACACAGCATGTAATTTCGACTTGACACTTGCGAGTACCGCACCAGCCTGCGCAGGATATTAGGCAGGGGTTGCCATGGCAACACCGCCACTGGCGGCAAACATGAGAGTGTGTCTAAGCCCTGTGAAGTGTGTGCATGTGGGTTTTTTTCCTCCTCCTCAAATCAAGATTAAAGAGTTGAGGGGAAAGGGATAAAGGATGTCGCTCGTGTTGTTGGCTTATTTTATTACCCTGACTTTTTTTTTAGTTCTCGAGGGTAAGCGGTAAAAAATTGGGCAGCAAATAATACGAGCAAATGTCATGCGTTTAAAAAAAACGTGGCTTTTCGTGTTTGGTAATGAATAAAACATATTTCTGGCAGCTGTTGTTTCACCCGGTGCTCCATTGCAGATTTTAACTCAGACTTATTGGCAAGGAAGGGAGACCGTGGAGATATCTCTCTCTCTCTCTCTCTCTCTCTCTCTCTTTCTCTCTCGCTCTCTCTCTCTTTCTCTTTATCTGTCTCTCTCAGTTTTTCTTTTTTTCTGTTTTTCTTAAATTTTCTTAAATTATTTTTTAACAATGGACATTGTTGCAAAGCTTTATTTTTCTTTCCTTATCTATCTATCTATCTATCTATCTATCTATCTATCTATCTATCTATCTATCTATCTATCTATCTTTCTGTGTCTCAGTTTTTTTCTTTCTTTCCTTCTTTCTATATATATTTCTTTCTTACTTTCTGTCTGTCTGACTCACTCCTCTGTCTTTCTTTGGCTGTTTCTCTGTCTCTTTTTTCTCTGTTTTTCCTTTTCTGTCTCTCTATCTCTGTCCATCTGTCTCTTTGTTTCTGCCTCTCTATCTACTGGGCTGTACTCTCTCTCTCTCTCTCTCTCTCTCTCTCTCTCTCTCTCTCTCTCTCTCTCTCTCTCTCTTTCTCTCTCTCTCTCTCTTTCTCTGTCTCTCTCTCTCTGTCTCTCTCTCTCTCTCTCTCTCTCTCTCTCTCTTTCTCTCTCTCTCTCTATGTGGTGGTGCTGACTGACAGCTGCTCTGTGCTTCGTATGTGTAACACTAGAACTCGACTGATTGAAGGTTGCTGTAGTCTTTTGTGTGTACTTGTCTCTAACTGTACTGCTATACTTTATGCTGATTATTTGAGGTGTATATAAGTGTGTATGTGTATCTTTGTAAGTGTGTGTGGGTTGAGGGGGTGGGGGTTCAGGAACTGATGGAGATTAAATTAATGTGATTAAAACATTAATTTCATCATAAGTCATATTCATATGGTTTCTGTTCTAAATGTCTTGATCATAGTTGA
The DNA here is from genome assembly GCA_012411365.1 of Ameiurus melas. Lineage (NCBI taxonomy): Eukaryota > Metazoa > Chordata > Actinopteri > Siluriformes > Ictaluridae > Ameiurus > Ameiurus melas. The sequence continues at coordinate 18,766,363 of CM022766.1, read as the reverse complement.
AATTGTAATGTGAACATTTTATTAAAGTTTGCTTAATAAAACTGAATGAATTGCAGCAGGGTGGAACAGCAGCAGACAGGATGCCGAGTGTAAATCACTAGTGTGTTAAGAGGTGGGAAATAAATTGATGGGATTTGTGGTTGTAGCAAGAACTCTAGGGATTTATGTGCCTTTGCTCATGCATGCCATCTTCACCTAATATGTCAACAAGCAGAGACTGTTATACTGCCAGTGCACAGATCTTTTTATATTCCAGGAGATTTTTTCTCTTTATATCTGTATTTGTCACATACGGAGAAGTTTCATAAAGTGTTAAAGTGTTGCCTTTTAGTTCATGATAGTTGTACAATATAAGAGCTGTGATGTCACAGGCCTACTTGTACTGTGCTGAATTAGCTGTGCTGTACTAGCTGTACTTAACTAGTTGTACTCAAAAACTGTACTGAACTAGCTGTACTGAACTAGCTATGCTGTACTAGCTGTACTGAACTAGCTGTACGTAACTAGTTGTACTCAAAAACTGTACTGAACTAGCTGTACTGAACTAGACATGCTGAATTAGCTATATTGAACTAGCTGTGCTGTACTAGCTAAACTGTACTAGCTGTACTTTACTAGCTGTATTTAACTAGCTGTACTGTACTAACTGTGCTGTACTAGGTATACTACACTAGCTGTACTACTTTTTAATTTAGGTTACATACTAGGCATTTTCAGATTAGCAAAGCAAGCTAAGTGTACTACATACATACACTTTCCAAAGACTCTAAAGATCTTTGCTACTTCATTCCATGCTTTATTTTTCTTTATAATGTCTCTATACACATTTAATAAGAGGCTGTATATGACAGGATGAGACAAAACCGTTTTTCTTAAAGTAAATGGGACCTAATTGCAGATAGGATCTTAAGTTGTGAGTGGAGAACTAAAGAAATGTCAGACCATGTGTGCCATTGTAGTGAAACGAGACGGTAACCAGGAAGTAAGCGCAGGAGCGATGTCTTTATTAATAAATCAAGCTAACAATAAACACGGAATGCGGTCTATACTAAAGAGGACTGGCTAAATTACACATGGGACTAAAGTCTAGGCATTACATGAAAACAGGGCATAGGACCAAGACCGTTAGCATAACAGTCATAAAATAAAGCTGAGGAATCACTCAAGCTGATTGTTTGGATTTTTGCTTTACCACATTGTACATAATTTACATAAAATTGAGGAAATTGTTATTCAAGTGTCACTGTCGTGTCGTCGCCTTGTTGAGAAATGACATACTGTGTTTGTGAGTGTGCTCTCTATAGAGTGTTGTTTGCTTGCATTGCTGCTTCAGGTTTTGTTTTCACGTGCCATTTTGCTAATCTGAACAGCCAATCAGTGATCTGTAGGATTCGTGGGTCATCAGTTTCGGCTGCGAGTTCAAATCCCAGAAGCGCCATGCTGCTAACGTTAGGTCCCTAAACAAGACCCTTAATGCCCAGCTACAGTATATCCTTTTGTAAATGCCTCTAACACCACAAGTGGCGGGCAGCTCGGTGTGTCATTCCTCACCATACCAATTTATTATAGCCACCTCACAAGTAATGGCAGTCACAAACCTCTGAGAAATGTTTCTTGAAAATAACTTCGATAAATGGGTTACCAATCAAACCATGCACACAAACACTTCTCATTGTAAATGAGTCTCTATCTCCCTCTAACTGTGTGAGCTTGTCTGAATGAGACTGTCAATCAAAGTGAACGATCACACAAAATGACACCATCACATCATGCGATCGTCTCAATTTAGCACCCCTTCCATCTCTTCTGTCATCTTTCCATCATGGCCATGCAGCCCAGAAGCCTTGCTCACGGTAATGGATGGATGGATGGATGAGGCGAAACCAAATGACTGGAGACGTCTTCATCTGGCGTCATCTCTTTCAGATATGATCTGGATTTAACCGTGTCACCTTCCTTTAATAAGGGAGTCGAATCTGGTCAGAAGTGCTAGTTAATTTTCCATAACATGAGCTGTGAAACATACCATAGGTTTATATATATATATATATATATATATATATATATATATATATATATATATATATATATATATATATATATATATATATATATAATTCAATTAGCAGTAATTGTATTGTAGACACTCTACATAAATGGATTAAAAATCATGTGTAATCATCAGTATGGTGAAGTTCTCTGTTGGGATATGTTTATTTAACATTTATGGAAGGAGTCTCTAGTGTCTTCTCAGTTCTCAGTTTTTAGACATAGGTCTGAAAAGTCTTTTTTGGTTTCTCAGTAACATGGCAATCGGTGTTTCTGGCTATAATGATTGTTTACAACTGTTTTAATTTGATAAGCAGAACTAACCTGTTTTGTGGACTTTCCACAACATAAAATGTGACTGTGAACTGATCAAATGTACCGTGTCTTGTTTTTTGCAATCTGCTGTGGAATAACTTCAGAATGTGCTGTTACTGGAAAATAATCAACTTCAGGGTGGTAACAGTAACTCCTCTTTGCATCAGGTCACATCATTCCACTTCATCGTTGAATATTTCCCTTTAACAGCACAACCTGCAGTCTTGTATTGTTCACTATGAAACACTTGCTCTCAGACAACTGCTCAGGAGATGTTAAGCAAGTATATAACAGCTGCTGACTTGTAAGAGAAACTTAATTAGCTAGGAAGGTTCCTGCAAAGGCAGTGCGTTCCACTCGGATTCTTGCTCTGGGGCTACCCGTGATTAACCCTGGAATGGATCGCTCTGGCTCCGCTGAGCAAGGAGATGGGTGATCTATGAGACAGACACGTGATGTGCCTTAATGATCTGAGAAGGAGTTTAATGGTATTTTAGGGAGGTGTGAGGATCCTGGAAGACTCATTGGGAATGAATGGGCTGAGGGCTGAGGTGATCATTTGAGTTATTGTGCTCTAATATATTCCCTCATTTCACTCATGTAGCCATGTTGTCTTGTGTTGTTCTTCCTGACAGTTATGAGTGACAAATATGGGACAAATTATGCACATGTTTTTACTTAAGATACCAATACATACATGCTTAGGTCCTCTCCCTTAGCCATTTCCCAAAAACACAGTGCCAGAACTGATTACATGAGGGGGTTGAGTCATTAAAAAAAAAAAAAGATGTTGGGCAGAATACTGAAAGGAGTATTTAATGTACTTTCCTAAAATTATTCTGTTACAGTGCATTATTTTATTCAGAACATATCCTGAATAATAATAATAATAATAATAATAATAATAATAATAATAATAATAAATTGGAGCAACAGCAACTGTGCTGCCCCATAGTTCTAAAATTTGCCTCTGTTCTTCTGTGTTGTAGGTTGACAGATTTCTGTCATTTATACACAGTTTCTGTAGTGGTAATTAACTTTACAATATAATTCATTAATGTGTGGGTGCACCACTTGACATTTTTTAGGTGGTGAATTTTTTAACACCTTATTTGTCATTGAACCATATGGTAACACACAGATGCTACAATATATGCTTAATACATTGCATAAGAATAATATGCCTCTCAAAATCAAATAAAAGCGAATGCTTGCATGAAGCAATAATCCTCAATAACCTACTTATTCAAGTATACATGTTTTTAACATCCAATCAGGGAAGTGTGAAATCCATTCTACCAGGCAGTTATTGAACGCTGACAGCAGTAATGTCATGTTAACATGTCACCAAAACCAGCGGAGCACAAAGGCGCATTAGAGCAAAATGATGTTAATTATTTAAAAGCTATTTCCGTGGTCATGTGTCAGCGTATCATGTGCCAGCGTTAGGTAAAAAGAACAGAATTTCCACAAAACAAACGCACAAAATTAGTTGTGTGTTTGACATGTGTTCTAAATAATATACAGGATTTGGTCGAGTTTATTTTTAATAGTGGAAAATATTTTCCTAAAATGATTCTAGCTCTGGGGCGCACGGTGGCTTGGTGATTAGCATATTCGCCTCACAACTCCAGAGTCCGGGGTTTGAGTCCCGCCGGGGCCAAGTGTGTGCAGAGTTTCCATGTTCTCCCCGTGCTGGGGGGGTTTCCTCCGGGTACTCCGGTTTCCTCCCCCAGTCAAAAGACATGCATGGTAGGCTTATTGGCATGTCCAAAGTGTCTGTAGTATATGAATGAGTGTGTGTGTGATTGTTCCCTGCGATGGATCGGTACCCAATGCTCCCTGGGATAGGCTCCAGGTTCCCCGTGACCCTGAAAAGGCATAAGCGGTAGAAGATGGATGGATGGATGGATTCTAGCTCTGTTCTGAATACAGACTGAACATGGATACTTCAGTTTTGTATTCAGAATATGTGGTGCTGTCAATTCAGGCTGCATTAGTTAACATGAGCATTAATAAATCATAATTAATATTAAGAAAGCCTCAGTTCTGCATTTTGTGTTGATTCATGCTGATCCAAGTGATCTATGAAATATTGCATAAAACATTTGTGAATAAAGCAAAGTGAATAAAATTGTCACTTCTGGGAAAACTGGTGCAAATGATCAGTCCTTTTCTGAGCCAGTTTATCCAATCACATGATTTGTTGAGGCATTTATTTGGTAAATGTGTTTCCATAATAGTTTATGGACATGTCTTCTTATCAAATAAAATAAAAAATGATCCTGCTCAATTGAGTGCATATGTTTTTTATTTGAGATTTTATTCACATATCGGCATTTTTGGGAAAAATACTTGGATGGAAATACGTTGGCTTTGTTTCACTCACTGAATGCATGAACTTCTGTGTTTTTAAGCTTATTTGATATATATTTTTTTTAAAAATCAATTCATACAAGTGTTAGTTACTTTCAAAATATCATGCTGAAGTTTAATATTGTCACATCAGTGCTTGTTTTGACCATAAGATCTCTGCAGTGGACTTCATTTCCCATCAGCTGCTTCAGACTACAACAGATCACATGACCCTGTCACATGCCCTCTTAAGCACATTCACCTGTTTTGTGTTTCACCCTTGACTGGTGTCCCTATTTAAGTTCTGAGTTTTCTCTGTTTACCTGCTAAGCTTCTGTTGCATGTATTGCAGTGTTTAATCTGTGTTGTGCTATGGTTTATTATTAAGTTGATTTCAGATTTAATTGCTCAGATTCTTGTTTCATTTCCCTCTAACTGGGAATCAGGGGTCTCCATTACGTCACCAGAAATATACCCTCAGGGAAGCTACACACATATAGTATGCAAGTCATGTCAAGCCAAGTTTCTCAAAAGTCAAGTGGGCCTCACATACATTTTTTTTTAAACTTTTTTTAAACCCTGCTTCTTTTTCGTTCTTTTTTTTTCGGGCATTTTTGTCTTCCTGAGGTCTTCGTGTTGTTTCTTTCTGACCAAACACACAACACGACCTGCTCCTGCTTTTCTTTTGTGTTTTGTGCCCATTTAGACCCATTACTTCCAACCGTTTTACCATCTGTCACGCCACTCATATCTGAGTACTGTGCCCATTGTTTTCCCATATGGCCAAATTCAGTGGCTAAAAGGGTTATTCAGTTTGCACTCCTCAGTGTATTGGAAATGTAAAAAAGCAAAGTGTGGCACTGTTTTGCACTGATTATTTTTTATTTTTTTTAAAGTATAAATATAAAATCCAAAAATACAGATATGTGATTTAGAAAGCTTGGGGTAGGTTATGAGTGAGCCGAGAATTACAACCGAGAGGATGCAAAAGCTATTTTTGGTTAAAGTGCGTTATAAAGGCTAGGAAGGGGCACACAAGATAGTCTGGAATGTTTATACGATCAGATCAGAATGAGAAATGCAAAAGTTTGTATGGAGAGGTGCATATAAGTGCTGTGAAGTCTCAAAAAGAAACAAATGTTGCATAAACTGGTTAGTTAGAAATATTCCAGACATATATTTTATACATTGATATCTTATACAGGTCTTTTTTAGCTTTAGAAAAGGATACCATTTAAATATATTCTTGGATCATAAGTAACAATTGCATAAAATTATTTTTTGTTAAATTATGAAAATACACTCCAATCAGCAGCGCCAACTTTTGCACCTCCCTATATACTGTCCCAGGTTAATGATTTTTTGTTCTATATTAATATTGTAGCATCTCTCAGATTCCAACTCCGATGCGTCAGATGCTGTGATAGCGAGTGGTCTTCTCTTCCCCCATCATTAAACAGGCGAGTGCTCAATCATTCATCCATTATTCATCCTGTAGCCTTAGCCTACACTGCTCAGTCAAACAGCCCTTCTGCTGTTCTGCACTTGACAACGTTTCGAAAGCCCTAATGTGAAATTGAATGAACATAAACAGGCTCAGATTTTGGATCATCTACATTTTGCAGTAGGGTTGGCAGCGGAGTAGCGAGTGTCAGCCAAATGTATTTGTCATAGAGCTGGTTGGTGAGATGATGGACTGGAGGCAGTGCTTGGGATTGAATGAATTAGTGTGAAGCAGCAGGGAGGTCACAGCAGGGAGGAGCTCATGGATCAAGGCAACAGAGGAGCGTTCAACTTTGCAGGGTTCCCATGCAGGTTCTTTGATCTTTCCTGGGAAAACGTGTATTGCATTCAGTGTATTGCTTTTTGGTTTAATGATAATTGGAGTGAAATCCTTGTGGATCCATTGAGCCTTGTATTTACAGTATTTCTGAGGTGTGTTCTCACTAAGTCACATGGTACACGATCATCATCTCTATCCAAACACAACACACGATACATACATACAAGCACATACATACAAGCACTTGTTGATAACCTCCCTACCCAATTTCATATAAAATCCATAGATTTTTGAGCAAGCATAGCTATTTTGTTGGATGACCATAAGCGCTGTCCTTAAATCCAAATGTTACTTCCAACATGGTGTTTCCAGATAGAATCATCATTAGGACATCATGAGATGAGAATCCTGGCAAATGCCACAGCCATCCACACCAGCAGTCCTACAGTGTAAAATTGGCTGCACTCTGAGTGAGGGGGATGCAGTACTTTCTCACCTGTAAATCATTGCAATACCAACCAATCATATGCATCTGTCAGCTCAACTATGTGAAATAGGGCAGATCCCCCAAGTGTGTTACGGCACATGTGAAATACGGTCATTATTTTTAATGAATACGAATGAGGTGGATTCTTTACTCTATCGTTTGTCCATTTTATATCTTTGCAAGAATGAGTAGGTTTGGTGTACACTGTCGCAAATAAATATTTTATAGTTGTGATTCCCTCAACTGTCATTTAATGTATTTAATGTAAAAATAAAGTCATTAAAATACTGTTTTGACCGTGAATTAAATAGTCAGAGTCTGTTTCTATGTGCCTGTCAGTCTATGTTTGTATTTTATTTCAATAAAAGCTGAAACTCTAAGGCTATAGGTAAAGTTGTATCTGTGAATTTAGCTTATTCACTAATTGAGGCATCATTAGATGTTGCCAAACATCACAGAAAAATCTATTACGAAAACGCACAAAAAATTGACTGCCAATTAGCCTTTATTAGTCTTTCTTGTAATTGTCGGTTTGTGTGAGTCAATCCGGACCAGAAATATTTGAGTTCCTCATTAACTCCTCATGATGTGATTTCCCATGAATGGAGATGTGCAATAGAAAGGTGAATGTTTTAATTGGTGTCTAATATTTAAAGAAAAAAAATGAAAATAGACAAAGAAGGCATGCTTTTCTCAACACTCCAGCAGTGTAGAGGTCCTTGAGGTTACAGATGTCACAACATTCATACATACACTACATGGCCAACAAAATGTGGACCTGACCGTCACACACATCTGTGCTTTCTGAGCATGCCATTCCAAATGATGCTAATTTGCACTGTTCTAGGAAGACTTCCCACTAAGTTTTGGACCATGGCTGTGGGGACTTGTGCTCATTCAGCTACAACAGAATTAGTGAGGACAGGCACTGATACTGGGCTGCAGTCAGTGTTCCAGTTTATCGCAAAGGTGTTCAGTGGGGTTGAGGTCAGAGCTCTGTGCAGAACACTCATGTTCTTCTACACCAAACTTGGCACATGTGTCTTCAAGGAACTGGCTTTGTGCATAGGCGCAATGTCATGCTGGAACATTTGGGCCTCTTAGTTCCAGTGAAGGGAAACTGTAATGCTACAGCATACAAAGACATACAAAGAAATTGTGTGGCAACAGTTTGGGGTGTGATGTCCAGGTATCCACAAAAACCTTTGGCCATATACACAATAACAATAACATTTTCAGATGCTGTACACATTTTTCAAACTGGACCATACAACATCTGTCAAACTTGCAAAAAAATATTACCAAAATGACTGAAGGAAGTGCCTTTTTAATTTTAATTTCTAACCCTTATATGTTCCCACGCTTCTGCAGGGTTTCAGTATTATGCAAGGCTTGTATTATGCGTATCATGCACGGATGTACACGGTGGCTTGTACTGCTCAATAAAACATTTCTGAGAGGACATGTTTATTAAGCATTTTTGGAAAGCGTCTCCAGTGTCAACGCTTTTTAACACTCAAACCGATTTTTCCACTTTGGAAATATCTTCATACTGTTTCTTTTGTCTTATGAACTTTAGAAAAGAGATAAATGAGAGGCTAGTGAGGGAATGACTGTTTATAGCTGCTATAATGTAAATTATAACAGAAACACACTTGGAAGTTCCATAACATTAAATAATTAGAAATGAAGAAAGGGTACAAAGTGCCATTCTTGTATTAGTGAAAGATTCGGCGAAATCATTGGCAAATTGTTGTGTGTATAAGTAATAAAACACTTCAGGACATGCTTTTTGGATCTGAATCATGTTCTGGACGGTGACAGTAACTCCGCTTTGTGTCGGGTTACATCACGCCACCCCGTCGTTTCCTGTAACAGTATTTTTCAAGTGTTTTATTCTTTCATTATGTGCTGTTATTCTTACAGTGAGAAGAATTTCAATGATTTTCACCTTGATCTTGCCAATCGTATTCTTGCACTACATCTAACTGATTAATACTTGAGGCCATTTGATTGAGAAGGGTTTGCATAGAGACCATAAACAGCATCCGATCATCTACCAGATTACTTTTCATATTGGAATCACCCAAGTGTATCCCGTTCCTGGGCTTCGACTTCTCTTCCAAGGTCAGATTTAATTGAAAAGTTTGCCGACGGTAAACTCAGCCATGAGTCGTTTGTGTACAGGACAGTTTTGGAAAATGAACAGAAGCACATTAGTTCAAGCCGGCTTTCTGTCACGATTATCTTTTAATGGCATGCGCCTTTGACGGGGAGGAGCTGCATTTCAATGAGGCTAACGTCAACCTGGAGGAAAAAGAAGAGAGAATTAGCATTCAGCTGTACGTCCGCCCCAAAACAAAAAAAACCTTTCCCCCCCAAAAAAAAATTCCCCTCTTTTTCAATTTTATAAAAAATAAATGTGCTAAGACGGTGCTTACATCCTCCCTGGGAGTGTTCGGTGTATACTGAAGACAGAATTGAACATTGTCTTACACGCATTGCTAATGTCCACGGAGTTGGTTAATGCAGCACAAAGCAAGAAGACTCAAGGGTGAACAAAGGAAGGAGGAAAATCGATAGAAACACTGAGTAAACACAGTGAAAACAGAGAGTTGCCATGTTCGCAGCTTAATCTTTGATAAAAAACCAGTTCAGTTTCCAAACTCAATATGTGACCCTCACAAATCTTGTGTTCATGTCATGAATTTCCTTTCTTATTACGAATGATGCTTCCCATTCATTTCATGTGCTTTTGTTTATGTTCATGTGCTTTATGGCCATGTGGCTTTGTTTTGGATTTTTGTCCTGTCTTTGCCCTGTCTTTTGATTGGTTTATTACCGGAATGTGTTCAGTTGTTCTGTCTTAAGCCTTAATTGGTTTTGTCCTTTGTCTCTTTGCAAAGTCTCATCCATTGTAACTGGTGTAATTGGCTTTTTAACACTGATTGATTTGATTTCCTTTTTTCCTATTCTTGCCTGCTACCATTCTTGATCATGAATTCCCTTCATATGATACATACATAGATACAGATAGATAGATACAACTTTTAACTTGTCATTGCACAATACAGGTACTCAGCAATGAAATGCAGTTTAACAGATAGTAGCATTGTGCAAATTAACAGCGTGTATGTCGAATATGTACACACACACACACACACACACACACACACACACATATATATATATATATATATATATATATATATATATATATATATATATATATATATACATACATACTACGTACATAACACACACACACACACACATATATATATATATATATATATATATATATATATATATATATATATATATATATATATATATATATATATATATATGTACACATACTTACGTACATACACACACACACACACTCTCTACTGTATACAAAACAATCATGTAAGTTGGACACACAGATCTCTAAAAAAAATCTCTATTCACAACGCACACGTGCTTATTATTGTGAAAGAAAATTGATGTCAAAAAGTCCCAGAGCTGAAGAATAGCCTTGTTGCTAAAGCAGTGAACAGCGGGTAAGGTGGGCATGTGCAAAAATCCTGAATCCTTGATAATGGATAATTGCTGCACAACTTTCACTGAGTACACCCCTGTGGCGTTTGTTATTGATTTGGATCTGCAAAAGCTGTCATGAAGACACTGCTTAAACGCTGCAGGGTGACACGTTTGTTTTTGATTGGTCCACTTGTGCCCTCTTTGTGCTAGTAAGCGAATGTCCTGAGTGATGTTTTTGTAAATGTCTGACAAGGTACTGCTAGTCTACATCAGCGGTCCCCAACCCCCGGTTCATTTGATACCGGGCCGCACAGAAAGAATAAATAACTTACATTATTTCCATTTTATTTACTATCTGGATCTGAAAAATGACCGGATTCTCTCCGTTACATATTTCTACGACTCACTCTTGACGCATGTCAAGACGGTTGTCTCGGTCACGTGATACTTTGAAACCTTATCATAGAGACCAGAGAGCGTTAGGGGGGAGAGAGGATGTTACGAGGACGCTGCTAATAAAGTTGCGATTTCACATTGGATTCACGTTTATTATTATATTTAAAAATACCCCAGTTTTTATGCCGGTCCTATCATTTTATTTTGTTGTATTTATCCGCCACACCTTAAAGGCCGGTCCATGAAAATATTGTCTGATATTAAACCGGTCCGTGGTGCAAAAAAGGTTGGAGGCCGCTGATCTACATGATATGTACTTGCACTTCTATCAAAACAGCAACTCGGCTTCCATCACAGTTGAGACCGAATCCAGAAACAAGCAGACCTGAATGATTTGTGAAGTTTTCTGTATTGACATGGATTTGTCTTGGAATTACTGCCGATTGTTCTTGGGCACTGGTCTCGCTGTGCTCTGACCCCAGCTTCCTAAAAAGCTAGAATATGCTCTTTATTTTCTTGTATGATAAATATTGTATGGTAGCATTAGCTGTATTGTTCTCCGCTTGATATATCACTTTGTATGTATTTCCTTATTTGTAAGTCGCTTGGGATAAAAGCATCTGCTAAATGTGTAAATGTCAATGTAAATATGCAGAGAAAAGAATTTCACTGTGCTGTAATGTATATACAAAAAGCTGCTGCTTCTTAAAGGCTTGGACTTTGATCTTAATCTTGACTTTCATTTAGACTCAAACTGTACTTGGCATCGACCCCTTAAGACTCTGTCTTTAATTTGCAATGGCGGTCTTGACCACAGCCCTAGATAAAGGGTCTTTTATTGTTTAGAGTGGCCATTTTATCAGCGACAGCACAATTATAAACACTGACAAATTGTATTCAAAATTGTATTCAAATAGTGTTTGTGATCATTTGTGCTTGAATTTATTACCATAGAAACAAACTGGTTGTATCCTTGAGCTGATTATCGGACTCTCTATTAAAAGATGATATGAAGTAGCAATCGCTTTGTTTGCATTTATTTATATTTAGCTATATCTACTCTTCATTGCTGCATGCGCCGAGCTCAAGTTAAGCAGATTGCTAATAAAAATATTGCTGCCAGATCGAGGGCGACATGGTGTGGATGTAGCATCTGCTGAAACTTTCTAGCATTAATTGCCTGCTATTCCTCTTCAATTTTATGCTGTCCATACAAATGTAAAAAAGATACTTGTTTTAAGTAAGAAATAAAACACAACAGATGGTGCTGTTATACCAGAAAACTTACTGACTGTTACAAAGCACTTTGCCATATTAACAATAATGCTACTTTTACTACTGTACTATACTATACAATAATGCTACTATAATGTTTACTTTAAATAACAACACTTTTTTTAAATGTTCATTATTAAGCTTAGATTAAGTTGGTGCATCTACAATACATGTTTCTCTGAATTAGCTGTTACTATAGAAACTCTAGTGCATTGGAATAAGCATATTAATATACAGTAAAGTTGTGGTTTGTATTACAGCCAGCACTACAGTTAGAACTGCTGGTCCACATCGTCTGACCAATCAGGCTTGAGAATTCACCAGCACTGACATTACTGGCGAAGCCTGTCGTCATGGTTCCTACTTGATTATAAAGTGTAAAGCATATTGATTATGAAGAAGAGGCCATTATTTGCCAGCTTGTCAGAGCGCAGGGGCAGCCATGATACAGTGCCCCTAGAGTAGAGAGGGTTAAGGGCCTTTCTCAAGAGCCTAACAGTGGCAACTTGGAGGTTCTGGGGCTTGAACCCCGACCTTCTGATCATTAACCCAGAGCCTTAAACATTGTGTCACCACTGCCCCTAAGTCTTGTATTGAGTTTTTAATCTGGTCAAATTCCAAGCTGAACTGATATTAGGAATTAATACACACCTTCCAGCCAATCGATCAGAAATTAATATTTTATTCGGCGGAGGAATAAACAGTTATACAGTTTGACCACACATGAATGGAACTGGGAACTGAATAGTTCTGGGTTTATTTAAGGACACATCCAGGCTTCCTACACATTTTTTTAAACCAAAGTTGATCATGTACCAGTAAAGTTGGCACATTGTTCTTGTTGCTGCAGAATTAAAAATGTGCCTTTTCAGTTCCACTACAGGGAGCCAGTCAGCTCTTTACTGTACCGTGCACTTGTGTTTTTCGATTCCTGATGGTGAAGAACCATTGAATGAGGCCAGACTCTTGAATTAGTCCTGTCGTCTGGGCCTCCACTGTAAACTGGGACACACACACGCCTGCTATTCCCCTACCACAGGTAGACAGCCTGACACATACACCTGCTGATTTATCCTAGTTCTGGGCAGATGCTCACACACATGCCCATGTCCTTGGATAAAAGAGGAAGTGTAAGAAAAGAAGGAAGAAGGGGCGTGTCTATATTTAATTTCACACATGCATTGTATTTGCAAGCTTTTTCAATTCTGTCCTCTCCTTCATCATCATCTCTCTCTCTCTCTCTCTCCTTCAGCACTGACCTTTAATTGGCCAATAATTTGTATGTATTTTTTAATTTACACATATTTGTGTGTTGACTGTGTGTGTGTGTGTGTGTGTGTGTGTGTGTGTGTGTGTGTGGACCTAGCTCACAGGGTGATGTGATGCAAGTAGTGCAGTAGTTAGTGGGAAGTTGCATGCTTGTTTCCTGCCTGCTTGCTAACCTCTTACTTATAGCTTGCTGAAACTGGCTTGCCCTTGTGGTGAACAGGGAAGCAGCCTTGTGCATAAGTCTGCCCTGCTAGTACATACAGTAGCCTCTCTTTCACTAAGACTCCTGCCAGGGCTCCCCGTGGCCACACACGGTAACTGGGTGCTTTGCAACTCCAGGCTAACCTTGGTGGGGGATCTCGGAGCTGCAGTGATTCCTAGAGGTTGTCTATGACCAGCCCTACTGCAATGTGGGTAAGTCTATTAAGACCAAGCCTAGGGGAGCACACCCTGAGACAAAAACAATGTGTTGGCGGCCCACATTAGGTGGTCTTTCGACAGACTGGAGCTCTGGCAGCCTCCTGCAGCCATGATAGGGGAGTGGTCATCCTGAGTTTCCCCCTTGCCAGTGGGATTTATCTCATCACAGTGAAGACAGTGCTACTGGGGACTGTGCACCCCCTATGCCAGTCTACAAACCTCTTTGCATAGGTCTGTACTTCTGACCACTATGTACGATATCTGGCCTTACACCTGTTTGAAGTTGGCAATGGGGCATATGATGACTGGAGAAGAGAAGAATGGCCTGGGAACTAGTCAGAAACCTGCAGCTGGGGTTGAGTGGCAGCTGCTTTCGGCAGACCCCTTGCAACTGAGCAGCCTTATTTAGGGACCACACTGCTACCCCAAAAGGTGAAGGGCCTAGAAAAGGTGTCCTAAAAATTGTGTACTCTACAATTTCCTGAGTAGGTTACTGCGCCTACTGGGAATTCCATCTTTCGGTCAAAATAAGATAATGTCCCTTTTCAAACTGATAACATGGAATGTCAGGACCCTTCTGGACTCTGATGAAAATCGACCTCATTGACGGGCCATGCTGATTGCTGAGGAACTGAGGCACTACATAGTGGATATAGCTGCCCTTAGCGAGACAAGGCTCCTGGGTGAAGGTGCTCTGAAAGAAGAGGGACGTGGGTGCACCTTCTTCTGGAGAGGCTACCCCCCTGGTGTCCAACATCAGCAAGGTGTGGGACTGGCAATCAGGAACAGCCTTCTACCTAGCCTCACTGAAACACCAACTGAATAATTGAGAGGCTGATGACCCTGCGCAGCCCTCGAGCAAAGTCATGCTATGCTACTTCGCAAAGTGCATATGCTCTCACACTACCATCATACAACGGTGTGAAGGATAGATTCTATCAACTATTAGATGACATTCTTCACCATATCCCCAGGAAAGACCTGATTTTTCTTCTGGGTGACTTTAATGCTAGGATGGGAAGAAACAGCATTTTATGGAGTGGAGTAATGGGTAGACATGGGGCTGGGCAGGTCAATGTGAGTGGCTTGAGGTTGCTACCAACCTGTGCAGAGCATAACCCCACCATTATAAACACACTGTTTCAGCAGAGGACTAAATACAAAACATCTTAGATGCACCCATGATCGAAACATCGGCACCTGATTGATTACATTATAACAACGCGTGTTGACACCAGTGATGTTGACCCGGCCCATGAGAGGCGTTCCCACAGCACCAATTCACTAAATAGCATCTGAAATTAAATAAACTATAAATAAACTAACTATAAATAAACTAAAGTCAGCTCCAGCAAGGAACATATTCCATCATTCTGTAGGTATGAAGGCACCAGTTTGTTATCTTGTGCTCTGATAACACCATGGATCAGAAATGGACCTCCGTAAGCTGTTATACAAAGCTGCAGTTGACTCTTTAGATTATAAAGCCAGAACATTTTTTAATTGACAATCTTAAAAGCTTAAAAACAGGTTTTGGCAAGGTGGTCTGAACATTTTGAGGCACTTCTTAACCAACGCTCACCAACTGATAGCTCCATCCTGGAGGAGCTGCCTAATCAGCCACCCATTCAAGTTCCTGACCACCCACCAACCTTTCAAGAGGTGTTTGAAGCCATCAACTCCCTGAAAAATAACAAGTCCCCCAACTTGAGCCACCAATACACCCTGCAGATCTGAGACCAGGAGAATATCCCTCAACAATGGAGGGATGCCAACATTGTCACTCTTTACAAAAACAAGGGTGACAAATCCATCTGTGGCAAGAATTGTGGCATATAACTGCTAGCTGTTGCAGGCAAGGTCCTGGCAAAAGTCACAGTGTGGTTACAGGAAGAACTGGTGCACTATGGACATGATTTTCACAGCAAGACAGCTACAAGAAAAGTGTCATGAACAGCATCAGAACATTTTCATGGCATTTGTTGACCTCTCAAAAGCTTTTGGCACTGTGAATCAAGAGTTACTCTGGGATACCCTGATCAAATTTGCATGCCCAGAAAAATTTGTGGGGATGATGGCCCATGTGACCGTAGGGGGACAGGAATCAGGGGAAAGGTTACGACAAGGGTGTGTGTTGGCACCGGTGCTTTTCAACAGCTTTCTCCCATGTGTCACAAAACTTCTTCATGGCAAGCTGGAACGCAGTAGTGCAATCACTGTGGACATCAGGCTAGATGGAAACATTTTTAATATCCGAAGGCTCCAGGCAACAACCAAGGCCTCAGCAGTGCAACTCCTTGAGTTGCAGTATGCTGGTAATTGTGTGCTTGTGGCTTACACCCCAGAGGAACTGCAAACCATCTTTGCCTTGGTTGTGAAGGCCTACAGCAGACTGGGCTTGTCAGTAAACACTACCAAGACTGATATGCCAATATAGGTCCGACCCCCCACCCACTATGGTATCTTCATCAAAATATATCAGCCACTCACAATAGTTCCATCCTGAGCAGCATCTTATCTGAGGGTTGCAACATCAACCACGAAATCCACAACCAGATAAAACAAGCCTCTGCAGATTTCTGCAAACTCTGACAAAAGGTCTTTCAAAACAAGCACCTCCGTCTGCACACAAGTTTCCATCTATAAAGCCGTCTGAATCACCACTCTCCTATACAGCTGTGATCACAGCTGCATGTGACCTGGGTCACATACAGCTACCACCTAAGGATGCTGGAATGCTTTCATATAAAATGCCTACAGCAAATCTTGGGGATCACGTGGTGTGATCTTGCGAGGTTGCGAGGACAAAATGCAAGAGCATAGTGGCTCTTCACTGAACACCAACTTTGCTGGCTTGGGCATGTTATTAGGTTCCTTCCAGATCGCCTGCAACGGCAAGTCCTGTATGGACAACTTCATCTGGACCACCGGTCCGGAGGGGGTCAGAAGAAATGTTACAAAGACCAGCTAAAAACATCACTGAGGAAATGTCAAATTGACCCCTCACGACTGGAAGAAGCTGCTGTTAAACGTTCCATCTGGCAGCGGCTCTGCCACACAGGAATAGAGCAGATGGAATCAGAGAGAAACATGAACAAACAGCAAAAAAGACTAAGGAGACATACAGCCATGCCTGCCTCCACAAACTCAGACTTCACATGCCCAACATGCAGTAAAAATTTGTAGATCACAGATTGGTCTCTATAGCCATCAAAAAACACACCGTGAATGAGGAGGAATGTCATCATCAGACACGATGGACTACCATAAGTGTGTGTGTCTGTGTGTCCGATCGGACAATCTTGGGTTAGTAGACAATTTTCAGAATGTTTGGATTCCAAGAAAGGTCAGGGTTGTTTCAGAACATACATAAACGTTAATACAATGTCAGTGCAACGTTTTTGCTTATAGGAATATTAATATGAATGTTTCCATCATGTTTATGTTTTACTAGGAACATTAGGTGAATAACATTCTAGTAACACTTTAACCCAACTATTATTACAGCAGAATATTTCTGGACGCATTACAGTCTGAAAACCTTACTGAACCTTCTAATAACGTTCACTCTCTGTATACAACGTTATGAGAAGGAGCATGAATTTGTCTATATGCAGATGTTGCTTTGTTCATGCGTGTGTGCATGAAGACATTGTATTTTTAACCTCAGGTTAATTATTTACACTACGCCATCTGTACAGTCACACCTTTGTGACAGTGTGGGATGACAGAAAGCAAGGGAGAGAGTGATACATTGAGAGGGAGAGACTACTTGTGAGTGGCAGTGTTCTGTCTTAAGTCATTTATAACACCCTTAATGAGCAGCCCTGTTCCTCATCTTATAAAGATGAGAAGCTCCTGCATGGGCACTAAACAATCCTTCACTGGTGGACTACATAAGTAGAGCGACTGGAAATAATTAAATGGTGTACTGTGAAATACTTTGCACTAGGCCTTTCTTTTCAGCACCACTATTTCAAGGGTACCTACAGAGTACCTTTATAACACTCTGTACCACAATGCTGTTAAATTGTCAATTCTCAGTATAAGGTCTGACAGTAGGTTGTCCTGTAATAGCTAAAAATGTGTTGGCTTTGGCAAATACAGTCGTCCTTGAGTTTATGAACCCTTTAGAATTTTCTATATAGATGCATTAATTTGACCGAAAACATCATCAGATTTTAACACAAGTCCTAAAAGTAGACAAAGAGAACCCAACTGAACAACTGAGACAAAAATATTAATACTTGGTCATTTATTTATTGAGGAAAATTATCTAACATTACATATCTGTGAGCGGCAAAAGTATGTGAACAGAATGTGATTAGCAGTTACTTTGATGCTGAAATAAGAGTGAGTTGTTTTCAATCAAGAGATTGACAATCAGGTGTGAGTGAGCACCCTGTCTTATTTAAAGAACAGGGATCTATCAAAGTCTGATCTTCACAACACATGTTTATATATATATATATATATATATATATATATATATATATATATATATATATATATATATATATATATATATATATATAAATAGTCGCACAGCATCAGGGTCGACTCTTCGTTTATTCTTTCTCCTCTCTCTCCCATGAAGACACGTTGCGTAAAAGGACACCACTCCCATTCAACCATAACGCGAAAGGGCACATGTTGAAACAAAATACAAAAAAAAAAACCACACACACAAAAGAAGGGTAAAACAACACAAATAATCACACAGATAAATAAAATAACAGTATACACACAAATTAAAATGGGTATATAAGTATATAAATGATGATTTAAATATAGATTAAACAAGATTACAGAGAACTCAAAACCAAACCTACCTCTCCCATTCACCCGTAACGCGAAAGGGAAGATTACGAGCCAAAACAGGAAATTACACAAACCGAATGACATCATGACATTTAAAAGGAAAAATACTCAGACAAACAGACAGCCACATCAGGTACACATCCTTTTTGCGTAATTCTACACATTACATCTATGGAATGTTTTCCATACCCCTTACACATGAACAAAGGAGATTTCTGAGGATCTCAGAAAAAGAGTTGTTGATGCTCATCACGCAGGAAAACATCACAAAGAGTTTGGAGGCCACCAATCCAGAGTCAGATAGTTTGTGTACAAATGGAGGAAATTTAAGACCATTGTCACTCTCCCCAGGAGTGGACGACCAACAAAGATCACTCCAAGAGCAAGACTTGTAATAGTCTGCGAGGTCACAAAGGAACCCAGGGTAACTTCTAAGCAACTAAAGGCTTCTCTCAGACACTGGCTAATGTTCATGAGTCCACCATCAAGAGAACACTGAACAAAAATGGTGTACATGGCAGGGTTTCAAGGAGAAAACCACTGCTCTCCATAAAGGACACTGTTGCTCGTCTGCAGTTTACTAAAACTCATGTGGACATCAGAATTCTATTGGAAAAAGTGGTCAGGGTCATGGTGGAACACTGGGCACAAGACAGGGGAATTCACCGCAAATGGGGCACCATGCACATGTGAGGAGCAATTTAGCCTAGACAATCTGCCCTGTTTTAGTACAGTGGAAGGAACCTGAAGAACCCAGAGGAAACCCATGCGGACAAACACAGTGTTTCAAATCTGCAAAGATCCTCAAAAACATTCAGATGAGTGGCTATTGTAATCTTATTTCATGTATAAATCTCCTTCTCGATGATTCTCTCTAAGGGAAATTAGGAATGTATGAATTATATATAAGCAGAGATTCAAGGATTTTTTTTCTGACCCTAACCCTATAGCTGTTTGAAGAGGATAATTGAACATAACTCTGAGTTATGCAGCCCTCATATTAAAAATTAATAACATAATCTGCCAGTCTAGAAGGTTAGCCATTTACTTTCTTCTTCTTGCCTTCTGGTGTCACAGAAGATTATTTAGAATAAAGTTCTACTGATTTTGTTGACTCATGTTCCCTTCATGTTCCCAGAAGCATATGGTGTGTGAGAAAGGGCGGGTGCTTGTCGGATGTAAAGATCGCTGTTGGGAGCCTGGCATGCTTGGTCTCAGTACAAATCTGCACAACTTTTGCTAAATTGTATTAAGATGCATGAGCTGTGCTTTGTGCTGTATGTGATCGCCCCCTAGTGTTCAGGAGCCATTTTGCTTGTGCTTGGAGCTGTGTTTTGAGCAAGAGCTCTTTTCTTTTTGCCTTTCTTTTATCTTCTGTTCTTTATGTTCTCACCTTTCTCAACCACATTTAATTTAAAAATAAATACCTTAAATAAAAGTAATTGAGTAAATGTAAACAAGGATATAGGTTGGTTTTTTAAAAATAAATAAATAAATTTTAAAAACTTGTAAAACGAATAATGTTAAATGACAGTGCTAAAAAAAAAAGTAATCTTGTGTATTAACTTGTTTCTATACCATACACAAGGTAGCCTTTATCTCTTTTCTGTGTCAAAATAGGTTAGAATTCTTGGCTTGCTATATTACAGTATGTCCCATGGCTAATATAATCAGTTAGCATTATCAAAGACACAATTACAGTTCAAGGTTTCCTCAAAATTATCATTTTTTTCTCAGGATACAACAAAGAATAGCTATTATTGCTGGCATATGAGAAGAACAAATGTTTTGACTTCACGGTTAGCGACACCTAGCCTCTGCAAAATTACTAGTATTCTCACCTAGCCATTAGCTGCTTTAAATGTCACAGAGTTTGATTGGTTGACGCTGCAAGACATGAACTAATTATACAAACTGTCTGATTTGAACAAATCTACTGAAGTAAACGTACATGTTTGTCTTCACAGATTTGCTGGAGTCACAAATAATGTTCAAACTTGACCGCTTAAACTAAGTGCAAAAGTTACCTAAGATATGCCATGTCTCTTCACAGATTGTCATTGTGTATTGCTCATCCTGTTAATGTGTGTGTGTGTGTGTGCTTCTGTAAATCTATTTGTGTGTGTATGAATGAGATTACAGAAAGACTGACTCTGTAGGAGTGTTCTCTGTCCCATGCTATTTAGCTCGTCACACCATCAACGCTGATCCTATGTGACAGGTGATTAGCACCAAGGCCCAGTGAGAAACAACCATGCACACACACACACAGAAATCTACTTACTGATACTGTTTTATTCTTCCTATTATTCTATGTGTGACTGAAGAGAGAATATTCATACCGGTAATGCATTCTCATAGAAATACAAACACACACAGACAAAATCACAGGTGTTCAGGCTCCTCCTCCACGCCCTCACACCGGGACCCAGAAGGTGATGGATGGTGCACCACGGAGCACCAATTTGGCGAATGACAAGTTCAAAAGCAGACGGATTAGTGAGGCCGGCAGGTTCGGCTATTTATAGCCTCTGTTTTCGCTCTAGTTTTTTTTTTTCCACGCAATGAACGATAGAAACTCCACGGGCACCATTTTAGGGCAGGCTGAGAACCTGACGGGCGTGACGGTCATGATGGGGCTTGGAAAGACAGCGAGACCTCTCTCTGAAACTCTGCAGAGCTGAACACTTTTAGGATCAGGCAAAGGATATGCGTCCTTAGACAATATAGAGCGGTCGGCAAAATCTGAAGCAATTAGACGACTTAATTAGAGCGTTCTGATGAAGCGTCACTCTGCTCTGGTGTCATATTAGTCATACCCTGGAGTGGATATTATAAGAGGAAGTGGACCAGATCAACTCATCTACTCTATATAGACATAAATATGAGTGCACACACTCAAGAGAGAAACTGTGAGCAGATCTACTGCTAGAATTGGGCCTGTGTGCTGGAAGACTGCAGTTTTCCTACAGTACTAGGCTACTTCTATTATTTATTTCATTATTGGGTGGCTGTGTTTCAGGTGGTGGAGCGGGTTGTCCACTAATTGTAGGGTTGGCGGTTCGATTCAAGCCATGTGACTCTACATACCGAAGTGTCCTTGGGCAAGACACTGAACCCAAAGTTCCTCCCGATGGCAAGTCAACGCCTTGCATGGCAGCTCTGCTACCATTGGTGTGTGTGTGTGTGTGTGTGTGTGTGAATGAGACACAGTGTAAAGCTCTTTGTATAAAAACGCTATATAAGTGCGCCATTTACCATATATATAGATGGATGGATTGATCGATTTTTGTGTTTTTGTGGGGATTTTTTAGTTACTTTTCATAACTTTTATGATTTTTAAAATAACTTTCATGACTTTTTTAAAACTATATAACTATATATTCAAACCGTGTGTTGTAGGGGTCTAGATAGAACCTATAATGGTTCCCCCAGAAAAACAAAAAACAAAACAAAGAACTCTAAGAGTTCTAATATTTCTAAGAGTGTATGAATATATTAATTTGTGCATCACTG
The DNA here is from genome assembly GCA_012411365.1 of Ameiurus melas. Taxonomy (NCBI): domain Eukaryota; kingdom Metazoa; phylum Chordata; class Actinopteri; order Siluriformes; family Ictaluridae; genus Ameiurus; species Ameiurus melas. The sequence goes on along the minus strand of CM022766.1, from coordinate 18,744,152 downwards.
AATTAGTTCTCATAAACCTACATTATTTATAACAAAATATGTCATATATAATGCAAGCCAATTGTAGGAGCTTGGCCTTTGGCGTTTGCCTCACACCTCCAGGGAGTGGGGGTTCAAATCCCACCTCGGCCCTGTGTGTGCGGAGTTTGTCTTCGGAGGTTTCCTCCAGGTACTCCAGTTTCCTCCCCAGTTCAAAGACATGCATTGTAGGCTGATTGGCATTTCCAAATTGTCTGTAATGTGTGAATGTGTGTGATTATGCCCTCTGATGGGTTTGTACCCCGTCCTTGTGCCTTGAGTTCCCTGGGATAGGTTCCAGTCTCCCCCTGACCCTGTATAGGATAAGTGGTATGGAAAATAGATGGATGGATAAACAATGGGAATTTGTTTGTTTGTTTGTTATGTATGGAGACACAGTATAGTTTTTATTTCAACACATTGTTTTGCAGAACACTTTCTGGTTTCAAAATGATCTGTACAAATACAATTAGTATTTTCTCAAGAGTCATTTCCTGTTAGACACTTATGAAGGACCCCTTTAGATTTTTGTTTGCATTTACTGTTTTGTAGAAAGATTTGTCTGTTGCCAACTCCTAACCTCCTGGCAGAGGCAATCAGGCTAAAACATCCTGGTACTCCATCAAGTGTCATGCTGTATAAGAGCTTCAAAAATCCACCAACATATTTACAGTGAATTCAGGGGGCTATTCATTTGATCTCGCCTTTTGTAATTGTGTTTACAATCTGTCTGAAAATTTTATTGCATGCTGTTACTTTGTAGATACAGAATTACTCAAGTAAAGTCGAGTGTTTGAGTATGGAATAATTTTTTGATAAATAAGATAATTTTTGATAAATTATAGCTGCTTTGTCCTGCATTAGTTACACATTTGAGGTTGTTACTGGTTTTTTTTTTTACACTGAAGGCATGATGATGCCGTTATTGCATCTTGCATAGGCACTGGTTTCATCATTAATTTGATCATGTTTTTGCATCTTCTTGTAAATGGAACATATTGAATTTTGCATTATCTGAGAATGCTGTTTCTCTGGGAGTGTGTGTGCACACAAGTGTAGTCAGGGCCAGAAGAAACTATGTAAACCACCTCATTTGATAGATCATTTGGCCTTTGCTTGTTTCATTGTGTGTGAGAGGATGTTTGTGTGTGTGTGTGTGTGTGTGGGGGTGTGTGTGTGGGTGTGGGTGTGTATGTGTGTGTGCACTCCACCGAGGCTGCAAGAGGAATCAATAGGGCTTAGTAAGGAGAGATTGAGTCAGGCCTGGATTTAGACAAACAACATTTTGTGTACAAGGCCTCTGAGAAATGGCCGTGCCTGTTTGTATACGTGTGTGTGCATATGTGTGTGTGTGTGTGTGTGTGTGTGTGTGTGTGTGTGCACTTATTTGTTTATGTGTACAGAGAAAAGGGCTTTGGTTCTTGTTCAGTATGCAGTGTTGGTGTTTTGTGTGTGTGTGTTTGGGCGGGGGGGCGGGGTGGGGTGGGGTAATCCTTCCATCCCTGTAGATAGGTAGACACCGATTGACTCCTAAAGCCTATATCATCATTCCCCCAACGTTTAAAGGATGTTGCAGGAACGTTAGTGCAGCGTGAAAACATTGGACATGCACTCAGCAGCAGTGTGACCTCCATCAGTGGCCTTACTGATGTTCTTATTGCGCTATCATCAACGCATCCTCTTTCCCTCCGTCTTTCTCGTTGTCTTACTGCAGCGTGGCCGTTTTTGAATCTCTGGGCATTTCTCTGTTTTCGCTCTTCTTCTGTGGCATTTCATTGATTTGACCTCTCAAGCCTGTTGTGCTGTGAATCGTGGATTGTTCTCACAGACTGAGGGAGGTGAAACAGAAATGCAGGCGTTTCTCCATTTTTAAGCTTAAACCTGAAAGCAATAATGATCAGACCACAGTGATGGACAGATCAAATTCATGTTCATTAAAGGAAGAGGTCAGAGCATTTCTGGCACCTAAAGGTGATAGACAGATCGGAGGTCTATAAATATGAGAGAGAGAGAAAGATGGCATGGGGAGACTGAGTGGAACAGAAGAGACTGAGGGAGGGGGATAAAGTCGAATAGAAAGGGATAAAAAGAATAAGAGAAAGGGGGACTGGGAGAAGGTGAGAAGAAAAAGCAAGGGGAAAGTGAGGGATATGTGATTAAGAAGGAGAAGAAGCCTGAAAATAAGAGTGAATATAATGTTGAAAGAAAGAAAGAAAGAGGAGGGAGAGGAAGGAAGGAAGGGAGAGGCAGTGAGACGAAAGAAAGAAAGAAAGAAAGAAAGAAAGAAAGAAAGAAAGAAAGAAAGAAAAGGAGGGTGATGAAAAAGGGGTCAAGAGAATGTGGCATTAAGAGAATATAATGTTTGCAAAAAAGAGGAAGGTAGAGGTAGAGGAAGGAAGGAAGGGAGAGGTAGTGACTGGAGAACAGCAGAGACAAAGTAACATTAGTAGAATTTAAAACTGTTAGAAAGAAAGAAATAGAGTGAAAAAAGAAAGGCAGGGAAGAAAAGTGGGAAAGAAAATGTGACATTAAGGGAATGTAATAATGTTTGAAAGTGAAAGAAAGAAAGAAAAATTAAGTAGAACAAGAAGGTGAGAGAACTCGTGTGAGAAAAGCAGATGGGGGGATATGGGGAGGATAGATGAAGGAGAAGCAGAGATAGAGAGATAGAGAGTGAAGGATAAAACAGAATGTTGGTGGAGGTGTGCATGAACAGCTCACTGGGTTTATACCTAACCTTCTGCTCCTGCTGAGAGTAAAAAACACCCTGCGAACCCAGTTCTAACACATACCTCCAAAAGAGGGGGAGAGAGAATGATAAAGCAGAGAGGAGGAGGAGAGAAACCGGGTCCTACAGAGAGCTTATGTGAAAGTGACAGTTGGAAGTCAAACAGACGTTTATGCATTTTAATGCTTGAAAACTTTCAAACGTAGAAAATGTTGCATTTTTATCAAAATCCGAAACACACAGCACGCCTCATGGAGTGTGTAAATTCAGTGAGAGAGTAAAGGTTAATAGCAGTAAAGTGTGGAAAAAATAATCAAATGAAGATGTACAGTATGAGATGCTATCATGAACTCTAAAGCTGCAATCTACAAAACAAAACAAAAAAACAAAGAAAACAAATCAATATTCCTACTCGGGAACGCAGGACGGTCTCCTCAACCCTGAGTTCAGCAAACATGACATCAAATCAAAATGGCTGCTCACAGCATGAACAGTGGGAAAAAACATGTAGACAAGACATATTAACTTCATAAAATATACAGTATAACGTTGTCTATGTTGTTGTTTATACTACTAAAACATTGTCTATACAAAAAGGGCTTCCTTTTTAGGAGGAAGAGATACCCTATATGAATTCTAATGGTTTAAATGGCTATAATGGGAATTGTATTGGTTTTAATGGAAACTAACATGGTCCTTATGTGTGTCTCTGGTAACATGTTGGGGTTCTGTTGGTGGCATGTTTATGTCTAGTAGAAACCAATACAAACCATTAAATCCTAATAGAATATGGTCCAAAACACACTACATTTGTTAATGGTTTTAATGGTATTTATAGTGGAAAATATTAGAATTTCTGTACTGGTTTCTATTGGGGGGTGTTCACAGGGACATCACTCATCACAGTTAGCTGACTAGCATGATGCTAATGAAAGACAAACATGGAGGTGTCCATGCTTTTTGGGGGGTTTGGTAGGGGGGGTTGATATTTTTTTGTGTCAATATCACTATAAACAAGGACTAAAGGGGAAAAAAAAGAAACAAAGACATGAAGAGAGAAAGATCAACAAAAAGAACAGGGAAGGAAAGAGACGAGAGAAAAATAGAGGCATAAATGTTCTACATAAATGAACCATGAGGTGTTACGCTGTTGCATTTGATGAAAGCTCTGTATTTTCATGAGCGTGTGTTAATGCACTTCCGCATGTACACACACGCTAGCTCTTCCACACACACACACCTGTCACAGGTACTTGCCTGCACTAATGTCATCTCATCTTCTTTTGAACTCTCGTCTCTTTTGTAGCTAATAGTTTTCTCAGATCATTAGCGTTAATGCTAGCCATAGCCCTATTAGTGTAGTGTCTCCTCCCTCCCAGTCTGTGCAGAATCCACAATGAAGGAACACACAGCCATGCTCTCAGTCTATTCCAGCCTAACACACTTCAACTGCAGTAAACTGAACATGAGCTCAATGCTCAGTGTGTTACTATATCCTCCTTCCACATGCTGATCGTTAGCGTTGTCTCTATACAGTATCGGAGATTAGCAGCAGCACATCACACACAGCTGTGTAATCAGAATTATGACGAGCAGACGATCAACGCTTTGCTACAGTGTGGGACATTTCAGGCTGTACTTTTAGCTATTAGAATTATAGCATGATAGCTTTAAGCTGTAAGATAATCACACAAGCGTATGAAGGAGGGATTGAGGTGTGACTTTTGGTCCAATGTGTGTGACAGTCAGAAGCCAGTGCTTCTATTAGTGGAGGTAAAATATAAGTGTTATTTGAAATGATAAGCATAGGTTTTTGGTGGATATGGGCATCTATAATCAAGCTTTAGCTGGCATGGTGAAGTAGAGGTGGAGGCTAGTGGGTGGTGAAGCAGGCAGCATTGCTGTCTCAGGCCCTGTTTACACTAGTGAGTTTTCGGCGTTTTAAAATGAAACAATCCTCGTCCACTTTGGCGTTTCCGCTGTGTTTCAGAAATGATCTCTGTCCAAACTACATGACCACATGTCACATGACGATTCATGCACACTGGGCATGAGCATACAAGTGTAAATAGGAAGTTGTTTGCTAGTCCAAACCGGCAGTCCATGTACAGCTTACACCGCTCGAAATGAGATTTGTTGCCAATTGCTCTAATCATAACTCACTTCTTGCGCGTGTAGGCAGCTGCAGTATTATAAAAAATACAGAATTTAACTGTACAGTGGCTGCTAAGAATGACGACAAAGCCAGCAAAGCTTGCGGTTCAGTCTCCATGTTGTGTATACGATCAAAGCAGCGTGATGGTTCATTGATAGGGAAGGATACGCAATGATCCAGAAGACCTATTCAGGGGGAGAATATCGGGCAAAGCCACGCCTTCATTTTCAGAAGTCTTCGTTTTGGTCTGTTTACACTGAAACATGAGCCCAGAGTTTTCAAATTAAAACGGGGTCTTCGGCGTTTCCGAAAGTTACAGTTTTCGAAGGTCGAAAACGCCGGAGTAGTGTAGACAACAGGCGCAACCGTATCGTATGTGTTTTAAAAACTCCACCGTCCCATTGTCTACTGTGTCTGCCCTAACTCGAACAGTCTGTGGATAGGTTTTCCCCCTAACTGCCTGATGGTTAAAATCTAATTCAGAACAAAATTATTCCAAACTGACCAATTTCTAATTGCTAATTAATATTTTTAATTAGCAAGTCATTTTTAAAATAACCAGCTACAAATTAACAACCAATTAATCATAAAATTTTGTGTGTGTGTGTGTCGTCTCACACCTCCAGGGTTGGGGGTTCAATTCCCACCATGGCCCTGTGTGTGGAGTTTGCATGTTCTCCCTGTGCTTTGGGCTACTCCGTTTTCCTCCCCCAGTCCAAAGACATGCATGCTATGCAGATTGGCGTTTCCAAAGTGTCCGTAGCGTATGAATGGGTATATGCGCCCGGGGGCCATCTTCAGTCGACTTGACTCAGTCTTGCCACTGGATCATGGTGGTCATGGTGGAAGTGAGAGTGAGGCCAGTGCTGCGCTAGTCTTCCTCACTTTAATCCAATTCACGCGCAAGTCGAGTTCCAGTTTGTGTTCTCCATAATGGAGGCGGTAATGGAAACTTTGGGCTTCGTCGAAATCGACGGACGAACTCCTGGTGTGTGTGCGTGAGAGAGAGAGAGAGACTGAGCTTTTAAGACGTCTTTAATAGATAACTGTAGTAGATTTCCATTTTTTTAAAGAACTACAGACCCGACACCCTCCACCCAAGAACCGCAAACCCCTTCAGTCTAACTGGTGTATAGGTCTGTATGAAAAGTCCACAGTCCTGTTTACAGTAAAGCCTTTCTTACGGTTGATGTCCATTTTCTTAATCTGACCCGTCTCCGTGGTGACCGCATGTTCAGGGAAGTAGTTTGTCAGGTCCGTTTTCCTTTGGTCAGTTATATAAACCTGTTCTGTGGTGTACAGTTGCTCAGGCTGTTCTGAAAAGTCTAAGCTATTTGGCTGATCTGGGTTGACCTCTGCTGTGACTGTTTGGACGATTCCACCACCTTGTCCATCTTCTCTCCACCTGTTTCCTGCTCAGCTTTATTGTTCTTCATCTCGGCAGTGTATTTTTGTCTCAGTATGTTCTTGTGTGGGCTCTGTGGTTTTTTCTTTTCCTGCTGCTTTACAGGGTCAGTGCAGTCATTGAGGCCGGGGTCATTACTAACACTAACAATATCCCTGGTGTCTGTGGTGTTTACAGTAACATCCGCATCGGCACGATTGTTAGTGATGGTCGAAGAGATTGAGTCTGTGTTCAGGAGACTGTTGTGTTTTTCGCTGTCCTTTTTTTAATCCTAGTTCCAGTGTGTCACTGCTCTGTCTGTCCCCTCTGGCTCCCCAATGCTCTCCTGATGATTGTCCCCATGCTGCTGTTGCCGTAACCCGGCTCAGTGGCTAACTTTTTGTCTCCATTGTCTTCAAACTCAATACATTTCATATGTTCCGTGGTAGCAAACACGATGTAGTTGCTATCCCCATGTTTGCATTTAAAATTCACATTACACGTATTGTCTAGGCTGTTCAGAGACATAAAAACCTGTCTATGAAAAGACAAGACATGCTTCACTGCCGTTTTTTTGCCGCTGAGTGGAATCATTCTCATGGGGCTAGAGAATATCCAGAGCGGGCCAGCTCTTTCATTAGCACCTTGTCTTGAATGAAGACAGAGGGGAAACTTCTACCAGGCTCCTTTCACTCATATTCCAGTTCGGATCAGTTTGTTGATTAGGTTTTTTGTCTTAGGAACACCACCACTGCTTTGTTCATCGGAGGGGCAGAGTAGATGTTCGCACACCCGACACCTGTGCTCCACTCTCCGGCACACTCTCTCACACAGCTCACAGCTCACGCTCCCACTTTCAGCTGTTTACACCTTGTGTACTTTACATAATACTTGAATGCTTTCACAATTTAATCCAGTAGGAAAAGAAACAGATGAAAACATGCAAGAAAAAAATAATTGGCAAACCGCCAGAGCGCTCTGCACGCTTTCCCTCTGCATTCGGCACATGAGCAGAGAGACAGAGAGGAAAGAAAGAAAGGAAAAAAAGAAAGAGGCAGTAAGAGGTGACGAAGAGAGAAATTAACCTTACGAAAATGTAAGAGAGAGAGATTCAACAATATCTTTATTCCTACAGTTTTTACGCAATTTTTATTCCTACTTTTATCGCAATTTTTTTACGATGTAACACCGTTTTTAACATGACAAATAGTTCTCTTTAAGCAGGGAAAGAAGAAACTTAAATAAATAAATAGATAAATAAATCAATAAGTTATTATTATTGATTATTATTGTAACTGCTTTTACAACACCCACCGTGGCCCTGTGTGTGCACATGTGGTATGTCCAAAGTGTCCGTAGTGTATAAATGGCTGTGTGAATGTGTATGTAATTGTGTGCTCTGCGATGGATTGTCAACCTGTCCAGGGTGTACCCTGCCTTGTGCCCCATGCCCCCTCGGTTAGGCCCGTGACCCTGAAAAGGATAAAGCGGTATAGAAGTTGGATGGATGTTCTTACAACAGTTTTCCAAGTTTGCAGCGTGGATCTGTAAAAGAAAGTGAGCTCAGATAAGCACACCTCCTCGAGTTTCCTCAGGATTAAGTGTTTGAGTCCCAAGCCACATACTCACCTCAGAATTGCGCTTGCTTCTTTTCCCATTAACACATGTTTATTGTATGGAAGTCCCTTTGCAGCTTGTATCCTGAAAGCACGGATTCAAATCTATTACTAATACTAGTGCATGAATGCAGTGTTGTCCATTCCAGAAAACGTTTACTGCTGCCCATTGACTCCTCTGGTGGCTCCATAACAATAGTCCTGTGCCACAAAGTGGAGGCAGCTGGATTGTTTACTAACAGATCTCTTCCTCTACAAGAAGGTTGTGGTAATAGCCATTTCAACTTCGACAGTCGGAGTGACACATTTTCCAGTAACCCCTCCCAGTTTTATTTTTTTTGTTGAAATTGTTAATTTCCTAGAAAAACTCCTAGGATTTTTTATCCTTCTTATGTCCTCAGTAACCCTCCTGGAAGTGTGGTGCGCTTCCAATGACCAATAAATAAACCCCTCACTCTTTGTCCAGTTAACCCTAGTTACCAGTTACCTTCATATACTCCAATAGTTTTGGTTAAAATTACAATGTCTTACTGCCCTGTGATAAAAAATGTAATGTCATCTGCGTACGCTGATAAAAACCCCTTTGGAAAGACTGTATACATTAGGGATTAGAGCTATTTTTTAGATGCTTTCTTAATCTGCATAGCAGTGGTTCAAAATTAAGCTGTATAATTGTCCAGAAATTGGACATGCTGTTGTCATGCAGTTGGCCACGGAGATTTCGGCATAAGCTAAAGTGCTAATGGTACATCAACAGTAACTGGAACGGCTAACGTTCCTATACAACGAATTAGTGATGACGCTACAACGCCTCCAGCTACCAACGCTTAGCCCACCATCTCCTCAAGCAAGAATCCCGACCTCCACCACACAATCCACGCCAATCCTCGTCTCTCCTTTCCAGAGAAATTCGACAGATCTCCCAGCAACTGTAAGGGCTTTTTACTCCAGTGTTCACTGTTTGTGAATCAAGATCCTATATGATGTCATAGAATATATGATGTCATTTCCAGTAAGGAATAAAGTGAGCATTGATGCTCTCTTTGTGTTTTTTTTTTTTTTTGTATGGAGCAAACGTTTCTGTGCACTGGAAGGATTTATTGATTGAGACAGCCCTTAAAATGGCCGACTCCCTGATCAGTGACTACTGAATTAAGGCGATGATTGAGACGCACCTTATAATTGTTTTTGTTAGATTTTGCAGTTGCAGCACATCGTTAAAGAATTCTATACACGTGGCCTAATGAGAATGCTTGGTGTAATGAGAATGCTTCTTTTTTTTTTTTTTTTACTAAAAAATGTTGGCAATTAAAAAAAGAAATTTAATCTTAGACACACTTCTAAAAGCCACCAATAGGAGGATAGTAGAGCATGACACAAAACTCACGGGCCAGCTACAAATGCAGAAGTGGTGAGGGCGAAAGGTATACGAAACAAGCTACTGAACAGAATTACATCAAAAACAATTTCTGCTTACACGAGTCCAGATAACTTAAGCACAATGTAATCATTTTCTTCAATCACAGATCTATCGTTAGAGGATCTTCATCGTGCAAACTGACATGGGGAATACATGTTATCTGGTACGAAATTCCTACAGTATAAGATCTTAAGGTTATTTTGTACATTGTGAGATCTGAACATCTTAAAAGATGAAGCTGAAATCACACAGTTTAAAATCTGAAGATAGATGGACAAGATAAACCAGTGGTGTGTCTCCTTTTTCCTTTAGATATACTCTAAACTAAAAAAAAAAAAGAAAGCGAGAGTCTGACCGTGTGTTAGACAGATATACAGACAGGCCGTCTAAGAGAGAGAGAGATGAAACAGATTATTCAGCATTCATAGGAGAGATAGAGGAAGGGATAGACAGAATTATTGATGGAGCAGAGGTGGGGGTCTCTTATGAAGCTCATCATATCACATTCACAAAAGCCTTTTATGCAACCCTCCCAAGAGCATCCCTCACCTGCTGAACGGAGGCCCGGAGCTCGAGCGCTCATAAATCCCCCACGTGAAGCCATCCTGCTGCGCTTAAAGTGTGTTGGGACGCTCCCGAGAGGACGCTGCCTGCTGAACGCAGGCGCTTCCTGCAGGGCTGAATTTGATTGAGTGTCATCGTGTCATAAGCAAAGCAATTGAGTGGGATTTCATTCAAAGTGGCTCAGAAGAGTCTTTAGCGTTCACCTTCAAGTGTGATGAGGTGAGAGGAAAGCTGCACTGCATACTCATTTTAGTTTCATTGTTTACTGTCCACAGACATTATTGTGGAATGTGACAAATGTTAAAACCATTGAATCTCTTTTTCGCCATCGATCACAGAAATTGAACTGAAACTATGATTTTGACGACGCTGCAGAGAGTCATCAATCCATAAACACTTCAAAGTAAGTGCACTAGCACATCAGGTAGCATTGCTTTTTATCAGGCTTTGAAAGTTTTTCCACGGCTAGTCATTAAAAGTCTTTTATGTAATAGCTTGCAGCAGAAACAGATCCAAATGCCTTGTGTAGTTCAGACATATTCACAGTGTCAGTTTCTCATGAACACTGCATGAACAAGTTTCTAGCAGTTTTTCTTTCCCTGCAAACTCATTTCTGAGTGCCACCCATGGCGACATGATCACATAATAGTGCCAATTTACAGAAATCTATCATCTTGGTATTGTGGTATACTGTATGTGAATATAAAGGCTCTATAGAGGCGCTATTCCAGCTGTAGCTGCATGTCATGGACAATTTAATCAGGTTGTGCTTTGGTACTTTGGGTTACTTCCTTTCCCGGTGAAAACATAATATACGTAGATGATGCAAACTATAGCAACTAAATTTGACAAGATTTCATTAAGTATCAGTTATTTCATGGGAAAAAATGAAGATTGGCTCAATAATCATTTTACAAAATACAGTTACAACTATGGTTTTAGTCTGATGTGGGGAAATGGGGCTAAAAATAAAGGTGCCGACATTTACACATCATAACATTTACAATATTTGACGCCTTGTTACCTGGATATAACTGTAGGAGATGTGTAAACTATGCTTTCCTGCTTTTTCAGCTAAAGCAGTGGTCAGACTGAATGCAAGACATAAAGAGCAATTCATTGAAGGGGGAAGGATGCTTGACTTGAAATAGTTATTTCTGCTTTGTGATGACTTGCTGGCCTGTGAGTTCATGAGCTGTGGTCTTGTGAGCCATGGAAAACAAGTAGGAAGCACTGTGGTGTCTTTGCTTATTATAAAATGGAGGAACTGCTCATTATTAGGTAGCACTCACACCAGACGTCAGCATAATTATTTTCTTAATGTTGCTTGGGGCACTTCTGGGGGGAAAAAAAATTCCTGGAGCGAGCCTGGAGCCTATCCCAGGGCACATCCTGAACGAGGTGCCCTTATCCAGAGCGACTTACATTTATCTCATTCATACAACTGAGCAGTTGAGGGTTAAGGGCCTTGATCAAGGGTCCAACAGTGCCAGCCATGCAATGCTGGGATTTGAACTCATAACCTTCCAATCAGAAGTCTAATATCTTATCTACTGAGTTACGAATTCCCTTCCACAGTCTGTAAGTGTTCAAGTGTTTCTCTAGAGCTTGTTCATGTTTGAGACATGAATAGACAGAGACGTGCAAAAGCACAGATAAAGCCAAAACGTCCAGTAGTTTCACACAAGGGTGTGTTGAGTGTGTATTTTTCGTTTGCATTGAGTAAACCATCCCTTTGACAATAGCAGAGAGAGCATGAGTACGCAGGAATCGAGTGCTTCAAGGATTTCCCACAACTGAGGTGAAAGTGTGTGTGTGTGTGTGTGTGTGTTAAACCATGCAGAATGGTCATATGATTGAAGCTGGTGTCGTCTAACAAGCTCTGTGTGTTCTAAGCTGCACTGCCTTCAGCGGAGAGCCCCAGGACTCTTAATCAAGCAAACTGATCTACCGTTCTGTTATCTCATCCTCCTTTCATCCTCGCTCTCTCACACACAACACACAGCTCCTTTTAGCTCCTGTGCTCAATAACAAGGAGACGAAGTGAAAAAAAAACCCTCTCATTACCATTGAGGCTTTGTAAACAAACCGAATGCCTACTCAGTCTATTATTTCTTTTTCATTTGCATTTGAATTCAAGTCACTTAAAATCGGTATATTTGAATGCATTTGAATAATAATAAAGAGCCTGTAATTTTTTCTCATTATAGAAACATTAGGGGGGGGAAAACATGAGCGAGCAATATTGGTACATTAACAGAAACCGCATTGTTAATTGAGAGTTTTGTTGTTATTATTAGTTCACAGGAATTTATATTATAAAAATACAACATAACATTATAAAATATCCTTTCTATAAAGCTCTTACATTATATAAGAGAAGCTAAGAGCCATTGAGGGAGTTTATTTTGCTCAATTAGAATGACAAATATCATTCATCTTCAGTAAGTGCTTTATCCTGGTACGGGTGGTGGATCCAGAATTCATGCATGGGAACTCTGGGTGTCTGGTGTGTATTCCCACTGGACAGGAAGCCAGTCCACTGCAGGACACCAAACACACCTAGAAGCAGTTTAGCAAAAACCAGTCCATCTACTGGCATGTTTTTGGGAGGTGGGAGAAAACTGGAGAGGCCGAGGAAACCCAGGTGGACACGGAGAGAACATGTGAAACTCCACACAGAGTGAAACCCGTGCTCAGGATTGAACCAATCCCAATGAAAATATGTTCACTTTTATTTCACTAATGTCTTCTCTCTCTCTCTTTCTCTCTCTCTCTCTCTGAAATATCTGTGTGTGTGTGTGTGTGTGTGTGTGTCTGTGTAAAGCAGTAGTGGGCTCCATTTGATGACCCGTTTCCTCTGTTGTGTGATTGGTTTTTAATTGCCTTGTGGTCGTAAAAGTGCTCCCAGCATATGCCATCACTGTGGTGTCCTTTATGGTGTTCCGTGTGTGTGCTTACAAAATCAGCGCACATCCACATGCTCTCCATGGTGTGTGTGTGTGTGTGTGTGTGTGTGTGTGTGTATGCATTCAAATAGGTCACTTAGGTTGATAGGACTGCTGTCATAGTTGATAACACTGAATAGCAATCAAATTGTGTACCATCTCCAGGATGGACACACACACACATACACACACACACACAATATAAATTCATTGTTTATATTTCTGAAAGTACTACTATTGTTAGAAAATATAACAACATATACAGTGTAATATATTACAATATATTTATTAAGAATGATTTTTATATATAAATATATAAATATATATATATATACACACACACACACACACACTCACACACACTCAGAATATAAAACTGACAGTGTGCGAACAGACACAGATTGGTCAGAATTCCTGGAGGAGTGGGCAGGTCACACAAAGCAGGCACTCTGTTTATAATATGCCACTGAAACCATTACCTTCCACAGAAAACCTTCAAATTGTGTATACACACACACACGACACACACACACACACATCCACGTGTGTGTTCTTTAGCAGCCAGTGACCGACATATTTTTGATGTACCCAAATCTAATGAGTTTACCCGCCTACAAGTGACATTATTAGCCGTCCATAATGTAGCTTTTATCTGTTGGTTCCGTGTTCGAGTTCCCTACACAGCTGTGTCCTCTGGACACGGCCACCGTTCTGTCTCTTGCACTCCTTAATGAGAACGCATTTACAAAGCATCTAAGCATTCGCAGATATAAAGAAGGCACTAAAACAGCCCAAATCACAGCAGAAGAAAAGACGCAGCCACGCATTCCTAATTTCTCTTTATAACGAACTCTGTGTCTTTGCTTTTCTCTATCACACAAAGTTGTCTGTCATTCTCTACTTGTTCTTTCTTCTCTCTTTCTTCTCTCTCTCTCTCTCTCTCTCTCTCTCTCTCTCTCTCTCTCTCTTTCCTTGTAGTTAATTACAGGAGTTTAATTGGAGAAGTTGACTCGGTGCTGTGCGTAATTATTGCTTGGTCCTCGGAGGCAGCGTCTCATCGGGCCCCTGAGCGAAAATCCACCACACTGTAATTCAATTAAACTCTCCACTTAGTGAGTGTGAGAGCCTCTCTTCACCCTTAAAGAGTCCCTTAGCATCCTCGCACACACACACACACACACACACTGCTCCACACACCTGCTCTGCTCAGAGCTCGTGAGGTCAGGTTCCTTACATAAGTCTGGATTCTCATAAATAACCAACACTCTAAGATACTGTATCTGTGTTCTCACATATTTTTCATGTGCAGCATCTGATTCCACTACTGAGGAACTGCTTTTTATTTCTTTACATCAGTTATCATAAAAAAAAAAACGTATACATAATTTACTCAGATTTTACATTATTCATACACAGTATTCATTCCTGCACTAGTTGAGAATACATCTTGTCTAGCTGTTTGAGAAATCATCAATATGTAAGAAATAAAACATGACAGGGCATGCTGCTGTAGAAGAATAATCTAATCTAATGTGGTCGGAGTTATTCTTACATAATCAGCCATAACATTACTACCACTGACAGGTGACGTGAATAACATTGATTATCTTGTTATAGTGGCACCTGTCAGAGGGTGGGATACAGTAGGCAGCAGGGGACCTTTCAGTTCTTGAAGTCGATGTGTTGGAAGCAGGAAAATGCGTAAGGATCTGATCGACTTTGACATGAAGCAAATTGTGATGACTAGATGGCTGGGTCAGAGCATGTCCAAAACAGCAGGTCTTGTGGGGTGTTCCTGGTATGCAGTGGTTAGTACCTAGCAAAAGTGCTCCAATGAAGGACAACCTGTGAACTGGCGACAGGGTCATGAGCGTCCAAGGCCTTTTGATGCGTGTGGGGAAGTCTTTTGAAGTCTAGGCCATCTGATCCCACAGATCATTGACATGATGATGCTTTGCTTTCTGTTAGGATGTTTGGAGACCTTTGTTGCATATTTAACGCTTTGTCACAATTAGTAAGTTTCCTGAAATTCGAGTCTTCTTCAAGACAGAGTTTGTATTTTCCATTTCCTCAATCACATATCAAGGAACTAGTCATGTATGACAGGAACTAACTTGTCTCATTGACCTTCCATAACATTAAATGGAACTATAATCAGTTAAAAAGCATGATGTCACATACATTAATAAATGAAAAAAATGATTTACTCTTGGCACCATTGCTGTCATATACAGCACGAGAAATAAGTATTGGACGCATCATGATTTTTTTCAGTAAATATATTTCCAATGAGTCTATTCACATGAAATTTTCACCAGACATCAGTATTAACTCAAGAAATCTGGAAATATAAAGAATTCACAACATTAAAGTCTATAAATGAAGTTATGTATAATAAAGTGGAATGACATGGGGAAAAAAACATATTGAACACGCTAAGGAAAAGCAGTTCCCAAAGGCAAGGTAAGGCAAGGAACCAGCTGAAATCCATAATTATACCCCCTATCTGTGCACATTAATATCAGCTGGGTTAGTTAATTGATGGTCTTCAAAAAGGCTTTTTGTTACCAAGGTGTCGCACAAGAAACATCTCATGATGGGTAAAAGCAAAGAGCTCTCCCAAGACCCTCGGAGCCTTATTGTTGCAAAACATATTGATGGAATCGGATACAGACGTATTTCAAAACTTCTGAAACTTCCATTAAGCACTGTTATGCGCAACTCATTTGGACAAGCCTATGAAACACTGGGAGAGTGTAGTCTGGTCAGACGAGAGCAAAATTGAACTTTTGGCGGTCATACTACACACCATATCTGGAGAGGAAATGGCACTGCACATCACCCTTAAACTACTTTATTTATAGACTTTATTATTCTGAATTCTTTATATTTCCGGATCTCCTGAGTTAATACTGATGTCTGGTGAAAATTGTGAATAGCCTCAATGGAAATATATTTACTGAAAAAAATGTTGACGCGTTCAATACTTGTTACCCCCATTGTAAGACGAATACAACACTTCAGCTTATGCTGTTGAACAAAAATAATCCTCTTTACACTTCAGTGTGGATTATTTTCGTATAACAGCACAGTCCAAAGTGTGTTATTCCTTACTCATCATCTCTGCTCATTACAGTGAATATCATGTTACTGAATAGTGCTTTAAGCTTCTTTTAGAAAAATAATTTGACTACAATATTAGATTTTCATGAATGGTTTTGTCGGGAAAGAAAGCTGTGAAAATGAGACGAGATAAGAATAAATGTAAATTCTGTTGTGAGTAAAGAGATGCTTTGCTATCTTCTCAGTTTCTCATGCTTCTAAACCATGCTATAAACTGCAGTCTGTTCTTGAGCTCTTCCACGGGAAGCCACAATACATCAGCCAGTTCTCAGACGCGTTCCAGACTTGACCGTTTTCATAAGAGAAGGACATAGACAAGCAACACTGACATCTTCCTACAGAGTTTCTGACTTGTCGCTTGATTGTATGACAGAAGCAGTGTGTCTGTGTGTAAGGGAACAATGATGTACAAGAACATTGTGTTTCCATGGCGACATGCTCTACACATTATGGAAACGATCCATGCTTCTTCACACAGGATGTGTGAACACTCAGCACTGCAGTGCCTAATCATGAATGAAAGGTTTTTATTTGATAAGAGAATTTAGTGAAAAATGTAGGTCAGAATCTATTTTAAAAATGCACACATTTTGTGTTATTTTACTATTTTGTAAACTGATGGATCAAAGCTAGAGACCTTCCAGATGAACAAAGCCTGGAAGCAGATTAAGAGTCATCACCCCTAACAAACAGCAGGACAGACAGAAGTATGTTCAACTCCCACTCTGTGGCTCTCTTCTGCCTCCTACTGGAATTATGCAAAAAAAAAAAAAGAATTACCTGACAAAACAAGTTTTACACATGGCCTGGCAAAAGGGGGACAAGAACACAGTAAAGATAATTATACATAGGACAAGTTGGCATTTGCAGAATATCTCATTTGTTCACTAGTGCAAAAGTAATGCTCACATAATGACATCACTGTATTGGCTTTGTGCTCACTCTATAGTTCCTAATATTCACGAGTGTTGGTCAAAATACCAAACACAGCGCTTTTAATTCAATGAGTTCTGTATCATGTAAATCTGAGTTACATACACTCTTTCATGCTTAGTTTTTGCGTCTCTCCCTTTCTCTCTCCTCTCACTCTCTCTCCCTCTCTCTCTCATTCGCTCTCTCTTTCTTTCTCTTTTTGTATTGCTGCTAAGAGCAGAAAGGATTTTTTTTAATATGCATTTGAAAACGATTATTTAAGTGTCTTGTATTTGTTCTTTTGGAAAAGAAAAACACTTATATTTCTTACATGTTAATTATTTTATTAGGAATGATTTTTACTGAAATGCTGATGCTCTTATACATCAGTCTGAGGAATTTGACCTTCTACAGTATGTTGATCTAAGACCAGTTCTGCTGTCTCTTTCTTTCTTTTTCTTTTCTTTCTTTTTTTTTTTTAATATTACATGTTATACTTAATATTATTAAAAGCTCAATATTACGTCGGGGTGCCAAGAGGATTACCCACCAACCACTCTTACAGGGTCCAGGTTTTGATGTCCTAACTCTTATTAGCTACAGTTGAGTGCAAAAGTTTGCATCTCCGTAGCTTTCCGGTAAAGGACACCTCTTTTTGCAGATTTTCCCCTAAAGTTTTGTATGACTATAAAAATGCACTGGACATAGGTACTCTTAGGAGATTTTTACTTTTTTAGGGTTTCTACAGAGGGACAAAATGAGGAACTCTGCAGAGATTTAGACTGACCCTATTTCTTTGAGTGCACACCCTTCATTACAAGGGTGGCACCTCTGCAATAGGGAATACAATAGAGTAGCATAGAATACAATATGCGGTATTGGATAATCTTTTCGTTGATCTTCGCCAGCTGCTTAAAATTTGACGTACACAACAAAATAATGCATAAAACAGTTGCTGGGAGATGCTGTTATAGGAAAATTATCAATGACAGTGGTGCAGCTAAATGCAGCAGAGATTTACATTTACTACTCCAAAGTTGCTTATTTTCCAATAACAGCCCATTCCCAAGGTATTTGCAACAATTGCAAATATTGTGAATTAACCATTGACACGTTAACCTTTTTATCCATTTATAGTTAGATTTAATGCTGTGGAACGTCAAAAAAAATACTTATTAAATTCTTAATACTTATGATACAGCATCTACAAGCACCAACCACTCCTTTTCTCTCTCTCTTGAAGGTAATTACATTTACATTTTCATTTATTCATTTAGGAGACGCTTTTATCCAAAGTGACTTAAAAATTAGGAAATACAATCAAAGCAGAGAACAATACAAGTAGTGCTACCATAGCACTAGTGCACAAGTGCACAGAGAGGGTTTTTTTTTATGGGGGGGGGTGTTGGGGACAAGTTAAGGGTTAATTAAGGCACTACCAGGCGTCAGTCATTAACTGAAGACTGGTTGCATGAGGAAACTTAAACCTCAAGGAGAGTGGGGGGTGCGGTTACAGACAAGTTCTTGTATGTATCAAGGCCTTGAATTTGATGTGTGCGACTAATGGAAGCCAGTGGAGGGAGACGAAGAGGGGTGTGATCATGGGTTCTCTTAGGCTGGTTGAAAACAAGGCATGCTGTTGCGTTCTGAATCATCTGAAGGGCTTTGATGGAGCTGGCTGTGTGGCCCGGGAGTAGTGCATTGCAGTAGTCCAGACATGAGACTCAATCACAGGCCCCAGGGATTTAGAAAAGAGCAGTGGACCCAGAACTGATCACTGGGGAACCCCAGTTGTGAATTGCTGAGTTTCAGATACTCCTTCAAAATACCTTGAAGGATCTGCCTGAGAGATAGGATTCTACCCAGTGCAGAGCCGTTCCAGTGATGCCGACGCTGGAGAGAGTTGACAGGATCTGATGATTCAAAGTGTCATCAGTGTAACTGATGGCAGCATAGAGGTCGAGTAAGACGAGGACAGATGATCTTGAGGTTGATCTTGCTAGTTGTAAGGCTTCTGTGACAGAAAGCAGGACAGTCTCCATGGAGTGACTGCTTTTGAAGTCAGAATGCTTGGTGTCCAGGTGTTCTATGTGAGAAAAGTGGAGAGTTAATTAAAAACACTCTTTCCATGATTTTGGACTGAAAAGGGAGGAGGGAAACAGGTCTGTAGTTGTTTATTAAGCAATGGAGTGACCCGGCTTGCTTAAATGAGGTAGAGAATCTGCCAGTGGAGAGGGATGGGTTAAATATGTGTGTGAGTGTTGGTAGTAGCAAGGGAGAGATGGACTGAAGAAGGTGAGAACGGATAGGTTCTAAAGGACAGTGTGTTGGGTGGCTAGAGAGGACAAGTTTTGAGACTTCAGTCTCTGAGAGAGGGGAGAAGGAGGAGACTTGAGAGTTGCATGGAGGAGGAGCCTGTCTCTGGGTGTCTGGGGTGGAGAACTGCTTCCTGATTGATGTAACCTTGTTGGAAAAGAATGTGGCGAAGTCATCTGCAGTGAGAGAAGTAAGGGAAGGGGTAGGAGGTTGACAGAGAAGAGAGGAAAAGGTTGTGAAGAGAGTACGGGTGTTGGGAGGGCTGCCAATCTTCTCCTGGTCATATGCAGCTTTAGTGGTAGAGATACTATAGGAAAAAGAGGAGAGGAATGTTAGGTAATTGGTTAGGTCAGTCATTTCATTTGATTTACACCATTTTCTTTCGGCCCCCCTTCATTTGGTCTGGTTGTTACGAAGAGCTTCAGAGAGCCAAGGGCTATGGGGTGACGTGATGTGCGAGCTGGCCTGGAGGTTTGGGGGCAGATGCTGTCAAGAGAAGATGTTAGAGTGGAACATAGTATGTCTGTCGTGGTGTTTAAATCCAGTGAGGAGAGGTGTCTATCAGAGGGAAATGAGGTTGTGACAATGGAGAAGAAGTGTGTGGGGGGAAAGGAAATGAAGATTGTGGTGAAAGGAGGTTAAAGGTAGATAGGGGGTGAGGGGAGAAAAATAGAAAACTGGAAAAAGAAATGGTCAGAGGTGTGGAGAGGAATAATAAGATGTTTTGTGTGGTGCAGTTACATGGAAAGATGAGGTCGAGCTGTTTGCTGGCATTGTGAGTTGCTTGGGTGGTCTGCTTTAGGTCAAACGTGGGCAGGAGAGCAAGAAAGTCAGTTGCATGCAGCTTGTTTCAGTGAATATTGAAGTCACCAAGGACCACGAGGAGTTCTATCATCTGATAATACGACAAAAAAAAACTCTGTCTTGAACACTTCATTGTATACACTGGAGACTCCTTCCACAAATGCAACAACTATACATTTTATAACAAATAACAAAACATTTTTAATTTGATTATTATGAGAGTTAAATTATGTGGAGCATCCACCAAACAAGTCACTGTGAATGAGCTGCTACTATAGAAATGATAGCAGATTAGAACAAGTGCATTATTTATAAACCTGTGAAATGAATTACAGCCAGCGCTATTGTCAGGGCTGCTGTTATAGAAAATTAACCAACAGCTTCTAACCAATCAGAATTGAGAATTCAGCAGCACCAGTAAGTAACATTAATCCACACAGTTAAGCAACCCGAGCACAAATGACTATTTTAAACAATAAGCTCAAGAATAACAGCACGAAATAAAAATGTTGCATTCGAAATTAAAGACCCCAAAATTACAAAAGAGGCCTCATCCGAACACAGATTTTTGTTAAATAAATGCAAGTGTTGTATTGCTTTCTTAAAAATATCTTTTTCAGTATGTGCTGTGTTTAAAAAAATAAAATAAAATCACTTAAACCCTTTAACCTTTAAATCACGGCTGGTGAAAAGACAGAATATTTTATTGCAGTGTTCTGATCTTCTTCATGTTTACCTTTGAAAAGCTGCATTATTAAAGGCTGGATGTAATTACAGGGCTTTTTGCAGTTTACTCTGAATGTTTGCGAAACCGTATTTGCTGTGAGAAATCTCTCTGTAATACAGATTTCACATTTCCATCTTTTCTCGTTGTTTTGGCATCACTCATAACCGAATTTGTGCTGCCAACGCTTGGGTTACAAAGCATGAGAAAGCCTCATTGCTCGCAACTGATGCACAATAATAGGAGAAGTGTGTGATGAATGTGTGTCTTCTTCTGCTGCAGGTATGGTGACATGGTCCCGAAGACAATCATGGGCAAGATTTTTGGCTCCGTCTGCTCCCTCAGTGGCGTGTTAGTGATCGCTCTGCCCGTGCCTGTCATCGTGTCTAACTTCAGCCGCATCTACCATCAGAGTCAGCGTGCAGAGAAACGCCGTGCCCAAAAGGTACACACACACATACACAGACATACATGTACCTGACCCACCAGGATCAACAGCAGTGACCTGTTAAAGGAGCTGCAATCAGCAACAGAGTCCACAGAGATTTATCTACAGCACATCAATTTCAGCATATACAGTGGGGGGAAAGAAGTATTGAACGTGTCAACGTTTTTCTCAGTAAATATATTTCCAATGAAGTTATTCACATGAAATTTTCACCAGACATTGGTATTAACTCAAGAAATCTGCAAATATAAATAATTCACAACATTAAAGTCTATAAATAAAGTTATGTGTAATAAATACAAAACATACAGCAAATTCAACTCTCAATTGGTTTCATTGGAAAAAAAAAAAAATCAATGTTCGAATGGCCCAGCCAATCACCTGACTTGAATCTAATTGAACAAGAATTAAAGACAGTATGTTTAGAAGAATGGGCCAAAATCACACCTGACTTCTGAGGCCGATTCATTTCTTGAGGCTTCTCCACTAAGTATTAAATAAACTTCAGTTCAGTACTTTTTTCCTGTGTCATTACACTTTATTAAACATAACTTCATTTATGGACTTTAATGTTGTGAGTTCTTTATATATGTGTAGTTCTTGAGTTAATACCAAAGTCTGGTGAAAATTTCATGTGAATAACCTCATTGGAAATATATTTACTGAAAAAAATGTTGATGCATTCGATTCCCCCCACTGTATTGTTCATGTACAAATGCATACATGCAATATGGAACACCAATATGAAGATGTAGGAATAAAGATGTTTTGTATAATCCAATACTATTAAAATATTTTTCAAATTAGGCAAGTCATATTTATATATTGACATTCATTCCTGAACTTTCCATCCACCGAATCCAAACAAAACACTGTTACAATATTTAAAACCATTCGCATAATAAAAACAGCACTTTACTAGTTTTATTCAAGTTGGCGTAATTTATACTTAAGTTTTGAATCTTTAGGAATTGAACAATATTTTAACACTACATCATTTAACCCCTTCAGCTCAAGTGAGCATGAATTAGAAGTAAAGCTTGAAGCACGACTGTTACATATACTATATAACTCTTAGGTTAGCTGTCATAACCCCAAAAGGAAAATTCTAATCGTTATGTCACAATTGATGAGCACAAGCTTTATAACAGCTGATGCCATGTTGGAAATTTCATTTCGAAATGTTTATGCAGGTTTATGGCAGTTGTCATAGTGGGCCTATGTAGCCCTATGAACATCGCTCCTGAGTAATGTGCTACCAGAAATGTTAATAATTGTATGGGGCAATTTGTTTTACGCCTTGAACACCTGTAGTTCCTTTTTAAAAGTTTATGTACATTTATGACAGTTGACTTGAAGGACTTATGTAGGATTCATATAGCCCTGTGAATACCTCCACTGATTAAGGCATTTAAAAAAATTTATAACTTAATAGACAATTTGACTTTATGTCTTGAACCCCTGTAGTTCCTTTTTAAATATTAATGTACGTTTATGAACATTGTCTTAAAGGGCTTATGTAGCACTATGAACACTTCCCCTGAGTAAGTATTAACAAAAATCCTAATCAATTCTTGGACAACTTGGTTATATGCATCGAAACCCTGCATTAATTTTCTAAATGTTTATGTAGGTTTATGACACTTTTCATAAAGCGATTATGTACATGTCATGTAGACCTATAAAGATCACCCTTGCCGTAAGTGTTACCAAAAACATCAATAACTTCAGGTTCAATTTGGCTGTACATCTGGAACCCCTGCAGTTCCTTTTTAATATTTTATGTAGGTTTATGACAGCTGTTATAAAAGGGATTGTGTAGGTGTCATGTAGCCCACCTCTGAGTAAAGAATTATCAAAAAAAAAAAAAATGATATGTTTGTGGACAACTTGCTTATACATCATAAACCTCTGGGTTCCTTTCTAAATATTTATGTAGGTTTATGAATGTTGCCATAAAGGGCTTATGTAGGTGTCATGTAGCCCTATGAACACTGCCCCTGAGTAAAGTGTTACCAAAACTTTTAAAGTTTTTAGAAACTGCATGGACAACTTGGCATAATGTCTTGAACCCCTGTTGTTCCTTGTTAAATATTTATGAATGGTTTATGTCAGTTGTTATAAAGGACTCATGTACATTATCCCTATGAATACCATTTCTGAGTAAAGTGTTTCTAAAAAATGTGAATAACTTCATGACCTACATGCCATTATGTCATTAACCCCTACTTCTTTTCTGAATGTTTCTGTAGGTTTATGAAGGTTATCATAAAGGCTTATGTCATGTAGCTCTATGTATATCATCCTGGTTGAAATATTACCAAAATCATTAATAACATGCACGGTTTGATTTTACGTCTTGAACCCCTGCAGTTCCTCTCTGAATGTTTCCGTATGTTTATGAAGTTTGTCATAAAGGGCTTAGGAACATGTCATATAGCCCTATGAACACTGCTCCTGAGTGATGTTTAACCCAAAAATGGAATACATTGCAAGTACATCATGAAAGCCTGGGTTCCTTTTATAGATGTTTATGTAGGTTTATGAGAGTTGCCACAAAGTGCTTATGTAGCCTGGATATCCAAGTTGTTCAGAAATCTTAATAAAATTATGGACAATTTGGCTATTGCTCATGAGCGTGCTTTGAGAACCAGTGACCTACATGATTGTGGCTTGTGCTTATGCTTCTACAATATAGTCCATCAAAGGACATGCTTAGAATTTTTATATAGAGTCAGGTTCCGAATGCTGGTCAGAACATTCAATACAGATACAGACAGACAGCTTGAGAGAGTGACAGATTGAGAGAGAGAGAGAGAGAGAGAGAGATAGAGAGAAAGAAAGAGAGGGGTCATGAGGAGTAGAGAGAGTAGTCAGCTCTACAGGAGAATAGAGATGTCGAGGAAGTAGCAGGAGTATACAGGAAGTGCCAGTCCTATGGGGGTGATCAGTATGCAGAGCTGCAGCAGAATACACAATCATGTTCCTCCTGCACGTCCTGCTGCCCTTCACTTGCCTGTGTGAGTCCAGCTAAGCCACAAGAGACACACAGGCCGATATCTTTATCCCTGCTCTGAGCGTATAAACACATTTTATGCAAACACACGTACGCAGAGAGACAAATGAGCTCTAAAACAACAATCTGTTTTTACGGTTAAGCACAGAGTGGAGGGGGGTGGGGGGGTTAGGGGTGGGGTTTAAGGAAGGGAGCTTATGGTCCTTGTGATGAAAATTCCACCATTCATACCGCACACGGAATTATTTTGAGTGTCACACACTCACATAAACAGACACTCAGGTGACATGCGAGCACCGAGTGTTAGGCTAAAATGCGCACCCGTATGTGTTTGTCCGAACAGAAAACCAGGCTTGCTAGAATTCGCGCCACGAAGAGCTGGGGTGCTAACGCTTATTTGCAGTACAAACGCAATGGGCTGCCGGTCAACGCCGAGGAGGAGGTAACCGTGGAAACCGCGGAAGCCATGCTGTGCCATGATGGGCTGATGATGGTGCTGGTGCATGCACACCTTCTGACCCCTGACCTTTCACCTCTCCACCATGGGGCCAGAGATGCCTTCATTCAAAGGCTTTCTATCATGGTGTCTCTCTAATGACTCTCTCTCTCTTTCACTATCATGCTCTTTCTTGTTTTTCCCTCTTGCTGTCTCTTTACCTCTTCCATCTCTCTCATCCCCCATTTCTGTTTCACATTATTCTGTCTTTTTCTCACTCCTTTGCACCTCCTTTGAGTCTCATGCCATCACTTGAAGACACCAGGATGACAGCACTATTTCCTGACGACTGGTCATGGGATCTGATTTGGTACCAGTGGAGCCCTCAGTCCTTTATCATGACCCCTCTTCTTTCCATTTTCTTCTCCTCCATTTTTCTCCATCTCATCTCAACCCACCTGCACCTTCGCCTACTTACCTGTCTGTTCTCCATGCATCTTTTAACAAGTATTTTCAAGTGCTTTTCCACGACCGCCTGAACAGGCCTGTGTTCTCTTTTCTTCCTCATGACATCATCTGAATGCATCTTGGATTTCCATCCCATGTAGGAATGAGAATGTCTGAGCTGCATGTCGATGAATTGCCCGCATCGAACAGTGGGAAAGGGGTTTGGGTGAGATGGGGCCAGTATGACTCAGAGGCCATGGGGAGTGTTGACTTGGTGTCTGTGCGGATGTTTGCACACACAGTAAACACTCCAGCTGTGGTCTTTGGACTGCATCGTGCATTGTCTGTGCCTTTATGAACCAGTAGGTTTAAAATGGGGACGGTGATGCTCAAAGTTTAAATGCAGCAGACACTTGAGTTTAAATAGACATCATAAAGCACACTTCCACTGCAGGAAACATTTTATGGAGCTCGGAAACATGTTCAGAGATTTTACAGCTGATTTTAGTTACTGAGTTGTAATTCCAGCTTCCTTTTTAGTCATTTTTTTCTGTGGAGCAGGACGTACATGGAGCTTGCCATAGTAAACATTGCTTATTGGTCAAATGTTTCTCAGGAACACCTTTAGCTTAGCACTTAACAACTTGTCTGCTTTTCTTTTTAACAAAAGCAGAAATAAAATGCAGAAAAAAAGCATGAAATCTGGTTCAAAAAGCTACAGTATGTTTGTGCAACAAATCAATAAAGAACCACATGGGGTCATGATGGCTTAGTGTGTAGCACGTTTGCCTCGCACCTCCAGGGTTGCGGGTTTGAATCCCACCTCTGCCCTGTTCCCTGAGTTTGCATGTTCTCCATGTGCTGCGGGGGATTCCTCCTGGTTCCTCCCCCAGTCTAAGACATGCGCTGTAGGCTGATTGGCATTTCAAATTGTCCATAGTGTGCGATTGTGCCTTGAGATGGGCTGGATCTCCTGTCCGGGGTGTCCCGTGTCTCATGCCCCGAGTTACTTAGGAAAGGCTCCTTGCAACCCTGTGTATGATAAGTGGTCCCGAAAATGGATGGATGGATGGAGTCAACAACTTCAGTGTAATTTTCTACATTTGCAGTGTTGCTGTACATTTGCTGTCATGTAATGTAAATGAACCTTGCAATATGGTGGAAAAGCAACCAAGAACTTACAGCACTGTGTAGTTCTCAACAGAAAAGCGTTTGCTCTGTTATCTGGAGATTGGGAACTCAAATCTGTACGGTGTCACATCCATCCATTTCAAATAGTCAAGAAAGAAAAACTGGTCTTGGCTTTGCATGTATTGGAAGAAGCACGCGTTCCTTCACCCTTCCCGGTTGTTAACTGTCGTATGATAAGTGAGAGCTGACTGGTGGGTGGGAATATAACCAATAGGTGCCCAAATTGGGGAGAAAAAATGGGGAAAGGAATTCTGGAACGTTCTGGGACATCTCTGGAAACATGCCTATACTCACTGTGGGAGCGATTACCGAGTGGCACAGCTTTCAGTAATCTTCAAAATCTTACTTCGTAGACATGATGTTACTTCACATATACACCACGGTTCGAGAAGCATTTCAGGAATGTCTTCTGGAACAATCTTGATTGAGAACTACACAGTGATTCAGGTTGTTGCTCTTTATTATTTTACTCAGTTGCAGAGATATGATATTAATATTAATGTAGCATTTTAAACCAGCAAAGTGCGCACACAGTGCTATTCCAAGCTGAAGAATGTGTATCTGTGGCAGAAATAAAGTCACAGAGGAGCACATCTGTAAAATACAAAATTACCCCAGGACACCATGTACATGTAATCCTCTCCGGATTATTTCAAAATGTTAAAATGACCAAATAATAAGTCATTTAGCCAGCAGAACAGAACTGAGTGAACGAATCAGTGATTATTTCTTCACTAATGTTAGCATCAAAGGTGCGTAGTAATGCAAAATTTACTTTCAAGAGTAGGTTTAACTGCCAATACTAATACTCTTACTCAAGTTCATTTTTATTCACAGAAATGTCCTTTTACTTCGCTACATTCTGTGGCGTTCCTCCGTTACTGTTAAATATTAATGAATATACTTAGTTTTAATCATTAGCTTATATCACGTATAATGAGATCGCGAGTCTCGCGATACATTGCAGTGGTCTGAATGCATCCGCAACAACCCCTCACTTTTTTAACAGCTCAGACCTAGAAGATTATGGCTGAAGAGGGGGAAGAAGCGAGCATATCGAAGGAGGCAGGATACACACACACACACACACACATGCACACACACATATGCACACTCGCACGCACGCACATGCACACATGCAAATATACTGTACTAACATGTACAACATTCACTCTCTCTCACTACACACACTTCTCGTCTGTTCGGTGTCATGGTCTGTTCTTGGTCTGTTAACATGTGAAAATAAAGACTGTTAACTGTTCGGAAAATGCTTGTTTTTTGGTGTGTGTGTGTGTGTGTGTGTGTGTGTGTGTGTGTGAGAGAGAGAGAGAGAGAGAGAGAGAGAGAGAGAGAATTTTGTGTTATAAATGACAGGTTGTGTGTTATTGTACCCATCACAGGACTGGGATATGCTGCTTCATCTTGAACCCAGGATTTATATCATATAAACAGAACAGACAGACTTTCAAGGAGAGGTGTGATACATGTAGTCTGAGATTCAGGATTTTCCCTTCATTTTAATCAGATGCGAAGTAACTGGTAACTTGCTTCTTGAGTAGTCTTTTCATTGGATATTTTATGACTTAAGTATTTACATGATTACTTTCACTGTTACGCGAGTAATTATTTTTACAAGTAGTAAAAATAATTACGTAAGTAAGTAGTTTTACTTGTACTTAAGTAATATTTTTGGTTACTCTACCCACCTCTGGTTAGCATGAACAGAGATCAGTGGAGAGAACCGATGACAATGATGCCAGTGATACAATTATATATTTTTTTTATTTACTTTTGGTGGTAACCAGACATTAAGTGCTAGAACCTCTGACTGGGATATGTGCAATTAAGACATTTCAATTCAGGTAAGACTGAACTGAAAGTCTTTTATTTGAACAATCAGCAATGCTCAGTATTGCAAGCTCCAAACCAATCATTCCGACCAACTCTGGATCAGGACCCAAAGTACTTTCCTGGAACTTTGACCCAGGCTCTAAAATGAGCTCTGGTTTCTCTGGTGAAAGTCCTCCTAAAGCTCTTATATAGGTTCCTGTTGTGGAAACAAGCCTCATATGTTATTCATAGATTTGCAGAACAATTTAAGTTCCCAAATGCATCCCTGGCTAGATATTAATATGGCTAAACCAATCTATTCTACACACTCCGGTCTACCATACACACACACTGCACTTCTTGTCTGCCTGCTGCCTTTAAACTGAGAGCCATCTGTCAAAGTGCTAACTTGGAGAGAACGAGACAGGCACAGTGGCACTCGGACTAACGTTGTCACAACGTTTCAAAAAGTTGCTGGAGCGTTGTGAGAGCTCTGGCCTTACTGTTCCCATGTTCTTGTCTTTTCTCTCTGTTTCCTGTCTGTGTGTGGTCCGATTGCCTGATGAGCTGTCGAATTGTTTTGTTTCTCCTATAAGGCATCGAAGGAGGCAGGGAAGGCGCTGGTTTGCAAGACTAATCCTACGTTTGAGATTCAGCATCACCACCTCCTACACTGTCTGGAAAAGACTACGGTAAGAGTTGTGCGGGGGGGGAATCAGGGGTCACAGTAACCACTGCACTGTTGAATTCTTAACTCTGATTGGTCAGAAGTTGTTGATTCATTTTCTATAACAGCAGCTTTGATAATAGTTCTGGCTGCAAGACAAATCACAGATTTATATTAATGTACTTATTTTTTAAGCAATATCTCACGATATTGCAAGAGTGAAGTTATGCTGAATTTCGGCATTACTGTGATTCGGCATAGACAAGAGCCCGCAGGCTGAGTGGACCGGAACTAACTGTTATATACATTATGTTATGATTTCTAACAGTTAATTCCCAGGGCCTCAGCATGGTGGACATTTCAAAAAATCTAAATCTAATATTAAACAAAAATATTGCATAAGTGATAACAGCAACTAATTTCTTTCATGGATGGACCACAACAGTTTATGTAACTATAAATGGATTAAAAAAAACAATTATGATGTTCCTGCTGAAAAAAAAACCCCATAGAAACCCTCATAGACATTGTAATGGTTATAATAGGAATCATATTGTTTTTAATGGAAACTGTAATGGTCCCTGTGGGTCTCTACTGGTTTTTTTTTTGCCTTCTACTGGTGGCATGTTATGTCTAGTGGATACCATTAAAGACCAATAATGGTAATCATAATGGTTTTAATGGTTAGCTGATGGCTCCACTATTTGTAGTGGAAACCATTAGAATTTCTGTGATGGTTTCTATTGTTTTGTTTTTTGGGGTGTCCTTATTTAATAAATAGAATAAAACACTTTCAGATGTGCTTTTATTGGTGGTAACAGTAACTGTGCTTCATGCTAGGCTGATCACACACACAATCCTGTTGTTGATTATTTTATTAAAACAGCACACCCAACTGTGTTTTATTCCTTATTTTATAGCCAATAATTATAGAAGCAGAACCAAGATCAAATACAACAGATTTATCAAAAAATAATAATTTTTTTCTCAATTATTGGCTTCTGGTATTGGTCTCTATTTTGTGATGAGTGGACAAGCTAAATGGCTGACTATTACCCATTTCAGTCCCTCTCTTCTTCTGCTATTATACTTATTAGACTGATGGATGAATCTCACAATATTTTGGAAGTTATTCACAAAGTACTCTTATTTTTCCATTAGGCCCAAGCCAAGTTCTTAGACGAGCATCTCTATGTATTTCTACATCTCCAGTAATTATAATACTTATTCTTACTACATATGATTTCCTTTGAACAGACAGACATGTTTTATAAATACCATCAAAAGCCTTGTGGTTCTCATTAATAAACCACAGTGGGGGGGGGGGGGGGGGGGGCCGGGGCCCCCCCCCCCGGGGAAAAAAGTGATATAAAAACAAAAAAAAAAACACTCTTAGCGTCTACCTCTGCCTTCCAAACTGTCTGATTAATATTACGAACCAGTATACTGTCATCCATCAATGCTATCCACTGCTAAAAGAGAAGCAAAAAAAGTCGTCAGTTCATCAGAGCTCAGGGACTTTCTGTGATCTCCATTTAGGCCGGGTCAGATTACTGACATGCCTGCTTGATGTTTCTTTTACAGATGAGGTTTGTTTCTGTCTGGACAGATTTGCACTTGGTTCAGTAGCTGGATTGAGTCGATTGTGTTGTGACTTTACTCAGTGAAGATGAAGATGTTTTATAGTTTTCAAATTTTCCTCATACTTGCACCAGCTGTCAATAAAATCTGCTCTGAGGACATTCTGTAAATGGACCTACTGTAGCATTTCTTACAATTTCATTCACATCAAATTAAATGACATTCAACACTGGTCTCAGTTCTTCATGACATCAAATTCAACAAAGAGAATCAGTGCAGAGTATGACGATGAATCAAAAAGAAACTACAGGGGATGGCCTCCTGAAGGGTAATGCCCAAGCTTCAGACAAACTAATTTCTGCTTTATATAGAGTGCAACTGTAACATTCATTCATTCATCTCCAGTATGTGCTTTATCTTGGTTGGGGTCGTGATGGATGGATGAACAGAGGGCTGTTTTGTTTTTTGTTTTTTGTTTTTTTGTTTTTTTTATCAACAAATGGTTAGTATGGCTGCAGATTTTCATTCCAAACAAGCAGGAACCATACCTGATCATGTCTGAGATTGCAAAGCGATTAAATGAATTCAGTGCAATAAATGTGCAAAATAAAGCTGTGTAATCACTATGTAAACATAGTGTAATCCTATTACATCATATGCATCATATTACATTTAAGGTTGTAGCAATTTTTTAAATGCACTCGTGTAGATGACATGGAGACACGGCTGAAATCACTGATTCTGAAACTGAGAGAGCGCAGCATGGAAGCTCATGTCCATCAACAGAGCTCTCCGTATACCTCAAAGACTGACATTCCTTGCATGAAGGATGCTGTTATTTTCAGAGTGATAATGACCCAGAAGTTGAACCACCATGTATTGTCAATATCGTCCGAAAATAAGTCTGTATCACCCTGTCAGCTGGCATGCGCAACTCTTGGATAATGACATGCATCCTATGGCACCAAAAGAATTCTTGTCCACCATGCAAGGATTTCATATAAATGTTTTTTAGTCTTGCTACTGTTTTGTTCCACACTGCCCCGACTATTCAGGGGCAACTAGTAAACGTATTATTTAACTAGTCTATGCAACCCCTATCCACAGAATGACTGTTATGTGTTATAATTGTATAGAAAAACACTTAAAGCAAGTTTCTTTACGCTACTCTTCTTTTTTTTTTTTTTTAACTATCTCTCAGAATCACGAGTTTGTGGATGAGAATGCGTACGAGACAAGTTGCATGGAGGTGTCCATGGTGAAGCCGTCCACCTCACGCTCCTCTTCGCTCTCCTCCTCTCCTCATGGCCTGACCTGTTGCTCCCGCCGCAACAAGCGCAAGAGCTTCAACGTGCCCAACTCCAACATGGTTTCCAGTCGCCGGGGCAGCGTGCAGGAGCTCAGCACCATCAAGATCAGAGAGAGGCCGGTCAGCAACAAGTATGTGTCATTTGCGCATTATGCCAACCAACATGAATAACAAGTCAGCTGTGACCTTCAGCAGTACAGCGTCGGAGACATGGAGTTGCTGAGGTCAACATAATTACCTGAACGGAGATGAGTCAGACATTCAGAAGTCTGTTCCGGTATTCAGAGTGTTTAGATTATAATACTGAGCTTCTCTCTTGAAAAACTCCAGCTGCCAAAACACAGGCTGAGCTGGTCAAACTGGTACACCATCTTTGCCCGCTGGTTCATTCATTTCCAGCCTCTTAATTACTTGAATATATCCAATCGATAAATGTTTGAAGGTTTTCAGATTGCCTCACTGTTTCATTTTTCTTAAAAAGCACTTACAAGAACTTACAGGCTGGTAAAGACAATCCACCAGTTTGACCAGCTCAGACTGTGTTTTGGTGACTGGTAAACCAAGCTGTATTATTCAACTGACTACTCTTTCACTTCCAAAGTTCATGATGAAACTTAAAAATTCTCTCTCAATTTTTATTTATTTATTTTTTTTTGAGAACTGAATACTTAACCAGTAAGAAGCTAAAGAACAATCATCAGAAACATTAATTCTACATTTACATGACTAAAATGTTCATTTCATGCCTCATTGCAGCCATGTGATAGCTGTGTGACACATATAATGCTAACATGCTGACAACTTGCAGTGTATTTGAAGACAAATAGGGAATATTAATCACCTCAAATCAACTTTTCATAATTAATCAGCTTATTTTTTTCAGAAGTTATATTTGTAGTAGTAACAGCTAGCTAACAGATGTTATTAATTAGCTAATGTTAGCATAGGCATGGATGGAAGGTCCCGGATTGTTTGGAGGTTGGGGTCAGAACGCATGGGCAGCCATGATATGGCGCCACTGGAGCAGGGGGATTTAAGGGCCTTGCTCAAGAGGAAAACAGTGGCAGCTTGGCGGTGCTGGGGCTTGAACCACCGACCTTCTGATCACTAACCCAGAGACTTAACCGTTGAGCCACTGCAAAAAATGGAGACTTCCCTCCACCATCATGATCGTAGCAAGGCGTAACACACATGTTAAACTTTCAGCACTATCAGCAGAAGTCCATAGAAGGATATACTTTGGGACACTTTTGGGTGGTAACAGTAAATCCATCGTTGATTATTTCCCTACAGCACGTCCTGTTGTGTTTCATTCCTCACGCAAGGGAAAGATTTTAGCATAAGACCTGGATCAGCGAGTGAACGTCTGGCTCATACACTTGCGAATGGACACAATGTTAGATTATGGTGATTGCCACATGGCAGCTATGCTAAACAGTGTATTAGTATTGTGCCTTGTGAAAGGAGTGTGTGGTATTTAGGAGTGTGTGGTATTTAGGAGTGGGAGAAGTGTTTCCATATTGACTCATGCTGCTGGAATCCAGCACAGGTCCAGCTGCGGCACCCACTAACTCGCCTGTGTGGTCCAACTGACAGCTGGGAGAATCTCTCTCTCTCTCTCTCTCTCTCTCTCTCCCCCTCTCTCTCCCTCTCTCTTATTGTCCGTTGCCTCTTACTTATCTCAATCTATCTATCAACTCAGTTCAAATCAATTCAGGGAAGCTTTATTGGCATGACTCACTATCACATATTATATTACCAGCGCATTACAAGTGTGTTCTGATGATGATTGAAATATTATTACTATGAACATAAAGCAAGGATGCACGGTCGCTAAGTACTTAGCACATTTGCCTCACACATCCAGGGTTGGGGGTATGAGTCCCGTCTCTGCCCTGTGTGTGCGGAGTTTGCATGTTCTCCCCGTGCTGCGGGGGTTTCGTCCGGGTACTCTGGTTTCCTCCCTCATTCCAAATACATGCAGGGTTGGCTGCTTGGCATGTCCAAAAGTGTCCGTAGTGGGTTTGTTAATGTGTATGTGATTGTGTTCTGCGATGGATTGGCACCCTGTCCAGGTTGTACCCCGCCTTGTGGCCCATGCTCCCTGGGATAGGCTCCAGGTTCCCCATGACCCTGTAGGATAAGTGGTATAGACAATGGATGGACGGAACATAAAGCAATTGTAGTTTTTGCTTGCTTATATAGTTAACTTTCCACTATTTAAAAAAAAAAGTCAATAGAAACAGATACAGAAACAGGGCACTTTTACCCTCATCCTCTCTTCACAAACTCCAGATTCGCTAAATATTAAAATATTATTTGCATACTGGATCCTTACAGGCTTTTATATTTTATGATGCAATAACACCAACAAGAACTCTTTCTTCTGTCTGTATCCCTCTGCAGTCGTTCCAGTCTGAACGCTAAGTTCGAGGAGACGGTGCTGTTGAACTCGGAGCAGCATCCCTACATCACGGCGGCGGTCATCAGCATGCCAACTCCGTCCGTCAACACACCAGAGGGTGGAAACTCGGCCAGATCTCCTGACTTCTTGCAGAGCAACATTGTCCGCGTATCAGCTCTATAGACCTACATTAAGAGCAAACAGCCCGGTCGTTTATTTTTTCCCTCTTTCATTCAGCAAGCGGATGCTGGAGGACAAGGGGATTGGAGAGAGAGGGAGAGCATCCTCTGGTGGATAGGAGGAGGCACTGCAGAGACCAGGGCTACAATCAGAACCCTTTATTTCAGCCCCTCTTCTTTGCGCTTGGACACGAGAGCCGTCTGGGCTTTAATGCTGAGCACTGGGGCTTACCAGTGTTTTACCCGCAGAGAGGGACCATAAATAATGACCATAATTTCCATGCTTGTTACAATTTTTGAAGTATTGTGTGTCTTTACATTTGTCGTCTTAAACTTGGTAGTGCACAGAATTAGGTGAAGTGGAGGATTTAGCATAAATTCGGTGCATATTTGGGTATTTTTCGGGTGTTCATTAGGTATTGGGAGTCTTTCTGGGGACCTAGTTTTACTCGAGGCTATTTACCGTGCTTTTAGAGCAATATACTAAAACAGAGCTCCTTTTGATATTTGACACTTCAAGAAAAATCGAGGTTTTTAAGGTTGTGCGTGTGATTGTGCGATTGTGCGTGTGGGTGCATTTAAGGCTAACCTTTTTTGCATGTTCTGCATTCGTGTGTCTGTGTCCTTTCAAGTTTGTTTGGCATGAGCAATAAGGGTTTGTTTTTTTTTGTCTGTATATTTAATTTCTGAATACGTCACTTCCTTTTTAAGCATCTAAAATGATCAAAAGTCGATTCTGTGCACATGCAGACTGAACGTGACTTTTACACGGGCTGTAATAATTTAGCCCTCTTTTAAGACCTGGCCTAAAAGGGTTTAATGAAGCATATATTTAAAAAAAAAAAAAAAAAAAAAAAAAGAAGAATAAGAAGAGGATGAAGAAGTGGGGGAACAGCAGTGTGTCTAATACATTATGAGAATCACCAGACAGTAAAATGCTTCTTTGAAACCACACGTGATATTCCCTCGTCCCTTTGTAGGAAATATTTATTTTATTCTTACCGTCAAGTTCTGAATGTACTTTAAATGTTTTTTTTTTCTTTCAGTGTCCCAAGACTGTGCATGATGTTTTAAAGAACATGGGATATGGACCAACAAGGCCACCGTACCCCAATGTGTTTTTATGTTGGAGAGTTTGTCTTTCCGTTCCTCTCAATGTACATCTGAATGAACCATCTGAGCAGCAAATTCCACCTCCATCTGAACCCAGTACTAATTCAACAAGACTTAGCCATAACACAAGCCCTGAATAAAATACATGTGGTGACAAATTCATGCCCAATAATAGGACGGCGTCCTACACCGTGAGCTTCTCACCAGATTATTTTATCAGTGCTATAATCATACCACTCCCACGCGCTGTCGAATATCAAAGGGAAAGTATGAATAATGGCTTCTCTGAGTCAGAGAGATGTATTAGTCATCGCCACGTACGTCTCTGTCTCGAATTAGCAAGAAATTTGCATATAATTTGAAAAGATTATTTTATTCTTGCACTTTTCACTAAGGCCAGAGTGTTTTCTTGTGCAGAAGGAGTCTATTAAAATAGCCTAAACCGTACAAATACACACATCAGCACTCACTTCCATTATTGCTTGACCATGTGACTTATGCAACAAGGTTCTTTTTGTAAAGATACACTTTGTATTAAAGGGGATATCGACTGGGGGGATAGAATCACAAAAATACATATTTTTAAAAATCAAATGGTGTCGATTATAAATTGTAAATGTTATTTCAGCTGTACAAAAGAGAATTTAAAAAAAGAAAAAAGAAAAAAAAAAGAACTATGAGAGACTTGCTAGTGCACCTGTGTTGTAAATTTGTTCTTTGGTGTAGTAAATATATATTTATCTGAGTTCCTTGTTTTATCGTATTCTTCCAAGAAGGCTCACTTCCTTGAGTTACTGGATGATGGACTGTATAGCTATATCGTTTGGTTTTCCTTTTCAATTTGGAAATGGAGGACAAACGCGGTGCATGTGGTCAAGGAAGACATGATCATGGAGATAGCCATGGTGTCCATTTCAGACTCCAGGGAACTTTTTTTAAATACCGATAAGACATTTACATCCTGTTTGTGAAATAACATGAATCAACAGAAATTTCCCAAATGGTGATGGCTTTGAATTCATTTATATTTGTTCCCGCTTGTGTTATAGACAATATAATATATTGAAAAGCTATTTAAAAAAAATGTTTAAAAAACAAAACAAAACAAAAACAAACAAAAAAACAGCAACAATGCAATTGTTTAGTCCGGTGCAGTGTCTAAGAATAAATAGAAATAAATCTTTGTTCCATTAAAAGACAGATAACAAACGGCTGTTTTGTGTTATTTTTGTCACATATTGATTCAATATTGGTCCATCCACCCATCTATCCATTCATCCATCCGTCCTTCTACAGTGGTGCTTGAAAGTTTGTGAACCCTTTAGAATTTGCATAAATGTGACCTAAAACATCATTAAATTTTCTCACAAATCCTAAAAGTAGATAAAAAAAGAACCCAATTAAACAAATGAGATTAAAAAAATATATTATACATGGTCATTTATTTATTGAGGAAAATGATCCAATATTACATATCTGTGAGTGGAAAAAGTATACGAACCTTTGCTTTCAGTATTTGGAGTGACCGTTTCCGGTAACTGTTGACCAGTCCTGCACATCGGCTTGGAGGAATTTTATCCTGTTCTTCAGTACAGAACAGCTTCAACTCTGGAATGTTGCTTCGGTTTAGTTCAGGTCCTTTCACAACATTTCTATTGGAATTCAGGACTTTGACTTGGCCATTCCAAAACATTAACTTTATTCTTCTTTAACAATTCTTTGGTAGAACGGCTTGTGTGCTTAGGGTCATTGTCTACCTGCATGACCAACTTTCTCTTGAGATTCAGTTCATGGACAGATGTCCTGATATTTTTCTTTAGAAATCTCTGGTATAATTCAGAATTCATTGTACCATGAACAATGGTAAATTGTCCTGGCTCATATGCAGCAAAACAGGCCCACACCTACCACCACCATGTTTCACACATGGCTAAGGTTCTTATGCTGGAATGCAGTGTTTTCTTTATATATATCCCTTCTCATTTAAACCAAAAATCTCATCAACTCACAAAATATTGCTCTCGCTGCCTTGTCCACATGATCTTTGGCAAACTGCAGATGGGCAGCAATGTTCTTTTTGGAGAGCAGTGGTTTTCTCCTTGCGAACATGCCATGCACATCACTGTTGTTCAGTGTTCTCCTGATGGTGGACTCAAGAAAATTAATATTAGCCAATTCGAGAGCGGCCTTTATTTCCTTATAAGCTACCCTGGATTCCTTTTTGACCTCACAGATTATTACACGTCTTGCTCTTGGAGTGGTCTTTGTTGGTCGACTACTCCAGGGGAGGGTAAGAATGGTCTTAAATTTCCTCAATTTGTAAACAATCCTATCTGACTGTGGATTGGTGGACTCCAAAACTCTTTAGAGATGGTTTTGTAACCTTTTCCAGCCTGATGAGCTTCAACAACTCTTTTTCTGAGGTCCTCAGAAATCTTGAAATGATACACTTCCACAAATATGTTGTGGAGATTACACTTTGATAGATACTTGTTCTTAAAATAAAATAGGGAGCTCACTCTCACCTGATTGTCATCCCATTGATTAAAATCACCAGACTCTAATTTCACTTTCAAATTAACTGCTAATCCTAGGGGTTCACATACTTTTGCTACTCACAGATGTGTAATATTGGATCATTTTCCTCAATAAATAAATGACAAAGTATAATATTTGTGTCTCATTTCTTTAATTAGGTTCTCTTTGTCTACTTTTAGGACTTGTGTGAAAATCTGATGATGTTTTATGCAGATATATATAACATTTTTAAGTGTTCACAAACTTTCAAGCACCACTGTATCTATCTATGTATACCTACCAGGATTCTGGACCATTCTCAGCATAGTGTGTCTGTAAAGTTCAATGACAAGGAGCTTATTACTTTTGAAAGTAATAGGTTTCACGGTTACCATCCATCCATTTTCTGTACCGCTTATTCTAGACGGGAGCCTAGAGCCCATCCCAGCGGACTCAGGGAACAGGGTGGGGGACACCCTGGATGGAGTGCCAACTTATCACACAGCACAATAGTATGCATACTCACACACCCATTAACACACTACTGACAATTTAGAGACACCAATCAGCCTACAACGCATGTCTTTGTACAGGGTTAGGAAAACGGAGTACCCAGAGGAAACACCCAAAGCATGGGGAGAACATGCAAACTCCACACACACCGGCGGGAATCAAACCCCGGACCCTGAAGGCGTGAGGTGAAAGTGCTAACCACTAAGCCACCGTGCGCTCCGTCAGCAGGTTATGACCAAATTTTACTACTGAATTACTTTGCAAATCTTCTTCAGACATCAAATTGTCTTCTAAATTTTTGATAAATCTTCATAGGCTTGTTTTTGCCTGTTTCCGATAGCTAAATTGAACATTCAAGCAATACACAACTTATGATTGGCGTAGGGACTAAATAATATAAAATGTATAAACAAAAATCAAACTCCGAATAAATAAAATTACAAAACGTTTGCATGGTGCTGGTTTATAATTCAAACTAAAGAGCAAAACTTATGTATGTCTATTTTACTTCTAAACTGTGAAGCTCTGAGTGAATTTGCAATTCAAGAAGCGAAAGCACAAGGTTACCGATTTCCACATTACACTGTTCTCTGTAGGGTTCAGTAATTGAGTGAATTTTAGTACTAGAGTACTAAATAATCTGTAGGCTACAGGAGCACTATTTTTTCTACTATTTCTTCATTTCTTTTCAGATTTGGAGGCCAAGTCATCACCTTGTCAACACTCTTTGTCATGTTCCTGAAAACCATTCCTGAGCAATATTTGTAGTGTGGCAAGTGTGGCAGGGGGCATTATCCTGCTGAAAGAAGCAACTGCCATTACGGAATACTGTTGACATGAAGGGGTGTATTTGTCCCGCAAAAATGTTTAGGTATTTGGTACGTGTCAATGTATCATCTATATGATTGCCAGAACCCAAGGTTTCCCAGCTGAACATTCCATCTTGCCTTCTTCCCATAGTGCATCTTGGTGCCAGCTCTTCCCCAGGTAAGCAACAGACACGCACACAGCTGTCCACGTGATATAAAAGAAAGCATGATTTATCAGACCAGGCCATCTTCCTCCACTACTCTCTGGTTCTGATGCTCACGTGCCCATTGTAGGTGCTTTTGGCGATTGACAGGAGTCAGTCTGCTGCTATGCAGTCCCATATGCAGCAAGCTGCGATGCTCTGTCTGTTCTGACACCTTTCTGTCACAGCCAGCGTTCACTTTTGTTACAGTGGCTTTTAGATGGGATGGGACCAGACGGGCAAGCCTTCACTCCCCATGCGTATCAATGAGCCTTGTGGGCTCATGAGCAAGTCGCCGGTTCCGCGGTAGTCCTTCTGTAGCCCACTTTTGGTAGGTACTAACCACTGTGGGGAACACCCCACAAGACCTGCTGTTTTGAGTTGCTCTGTCACAGTCATCTAGCCATCACAATTTGGCCCTTGTCAGAGTCGCTCAGGTCCTTCCAAAACATCAACTTCGAGAACTAACTGTTCACTTGCTGCCTAATATATCCCACCCCATTGTAATGCCATTGTAACAAAATAATCAATGTTATTGTTTTCACCTGTCAGTTGTTTTAATGTTATGGCAAAGTGGTGTATCAATCATAATTTTGAAGAGTTTAAGAGTTTCTTAGATAATGCTTCAATTTAAGCATTTTTGTTCTGCTTTTCTCACTGTCCTTCACTCTATCCT
Source organism: Ameiurus melas (assembly GCA_012411365.1). Classification (NCBI taxonomy): domain Eukaryota; kingdom Metazoa; phylum Chordata; class Actinopteri; order Siluriformes; family Ictaluridae; genus Ameiurus; species Ameiurus melas. Next base: position 18,704,101 of record CM022766.1, on the reverse strand, counting down.
TCAGAGTAGCCTGCTTTTTTTTCCCAGGGAACCTGTCCCACCTTAATGATGTCAAACAGGTCCTCAGGCCACTTAGAAAATATGTCACTCTCTTCCAGTATGACAGTGTTCTCCATGATAACCTCAGCAATTGAAATACCCTGTACCTCATGTCCACTTTGTAAATTCAGATACAGAGGTAAGCACAGGGATGGCCAATCAAAACCAGCCCAAACAAAAGTCATCATCAGCCACTCCCAAACCCTATATAGTGCTGAATGTTTATGGAATATATACATACGTCATTCATGACTGTGGCTGTTAGTGCCAATCTACCTGGATTGGTTTGAATAATTTAGACAATGCTGATCTCCTGGTAACAGTCTCTGGTGTGAAAAACATCATTTTGTTGAAAAGAGAGATTGGAGAAGAATGGCCAGACTGGTTCAAGCTGACAGGAAGGTTACGAGAACTCAAATAGCCACTATTTACAACAATGGTGAGCTGAAAAACATCTCAGACCACACAACACAATACAACACAAGACCACATCTTGTCAGCCAAGAACTGGAAACTGGAGGCTACAGTGTTCAATGAAACTAGACAGTTAATGATTGGAAAAATATCACTTGGTCTGGAAGCTGGGAGTATTTTGCAATCTTAAACCTATTGTAGCATTCCCGCCGGGGCCATGTGTGTACGGAGTTTGCATGTTTCCTCCCCCAGTCCAAAGACATGCATGATAGGCTGATTGGCGTGTCTAAAATGTCCGTAGTGTATGAATGTGTGTGTGTGTGTGTGTGTATGTGATTGTGCCCTGCGATGGACTGGCACCCAATGCTCCCTGGGATAGGCTCCAGGGTCCCCGCGTCCCTGAGAAAGGAGTAAGCAGTAGAAGATGGATGGATGGAACCTATTATAGCATCAAATCTAACCTTAAATTAACAACCGGTAGCCAAGATCCCTAGCAGGCTAAATCAAATTAGGTAGACTAGTTTATAAAAATTCTATTGGCAATAATCTGGATTTAAATACTACTCGTCTATAGAATATTTACTGAAGGAATGCAAAACATGTAACCCCCAAGCCAAGGACAACGTGATTCATCTAAAAGATGCTAGGTTTCAAGGGAGGAAAAAATGTGGATCTTGCAATGCAAGGCAAGAACACGTTGTTGTGATAAGGGAGTTCATTCAGCAAGACTGCACACGGACACGCCCACTACAGCGATCCAACACAGGCAGCAGTCGGCGGCCCAGATTAGCATATTTTCCATCAGAGAGGAGGTAACTGACATGTTTTCTTTTTTTCAGAGGTTTGGGACTTTGTGAGATTGTACAATATGATACACTGAGAAGTAAGAGAAAAGAGATGACGGGGACAAAATGCGAGGAAGTCGAAGCAGGATTTGTACATGCTGCAGCTGTCCAGTGCTAGCGGTGCTATTTTTACTCCAAGGTGAAAGGTTAATGCTTTTATTTCCTGGACGGGTTTGTTTTACTGTATGCAGATGCACTGCAGGAAGAGGCAGAGGAAGGGAGGGTGGTGTGTGTCAGGCCACAAGTACACGTGTGTCACACGCACGCACACACACACACACACACACACACACAAACACACACACACACACAGGATTTTTGTCACACAAGGGTACACTGATGAGACTTGAAAACCTTTACACATTAAAAAAAAAAGATGATAATGATAACTCTTGGCAAATCTCTCTCTCTCTCTCTCTCTCTCACACACACACACACACACACACACCATGAATAGGAGGATAGTCTGATGAGGATTGTGGGTTGACAGTAACAAGAGAGGGAACAGTATATCTTTTGTAAGCTTGTCTCCATCATGAACCAAATCCTTCATGTTGCTCGGCGAAAGGAAACGACAGGAAAGTGCGGAAGACTGCTCTCCTCTGAGTCACCATTTCATCCAAACTTCTGCTTATTTCAGACACACTTCTCTGGCTTATATAAAGATGTTCTGTTTTCTGTCAGCAGTATTTCAATTATGCAGGTCTTAACGGAAGATAGTGGTCCTGATCATAAAATGTCTTCACTCCTCCAGCCAAGCACATCTCCCTGGTATGGTGAGAGCAAGGCCAAGTAATTCCAGCATTATTTCCAAACTGCAGCATTTAAACATGACACCTCCACAACAAAAATGTTCCTCAGAATTTTCCTCACAAAAGTGCTACACTGGATGCATCTTAGCAAGGCTAAAACAAAGCAAAGGTAACACAAAGCTGTCTATAAAATACAAACATTTAGCAAGCTCAGTAAAATCACTAAATAACTCACTCAAATCATATACTTTTCCTTAAATTGACTCAATTAGTCAAGTTTCCTGTCTGTAGTGTAGACTACTTCTTCACTTTTGCACTGGTGCAACTGAAGCTAATTTAGCTAATAACAACTAATCAGGGAGGCCAACAGGCACTAGTGTAGTGTCATCCATGTCTGAAAAATCACACACTCACCTCATACTCAGATATTCCACCCTGCAAAAACCCATTTAGCTCCACCAACCCTGCAACCCCATCTCCCCCAATCATTTTTAAGTATTTTGTTGGCAGTCTCAATGCTAATAGCTAAATGCTGAGTGTGCCATTAAAATATGTACTTAATATATTCTATTATATTATGTTCCATCCATCCATCCATCTTCTACTGCTTACTCCTTTTCAGGGTCACGGGGGAACCTGGAGCCTATCCCAGGAAACATCTGGCACACTCACACACCCATTCATACACTATGGACACTTTGGACGTGCCCCAATCAGCCTACCGTACATGTCCTTGGACTGGGGGAGGAAACCGGAGTATCCGGAGGAAACCCCCGCAGCACGGGGAGAACATGCAAACTCCGCACACACATGGCCCCAGCGGGACTCGAACCCCAGACCCTGGAGGTGTGAGGCGAACATGCTAACCACTTAAGCCACCCTGCGCCCATTATATTATGTTATATTATTCAACTAATTTAATTATTTTTTATTCTATTTCAACTTTAAGCAAGTCTACAAGAAGTTTGGCGTCATCCCTTAGGTCATCAATGGAGCAGCTCCTTAGCAGCTAGCCAACTAGTTTAAATATCATTAGCTATGCCAATGAGCGAATGAAACATGATAAATTCACCTCAACAGGTCTTTTAAAATCATTTAACCCACCACGGGTGATCGAAAAGTCGCTGTTGAAAACAGTGCAGCGAGCTGTCATTATTTTTTACCCCTATTAAGCAGGGGTAAACTTTAAAGTAGTCTGGGGTGAAGTGCGTGAAGGACACTAAATTGTTACTGAACTATAGTGGTACACTGAACTGATCGATGAACAGAAGAGAGCGAGCGAGAGGCCGACTGTAAAGCCCGCCCTATGCTTTCTTTCACACTCTCGATACGTCTTGTCACTCGCTCTCGATCCCTGGGTCTCAATTAGCTCCTTAGTTCAGTAGTCAGTGTACTGATCAGGGAGTCAGCCATTTTAAGGGCTGTCTCGATTGCAAAATCCTTCCAGTGCACTGGGATGTTCAGCACCCTAATGCACAGCAAAAACCAGAGAGCACCATCGATGCTCACTATGTTACCTTACTGGAAGTGGCGTCATGTTTTCTGAAGCCTGTCAGCGGACGAACTCTCAGCCAACTTCCTCTACAAATGTAAGTAGCTTGTTATCGTTGTTCTCTCAGTGATTACTTAAATGGCTCTCAAATGATTACTTACGCTAGCGATTTTTTAAACTTTATTTGGTGTTCTATATTCGGTTTGCTTGAGTCTAATGACTTTTAAGTGTTTACTGATTATTTTTTTTAATACACTAGCTTGCCTACAATCCTGGTTGAGAGAAATACATGTGATTACGCTAACAAATTTACATGACATATAAAACTTCAATATTTTTACATATTTACATTGTTGGTGATGTTTTACAGTGGGAGTACGTAGTCATGTCGTCGGAAATTCAGTTCTCAGTGTCCCAAAGTGTAGTGAGCCAGGGTCCTTACCAGTGCCCCAACTCGTCTACACGATATACTGATTCACTAACTTCTGAACTAGGAAGCTGGTTGAGACATACCCTCTGTCCCTCAATTATCTGGTCTTTCGCTCGCTCTCAGAAAAATCGATTTCCAGGAAATTGTATATAATTTGCGTCAGGGAGCCGCTATCAACATACAGCAGACTCCCGGAACTTCCGGAAAAGGTGGGATGTCTGCACACTGGTCTCCTTCAGGTTGTCTGGTAAACTCAAAAACATGTATGTGGTTTCTGACACACTTAATGAAATTAGCTTTGTAGCTCAGCGTGTTAGAGTGGAAAGCTGTTTTCCAGTCAGTATTTTCACTAGACAAAACAATGACACCCAAATTGTAGCTGTATACTGATAAACCTTTTAATAAACGAACTATTGTGCATTCATATTCATTTTTCTGTTGTTGGAACTGAATTAACCTAATAACCATTGAAAATTTGCCCAGCAAAATGGATAAAAGATTAACTGGTGACTCTGAAATGCCATGGGGACAATCGTGGACAAATTATCTTTTAGAAAAATGGTGTCCAATACTCCAGTACATTTCCAGAGACTTCCAGAGACTTCCAGAGAATTTATGGCAGGTCTGTTCTGGAAGTGATTTGGAAGCCTGTGGTCCTTTGTCAATTTTTCCCCCCTTAAATTTGTCACCCATCTGTACATCACAGCAAATAGCTGGAGAATACGCTTCTGTTCTTTAGTTTGTCCGAGGCGAATACTTAAAAGCTTTGGGCTGCTACCACCCCAATGTTGATTATTTTCCTATAATAGCACACTTTTCAGTCCTTAAAAACACACTATATCTATTACATCCTGCTGCAGGTAACTGTAATTCAGTCTGTAAAATATCCTTAAACAAGTAATGAGCTATATTTCAGCCCAGTTTCAACAAACACACTTAAAAAAAAAAAAAGATTAAAAAGACCTGATTCTGATTGTTAAATGCACTGTAATTCACACACATGCTTCAGTGTACATGCTACGTGATTAAAAAGCACAGCTTGTGTTCAACCTTTCTGATAGCAAAGCCACTGCTGTAACATTTTATTGGCTAAAACTAGAACTGTTCTTTCTATAATTTACATCACAGTGCTAGTGAATTAAGACATGTAGAGGTACATCCAAAAAAAAAAAATAATAATAATAATGCTTAGAATAGCAGAGAATTCATGAACACACCCTTAAAATACAGTTAAGACCCAAGTTTATGTGTGCATCTAGTGATTATAATCCTTTAAATCCCAAAATGTCAGGTAAAAATGTGAAAATCATGCAATCTTCCTCCCTCCTCCAATCTTCTATAACTCAACGGTTCTAGTGGGGAAAGGCTGAATAGCTATGTAGGTACACTTCCAGAATCGTTTTTGGTTACTTAGTGTCTTGAGTGTTTTGAGCTTTTAAGGGTATGTTGTGAGCGTTCTACAGCATGTATATCCATGTAGAAGGTGCTGTATATTCCCTGCTACCTCATCCCCTTTGTAGCTGCGGTTCCAGTCTACAGAAGAAGCTCCATATGTTTTAGATAGAAAAAATCGAACAGTGTTTTTTGCTAAGAGAGCTGCTCCATTTCAAACTGGCTGTGTCCATTAGCCCAGGTGTCGGCTGTCCGTAGGTACCCGTGTCCAGGTTTTTGGGACTCCTCGGCAAGGCAGTGTGCGTGTGTAACTGTGTCAGGTGGCGTAGGATCGGGAGGTTTGTGGTCGTAGTAGAGCGCCCAGAGCAGCGTGAGGGTCAGCGTCATGGCCAGGATCTGCGCCACTCCTATAGACACACCCAGGAAACGAAGGACCTGCAGCTGCTTCGTGCCTCGGATGAAACTGTATATCTTGGGGCCGCAACCCTGGAAGTTGAAGAAAAATGGCAGTTAAAAATGGTGGTTTGGAACAATAAGTGCCCTCTGTTGCTTGTAATGTGAATGAAAACGGTGCACCTGGTATTAAGAGAGGCGTTTACTTATAAAACATGGCATTTTGTGTCTGTGACTGAATTTTATCAGGAAAGGCACTTACTCAAAATTTACTCATATTATATTTAAGTAATTACATTTGAAAATAAATTCTACTTGTAAGAGTAGCTTTAATGGCGCTGCTTGAATTACATTTGAATATGTTTTTTAATGCTACCTTCTCTCTCTGCGGCTGAATCCCAATTGGCATTCTTTTGTACAAGGTGCTCTTCACCGTAAGTATTGCATAAGTATTCATCCCCCTTGAATCTTGTAGTAATGAAATCTGGAATTGAAATACATCAAGCACTGTATACACCAACATACCGTATGTACTAAGCATATGAAGTGAATATGGGGATAATCGTGGACGTGTCCTAGGTGCATAACTTTTCCAATTTCGTTAACGCAGGCTGAAAGGTTTTCAGATGGATTTTTTTTTTTTTTATCTGAGTGTGAGAACGTGAGAATGAAAGGAAAAAAAGGAAAGGTCATGTGACTGTAACTCGAGAAACGTGATCCCGCACAGCACATAAACATAAAAGTTTAGGATAAAGTTAAAGTGGCGGAATTAAAGAGCTGTTCCAGCTGTTTGGGGTGGGGCCTATTTCTGGACCAGAAATTTGCAACAAAAAAAAAATCCTTAAAAAGGAAGAGATTCGATTACGATACATTTCTTGGCAATACTATTCATTTTAGTTTCTCTGTGATATCTTCAAACTTATATAATTATTCATTCAGTCGTTCCAGGATTTTGCGATTTTCCCGATCGCAGAAATGAACACAAAATCAAGGAAACTCCTCAATATTCAAAAAATAATTCAAAATTACCACAGATTTTCTGCATCACGTGACATCAACCAAAGCCCTCTTCGATTCGCGTACATCGAACACGAATACAGCTAACAGGTCTCGTTTACCAACAATCATCACTGTGAAAGACCGTGCAAAACAATTTGATGCAATTGCGATTTCGCAAATTCAAGTAGTTTTCCGCAGAAAAAAACACAAAAGAACTCCACAATGTGCATCGCAAACTTTCAACAACAAAAAAAAGATGCAACAATCAGAAAAAAACTGAAAAATCCTGTATGGACTGTTTCATGTTTTGAAATGCTTCAAAATCATTTCAAAAAGCATCTTTAGGAGTACTGATGCAAACCCAATCTGCATCTAAACACATACAAAGTTCTTGTTCAATTCTGTTTTTCTGCTCCAGAAACAGCACACATTTCTAATGCCTGTCAGCACAGCAGCTGCCACGGTAATATGTGAGAAATGCAACACTGATCCGGTGTGTGTGTGTGTGTGTGCGTGTGTGTGTTTGTGTGTGCGTGCATTGCATGCGTGTGTGTGTGAGAGATATTTCCTATGCAGATGGAGCAATGTGGAAAGGTAGGTACATTATTTCCTGGCAGTGAGAGATTTGTGCTTTATGCCTGACACACCTCCTCACAATAGCGCGAGAGAAAGAGAGAACGCTCAGTAAAGAGAAAAGATGGAGGTGAAATCTGCTCTTGACTGGTACTATGAACCTGAGTGAGCTGTATAACTCTCAAAAGCCAAGAGTTAGCTGTTTTAGTCTGTCGATTACAGAACTATTGGCACCCTTCTTGATAAAAGTCAGAAATGAGTCCATCAAATAATTATTACAAATGATTATTTGTTTTATACTGACACTTTTGAAGTAACTACACACCCATGCAGAACAAAAGCCATCGTCGGGTTTCTTTTGAATCACTGCATTTTCTGTACGCTTTACGATGTAAAGTTACTGACACACCTTAACAACGTTAAAAGCATTGTAAGAATGCTTCAAATGTATTAATAATTGTATTTCCTCTCAGAACTATATGTGTGTGTACGTGAAACCCCGAAAGAACATATCCATAACATTAAAAAACTAAACGTTTTAAATGTTTTTCTTTAATAATTGTATTTTCTTTCAAAAACGTATGTGCCAAAATATTTGACACCGTGTTTAAAATGTTGCAAACATGTTTAAAATCTTTTCAATGACTGTATTTTCTCTCTTAAAATCTCGTGTGGCAAATTTATGGACACCCCTAAAATTATGTCAAATACTGAAATCATTTTTTTAACAATTGTGTTTTTTTTTTATGAAAACAATGTGTCAGAAAAAAAATGACGCCCCTAAAGAACATTTGAAAACATTGAGGAAAAGTTTTAAACAATTCTATTTCCTCTCAAAACTTTATTTGGCTAAATTACTGACACCACTAATGAATATTTAAAAATGTTTCAAATGTTTTAATGATTTTATTTCTAAACATTTGACACCCACATTTAAAATAGTGAGAATATAGTGATAGTGAGCTTGTTGTTGCTGTTCTTGTTGTTGTTTTTT
>CM022766.1:18648278-18690778 GCA_012411365.1 Ameiurus melas | reverse complement strand
TACACTCTATTTACACCACTACTACCTCATCTATTTACACTACTACTACCACCTCACTGCTATTTACTACCACTGCTACTACTTCTAATTACTATACCCCACTGCTATACACTACTACCACCACTCTACAAATACTACTACTACCTCACTTTTTCACTCTCTCTACTACTCACTGCTATTTACAACTACTACTACCTACTATACACCCACCTCCTTTACACTACTACTACGCTACACCTACTTTTTATCTACTACTTCAACTAACTACTACCCACTCTATTTACACTACTACACTACTCATTACCTACTACCCACTGCTATTTTACCATACCTACCCCTGCTTTTACACTACTACTACTGCACACCCACTTTTACACTACTACTACTACCTCACTCTTTACACTACTACTACTGCACTCTCTGCTAACTACCTACTATGTACTTACCGCTATACACTCACTACTACTCACTTTTTACACTACTACTACTACCTCACTTATTTACAATCTACTACTCCACTACTTCTATTTCTATCTACTATCTCACTCTTACAACTACTCTCTACTATCTCTTTTTACTTCACTATTAACTTACTACTACCTCACTGCTATACACTACTACTACACTTTTTACACACCCCCTATACCTTACTCACACTGCTTACACTCTTACTTCTCTACACTCATTACTACTACTGCTACTACTCCCTATACACTATCTAATACCTACTGCTCAAAACCACTCTTATTACACTTACTGCTACCACTGCTATTTACACTACTAACACACTACTACTCTACTATCCTCCCTATTTACACTACTACTACCTACTACCTCACTCTATTTACACTACTACTAAACCATCAATTTATACACTACTACTAACCTCACTGCTATTACACTACTACTACTCCTCACTGCTATTTACACATTACTGCTACCCTCACTCTATTACACTACTGTACTTCACTGCTATTTACACTACTATATCTCACTATTTACTACACTACTAACCTACATTTACACTACTTACTCTACTACCTTCTATTTACACTACTACTACCGCTACTAACCTCTATTACACTACACTCACTCTATTACCTACTACTTACTACCCCAATTTACCCACCTCTCCTCCTCCACATTACCTCCTACTACACTTTTACATCACTACCCCTTAATTACCTACTCTACTCTACTCCTCTTATACACACTACACCACCCCCACTCTACACCCCTTTCACACCTCTCACCCCACCTCACTCACCTCACTCTACCCCTACCCTCCTCTCTACACCACCTACACCACTCACTACTACTACACTCTTACATACTCCTCTACACACCACTACCTCAACTTAACCAACCATATATCCCCCCCTAAACCTATTACACCACTGCTTCACTACTCACTACTCACCTTTCATCTTATAATCATATTAATACACAAACACCCCCCACCACCCCCCCCCAACACCCACCCCCACCCCACCCCTACAACACCACCCCCTCCACTCCACCCCCCCCCTCCCCACACCTACCCACCTAAAAACCAACCCAGTACCCCCACTAACAACCCAAACACTACTACCACCTTTCACATACTACCCACCAACCCCCCCCCCACCCACCCACCCCCCCCCCCCTCAACCCCCCCCTACCCCTCACACAACCACCCACCCACCCACACTACTCTACACCACTCTATTCATACTACTTACCTACTGTATTTACACACTCTATCACTATTCAACCATAATTACATAATACCATCTATTACACTACACTACTACCACTGCTATTTACACTACTACTACTACCTCACTGCATTTACACTACTACTACCACCTCACGCTATTTACACTACTACTACTCTACTACACTACTATTACACTACTACTACGGCTACTACCTCACTGCTATTTACACTACTACTACTACCTCACTGCTATTTACACTACTACTACTACCTCACTGCTATTTACACTACTACTACTACTACTATCTCTCTGCTATTTACACTACTACTACACTACCACCACTGCTATTTACACTACTACTACTACCTCACTGCTATTTACACTACTACTACTACTACTCCTCACGCATTTCACACTACCTACTACCTGCTATTACACTACTACTACTGCTACACCTCACTGCTATTTACACTACTACTACTACCTCACTGCTATTTACACTACTACTACTACTACTACCTCTCTGCTACTTACACTACTACTACTACTACCTCACTGCTATTTACACTACTACTACTACCTCACTGCTATTTACACTACTACTACTACCTCACTGCTATTTACACTACTACTACTACCTCACTGCTATTTACACTACTACGCTACTACCCCTATACACTACTCACGCTACTACCTCACTACACTTACACTACTACTACTAACCCACCCCGCTATCACACTACTACTACCACCCCATTACACTACTACTACACCCCACTGCTACTTACAATACTACTACTCTACTATCTCTCTGCTTATTTACACTACTACTACTGCTACTACCTCACTGCTATTTACACTACTACTACTACCTCACTGCTATTTATAACTCACTACTACTACCTCCCCACTGCTATTTACACTACTACTACTACCTCACTGCTATTTACACTATCACTACTACCTCACTGTATTTACAACACTATCCTACTATCTCTCGCTATTAACTACTACTACTGCTACTTCTCTGCTATTTTACACTACTACTACGCTACTACCTCACTGCTATTTAACACTACTACTACTACCTCACTGCTATTTACACTACTACTAAAACCTCACTGCTATTTACACTACTACTACTACCTCACTGCTATTTACACACTACTACTCTACTATCTGCTATTTACACTACTACTACCTACTACCTCACTGCTATTTACACTACTACTACTACCTCACTGCTATTTACACTACTACTACTACTACTATCTCACTGCTATTTACACTACTACTACGGCTACTACCTCACTGCTATTTACACTACTACTACTACCTCACTGCTATTTACACTACTACTACTACTACTACCTCACTGCTATTTACACTACTACTACTACTACCTCACTGCTATTTACACTACTACTACTACTACTACCCTCACTGCTATTTACACTACTACTACTACTACTACCTCACTGCTATTTACACTACTACTACACCCACTGCTATTTACACCTACTACTACTACTACTACCTCACCACATTTTACACTACTACTACTGCTACTACCTCACTGTTATTTAATCTACTACTACCACCACTGCTATTTACACTACTACTACTACCTCATGCTATTTACACTACTACTACTACCTCATCATATTTACAATACTACTACTCTACTATTCTCAGCTATTTACACTACTACTACTACTACCTCACTGCTATTTACACTACTACTACTACCTCACTGCTATTTACACCTACTATACATCAACTCTATTACACTACTACTACTACCTCACTGCTATTTACACTACTACTACTGCTACTATCTCTCTGCTATTTACACTACTACTACTACTACCTCACTGCTATTTACACTACTACTACTGCTACTATCTCTACTGCTATTTACACTACTACTACGGCTACTACCTCACTGCTATTTACACTACTACTACTACCTCACTGCTATTTACACTACTACTACTACTACTATCACTGCTATTTACACTACTACTACTACTACCATCACTGCTATTTACACTACTACTACTACTACTACCTCACTGCTATTTACACTACTACTACTACTACTACCTCACTGCTATTTACACTACTACTACTACCTCACTGCTATTTAAACACTACTACTACTACTATCTCTCTGCTATTTACACTACTACTACTACTACTACCTCACTGCTATTTACACTACTACTACTACCTCACTGCTATTCTACTACACTACTACTCCTCACTGCTATTTACACTACTACTACTACCTCACTGCTATTTACACTACTACTACTGCTACTATCTCTCTGCTATTTACACTACTACTACGGCTACTACCTCACTGCTATTTACACTACTACTACTACCTCACTGCTATTTACACTACTACTACTACTACTATCTCTGTTATTTACACTACTACTACTACTACTACCTCACTGCTATTTACACTACTACTACTACTACTACCTCACTGCTATTTACACTACTACTACTACTACTACCTCACTGCTATTTACACTACTACTACTACCTCACTGCTATTTACACTACTACTACTGCTACTATCTCACTGCTATTTACACTACTACTACTACTACCTCACTGTTATTTACACTTCTACTACTACTACTACCTCACTGCTATTTACACTACTACTACTGCTGCTACTATCTCTCTGCTATTTACACTACTACTACTACCTCACTGCTATTTACACTACTACTACTACTACTACCTCACTGCTATTTACACTATTACTACTACCTCACTGCTATTTACACTACTACTACTACTACTATCTTCTGCTATTTACACTACTACTACTATTAAGTCTACTGATATTTCTAATATTACTACTACTACTTATACTATTTCCACTACTACTGCTGATATTACTAGTACTACCACTACTACCTCTACTACTATATCCACTACTACTAATATTTCTATTGCTATTTCTACTTATATTAATCCTACTACTTTTAATACTACTACCACTACTACTACTATTACTACTACTAACACAACCAGTTCTACTGCTGCTATTACTATCACTACTACAGTTTCTTCTTAATGAACTGCACCAAACTATCAACCTTTTTGGGACTATTTTGCAGTGCTGCTGTTATTTACCGCAGTCAACATGCTCAACACTAACATGATGGAAATGATCCACGACATTAAGCACTTTCCATAAACATTTATTCTCAGTCTGTCCCAAAATCTGCCTTTATAAGTGAGTTTGAAGTAAACACATTTTCTGATTAGAGAAATGTGTTGAAATTCTTGTCTGTGGTAATCACATATATGCTGCAGATGTTGTGGATAGATATGAGTCTGAAATCCGCTGCCGTATTCCTAGTATTTCTGCTAATGAAAGAAATGAGTGTTATTTGTTATGTAAATTAAAGATGGGGCTTGGGAGAGCTGTGAGAATTTTCACTGTTGGACAGACATTAATTTGGCCTGCAGTGTGATATATATCAGCACGGTCCAGCTTAATTTCCCCTAATTCCTCAAGTTTATGGCATGACATTAATTCACACGAGGCAGCTGAAACACCAGTACGCTCCATATTTCGCAGCTGAATGTCTCTCTCATGAGCACTTTATTGAGCAGCACTGCTGTAAAACATCCCACACTTAAACACCTTATTCTGGCAGACTGCTGGAGCGAGACACCCTGCCTCAGGCGCCCTTCACATGCTCTGGAAACCTTGTTTTGTTTCTTTCACCCTGACTGGCAGAGGACCCAGAATGCACCTGGGGCAGGTGTATGTTAAAGAGTGGAGTCTGATAGTGGAAGTGGAAATGGGGGAAATGCAGCAAACGAGATTTACTGACTGCCACATGGCGATGTGGAGAAAGGGACACTTGGGATAATGTTGCAGGGCCAGGTGCAGAGGCGTAGGCTCTTAGTAAGTGGCCACACACACACACACACACACGCAGGTCAGATGTGCAGCGCTACGGTACATAACAAAACCATTCAAGGGTCTTTTGATTGCTGATAAGGTCCTGCCTGTAGGGTGTGTGTGTGTGTGTGTGTGTGGTGCTAAGGTCATTTTGAGGAACTGTTGTTCAAATGAGCTTGTACAGAAAAAGGAAGAAAAATGTGTTTGCCAGCAACATCTGCTACTGTTAGATTGAGTGGATTACAGATAAGTCTAACCTTTAGGGCCACACAAACACAAACACACACGCGCACACACACACACACACACAGGTCAGTTTTGGTCCCACCTGTGCTATGGTACATATAAAAATGAAAAAAACATTCAAGGTCTTTCGATTGCTGATAAGATATTGCCTGTAGGGTGCACGTGTGTGTGTGTGTGTGTGTGTGTGTGTGTGTAGCCCTACAGTAAAGGTTAGGCTTATCTCTGTGCCACTCAATCTAACAGTAGCAGATGCTACCTGCAACCACAAATTACAACCTTTTTCCTTGCAAGATCACTTCAGGAACAGCTCCTCAAAAAGACCTTAGCATCACACACACACACACACACACGCACACACACACACACACACACACACACACACACACGAAAATAAGTATAGTATAAGCTTTAGGAGCATCACTGAAACCTAACACAATTGTCTTGCTGCTGTCATTAAGTCCGTAGGGTGTACAAATTTTTGCACTCAACCGTGAATGATGTTATGGCTTATTAATATCTACTCCTGTTCCTAAGTAGAACATCAGTAACCAAAATAAAACCTCGAAAACGTCCCTTCATGTGGACACGCCACCAGATCAACGTGTTATTAAGTAACACAAGGCTCATTATTCAGTCAGCACAGTGAAGCTAACAGGAAGTGGAAGGACCCTATAATTCACTGGGTTCACTGCGTTAATACTAAAGGACTGTAATGCCCTGACCAGGCTCTTCTTTCGGCCACTAAAGAAAATGTGTTCGTGACTGCTCTCTAAACTCTAAACTCATTCCATTTAAGATTAACCCCTGTGTGGTGAGCACAGAAGCAGAAACCCGATCCACAACCATTAGGTTGTTTATCTGTGTGTGTGTGTGAGAGAGATGTGAGAGATAACTAAGGTAGGTGAGAGGTCAGTGTTCCCGTATTCATGGCATTACTCACCTCCTCGTATGTCCACACGCCAC
The DNA here is from genome assembly GCA_012411365.1 of Ameiurus melas. Lineage (NCBI taxonomy): Eukaryota > Metazoa > Chordata > Actinopteri > Siluriformes > Ictaluridae > Ameiurus > Ameiurus melas. The sequence goes on along the minus strand of CM022766.1, from coordinate 18,683,929 downwards.
TTGCCAACTCCACACAGAAGATCACCAGCAGACTGCCAAAGTACTGTAGAGCGCACCAACACAAAATGAAGTCAATACTCCAATATTTTTCATCCTTAGCTCCACCCACTGTGTCAGTAGCATACAGTGCCCTCCACTAATATTACTACCCTTGGTAAATATAATGATACTTGTGAAATTATTTCCTTCACACACCAGGATGTCGGGGTCAGAGCGCAGGGTCAGCCATGACATGGCACCCCTGGAGCAGAGAGGGTTAAGGGACTTGCTCAAGGGCCCAACAGTGGCAGCTTGGCAGAGCAGGGGCTTGAACCCTGGACCTTCCGATCACTAACCCTGAGCTTTAACCGCCAAGCCACCACTGTGAGAAATTGTCTTTATTGTGTATAACCTTTTGATCTTTTGTTCAAACAATTCACAAACATACTCTGCTCTCAGTTTCTTTTCTTACTAAGTATATAATGGAAGCCTAAGGGCACTTTGAAGTAAACCTTTAACACAAATCCTGTTTCGCAGAAGGCTTCAGCGCTTAATTCCCAATTCTGATTGATCAGGTGTTGAGTAATTTTTTTTAGAATAGCAGCTATAAGAGTAATGCCGGCTTCAAAACAAACCCCAGGTTTATATCAATGCACGTCTTATAATGCGTTATTGTTACTATAGTAACAGCTCTTCACAGGGACTTGTATGGGGGTGCTCCTCATAATTTAAGCCTAATGATAAATGGAAACATTGATATGACGACATTTATTGCGCACATTTAGAAGTTGTCTCCAGGGTCAGAAGTAAGGCTGGAAAGGTTCCAGGAAAGTTGTCTATAAAATGACAAGCTGTAATTTTTTTTCGCCTTATTGTCTTCAAGGGTGAGAAAACAGAAAGTAATTGAGGAACTGTTTAGAGCTGCTACAAAAATGGGAACTAACCGCCACAACATTAAACGTAACTATAAATGGATTACATGCTGTTTATTAATGCATTAATATTGTTTGCGTTGGCAAGTGGATACAGTATAAGGGGAATAAAACTCTTCAGGACGTGCTTTTGGACGATCAATTTCAGGTGGGACAAGTAACTGCGCCTCAAGTTCGGCTGCATCACATCACCCCTTTCTTGATTATTTTCCAATAACAGCATATCAGGTTATGTTTAATTACTTATATATTCTATTTTGGGGGACATGGTGGTGTAGTGGTTAGCACAAGTCCAGGGTTGGGGGCTCGATTCACTTCTGTGTGTGCGGAGTTTGCATGTTCTCCACATGCTTCGTGGGTTTCCTCCAGGTTCTCTGGTTTCCTCCCCAATGCAAAGACACGCATTGTAGGGTGACTGGCATTTCCAAATTGTCTGTAGTGTATGAATGTGTGTGCAATTGTGCCCTACGACAGGTTGGAACCCTATCCAGGGTGTCCCCCTCCTTGTGCACCAAGTTCCCTGGGATAGGCTCCAGGCTCCCCCCGTGACCCTGTGTAGGATGCGCGGTACAGAAAATGGATGGATGTATTACTTTGAAAGTTATATCAAATGCTTTGGAAAGACTTTAAAACTCACATCCTGGTTATCATTTTGAATAGGAATTTTTGATGGAATTCAACAACTGCCTCTAGACTTCCAAGTTAATTGTACTGGAAAAAGTGGGGACATTCTGGTCCATGCTAATCACACATACACTACAGATGCTCTGGATGGAAATGATGTTGAAAAGCTCTGGAGTGTTCCTGTAAGAAGAAGAGAGAGAAAGAGAGAGAGAGAAAGAGTGAGAGAGAGACATCCCGGTATAATCTTTTCTCATCCCTTTGTAACGGACTGTTAGTGTGACTGATGGGTCAGTACAGTGAGGACCCCCCCCTGCACTTTCAGACTGATCTAGCGAGGAAAGGTATTCTCCATTCACTTCACACATGGACACACACTGTTGCACATCCATTTGGCCTGCGCATCCGACTTAACACTCAAACTGTCAACCAAACGCACTGTGAGGCCTTATTAAGATGAATGTTCATGTCAGGAGCAGGATTTGGCAGCGAGCGAGTGCTGAGGGCCTGGCTGACCGTGTTTATTTGGAAACTCCAAATATTTGTGTTAAACAGATGTTCGTTGCAGTTATATGATCCATTTGCTATTCGTCACACACATGCCAATCCCCCCCCACACACACACACACATACCCTATCAGAAACTATCAGACACGATACACATAGACACTCACATGTATGGAATGCAAACCACAAAACCCTGACATGGCTTTTACACCTTCTCCATCCAAACTCCTCACTTCTCTAAATCTAGCTGATGTGAACTTTTAACCTGCTGATCATCTCTCTCTCATGCTGTCTGTCTGTCTCTCTCTCTCTCTCTCACACACACACACACACACACACATGAGTATGAGGAGATAACATCATGCGCCTTGTTAACAGGTTGTTGTTTTTTTATACAGCATGCATTATTTAACCAAGTGTGGACAAATAATACATTTATTAGCAAGCACACTATGCAAGGAACACTCCAATGTGCTGCCAAATGCCTTGTTTTGTCCAGAACCCTAACTGACTAGGCTAAAAGGTGACAGCTAGCATATTCCTATAATGCATGGAAAGCATGTTATGCATTAATACTGAGGAAAAAGAATGAGTATATGGTCATACATATGAGTCGGGCTAGTGTCTTTATTTCCTCACAATATGTTTTCCGCATTGTAGTAAACAGAAGAAACCTTAAACAAACTCGTAGACACACTCATTCAAACCTGAGGGCAATTTAGAGGGTTAATACCAAAATTTGTAGTACTGACAGAGTGAAGTACTGACTGTCAGTCAAAATGCTACAGTATTTATTGTACATGCCCATAGGACTGAATTTTGGTCAGTAGCCTGGTCGTCTGGAACAAGCGAAATATGTGTCCAAGATATTTGGTTTTTCTTGGTCGTCGCTCAAAAGACAAGTAGGCTGAACAACCAGAAAAACATTCTTTAAACAAGCACTTGTTATTGACTTTTTCAATAGGACCTACTATCAGGTTTAGGGTAGATGCGAGTAAATTGCAGAACCCGGAGGAAATCCACATGGACACAGGGAGAACATGTGAAACTCCACAGCCAAATAAAAATCCAAAGATATTTAGAAACAATGATTTATATAGACTGCCCTGTGATGGGTTTCTTGCCTTGTGCCCTGAGTTCCTTAGGTAGGCTCCAGGCTCCCCCATGACCCCGTGTTGGATAAGTGGTATGGAAAATAGATTTACATAGCCAAGCTAAGAATTAAAACAGAGACACAACTGACCATTTCATAACAGTCCCTCCTCTCTTTGTGTGTGTATTGCCCCAGAATGCATTAGTGTCCATGCACCTTCTTTCTTTGTAAACAGTCTGTGTGTGTGTGTGTGTGTGTGTGTATGTGGAGGCATGTGCACTCCTCAGTTCAGTTATTAGGCTACAAATCATGCAAAATTCCCTCTAACTGTGTACTGATTATCAATGTGCGTGAACAGGTGATGAGATAGCCGACTACCCGCATAGCCAAAGTTCCATGTGCAATTTATATAAACAGTGTGTATATGTGTCTGAAAACGAGAAGGTGTTTGTCCCTGTTCTTACTATGTGTGCAATGTCGTCTGGTGAGCAGAGGCTCAGGGAAACTAAAGAGCCTGTCTTTTTTCCCCAAGTCGCCCCGCTTCATGCCTGGATTGCCTTACCTATTGAAGCTGTGTGAGATAATACTGCAGGCTCGCTGTAACCCAAACCTGTAACCCAGACACGCCAGAGAGGAGAAGAGAGGAGAGGCAGTGAATAAAGAGATGAATGGAGCGACCCATAAAGGAGAAGAGCAGGTAAGTGGGGGAAGACGTCCCAGAAATCAGGGTCCTCATTTGGAACAGGAGTCAGCCTTGAAAATCACGGCCATGGCCTCTTTATAATCTAGCTCGGGTGTACAGCTGGGTCTCTATTGTTGCCGTGACACAAGAAAGAAGGATTTTCATGCAATTAGTTAACCTCTTTTTCCACCAATATCACCCAACACCTTTAAGAACTATACGATCTGTTTTTTTATGTAACCAGACACCGTAACGGTTGATGGCGCCAGCAGATGCAGTTTTGGATGAATGAGTCATAAGGTAGTCATCTACCTGCACAGGCAAAGTTGCTCTGAAGGAATAACATTTATGGTATGTAGTGGACACTCTTCTTCAAGAACGTTTACAGAAATGGAACGTACTTGGAAAACATAGCCTAACTGGTGCAGACTTCCCAGAGTCCATATACCAACACGCCAAGACCCTGCTAGAACCAGGAGTCAGAGTGTATACACAAGTAACTTAACTCATAACTGCATGAGTGCTTATTTATGTTTTTATTACTAAAATGGTCTAGGAACTAAGGAACTCAGCCATTAAAAGTTCCAGCACCTGGGCACCACGACAGAGTGCTGTGTCTGGCAGAAGAAGCCAAGCCTTTATTAGTATGAGAACGGCTTGAGATGCAGTGTGCGATTGGACTGTTGCTATCATGTATGGGGGAATGGTCCATTTTTGGCTTTGCAGATAAGCATCAGGGATCTAATGCTGGAAGTTATAGGAGGCCAGTGAAGGTAGAAGTGGAATGACATGGGTAAAGAAATGTTAGGCTGTTGCATTCTGGATCAGTTAAGAAGAAATTGCAAGTGCAGAAAGACCTGCCAGAAATGAATTGCAGCAGTCAAGTATTGAGATATTAAGGTATCCGAGTGGCGGCCTAGAAGAAAAAAAATGTACAAAGCCTGCTGACACTGTACAGGAGAACCCTGCATAGCTGAGTCAGAGGACAATAACTAATCCCTAAAGCGAACACCAATCCTTCAGTTAAATAGAATTTCAAGGCAGCAAAATCAAGTCATCGATACCTGTATGCATTTCCAGGTATGCATAGATGCTCAGTCCTGCTGGAATTGGGCCTTAACTTATGAGCTTCCATCCATGATGAGAAGTCTGCCCCATGTGACAAGATATAAGTAGCAACCTGGGTATCTGATGGTGCAAAGGATGAGTGCGGTGTCCGTGGTATACAGCAGATACTGTATCTATGGTAGATGAAGCCATTTGAAAAGAAAAGCGAAGAAGTCGAAGCGCTGAGCCTTGAGGAACACCTCTGCATTTGGATTTATATTTACCTCAAGTGACATTTTTATCGAAAGCGACTTGCAACCGAGAAAGAATACAATAGACATCTGAGCAGTTGAGGGTCAAGGGCAGTCTAGCATCTCAAGGGCCCAAAGGTGGCAACTTGGTGGTTCTGGGATATGAACTCATGACCTTCCAAGCAGTAGCCCAAGGCCTTAACCGCTGAACCATCTCTGCCCTACAAGGGGGCTACCCTCTGCATGAACCAGATGTGAACCCTCGCATGTCACCTGCTACAAACTTGATGGGTTCTTTTTTTAGGTACAAGATTTGACCATTGCAAACCAGGTACCATAATGAGGCAGCAACTTCAAGGCTCTTAAGGATGGGCAGAAAGATACTATAGCGGAATCATTTACCAACACAAGGCCAGTTTCAGCAAAGTATGCTAACATACAGAAAATGTATATAAGCCACAACATTGGATGTAACCTACAAGAAATGTTTTTTCATTCTCATATGAGCCTTAAGGTGGTGGCAGCATCATTACCCCATCCCCTAAAAATCTTCCCCAAGACCCAGAGCAGAAGGTTAATGTCCGTGATACCGTGGAAACACCCCATAATTGGCATTGTTTGTGGCTTTCTTTAGTTTTATTGGCCTATTTTCAAATTTCCCTTTCTCCTTCTCTCTGTTAATGGCCCATAACGGTCTTAAAATACCATCACTTAACAACCCAACATTGCACAGTATGCTAATCCATAACACTCAGAATGAATTTGTGGGCAAGGCTCTGTTTTTGGCATTCCTCACCTGTCCATCGCTGTAATTGATGTGGAGCCCTGAGGCTGTAGCTTGCACCTCCTCTCTGTAAATTGATGTAACTTGGGCCATAACTCTTCCTCTTGGCTATTCGCATGCTTTATGGCCATTTTAAACAGGAGGCGTAAACCACTACAAGCTAACAAAGGGGTTTCTACTAGCACATCATGCATTCTGTCCATCGTATTACCACAGTGTGGCCTCAGGAAAGTGGGCAAGGCTGAGCTTGTACAAAGATTTACAACATAAATGATCAGAAACCGTGATAACCTGAAGGGCCCTCTTGGGCTGGAAGTGCAAACTCAGAGAGTGGGCTAACTGATGCAGAAATAATTAACAATCCAACTCCAGTTCTGGTTGCAAAGTCAGACTACACAGCAACCAATGGCATGTACACATGCGGAGAACGGCTGACAGAACAAATTTAACTGTTCGTAAAACGCTGAATAAAACATTTCCACATTTAGTCGTGTAAATCTATCAAAACACACGATTTTTAAACCTCTCGTCTGAGGGACCCTTGTTTCTTGATGAAAGAAAAGGGCTCCTAATAAATAGAGTTGCTCTTTGAGTGACTGACTTTCAAATAATGCATTACTGAGCATGCAGTGAACAATGGAACCAGAACACCATTATTATACCCTGTGGAATAAGTACATATAGTGACTTTCATAAGTATTCACCCTCTTGAACTTTCCCACCTTCTGTAGTGTTACTATCTTTAACAGAAATAGACTTAGTTGGTTTTTATACTGTATGTCATGAATCTACACTGAACAGCCCCAATTATTGACGTCGGATGAATCAATATAGTTTACCAAGAGAACGTGCAATGTACAGTGGTGTGAAAAAGTGTTTGCCCCCTTCCTCATTTCCTGTTCCTTTGCATGTTTGTCACACTTAAGTGTTTCGGAACATCAAACCAATTTAAACAATAGTCAAGGACAACACAGTAAACACAAAATGCAATTTGTAAATGAAGGTGTTTATTATTAAAGGTGAAAAAAACTCAAACCATCATGGCGGGCGTGTGAGACCCCCTAAACCTAATAACTGGTGGGCCACCCTTAGCAGCAACAACTGCACCAAGCGTTTGCGATACTGCAATGGGCTTTACAGCGTCCTGAGGAATTTTGGCCCACTCATCTTTGCAGAATTGTCAATTCCGTTACATTAGAGGGTTTCGAGCATGAACGGCCTTTAAGGTCATACCACAACATCTCAATAATCAGGTCAGGACTTTGGCTAGGCCACCCAAAGTCTCATTTTTTTCTCAGCCATTCGGTGGTGGACTCTGTGTGTTTAGGATCATTGTCCTGCTGCAGACCAAGTTCGTTTCAGCTTGAGTACACGAACAGATGGGCGGACATTCTCCTTCAGGATCTCTTGAGACAGCAGAATTCATAGTTCCTTTTATCACGGCAAGTCTTCCAGGTCCTGAAGCAGCAAAACAGCCCCAGACCATCACACTACCACCACCATATTTTACTGTTGGTATAATGTTCTTTTATGAAATGCAGTGTTCCTTCTACGCCAGATATACTTGGACACACACCTTCCAAAGAGTTCCACTTTTGTCTCATCGGTCCACAGAATGTTGTCCCAAAAGTCTTGGGGATCATCAAGATGTGTTGTGGAGAAATTGAGACGAGCTTTGATGTTCTTTTTGCTCAGCAGTGGTTTTCTCCTTGGAACTCTGCCATGCAGGCCATTTTTGCCCAGTCTTTTCCTGATGGTGGAGGCATGAACGCTGACCTTAATTGAGGCAAGTGAGGCCTGCAGTTCTTTGGACGTTGTTGTGGGGTCTTTTGTGACCTCTTGATGAGTCGTCGCTGTGCTCTTGGGGTAATTTTGGGCGGCCGGCCACTCCTGGGAAGGTTCACCACTGTTCCATGCCTCGCTATTTGTGGATAATGGCTCTCACTGTGGTTCCTGGATTCCCAAAGCTTTGGAAATGGCTTTATAACCCTTTCCAGACTGATAGATCTCAATTACTTTTCTTTCTCAATTGTTCCTGAATTTCTTTGGGTCTCGTAGATGTGTAGCTTTTAAGGATCTTCTGGTGGACCTTACTGTGTCAAGCAGCTCCTATTTAAGTGATGCCTTGATTGTGAACAGGTGTGGCAATAATCAGGCCTGGGTGTGGCTAGAGAAATTGAACTCAGGTGTGGACAACCACAGTTATAGTATGTTTTAACAAGGGGGGCAATCACTTTTTCACACAGGGCCATGATGGTTTGGATTTTTTTTCACCTTTAATAATAAACACCTTCATTTACAAATTGCATTTTGTGTTTACTTGTGTTGTCCTTGACTATTGTTTAAATTGGTTTGATGTTCCGAAACACTTAAGTGTGACAAACATGCAAAGGAACAGGAAATGAGGAAGGGGGCAAACACTTTTTCACATCACTGTATGTGCATAAGTATGCGCCCCAGTGCTGTGAGACTCCTAAATTAGTCACGGTGCAGCATAATTAGTTGAATGAAGTCCATCTGTGTGCAAGGAAACTGTAACATGATCTCAGTATAAATACACCTTGTCCTGGAAGGCCCCAGAGTTTGTTCGAAAAAAACTGATCCTTTAGGCTTTGGCACAAAGCACTACCATTTGGCAAAAACCCAACACTGCTCATCACCCTGAGAACACTTTCCCCACGGTGAAGCATGATGGTGGTAGCATCGTGTTGTAGGGGATGTGTTTCGATTCAGTGTTGAGAGCAGAATGGATGGAACCAAATACTCGGAAATATTTGAAGAAAACCTGTGCCAGTTTGGGAAGCCAAATAAAAACTATTTCTCCATTAAGATTAACTAAAGATGACCTAATATGACCTAAATATCAGCAATATTGTGGCTGAATGAATAAAAACAAATCTTAACATTCCGATGTCGATGTGGTTTGTGTGATACGATTTGAAAAAGCTCAAATATTCATGCTCTTGATGTTATTTGCACTGTTTAAATCCGAACTGTAGGCTCCTCAATATTTAAATGCATTTGAATTCTATATATGTTAAGGAATTCATACTTGAATGCGATTATAAGTGAAAGCAGACTCACACACAAGCACATGTTTATGCATTCCAGTTGTTTCTTCCTCGCTGGCTTGCTTTCTCTCTCTCTCTCTCGCACACAAACACACACACGTGCGCACACACAATCAAAACCCCACATGGAGACATACCCAGGAGAGGAGCAGAAGATTGCATTTCAGCGTGCCACAGTAGCCCACCATGGCCACAATGATTAGGAAACAGCACACAGCGATGACAACGGGGTGGACCGCAGGGGAGTATGTGAGGACCGCTGCTTCTTCCAGCCTACAACACAGAGACAGAGAAGGAAGAGAGCAGAACTTGGAAGTTATTCATTGGCAGTCTTTTTGTTTATTTATCAATCCATCCTGCTCTCCCCCCCTTCCATCCTGCCCACTACATCCTCCACTCTCACAGGGCTGCATTTTTTTCTAATCCACCAGTTACATGTAAATAATGATTGCACTCAGTAGGAATGTAAGCCTCCAACCCCTCTCTCTCTCTCTCTCTCTCTGTCCTCGTGTCTCAATGATACATAGCCTGGAAAGGACATGGGAAATCCTTGATGTGCAGCCTAGCTAATTTTGGATGAGTGTGAACCACCCTCCTCACACACACGCACCTTTCTCAAACCAAAAACATCACAGTTTGCACCATAGGATGACTTTTCTCGCTTGAGAGAGGGTACTAATAGACACACACACATACACATTGAAGCACAATGGATACACAACAGTGTGAAACTGAAAGACTCGACTCAGCTGTTATCTCATTATGTGGCATCCGTTCAGGGCAGATGAGATTTTTATTGCTGCAAAATGGAGCTGAGTCAGCAAGTTGCAGCTCTGGAAAGCTCATTTTGCCATATTGCAATCATGTCTTAACACATTCTGCTTTCCGTTTATTTGTGGAAACCGCTGCAAGACTAAATAGTGTCCCACGGTGCTAAATTACACCTCCGACGGAAGAAGCAGAAGATAAGTGCCAGCATCTTAATTTAGTATATCGAAATCTGTTCGGAGTCTTTTTTTAAACGTGAGAGTGTTTGGGTTGACTGTGAATCAATTTGACTCAGGATTCATTGGATTTTGATTCCATTCAAATTCTTTTTTTTTGTGTGTCTTTGTGTAAAATTCTGATCAATACGATTCAATTCCAGACTCTAAAAAGCAGCAGATTCAGTCATTTAAACGTGTTATATGGTTTATATTTTTAAACATTATATATAATATGGCACGGTGGATAGAACATTTGCCTCACACGTCCAGGGTTGGGGGTACGAGGCCCATCTCTGCCATGTGTGTGTGGAGCTTGCATGTTCTCCCCGTGTTTCGGGGGTGTCCTCCAGGTACTTCGGTTTCCTCCACCAGTCCAAAGACATGCATTGCAGGCTGATTGGCATGTCCAAATTGTCGGTAGTGTGTGAATGTGTGTGATTGTGTCCTGTGATGTTTTGGTCCAGTGTGTCCCGAGTTGTCCAGGCTCCCTGTGTAGGATAAGCGGTATGGAAGATGGATGGATGTTATAGAATATCTACACCACAGCACTGCTGAATTCTTCAATCTGATGAGTCAGACGGTCTAAGAAGGTTAATAACAGCTCATTCTGCGCAATCGACGTAATCTAAGGTTAATAAAAAAAGACAAATGTGTTAATCATCGCTAAGGTTTTCTATAAGTGGGTGTTAATTTAACAATTCCCATCATCGCTAACATGAGGTACATTCGCGTGCAATTTAGGTTGTGCTTCTAGTTAGCACTTCAACGTCTAATAATTTACATATCGGGCCGTACCATTGATCCAGTTTTGTATGATCATGTATGATCTTTTTTGTCCGAAAAAATTTAAAAAGATATATTCTGCTGCTGCAGAAGCACATTCAATCCAAATGCCAAGCTACTATATGTAATCCAAATGAGGTGTTTCAGTCCGTACAGGATTTCACAGTTTATTTTTTGTGATTGTTGCGTCCAAAAATGCTCGACTTTGCTGCGCCTTTTTTATTTTTTTTATTTTAAATCTGCGATGCAATTTGCAATTTTTGGAAAACTACTCGGAATTGGCGAAATCGCAATTGCACAAAATGGTTTCTCACGGTCTTTCACAGTGATGTTTGTTGGTAAACGAGACCTTATAGCTGTCCTCTTGAGTCGAAGAGGGCTTCGGCTGTATGCGCGTTGGTGATGATGTCACATGACGCGTCTTAACCCAAACCTGTGGAAACTCTGGAAACTAACTTTGGAAAAACTGCAAGCTCCTCTGAATATTGCGGCGTTTCCTTGATTTTGCGTTCATTTCTGAAACCCTGGAGGGACTGTTGTTTACTGATTACTCAATTACACATCGTGCTTTAGAGCGCTGAGATATTTTGTTCTGTTGATTCAGGTTTACTTAAAAAAAAAATAAAAAGAGCGTTTACTGCGTGAGCCACTTCTGGCTGTTTAGACGACCAGAGTTTTGTTTGTATTTGGACGGACGGAGCCGTTCACACCTGCCCATTCAGAAACTCTCACCTGGTGTCCGCAGTTAAGGTGAGCACATTGTTCAGGTAATCCCTAAGCCACGCAGCCACTCCCAGCACACACAGAGCCATTAGCTGTGGAGAGAAAGAGGCTTTAGACTGGCAGAACATAAACACATATACGTGTACAACTCAGTAACCTACATCCCTTCCAGCATTCACAATTCAGAGCCCTCTAAACCTTGTTGGGATTCTGTTTGTGTAAGACTACTGTGGCATGTCTGTCTGACCCACTGAGATATGAGTAGCACAGTTACGCTTGTGGGCCCCGTTGGCATTCTTGGCTGTGAAAGCGACACCCAGCACTTATCACATTTAATTCCCTAAAATAGTGTGTAGCAGAATGTGAAACATGCAGCACAGGCTTGGTTGGGGGGTCAAAGAGGCAACCCGCTACATAGAGATATGGCCCTCGGGCTTAATAGATCTTAATTCAGTGTGCAGTTGTTGAAGCAGAAGTATGGAGAGCCAAATGGATCAGACGGGAAGCAGTTGGAGACTGCAGTGCATAACTGGTGGGAGAACTATTTTCACCAGACCTATTCTGCAAAATAAAAGACCCTTTCGAGAAAATCTATACGAACTTCAGACTTGGCTTCTGGATGCCTGGAAAGAGAGCTCATCTACAAGAAGCGCTGAACTCCAGAATTATCATTGGATGTAAATAATTTTTTTTTTAAAGCATTCCCATCACCCTGCTCACCAGCTGCTAAACCCAGACTCATGATACTCTACACACAGAAACCCAACAGTGTCCTGACTACTCTTATAACAGACTGGCAGCAATACAATAATGCATTTGTTTATACTGATTGAAAATGCCTGATGAGTTGATTTCCATTTCGCTGGCAGAATGGAACGCCAGTGTACTGTGAGAAAAGCAAACTGTGTTCATTTTGGAGCTGAAACGGAGAACCATCTCAACGAGAACCATCTCTTTTGCAGTGGATAAACACTGGATGGTTGCAGATTGCAAACTGACACTTGGTGGGTGAATAAGAATCGAATGCAAGCTTCCCAAGTCTATTGTCAAAGCAATTAACCCTCCCTAATACAGGGTTGCCATATCACTGAGCTCTCACCCCAGCTGCCTAACGAGCTAGAATAGGAGAATAAAAGAATTTCTCTCTACTTGTACAGTGAGAGAAAAAAGTATTTGATCCCCTGCTGATTTTGTACGTTTGCCCACTAACAAAGAAATGATCAGTCTATAATTTTAATGGTAGATTTATTTGAACAGTGACAGACAGAATAACAACAAAAACATCCAGAAAAACGCATGTCAAAAATGTTATACATTGATTTGCATTTTAACGAGGGAAATAAGTATTTGACCCCTCTGCAAAACATGACTTAGTACTTGGTAATGACTTGGTAAAGACCAAAATGGAGCTCTTTGGCATCAACTCAACTCGTCGTGTTTGGAGGAGGAGGAATGCTGCCTATGACCCCAAGAACACCATCCCCACCGTCAAACATGGAGGTGGAAACATGCTTTGGGGGTGTTTATCTGCTAAGGGGACAGGACAACTTCACCGCATCAAAGGGACAAAATAACCTCCTTCCCTCAGCCAGGGCATTGAAAATTAAAAGTAATTACTAAGTCATTACCAAGTACTAAGTCATGTTTTGCAGAGGGGTCAAATACTTATTTCCCTCATTAAAATGCAAATTAATTAATAACATTTTTGACATGCGTTTTTCTGGATGTTTTTGTTGTTATTCTGTCTCTCACTGTTCAAATAAATCTACCATTAAAATTATAGACTGATCATTTCTTTGTCAGTGGGCAAACGTACAAAATCAGCAGGGGATCAAATACTTTTTTCCCTCACTGTATATATGAGAATAAATGCATCATTACAAGCCAATTATTTAAACTACGTATGTGAACTACAGTTGTGACTTAAAAAGCAGCGAATTAACAGGTGAATCTGGTGTATCAGTAGTTGTAATTTATGTCAAATTTAAATATATATATAGTGTTTGAATGTGTATGAATAAAACTAAAGGGCATGTCTTACTTTATTGTGTTGAAGGAAAAAGCTTTTAAAGGCGTCTCCAGGCTTCCGTACTGATTTTCCTTAGCCGATGGTTGACTCACTGATTATGGATTCACATCTTGATATATAAAATGCAAGTGATCAGTCTACACTAATCAAGCTCTCAGGTGCATTTGAAGAACTGATTTAATTAGCCTGTCTGGAATTATCCTGATTAGTAAACATGACACACATCATTTTATATTCAATCAGGGATTCGTAAACTTTTTTTTTTTTTGCATCCGAAGACCCCTTTTAAAACTGAAACTGTAAAATAAATTGCGCAAACATTTATCAATGTAATCTAGCTATTAAAATTTGACCCTCAGTATGTAAATGTGTACAATAATATTTACAGTATAATGCATGCATAGGGTTTTTATTCCTGAAATTACCAACAGACCTACTTGTCAGGGTTGTCAGGTTCGGTCACTTTTCTTTTTTTTTTAACAGATTGTATTACTTTCGGATTCTACTTCAGGATCGCAAGTAGAAAAGCAAGTCCTCGGGTGTCCGTTGATCGGGCTAGTTTAAAAACATAGTCTGCAGCCACTATCATTTACGATGATGTTTTAAAGCAAATAACCGGAATAAAATCAATGCTGCTTACTGGGCTGGTTTGAGATGTCGTTTGGCTGGAATTTTTTGCCGAGAGCTGGCAATCCTGCTACTTTTAGTTTGTCAAATACTGGCAACTCCTCTATAACAATATAACATGGGGCTACCTAAAGCTTTGACCCAGACCTATTTGTACTAGAATAAAGATATGTTTTTGATGGATAATACAAAGCACTTCTGTAAAATGTAAAATGCTGCAAATGCAAAAAAAAAAATTCAAATAAGCATTAAGAAGTCAATAATACATTGAATAACGTGGATAAAATTTCGCCGTGTTTTCCGTGACTTATAAAAAATTAAATCTCAAAACCCTTGGCTATACTTTGCAGACCATGCTTTGAGAGCTACTAAGCTAAGCGACGTATGAGAAATAGGACCCTGGTTGTATGTGAATAAATAAGTTTATAAGAAGTGGATAAATAAGCGATTAGATTAACCTACGGGGTTTTTAAAGGCCGTTTTTTATAGAAAGGAATATTCCACGTGTTAATTCGATTTGTGTTTACTTCGAGGATGACTTTACTCGGATTAAAGTCATCAGAAACCGCTGTTTACATGCTAGTTTCTAAATCAGAGTGTCGTCTTCATATCGGAACATTACTATAAACAGTCCATGTAAACACAGTAAGACATAATACGTAGCAGTACGTGTCCCCAAGTCAAATCGCATATTTACGTACTATTCTCGACAGTTACTGAGTACAAATGCAAACAGTTTTCCTATTAAGGTTAGCGTTTGAATTTGAAAAACCTCTTAAATCTAACGAAAGGTCTGTTTCGAGTACCAGTCTTCTGAATGGTCTAGCTTAGTAACCACTTTTAAATGTATGGTGATGATTCTGAATAGAGACGGAAAGTTCATGACGCCCCTCGGGACAACAGCGGAGATTTCTCAGCAGAACCCGAGCTTGTCGGTGCATGAGATCTGGAAACGTTACGGTTCGACTTAGAAACCAGAAGGACAGTAACAGGGATGGTTTATTAGTGGACGCCGGTTTTAATCCTCCAGATGTGCAGCAGCTACATAAGGTACGCAGTCGAGTATGTGCCGCTCACGCGCGGTGCAAGTGGACGCATATTGGACCCTTTTGGCGTCCCATAGGCGTGTAACGCGAGCGGCCCCTCGACCACCTGCCGCCGCGCTCGAGCTTATTATTCAGTGTTCAGTCTGGGACGTGGGGTCTTACCCAGAAGAGTAAGTTGATGGCGTAAAGCAGACAGCGCAGGCACTTCACCGAGTCCTCTCGGGCCATCGTGCACGCGCGTCATTCCTCATTCTACCGCTCTGACGCTGTCCACCACCGTGCGCGCGCGCGATCCGCTGGCCGATTTGGGGAAAATCTATACATATATATATATATATATATAAAAAGAGAGAGAGAAAAAAAAAAAAGAGAGTCGTAAATAGTGCTGTCGAAAACTGCCTTCTCGGACACCGATTCGAGTTAACCTGGCGAAAATTTTTTTCTTCAAGGCCTGTGGTGGCACAGCTGCGTTATACTCGGAAGTTGATTCTTTTTCGGTATAAAGTTGTATTTTTTTTTTAAATTTTTCTGAACAGTAATAATCTCTTTACTTCAACGTGGCTTCCGTTCAGTGGAAAGTCGAACTCGATCCAGAGTGAGCTGCACGCGCTATGTGGGTCCTCCACTTTACTTTAGCTCACTGTTTTGGGAGCTGACTGTCCAGTCTGTTCAGTCTGGGGCAGGGCTCTGTCACTTCAACTTCAGTGCGTGTGGGAAGTTTAGGAGAATCTCTCTCTCTCTCTCTCTCTCTCTCTCTCTCTCTCTCTCTCTCTTTCTCTCTCTGTGTGTGTGTCTCTCTCTCTCTCTGTCCCAGGGTATCAGCCTCTGGGTCCTAAAGGCAAACCTAATGCGTTCTCATTAGCATTAACATGAGCAGAAGCAGAAGTTGCATTGATTGATTACATGGAAATTACCCGGATGTCATCATGTACTAGGCAAAAAAATAAAAATTAAAAGAACATCTGCGCGAGCACGGGACACTTAATCCCATAATTCCAGCTGTGCAGAGCCAACACTGAGCATGAGGTGGGAATGGCCATCACAGACATAAGTCCATCGCAGACATTTTAAACTGAATTGTTCAAATAGAGTGATTAGAAATATTACAATAACAGGAATGTAAAAAAATATCCATTCATCCATCTTCTACTGCTTACGGCACAAGGCGGGGTACACCCTGGAGAGGGTGCCGTCCATCAGGGCACAATCACATACACACTCACACACCCATTCAAAAAATATATAGAAAAATAAAAAAATGAGAAAGTGATTATATTTTTATGCAGTGGGGAAGTTGCTAAAGCATATATATATATATATATATATATATATATATATACTATACTAAATATATATATACTAAATATATATATATATATATATATATATATATATATATATATATATATATATATATATATAGTTGCTAGAAGTCACCAAATGATGCCATGAGATAATTTGCATGTTTAATGCGTTTTTGTGGTTATTTGCATATCAAAACGTGTTACATGAAAAAGGTCAAGGAAATGTATAATACACAGGGACTCCGCATAATCTAAGTCGAATGTTTTTTTGTTGTTAGGAGACGATTTATTTAACATGTCTGAAAGGCGCCTCTGTTGGAAGTGCTTTTTAACAGTCACGTAGCAGAGTATGATTTCTGGATTCTTGGTAAAATGACAAGCATTTTTTTAGAGAGAGAGAGAGAGAGAGAGAGAAGGTTGGTGAGGGACTGTGACTGTTCAGCACAGTTATAACATAAGTGACAAGAGAAAAAACAACACTGGGTGCACACTGTGTGACTGTTTCTTGTCTCACACACAAGAAGACTCTCTACAGAGTAGAGAAGCCACACTACAGGTCTGTGCCTCAAATCTTCTGACACTATAGAATTTAATCAGAGGAAAAATTTGATCGCAACGGCCATTAATCGTCTGTCGGGGAACACGTCAAACTAGCAATCAAAGACTACAGATTTTGGCCTAGGATTACACTAATCTTTTAGGATTCTCAGAATGTGTCTCAGACGACCAAATCGTGTCCAAAATCGTACAGCGTGAACCCAGCTTAACTCATTAAAACCATTATGTGCTGTTCCTTAATAAATTAAACATTGTATTCATTGGTAAATCTCTGTTTTGTGTGTGTGTGTGTGTGTGTGTGTGTGTGTTGGGGGGATTTCAGTGGCAGTCCACTTGTGAGTCATGCTGTATCACCGCATGCATTATTTTCCTATAAAAGCACGGTCTGATGTGTGTTATTCCTTGCATAACATATTTCTTATAGAAAGACAAATGATTTATTTGGTCACGACACCACAAACTAACTACTTTGAAAATAATTTCTATCAAGGACGCATACGCAACTGAGAAAAAAAATGGGATTAACACTTACTGTATGTGCTTTCTGGAGTCCTAGAGACTCCAGACCCCATTTCACTATTAAGAGAACATACTTAACATTGTGTGATACAAATGTTCCAATTCTGTGACTGTCTGTGAAAATCCACAGGACATCGCTGTGGATGAATTCTGGCAAACTGCCAAAAGTAGGGGGGGCTAACATTTCTTTTTTGCTTGTTTGTTTGTTTGTTTGTTTTGACAACTTAATTACCATCACACACATGTCAGGGTCTTCCCCAAACAGTTACCAAAACATTGGAAGCATAGGATATTATTGTACGCTGTAGAATTAAGATTAAAGCCCAAACCTGTTACAGCATTACAATGTCCCTGTGAACAAAGTGAAGTCCATGAAGACATGCTTTGTCAAGTTTGGAGTGGAAGTACTCGATAGAATATGCACAAAGCCTTTTTAGCCAAGCATCAGTGCCTGTACTCACAAATGCTGTTGTGGCTGAATGAGAAAATCCCCACATCTACCCTCTAAAATTTATTGGAAAGCCTTCCCAGCAGACTGGAGGTTATTATAACAGCGAAGGAGGAACTACATCAGGAATGGGATGTTCTACAAGCATATATGGTTTTAATGGTCAAGTGTCCATATACTTTTGGTCACGTAGTGTATCTTTTTGGGGAGTGTGATCTGTATATTTGTTCACGTACAGCCCACATATCATACACTCTGTAAAATACTATTTGGTGTTGTAGTTAACAGTAGGTTATTTTATGGTCACTTACATGCTTCATTATCATTCTGACATGTGCTCCTATAATATATGGCAAAATGGAGGGTTAAGACTTTTCAGTAGAATGTGCTTTAATAGATCTCGAGGGTTAAATGGCTTAAGACAAAAACAGGTGAATATTATATGGGTTGAAAGCACTCTACATTAACATTTATCCCACAATCGTGACTGTTTTGTATTTGATCATTTGCTGGCAACTTAGTCCTGCACCATTTGTCACTGTCAGCTGTCAGCTCTGTGGTTGGATTGTATTCCAGTACATTTTGGATCAAACTATCTGCATCTGCCGTCACCTAAATTTACTATTATGGCTATGGAGCCACACAGCCGACTGTCTATAATGCAAAGGATTAAACCATGGATAGTTTATAGCCAGTTATTTAAACCACTGCCTTCTGTCAGAGACTTACTATATACATACTGAATCTATATTACAATTGCTTGTAACAGGTGTATTTTATTGAAAATTGTTGCTGTCTGGTAACAGTCTGGTATTTGACCTTATTTAGCTTGTTTACTGGTTAACTATGGAAAGTTCACTGTTTTAACCATGACAATAAAGTATTTTTACTGTGGTATGTCATGGTAACTATGACACTACTGTGGTTTTACTCTGGTACTTATTTGTAACTATGACACTACTGTGGTTTTACTCTGGTACTTATTTGTAACTATGACACTACTGTGGTTTTACTATGGTACTTATTTGTAACTACGACACTACTGTGGTTTTACTATGGTACTTATTTGTAACTATGACACTACTGTGGTTTTACTACGGTACTACTTGGTAACTATGACACTATTGTGGTTTTACTCTTGGTAACTATGACATTACTATATGTATACTGTGGTACTTCTTGGTAACTATGACACTAGTAGGGTTTTTCTATGGTACTTCTTGGTAACTATGACACTACCATGGTTTTACTTTTGGTAACTATGACACTAATAGGGTTTTACTATGGTACTCCTGGTAACTATGGCACTACTGTA
Source organism: Ameiurus melas (assembly GCA_012411365.1). Classification (NCBI taxonomy): domain Eukaryota; kingdom Metazoa; phylum Chordata; class Actinopteri; order Siluriformes; family Ictaluridae; genus Ameiurus; species Ameiurus melas. Next base: position 18,664,624 of record CM022766.1, on the reverse strand, counting down.
GTTTTACTCTTGGTAACTATGACACTAATAGGGTTTTACTATGGTACTTCTTGGTAACTATGGCACTACTGTAGTTTTACTCTTGGTAACTATGACACAAATGGGGTTTTACTATGGTACTTCTTGGTAACTATGGCACTACTGTGGTTTTACTCTTGGTAACTATGACACTAATGGGGTTTTACTATGGTACTTCTTGGAAACTATCTTGCTACAATGGTTTTACTGTGAATACTTCATGGTAACTATGATGCTACTATTGTCTTAGTACGGTACCTTATGGCAGTTTTGAAGCTACCCATGGTTTTTCTATGCTACTTTAAGGTAACAATGATGCTGTAATGTTTTTACTATGGTGCTTCATGGCAATTATTATGCTATGGTTTTAACACAGAGTGTTAGTGAATATTTGTATTGGTAGCTAGAGACTATAAGAAAATAAAAAAAAATTAAGAGGATTTTTTGGGACAATCACTGGTACGGTATGTGATGTCCCACTTAAACTGTGACAACATACAGTCAAGTTGCACCACTCAAATTTGCTTGATTTTCTGCCTACGGTCAAAGCAAATTTCTTTCTTATAATATTATTATATATTATATACTGATAATAAAATATAATCTAGATAGCAAGTTAGGGTAGTTAATTAGCTGATACTTGCTCCCCAGGTAGCAATCTGACAATGGCCAACTCTCTATTCTTCCCTATAAAATTTGGGCCATTGCTGGAGTCTTAACTTTTGTTAGCCTCAATGGATAAAATTTCACTGGGCCAAAGTTGGCATCCAAAATTGGCCCAATGTCAGTTTAATACCTGAGGTTAGGACTGCTAAGAGCATTGTTACAGTGTGCAAGGCTTGAGCTGTTCCAGTCAGTGCACACAGAAAAAATATTACAACACCCTTTGTCTGTTTTAATTTTTATGACTGTTTATATTAGACTGGAGGAATATATCAGTCTATCGAATCTATATTGTCTTTGGTTCACTGCAAATATAAAGCTGATGAAATGAAGGCAGTGTTGGCAAATTGGTGCCTTTTTGGATCTATTTAGTTATGTTATTTCAAATAAGAGTCTAGTGACAAATCTAGTGAGCAGAGGTTAGTAAAATTCAGTCAGCAGTTCACATCACAGCTGCAGAACAGGTTTGCTTGACTCACTATGAGTGTGTAAAGCCTGACTGACTTGCACTTGCATGAGTTTATGTTCCCTATGACCAATGACTGATCATGATTATTCCCAATGACCAATGCCTAATCACCAATGTTCCCAACCACCGAACACTGATCACCATTGTTCCCAACAAGCAATCACTGATCACCATTGTTCCCCATGACCAATGCCTGATGACCACTGTTTCCAGCCACCAAACACTGATCACCATTGTTCCAAACGACCAATCACTGATCACCATTGTTCCAAAGGACCAATCACAGATCACCATTGTTCCCAATGACCAATCACTGATCACCATTGTTCCCAATGACCAAACACTGATCACCATTGTTCCCTATGACCAATCACTGTTCACCATTTTTCCCAATGGTCAATCACAGATCACCATTGTTCCCTATGACCAATCACTGATCACCATTTTTCCCCGAGCAGTTCTTTGTTCTTTGTTTTAAACTCTCTTCTTGGCTCTATTGGCAAGTAATAAATGGGAGTTATCTAATATGTACCAGTAACCATTTCCTTTGTGTCTATTCCTTGACAGCAAACTATCACTGATTATTTGTGCCTGCATTCTGGATCAAAATGTTATTTTGTAAACATGCAAGTATTTGCTGTGACCAAAGAATCCTTTTTTTAACAAGTATTAAAGTTATATTGAAGTGTTTTCTAATTGGATCAAGATCTATTATATTGTACAATATTGTACTGTATTGTTTTGTATTATAATATAAATGTGTACAGAAATTGTACCTTCTTCATGTAGCACGTTTTGATAACGATGATTTATGGAATATGACACCATCTGGAAACGTGTACCAGGTTTTTTGAGCAAATACTTCCACATGTTAGAGTTTGTTACACCGTATGAGGCTGATTGTAAGTGAATTTTCAGACATCGCTGCCCTCTTGAGGCTGATGTTCCTTGAATACATCTGGTATTTCATGCCCTCTATCACTCTAATCTCAGTAGCTTGGGTCACAAGTGGTTGGACCCCACTTTTTCCATTTTGGATATGTTACTGATTTTAGAGCTCTGGAAAGCTGTTGATACCTGACACTAATCTGACACTGATGTCCTCTTAGTAACAGAGTACATGCTTTGTAGAATTATGCCGCCAAGTTACTTGGAAAATCAGAGGCTCGTGTGTTGTATGTGTTGTGTTGGTTAATATCACAGACACAGATCGGACAATATGATTAATCTGCCATAATACCAATCCAACATTTCACTTCAAGCCAGTGTCAATAAAGCATTGATCCTGATAAAGATGCTCAGTTTCAGATCAATACAGCTCTTTAAGTATCACATCCTTACCATAAACTTACTTTAAAATCAAGCTCAACTGTCACCAGTAGTCATCATCACTATTGGAATTCCTTTTACACTGTGAAATCTTTTACTTTTTTTGTAAAGTATATGCTTCCACATAAAAGTTATATAACAAATATAGATTTGATTTCTTTTCACACTTAAGTATAATGGGATTAATTTTATGTAAAGATACACATTTGTCAGTAAGTGTATATGCTGTTGTGGTAGATATACTTCCGGATTAGAGATGTATTTATCTTTTCCCCCCTCTAGTCTAGTCTAGTATAGGGCACACGGTGGCTTAGTGGTTAGCATGTTTACCTCACACCTCCATGGTGCAGGGTTCGAGGCCATGTATGTGCAGGGAGTTTGCATGTTCTCTGGGTACTCTGGTTTCCTCCCCAGTCCAAAGACATGCGTGGTAGGCTGATTGGTGTGTCTGTAGTGTGTGAATGTGTATGTGATTGTGCCCTCTGGCACCCTGTCCAGGGTGTACCCTGCCTTGTGCCTGATGCTCCCACAGGTTCCCTGTGACCCTCAGAAGGATAAACTACATTTACTCCTCAATTTGGACTAGAAATCTTTTCCTAATTATTAGAACCTCTATTACAGCAAACAGTCTTGTATAAATTCATCTGAAGAAAATGATGTCACTTCTTTAAAATCACAAGACTTCGTCAAAGAATACGTTTTTCTTTTTATGGGAAAGTTTTCATCAAAGCAACAGCTGCCAGCAAGTGCATGGGCATGCCTATTTTCTACTACATTTCGATATGAAATAATAAGCAAGCACAATGAAACACTCCATGAAAGGATGAGAACAAGTGTGATTAAACAACAACTACTGAAGCTTTGTATCATTCCTAGATTTGATGACTTTTACATTTCTGGTTGAACGTCTTTGAGGAAACTGAACAAAAATGGCTTGTATTAGAAATTCGTTTTTAAATGTAAATATAAATAATAATAATAATAATATTCTCTGCTCATAAAACTGTACTTTAATTACGAGGAATGTAGTATTACTTATAAGAGATGTTCGACATGTTCAGGTTTTGAACATGTTTGAGAAATAATAAGACCATTTGCAGCAGGGACTGCAAGCAAGCCTGTAGTACGGCGGTTGCCCCGTGCTCAATGAGAAACTACAAATCCCGTGGTGTGTACATAACGACGCCATTTCCGCGCGCGTTATCAACAGCCAATGAGTGTGCACGTCGTCGACGTTGCGTCCCTCCCCTTTTACAGTTGCTCTTTTTTCTTTTTTTTTTTTTACCCCCTCTCTTCAGCGTTCAGCGACCGTCGGCGCCATATTGACGATTACAACGCCTTCTGCAAAACCGTGAAAAAACACCGCATTTGCAAAAATGTTGTACCTGGAGGACTACCTCGAGAGTAAGTCGATACCTGGTTTTATTTATTCGCGGTTGAATGAGCGGGTTTGTTCGAGTATGCGGCTCGTGTTTGGGTGATAATGGCGCGCAGCTGTTAGCCTGCTAGGCTAGTCCGTCATGTTGGTTTTTCTTCTCTCTGGCAGTGATCGAGCAGCTACCCATGGATCTCCGCGACAGGTTTACGGAAATGCGCGAGATGGACCTGCAAGTGCAGAGTAAGAGCGCGATCGCGCGGCAGCGTGACAACCAAGTGGGCTAAAGCTAAACACTACACTCTCACAACAACAACAACAATAGATGTTTATAACAGCTCAAGTGAATGGTTTTGTTTCTCTTGAACATGTTGTGATGACAGTTCTAAAAGTCAGGAGAAGTTTTGGAGGCTCATTTTAAAACTGAAAACTACTTGAGGCTGGAGTGTCACAAAATACAAACATAAACAAACCTCAGTTTAGTAAACAACAACAACAACTTTTTTTGTTAATGTGTCAGCATCTGAAAGGAGGATTTCTGAAAGCCCAGTGGATACGTAACTTATATCACCTACAGATCACACTCATTATATATTTTGTTTTCCAAAGTTCTGTAAATGCAGTGTCGTGCATAAGTATTCGCCCCCACACACGTGTGTACCCCTTGACGTTTTCATAAGTATACATATTGTCTCAACGTTTGCATAAGTATTTGCCCCCCTCCCTTCCCCACATACATGCGTACCCCTTGACGTTTTCTACGTGTTACGACCTGGGATTAGTGTGGATTTAATGAGGATTTTCCTCCTGATGATGAATAATGAATGTGATCTCTTTGCCTCTGTGGATTTCCTCGGGGTTCTCTGCTCTCCATCCAGCCCCTCGAAGCATGCCGATGCACCTGAGTGTAGATCAGTCCGTCCAGGATTTTTTTGATTTTCGATCACAGAAGTGAACACCAAATCATGGAAACTCCGCGATATTCCGAGGAGCGTGTGATTATTTACATTTTTTTGAATTACCGCAGGTTTTCTGCTGGTTTGGGCCAGGATGCGTCGTGTGACGTCATTACAACGCGCGTCGAGCCAGAGCCCTGTCGAACACGAGTACCGATGAACGGTCTCAGCAAACATCACACCAGTGCAAAATAATTGAATGCAGGTGCGATTTAGCCAGTTCATGTAGTTTTCCGCAAAAAACAAGCACAAAAAGTTCGGCACATTGCGTCACAAATTTTGAAAAAAGATTCAACATTTTTGGCCACAACAAAAACTGTGTGTGTCCATAAATGGACTGGTGGCTCATCCTGGGTGTGTTCCCAGGATTGGCTCCGGATCCACCACCTTGACCCTGACCAGGATAAAACGCTTACTGAAGATGTACGAGTGAATTACTTATCAGCAGCACGTTTTATCAGTCGCTGTGTAGGGTAATAACGGAGATCGCTCTTTTTTCTTCTTTTTTTCATTTCTTTTTTTTAATCCAAATTTCCAATTCTGTTTTGGCTGATGACGATTTTAATAAAAAAAAAAAGTATGAATTTATTTGAGGTGGATAATGATCTTTATTCGGTTGGTCCTGGCCTGCTCTAAAGTCTCTAAAGGAGGTAATTATCTGGCACGTGCTGAGAATTTTCATGGCAATGATTCAAATGTGTGTAAAAATGCATCTTATTTTCCGTCTTACTGAGCTAGTGTAATATCGTGCGCTAGTCCCTGTGCGTCGAGACCCGTCTCGGAACAGAGCTATTAGCAGGAACGAGTTTGGTCAGTAGTAGTGACATTTTCACAGTATGAAAACTTAGTCTAAAAACATCACGGTACTAATCAAGCATTTAAAAAAGAAATAAAAGCCCAAACAGCTGGTAGTGAAAATTTTATTATGGAATATATCTATGTAGAAAAGGATCTTTTAAGAACATTTGTTTGGGTTTGTTATGGTCAGTAACGACACATTCTCACCGACTCGGTGTTGGATCAGTATTTTGAGACGGCCGTGCTCGTCATAACGCTGCTTGCGCTTTACAGATGCCATGGACCAGCTGGAGCAGAGAGTTAATGAGTTCTTTGCCAACGCTAAGAAGAACAAACCCGAATGGAGGGAGGAGCAGATGGAGGTTATTAAGAAGGTAGGGGATAAAAGATGCAATTTTCACCAAGCACTAATAGAACATCTGCTAGAATAGCTCTTTAGTCCCAAAACAGACGGCTTTATTTACCTACCTCGCCTACCTTGCATTCATATTTTGTTAGTTTTTTTTTTTAGTGTGCAGAGATTTATATATTATATACACACAGACACACACACAGCTAAATCGTTCTCTATGCATGTAAACCCTCATGTCACTTTACTTTTTACAAACTTTGCCTGTTGAAGGTGATCGCTGGAATGACACTGAAATGACTGCAATGATTTGCTTTCTGTCAGGACTATTATAAAGCGTTGGAAGATGCTGATGAAAAAGTCCAATTAGCCAATCAAATCTATGATCTGGTGAGTGAAAAACTGTTTATAGTGCATTACATCTGATGAGCCACTAGGTGGCAGTCAGTCACTATGACAGTCAGTAAACTACGGCGCTTAGGAAGAAGTTTAATTTCACAAGCAGCAGATGAATTTCTTAGAGAGAAAAAGAATTCAGGCGAAAAATGCTGATAGTTATTGAAAGTGTGTGTTGATGTTGATTAAGAGGTTTTCTTGTGATTAGGTGGATCGACACTTGAGGAAGTTGGATCAGGAGCTTGCAAAGTTCAAAATGGAGCTTGAAGCGGACAACGCCGGCATTACAGAGGTCCTGGAGAGACGTGAGTAACGTACAGCTGTTGTTCAGTCATGCGTAGAACAATTATACATTTGCAGTGTTTTGTCGGTTTTATTCGCACCCTGGTCCTCTTCAGTGCGGTTCTTTAGCTAGACGTTGACACAGTAATCGTCTGACCGAGGGTTTTCTGAGTACTCTACCAAGCAAACTCCAGAGTGGTTCTATTGCAGGGGAAAGGCGACCCAACTGCAGGAAGCAGCAAACATTGTGTTTTCAGTGGAGCGTTTTTGTAGATGTGAGCTGCTGCACTGAGCTACGAGACGCAAGCAGATTTTGTAACCAGGCTGCTATTTTTTTTTTTTATTCATACTTGCCTGTCATTCATGTAAGCTTAACAACCAGAAAATGAATAGCCTTCTTCTTATTGATTTTTGCGAAAGAGTACTCCTTCACAATCTCTCCTCCTCCTTCACTACACACACGCACATGGCCAAGGGCGTGCAGTCTGGTAGATGGTAGAATTATTGTAACTCTGCAGATTAATTCATCTGCATAGATGACAGAAGATCATTTCAGAAGCAGGGACACGCAGTATGTGGAAACACTGGCAAAGCGGAGCAAGAAAATCAGTCATAAAGATCTCCCGCTCACAGTTAAACATACTGAGAGAAAATAAACCATGCTAGTAGACGCACTCGTATAATATCTCCGATGTACCTGGCATGTGAGGATGGAATACTATGAGCTCAACATGATGCTATGTTAGGAACCTTGCAGGGCTGCAACTAATGCTTATTTTCATAAGCGATTAATTGGCCGATTATTTTATCGATTAATCGGATGGAAAAAAAACAGAACTTTCAATACCATTTTTTAAAATTTACTTAAAATCTACAACCTGAGTCTTGCGAATATAAACTTCAGACTAAAAGTTTAGTCTTTAGTTTGTATTCTATAGAAGTATTTCTGGATGCGCAAACGAGCACTGATGATTAAGCTACAGTCCTAAATTAAGAATAAAATTTCACTTTCACTGCACCTTGTGGTTTCTGTTTCTCACTGCTTTTGGCATAATTTTTTACTTAGGCCATAGTGTTTTAATTAGACATTACAGATCTTAATCGCGCTCCCATTGTTTATCACCGCATCTACACTGCGAGTGAGGAGCAACACGGCCTCGTAACTAATACGTCACTCCCGTTATAATAAACGACTGACTTTACACTTCAGTCGCACAAATACGGCGTATAATGACAAACCGGAGTTAAACGAAACCTTTTAAGCAACTTGCACCAGTTCCCAGCCCCTTACAAACAGTGGAGCATTTTGGATTTAAACATGCGTTTGTGCTTCACTAGCTATGTTTCCGTCCAAAGTTGCGAATTAACCTACGGGCAAAACTGGAATATCGCATAACACCTTTGCAAATAAAGCACCGTTTCCATCTAGCGAGTTGAAGAGAACAAATGCGTTACTTCACGATAAACTGGCGCCAATTAGCTGAAAGAAAAATGAATCTGCTGCTGTTTGAGAAGAATCCACTGTGGGCCTTTTTGTATTTAATAAATGACATGCGTCTCACCGCGCACAGACGAAACTCACGTCATCTTGCGTTCGGAGGCAGGAGCCTGCTCTTTGAGAACGCAATCGTGCAGGACAGGTCTGGGAGGTAATTATATCAAACCTTTCTGGCAGTGTCACGTTGCGTGCATTTGACGTCATGCGCCATCGCCTGGGAAACGGTTTATGCTTCCTGTTAGTAAAGAAACCGCCCGTGTTCCATTTGAGACGATACTACCCTTCTGAAGTTCATACACTAGACGGTAGAGTGCATAGTGTAATTGTATAGTATGTCATTTGGGACCCAACTTTGGTCTGTACTCTCCGATGCGTGTTTTCGGAACAGACGTAACACAGTCAGTAAATTGATTCGTTGACGATTTTCAGAACTGATTATTATCATTGATTAGTTGTTAGGAAAGGATTATTATGAACTCTCCCGTATTTGTCTCCCGTAGTCTATATTAATGCACTCGACACATGTTATTACGCTGCATTAGCTACCACTTTGAAGAGTAGTCAGTTAGATTTCCTGGCATCCAGAACATGGGACTTGGTCATCTCTTCATGGTTTTTCAGTGCTCAGTGGGATAGCATGCTGTATGAAGTTTCCCCCGAGGGGAGTTTGTCATTTTGGAGGAATAGGAAAGTTGATCTGTAATTACACCGCAAATGCCATTCGGCTCGCAGGCAGCATTTGACGCTACAAATTCCACTCTGCTCCTTTAGTCTAAATTGGTTTTTGTTTGCATTTGGATGCTTACTCTTGTTGAGCCATTTTAATAATTCTTTCTTTTTCTCACTGCAGGATCGTTGGAAATGGACAGTCCTTCTCAACCTGTCAATAACCATCATGTTCACTCGCATGTTACGGGAGAAAGTAAGATGCACCGCCCCCCCTCTCTCTCTCCATCAGACATGCTCTCATTCTTTCTACTCTATTGTGTTTCTTTCTGTAACATGTGTGTCTGTGCGCACATTTATCAGAAAGGAAGTACAGCGCACCAACTCACCACACTACTGAGCATGTGCCAGAGAAGAAGTTTAAATCTGAAGCTTTGCTCTCGACGCTCACATCAGACGCCTCCAAAGAGAACACGCCAGGTAAAGACACACACACACACACAATATATCAATGCATGCCATTGAGCCCCATGTGTGTGCATGTTCTCTATAAACATTTAAAATTGCTCATATTGCTTGACTGCCTCAGTTGTTTTGCTAATGTGTGTGTTTGTGTGTGTGTGTGTGTGTGTGTGTGTGTGTGTGTGACAGGCTGCAGAGTGAACAGCACGTCCTCTTCGTCCAACAGTGTGTACAATGTGAACTCCTCCCAAGCTCTTTCCTCCTACAACCTGACCTCTCTGCCAATAGGTCCAGCCGCCGGTGCAGGGGCCATCAGTATGGCAGCGGCTCAGGCAGTGCAGGCCACAGCACAGGTGAAACAAAACTCGCTCACTCCTTCCTTCTTTCCCACCTTTCCTTCCTTCCTTCCTTCCTTCCTTCTTCCCATCTGCAACATCGGTGCTGTTTCACTACACATATAACTGTTAAAATACTCAGGCTGTAAAAACTAAGTGCGCTATTCAAATTTTCATCATAATGACGTTTAATTTATATTTGTTTCATGCAACATTTTAGTTGCTGAGCACTTTGGTCTTTTGAACCCGTTGTCACTTGGTATAGGAAAAGAAATGCAAATATAAGCGTGACATTTTTTTTTTTTAATTCAATATTTAATATAAACAAAACATCTGGTTTCAAAGTGATATTACTTTTAACAATTTCCAACAGTCCCCTGTTTTCCCTGGCTAAATATCAAAAAGTTATTTAAAAAAAAAAAAAGAATAATTCCGCACTGCATTAGGTTATACAAAGTTATACATACCGAGTTCGTCTATATTAGATCTTACAGCGGTTTTGTGGTGCGTGTATGGTCTCACATTGCAGATGAAGGAGGGCAGGAGGACATCTAGTATGAAGGCTTCTTACGAGGCCATTAAGAACGATATCCTGGCTCGGGACTTTGCTTCGAGCAGAGAGTCTTCTGGCTACATGTCCTCGACTCTGGCCTCCACTCTCACCCAGAACCTCACCACCAGCAACAGCTCAGACTCCCGTGCAGGACGCAAGAGCAAGTAAGAGTCTCACACACACTTAAAACGTGTTCCCATCGCTAACATGGTCCTTATGAAGCCTTTTCACACATTTATATGGTACATTAGTTATAGTCTATTTACTTTTGCTATGTTGCTGTTACAGGAAACAGTATATTTTCATTGGAAAATGGAGTGTCATGGGTTCTATTCAGAAACGTTTAATTCCATACTATTTGAAAAGTTATGGAAGAGCTGTGTGAAGTAATTATTTGTGCTATTTATATTTATGTATAACTATGTATATTTGGATTATGATTCTCATTCCAGGAAACCAGATTAGTAGAGCTGAACTGACTATTTTAATCTGACCCTGTGACAGATGGTCAATGAAAATGGCACGGCCTTTTTTCAAGACAGAGTCTGTTGCGGACTGAATGAACCTTTTAAAATTCATACAAGCAGCTCACTATTTTTCCACCCTTCTCTGTTCTTCGTGAGCTGTTCCTGAAGAGAATAAATAATGTAACAACTGTACAGGGTCATTGTTTGCAAGGATAAAAAAAAAAAAACTTGTAGAATTTTTTTTTATGAATTCAAAGGCAGGATTTTGAGATTTCTCTTAACAGGAAGCCTAACCGGTAAACGTGCTACGCATGTAAATCGTGTATTAGGGATGGGCGATTATAGACTTAACTAACAGTATAAAGGACGATATGAAAATGGTCACATTCAGCACTTTTTGCCGTCAGTGTTTGCCGTTACTTGTTGATGCTTTCTCCTGGCACAACTTCTGACTTTCCTCATATTCTGGTTGGGGCTTTTGCTTGAGGTGTTGGAACCAATTAGATGTTTCCACCCTTTTGTTGATGTTTGATTTACCGGTCTCCTGTATACGAACCACTTCCATGTTGGGCGTTCCTATAAGAATGTGACGTCACGTGAAAACGTGTGTATCGTACCGGCGTTTCATAGACGATACAATCTGGCACAGCCCAAGCATGTATGTTAAATATCTGTTTCGCTCTCTTCTCTGTCTCGTGTGTGTGTGCAGAAACAATAATAAGTCTTCCAACCACCAATCCTCGTCATCTTCGTCCTCTTCCTCCCTGTCGTCCTGTTCCTCCTCCTCGGCTCTGGCTCACGAGCTGGCGCAGCAGACGGCCGCGCTACCAGAGAGCGACAGCAGCGGCCAAGTGGACTGGACTTACGACCCCAACGAGCCCCGCTACTGCATTTGCAACCAGGTGCGCGCACACTTCCCTTTGTTTTTACAGGCACACGGAGTGAATTAGTCCACTTCATTACTGAGTTGTTCCAGGGTCGCAGAGAGTATGTAAAGTATATTGCGTTCATTATAAAATCCATTTTAATAATGGTGAAATTCTGGCTTGCAGATGCATGTAAATATTATAAATGTAATAATATTAGTTCAGGCTTTGCAAACGAAAAACAGACCATTACTGCTTAACCACTCAAGAAGCATCATTACCTGCCTGTAAATCAGAAAATCCAGTGTTTATGCTGATGTTTTTCAGTCATGGCTTTGTGTTTGCCTTATAAAATAGTTAGCTAGCGCAAACTCGCGGCAAAATCTTAGACCGTACCAGTAAGAACCTGTCCCGTGTGCTTAGGTCTATACACTTCCGGTCAAAAGTTTGGGGACAGCAAACTCCAGTGACACTCCAGTGTCTCCAAACTTTTGACACTGGTTGTGTACTTAATATATCAAATTAAATCTCAGTCATTCTGAGAGTATTATTGGAGTATATATGAAGAATATTACTGGAGCAGCATGTCTACTGGAATAAATGTACTATTTTTTTTTTTTAGTAATTAGTAGTAATTTCACATTAACTTTGGAAAGTACTTTATATTTTAGTTAATGATATGCCAGTTTATTTCAGTCAGACTTGTTGTTTTAGGTTGGTGGACATTCCAACATCGCTGGCTGGCTATTTTCCAAAATTCCATCGCAGTGTGTGTTATTTCTTCGTCGCTTGTTTCAGTGAATATTCTTGTGAAGTAAATGTGATGTCTAAAATGAGTTATAAACACAATGCCATGAGTGCTACTGTATACAGTTTGGTAAATTATTTAGTCTTGGCTCCCACAGTGTCTTCGTATTAGGACGGACCACAAAACAACAATACTTCTGTTAATCATATTGTGTGTTACTCCAAAACAACATGTAGTACCATGTCTCTCTGTGTCTCTCTCTGTGTCTCTCTGTGTGTCTCTCTCTCTTCAGTTGCATGTGTCTTCCATCTTTGCCTCTGCTCAAATGCATAATAAGTCTCTCTACATTTGCAGGTGTCTTATGGAGAGATGGTTGGCTGTGATAACCAGGATGTAAGTGAACTTCCTCCAGTCAAATAACTTCAGTACACACAGCCTGGTCACTGGCTTCTTTATATAAGACCGTTTAAACAGCGGGCTAGATGAGTGCTTTATTCATAGTTGACTAAAGCCAATTGCATCATGTGGTGTGTTCACGTAGAACCTGTGTGTGTGTGTGCTTAAAATAAACACTGTTCGAGTGGTTCAAGTCATAACACTTGCTGGAATTATGGACCAGTCATGGTGGCTAGCTTATGATTAAAGTTGACTGTCTAGATAACTAGCACATAGTTATTCAGATGTAAGGGCGTAATGACGGTGGAAACCAGACAGACTTGTCCGGAATATCATCTTCCCTCTTAAATGTGTTGGTAAAGTAAGAACTTAGCTTTCTGGTGAACACATGGCTCCATTTGAGCCTAGCAATATTTAGCATCACTAAAAGCACTTTGCAGTACAGATTGTTCTCATCTCAACTTCTCAGCTCTACTGACATCTATAACGGTTACGTTTTCTTCTTGATAAGTCGGCCAAAAAAGTAAGCCGCTCACTTCACAGCCCCTCCATCATTTCAGTGATTTTGGGATCGCAGAAATTAACGTGAAATCAAGCAAGCAAACTCTGCGATATTTGGAGGCACTAGCAATTTTTCAGAATTACAAAAGATGTTCTCCAGATTTGGGAAAAGATGCATCGTACGACGTCAGTCAAAGCCATCTTCAACTCACGTGTGTCGAACATGAGTACAGCTAAATGGTCTCATTCATTAATAAACATCATCGTGAACCACAATTACCTGCAAAAGCAATTTCGCCAATTCGAGTAGTTTTCTGCAAAAAATAAAGCTCAAAAAACTCACAAATTTAGAAGAAATAAAAAACGGAAGCACGATCATGCAATCAATAATAAAAAGCCTCCACTCAGTCCTGTACGGACTGCTTTCAGATGCTGTGTAGAAAACTAGAAACAACATATTTGTGTTAATCTGAACGATTTCTTGTTCCTGCAGTGTCCTATCGAGTGGTTCCACTACGGCTGCGTGGGCTTGACCGAGGCACCCAAAGGAAAGTGGTATTGCCCGCAGTGTACAGCAGCCATGAAGAGGAGAGGAAGCAGGCATAAATAGACCTTCATCACCCCAGAGCAGACCCCAAAAACCCTTCCGAAACTCTCGACCCAATCTCACTGCCTGATTCGCCCCGTTTCCCCTTGTAAAAAAAACTGTGTGAGAAGTCTTCAATGTGATCTCCGGTTTGTGAAATGTGAAAATGAGCTTTTGAGGAAATTGTGTGTGTTTGTGTGTGTAAATGTAAGAAGAGACACGACCTTTTAGTTATTTTTTATCTTCGATTAAAGTCCTCATTGGTAGGGGAGAGTTGTTAATATACACCCAACCCTCAGACATTCCTCAGCCTACCATGTGTGATGGTAGGGTTCATGAACTTCAGCACAAATTAGTGCGTCTCACTCCTATTATTCCATATTCACAAAGACGAGACGAACTCGGGAATGTGTTGATAAACTATGGACCCCGTAAATCGACACTAAATCCGCAATGCCTCTGAACGAGACGAGCCTGACGATACTGGTGTTCTCTGGAGGTATTTATATTCAGTACACCAGGGGTTTTCAATCCAGGTCCTGGGGTTCCCCCTGCACTGCTGATTTAGTGTTTTCTCTGCTCTAAAATGCACATTTTTAACTCATGCAGGGTTCAGTAATGAGCCGGTGAGTGGATTCAGGTCTGTTGGGAGCAGAAAAAAACTAAATCCTCGGTGCTGCAGCACTTCGTGACCATAAATATGGGATACGCTGCAGTATTTATATTGAATTGTGCTTCACTTGGTGATGGAATCTCATATCACCCAGGACCTCACACATTTCAAGGAATTTGTGTTTATCTGTAAGAGTGCATTTATTTACATATTAGTCAGGACTTCATTCAGCTGAGTGATTGAGCGCACAAATAATAAAAAAAAAAAAAAAAAAAACAGGAAAATGTTCACACTTGCAGATAAGCATGAAAATATGTTTTGGCTGGGCGTTTAAAGCCAGGTGCTGCCAGGTGTATTATAGAAAGAACACTGATTGTTGGTGTGTGTGTGTGTTTGATGTGATGTGTACAGGATGTGTGTGAATGTGTAGTCTGGCCTGCACTGAACTGGTGATTTAAAATTTCCTGATGAGGGGAAAAAAATAAATAAAACGATCAATAATTTTGCTATTTCGTGTGTTAAAGCGTTCTTTTTCTGTTTGAACTCATTTCATCCCATTTTTCCCCTCTATTATATGTGAACACGTGCTTTTTAGTTCGCGGACAGTTCTTTGGCACGTTAGGGGGGGAAAGATTTGTTCTTGGACACGATCATCACAAAGCAGGAAATTACCAACTCAACAGTTGCATCAGCTGAATAATTCGATTAAACTGGTTGAGTTTAAAACTATACTGTAGACAAGAATAAAATAAAATACAAAGCACAGAATTTCATGAGAAATATCGCGTATTTCTTGTGTTTTTAACATACATTAACAAATCTGCCACAGTTGAGGCTGTTCATGCGTGTGCATCTCTAATGAGGATGATAAATGCAGGTGTGCAAGCTTATTTTAATCAGTAATAGACATAAGGTATATCAGATATAATTCAGATTTTCATGGTTAATAATTATGGAAGGAGTCTCCAATGTCAGTGCTTTGTAACAGTAAGTAAGCTTTCCACCATCATGGTCTTCAGGACAGAGGAGTTTGTGGCTTTGTTTTGTTCTTTGTAACATGATGAGCTGTGATCCGTCTCATTAACTTCAAGAAAGAATAAATGGAGAGGTTCTAGCTGTTTCTAGCTGTTTACCATAAAGAAGACCTTGTTTTACATGTTCTATAAACATGACCAAAAAAATCAAGTATTAATAGAGTAAAAAAAAGTAATGGTTTGCAAGCTTGTGTGAAACGAGGAGTACAACACTTAGGGGTGTGGTGTGACCCTGCTTCATGTCACTGATATAGCATGCTACCAGGTGTTTTTATTTTTTACACAAATCCTTTTTGTTTCTCCCTTATTTTTTTTTGGTCCTTTTCAGGTATATCCCTGAATTAAATGGCTTTCTCAAAGAGGAATGATTATATAAAATCAAAACCACCAAGAATTTTATTTGAACCCTGATTTCATTAAAAATATATTTTTTTAATTGTTTAAGTAGCCTTTATAACACTTTCATGGAAAAGGGTATCTACAGTATCTCACAAAAGTGAGTACAATCACATTTTTGTAAATATTTGATTTTATCTTTTCATGTGACAACACTGAAGAAATGACACTTAGCTACAATGTAAAGTAGTGAGTGTACAGCTTGTGTAACAGTGTAAATTTACTGTCCCCTCAAAATAACTCAACACACAGACATTAATGTCTAAACCGCTGGCAACAAAAGTGAGTACACCCCTAAGTGAAAATGTCCAAATTGGGCTCAAAGTGTCAATATTTTGTGTGGCCACCATTATTTTCCAGCACTGCCTTAACCCTCTTGGGCATGGAGTTCACCGGAGCTTCACAGGTTGCCACTGGAGTCCTCTTCTACTCCTCCATGATGACATCACTGAACTGGTGGATGTTAGAGACCTTGTGCTCCTCCACCATCCGTTTGAGGATGACCCACAGATGCTCAATAGGGTTTAGGTCTGGAGACATGCTTGGCCAGTCCATCACCTTCACCTTCAGCTGCTTTAGCAAAGCAGTGG